>CM029526.1:4082292-4682292 GCA_017140615.1 Eucalyptus cladocalyx
AATGTGTTTTAAAGGTAGGAAAGGAAAAGGCGTGGAGACATTTAAATATACGTACAGACTAAGATTCTTTTGTCTAGAAGAGGAAGAAGTTACCGGCCATACGCATGCAAAAAGAGAGGCGGTGGGTTAGTGGAAGGTGATGATGCATTGGGACGCTGCTCTTATTTAGCCCTTTAGGTGTCCCCTATGTCGAGTAGAGTCTTCTCTTTTTTATTGTCTCCAACACTTTTTGACTATACACAGATGGCCCAGCATAAATGGTGTAGACCAAGCTTAACTTTAACCTTATAAAGATCATCCTTTTGGGGCAGAGAGGAAAAAATCTTCACAGAAGATGTCCACATAGCCATCGAAGATTGCAGATATTTTCCATGAATCGCAGAGGCTCCATTTTTGTGGAATATCTTGACCATAATCATCACCTTCCCTTTATTTAAAAATATTAGAGTGAATATTATGAATTTATGATGAAGATATGGACTCTTTCCCAGGAGTAGCATTACTTGCTGAGGTCTTTGTTGTAGGTGGGTGTGCTGATGACTGGTGCCCATGCTGCCAAAGTGGTATATCATAATTTTTTAGGAGGTTTTTCTATTTAGTAACTAGTAAACGTGCACCGACCAAAAAAAAAAACAGTAAACGTGCAGAGGTGTTGCCTGTATGCAAAAATTGACATGTGAAAGATTAAACCAAATGAATATTTGACCTAGTTAAATAATAATATGGATACACAATTTATAAAGGAAATGTATAATGATATATTAAATGATCAACATATTTTGAGATTTGAAATCTTTTTGCAAACTTGCTTTGACTAACAAAAAGGTGGGAAGAGGTGGCTAATACTAACGACTCTCCAAGTGTTACCAATCTCCATCGCCTCTTACCGGAATATTTGATTTGAACATGCTTATTTCACACCATTCATGATCGAAAGATTGAAATTGACAAACTTTACCAAAAATATTAATAATTGGAAAGTTTCTTTATGATTAAATGTATAATGAAAAAGTAAGTGCGAGTTGTTAAAAAGACATTTTGAAAAAACAAACAAAGCGACATAGGCTCCTTAAAGGGGGACGGTTTACTTTGTATAATAATATAGACAGCAAATGATGGTTGGTAATCGGCCATCCCATCAAATAATGCTCGAAATCCCATCAAATTATTCAACAGGCTCAATATTTGCAAGGAAAAAAGACTTGTCCTAAAGCATTTGGAGCTACTCGCCACTTGGCTTTTTGTTTCCTTTGTTTACCACCGAGGTGATAGTAGATATAGCAGATTCTGGTTGGTTAGGTTCACCTTAAGGATGTTTTAGGATCAGGTGATCCGTTCTGGAGCTTTCTCTACATACACATCTAATACCATGTGCTATAATACATGTTTTGCTTGGCAGATCTTCGACCAAAAAAAAAAAAAAAAAAGAACCTAGTCATCAATTAAGCCATTGTCACAAATTCAGAGAAGCAACCAAAGAAAAAGGGAACAAAAATTCGTTACGCCAAACCTCTCGATTCTCTTAAAAAATGGGCTAACAAAATAGATCTTCATTTTAGCAAGGAAAAAGGCGGTCCACAGAGTTGCGTCCGCATGACGTCAAATTTTAGCAAAAAAGTAGGACTGGTGATGGAGATATTTTTTCATTCGCTTCTGAGCAGGACGGTGATGCGACAGTGATGCGACAGTGCATGCTTGTCGGTCGATGCTCGTGCTGAGGGCTCCACCATGACCAAACATCGAACCACTTTCAGCGAGATGCCCCCTCCATTTCCATTCCTGACGCCATTATGAAGCACGAAACTGAAGCCTACGGGTTTCCCTTGCCCACCTTCAAGAACCAAATCGAAACCACTCCCAGATACTTTTGGCTACTGAAATATATGGTAATCTTACAGCTAGAGAAGCTGATGCCATGGATCGATGTTGATATGGCGTACCCCTTCGAAAAAAAGAGGTAGCAAATGCGTCCTGAGCATGAACATTTCTTCCCTTTGCATATTAAGGATGAGCAAGTCAGGAGAGTAATAATTAAGTTATAATAGTTCTCTGGAAAGAGCCAAGGATTAGAAGACATTGCAACACAAGCTGCAACAAGAAGCCAACGTAAAGAATGACATTCTGTTCCAGGAATCTTAACTCGGTGAAAAATTAGACCGGTGACACAGCGTTTCGAAGGGAAATCTTGGATCACCAGAGCAAACATAAAATTCGAAAGTTTGTTCTCGAATCTCCGAAGGCTCAGTGAAATAAAAAGTTCCTAAAGCCGGCAGCAAGGTGCAGAAATCTACATATCGGACACCTTAAGGACATGAGCATTATATATGTACTACGCTAGCGCCATGTGATTGCTCTGACTCTGTTCATGTGTACATATATATATTTGTGATACGGCGAAAGTGCCCAAGCGATGGGCACAGAGCAAACTCAATGCACGGGAGAGCGAAGGCAGTGCGCGTGGCCTGACCCGGTGTCTTTGATGGGCTCACCCTGCAAACATGAATCACATCTTGGTTCAGAACTTGTATGAGTATTGAGCACGCGAGAGAGAGAGAGAGAGAGCAGAGACCTTATGGGTAATGATCCAAGAACCACTGCAGCTAAGAGCAGCAATCGCACTTTCTGCCTGCAATTGAGAAAGTAAAAGATGGTTTTACAGATTATGATCTGACTCCAATGTTGCAAACAAACAATTATCTTAAGTGCACAATGTGATGCCAGAACCCACGTCCCCGATGTTTCAAGCATGCCAAGGCGAGAGAGAGATAGATAGAGAGAGAGAGATATGAATTTCGATTTTTTCACAACAAGTGATATGCATAGAAAGGATCAACTAACTCTCTTCAGAATATTCCAGATTCATTCAATCACAATTGACTCAATGATTTTCTTCACATTAACATAAACCAAGTGGATAAACCATTTTTCAAAGAGAACTTTTGTTGAACTAGACTTTCTCTCATGTTTGAACCATAACCATTTTGGAGAGAACATAAATTTTCAGATATTTAAGACATTTTCCAAAGGAGGAAGGCGACTTTGTAGACAACCGATAAGACAGCTGGACGATTTTTGGATAGCAGGCTCCTGCCTCGTCAATAATTTAGCACATAGGCAACAATTCTTTCAAAACACATTTTCACACATCTTGTCATAGGAACTCCATATAATATGAAATCATGGGCACCAGACATGGGATGAAGCAGCTTCCAAAAAAAAACACAGCAGAGACTTATGCAATACATAGGTTGATGTGATAAGATCAGAATGACAGTGAGTAAAGTGGAAATTCAAAAAAGACTTGTAGAAGAATATACAGCTAAAGAACATTGAAGGACTGAGTACGCATGTAGGAAAGTAGTTAGCGCAAGCACCCTACAGCCTACTGGGCTTTTTTATCCTTTAGAAGTTAGTCCACTGTCATCATTAATGCATAAACCAGCCAGGTACTTTTCCAATGTGGACCAACAAGGAATTTATCTGTTTTAACTAGAGGCCCAAACACAGACCTAAGCAGTAGTTCCCAATAAAAAAAATGTTCTCTTCTATTCTCTTCTATCTCTACATAGAAGGATACCAACACTCAAGTGAGATACTTGAATAATGCCATAGGGCCTCAATTCCTGCCATCATGACAGACAATTTATTATTTATAGAAACATGAAACCTGCTACACTATGAATTCAGCATCTAGACCAAGTACTTCCCACAGAAAGGATTGTCAAACATGCTCTCCCAGTTTCTAACACCGATTGAGGACAATCTTGTTCCTTTCTTAGCGTAGTTGATGGTAAGATTTCCTGAACTATCACCCAGTCACTTCAGAGCTAGCTATTCCAACACAATAGGCCCCACACAACAACAACAACAACAAAGTAAATCTATTTGGTAACTATGACAATGAGACAAATCCAATCTTGACAAACATTATTTGCTCAAACATTATGGTTGCGCAAATTCAAGGGAACCAGAAATAAGAAATTTGCAGATAACAGAGATCATTGTTGATATATATTAATTTGTCATCCTTGTTTTGTAAAGAAAGGTTGACCTATGGAGTAAGTATCAGTTTCTATTGCCTTATGACAGCTATTTATACTCTCAACAAACCGCAGCTGCTCTAATCAAGCGTCTGGCAAATTTTAAAAATAGAATCAGGTGCAAACTGAAGCAGCTAAAAGCAGCCTGTATACAAAAAGGCATTTCCTTTGACAAATTATTTCAGTCCAAATCTTAAGCAAAGCAGATCTTATCAATCACCACAGCACATTGAAGCTAAACACCTGTGTAACTACAATATCAGCACAATGCAACATAACACAACAAAGTGCCAACGGAGCATAAAAAGTATTGCAAATTTCTAATGTATGCTTAAAAAAAGTTATTTAACAAGTGCTCCTGTGACACTTGTTCACCATAACTAATAAAGAAAAGATGTACATTTTCAATGTACTGGTTGTCCATAACATGAGAAGAAGATTGTTTTGGAAATGACAAACTCTCTTTATTTGGATGTGTAACAAGCGCCCTGAAGCACTCTTTAATAAATTCACGCTAAAAGTATAGGGCCATACAAAGATGAAGTCAGAGATAGGAGGATATAGCTATAATAATAATATGATTAACAGATATTTCTCCCAAAGAAAAAGAAAAGATCAATGCTGCATTAGACCAATAAAAAGCTAGAGTACTTCAATTTTTTAAAGCTTTTTCTGAGAAAAACAATGGAGATTTATCAAAGAGCAGAGTGGGCAGCTCTTTAATATACTCTAACTGGAATTTCTTGAGCATACATAATTTATTATTCATTGTTGTAACTCCCAAGAGTCTCAAGGCACATCGCTAATCGCACAGTGATGTATATATTTGGCTGATCATATGCTACAAAGCACACTGTTCTAATTTAGTTTAAAAACCACACCATATGAGACCTTAGCATATCAACTTAAACAATATCATTCCCTTATGGCATGGCAGGATAAACAGAATAGCCATTCCATTCCAGGACTATTCCTGATGGAATGGATACTCCATTGTGTGGCTCACCATATTCTCATAAGGTCCAGATATATGTTTAGCTTCAGATGGAAAACCTGATAAACTGTAGCTACAAAAGAATTCCCACCCATCTTCGATGGATAGATTATGCTCTTTCAATGGACCACACATTATATTAAAGGCTTCCTCATATGAAATTGGCAGAAATCATAGAGTTGATGAGAAAAAAAAATTACGAACTACTGAGACAGGGATGGAAACAAGGTTTTCACCAGAAAATTGTACCATGGGGCATGGGAGTAAATGGGACATTCTGTGTGGAATTGATAAATTAGGAGACTCACAATTCTTGCCATATATCTATTTATTAATTTTCCTGTTCATACAGACACTCACTTTGTCTCCCTCATCAGCCTCCATGGATGATGGAGATATTCAACCTTCTTTCCACTGAGGAAACAAGCTATTTCATTGCGTGCACACCTCCAACCTATGATTTTTTTTTTTTTTTTGGCCTTGATAAAGCATTAGATAAGAGAACAGTACAGACTACTTGAGATAAGAGGGGACAGCAAAACAGGATGAATGGGATGAGCAGGTAAAGTCCCAGAGTAAAGACATTTGTGCAGAAGTAGCCAACATATTGCATATTCTATTTGTGTCTTGGCCCTCTTGGGCTGGCCAGTCTCATTTCTGTTTGTTTTCTTCATCTTAAATTTCTTTTTGGAGAATTCTGGTTTTCTTTCTTAAAACTTAAGAAATTCAGGACATTGACCAACAAGGTCCAATATTGCA
Organism: Eucalyptus cladocalyx; assembly: GCA_017140615.1. Classification (NCBI taxonomy): domain Eukaryota; kingdom Viridiplantae; phylum Streptophyta; class Magnoliopsida; order Myrtales; family Myrtaceae; genus Eucalyptus; species Eucalyptus cladocalyx. The sequence continues at coordinate 4,088,086 of CM029526.1, forward strand.
AGATAACAAAAACAGTATAAACACGGATAATGTTGGCAAATAACAACTATCACATATTATGAAGGAACCAGTTTGGTAACACTGAAAATGTCAAAAATAAGCTCAGGAACTGAAAAAAAAGGATCTAAGAGCAATACCATCATAAACTCAACAAAAGCAATGCGGGTAGAATGGTGGTAGTCTCCAAGAAGCCTCAGGCCCGAACCTAGAAAAGGTAATCATATCTCATAAGATTTGATCCGAATAGCAAAAAACTTCACAGTTCTTGGCACTGAAATTTGCTCAGTGAATGGATCATACCTCTCCCACACGATAATTCAAAGAAGAGCTTGACCTCTCCATGAGTAACCTGAAAAATGTGCACGAGAGTAGATAAGAAGCCAGTGTGAAAATCTCCATCAGAATCACAAATATGTGAAATCCTTGACTACCTTTTTGTCAATATTTGTGCAGTAAACAGTTCGTGAGCACATCTCACGTTCATCATCAGACTGAGAAACATAGAGAAAGGTTAACAGCTCAGTAACGATTTAGATTAACAATGTCAAGAAACATATTATTCCTCTTCCCTGTTCTAAGACTAGTAACGGACAAGCATCATTTTTGGAAAATAAAAAATGTATTAAATCCCCACCCTTGGCAAAAATGTTGGGTTCACAGGTGCAATTGCAGTTTTTGAAGGCATCACCCTGACTGGATAGAAACCAAGCATCATTCCAGCCAAATTCAAGGCAGCCTGTGCGCCTTCTGCAAGCGTCAATTTAACTCGCATCAAATGGTTAAAAAATAAGTCATACAAAGACAAAAAGCTTTTATCACGATGATGTTTACCTTCATCAGTAAACTCTATAAAAGCAAAACGAAGACAGGAATTAGGATCGCCACATACACGGCAATCAACAACCTTCCAAAAGAAAGGAAAAAAAACTTTAATAAGCACAATCCACCACAAATAGATAAAATTTGAATAATAATACAGAAAAGTCTTACCTGTCCACAACTATTAAAGAGGGCAGCAAGTTGTTCTTCAGTAACCTAAAAGTGAGAAATAATTATCAGATGACAATTATCAAACCAAAGTAAAACTATCCAAATACCAAGCAGCATTGAACGCAAAAAGGATACAAACCAGAAGACGACCAACGGACTCCTTACCTGTTGATCTATGTCGGAGACATACACAGTCCTCCTAATCACCTCTTCACGCTGTGCCATGCTGGTTCTATTGTTCATCCTTCGCCGACCATTGCTACCGTTATTCCTTCTCTGGAAAAGAAGCACCATAATGAAATGATAAGCAATAGCAAACACGGAAGCCAAATTGAACGGTTGAAAATAAACCAAAAATTGTCAACACAGCAGGAAGAATAATGACATTCAGCTGCATTCATTCAAAGCGCAGGCAGAATATAGAGAAACTACTGGTATAAAATAAAGATCCTTTTCGAAAATTGAGGTCATCCAACTTTGGACTAACCGAATCATAAGAAAAGCGTGTCTGCAGGTTTGTACCGTTTCTCGTTCTAGTTCTCGGGTATTAACTCAGCAACCAAAAGCATTTCACAAACGAAGAATTGGGCAAAATAATATGTGCCGACATAAACCGTAGATGGCCATTATGCATACCCTTTTCGGCGAAAAGCCCATAGCATTAGCCACATCATCATGAACTGCCAGATTGTAAGCAAAAGAAAAAATACTCCATCTCCCATGTGTCCATGGTTATAAACAAGCAGAAGGAGGCACAAACTCCTCAGCCATAGGATTCAACTTCGACAGAATCTCCACCAGCTTCTGAACATCACTTTTCACAACAGACGATCGAAATTAGTCCCATTCATAAATCCAACACCCTTGATAGCCATCATCTGCTGGTTCTTGACTTCAGCGTCCGACCCATTTCTCATCTGACCCACCAGACTCTCGCCATCGAAGGACACATCCCTCGCGCCGACTCGATCATCGGTCAACGCATTAGGAACATAAACGCCGTCACTGGCTTTAACACTGACGTCATTTCTGGGTTTTGGGTCTGTCGAAATCTTTTTCGAGTCCGACGGCCTAGCACTCGCGTCCGGATTTTGAGCCGACGACCCGATCTTCACTCCAGCATTCTCAGGTACCGCCATGATCAAAAGAAGCGAGCTTTTTCCTTTTTCTAACAAGATTCTCCGCAAAAATTCTCAAAAATTCCTCCTTTCTCCTCTGTTTCACTATCAAAACAGATGCAACGAGAAAATCTGAGCACACCCAGATGGAAAAAAAAGCCAAAGAAAAAAAAAGACACTCCCGGCAATCACTCACCTGCCTCGTCTAAAATTATATCCCCACCCGATCAAACGCCAACGCACAGACGCGCAGCTCCCGCCTCGCCTCCGTGGGCGCCTCCATTCCCTCTCAGCGATGATCGCGCATTTCAGAGACGAGGCTGGGAAAATTCTGAAAGAAGAGGTGGTGACCCTTTCACAAAGCAAGAGAGAGAGATGTGCTCTTTGGATGGTCCGGTTCAGCTTGGGACTGCCCTTTTGTGGACCTTCCTCGGAAGAAGGGAGCTATGCGCAGTCAAGAAAAATAAAAATGACACCTTTGAAAAAAACAAAATGGAACAGCAGAAGAGACCGGATGGAAAGTCGGGGGGATTATTAATTTATTATTCGGTATGTCTCGCGGGTGGAGTAATTTTCATCTCTATTTACATTATAGAATATATATAAGTATATTATATATATATAGGAACAAGAAGAGCTAGGAGATCTAATCAAATTTAGCTTATGTCTATAATAGGAATAGAATCACCATGAGATATGACTTCTCATTTACGGGCTCCATGGTAGAGCGTTCCGCTAATAACTAATGGCACGAGTCATGAGTTAAGACTAAGAAAACCCTATTAACTAAACCATTCATATATTGGTATGTATCGGTATGACCGTAATTAGATGTGTTTCGGTTTCGATCGTCACGTAAATGATTCATATCGAGTGTATGTAAATAGCTTTGCAAATGATTTTTTTTTAATTTTATATCAACCACTTAATGGTAAATATGTGACTCATTCCTTGGGAAAAAAATTGAAAGTAAATCCTGCAAAAAGAAAAGAATGTAATATAAATTCGCTAGAGTAAGGTATGGTCCAAGATATAAAAAAATAAAAATAAAAAATTCATTCTGACCCAAAAAGGCAATTGGGCTTGCATCATTTAATACGCATCGGAGATGGATAGCTTTGTAATTGTGCATTTCATAAAAAAGGCAATAAAATTAAGAAGAAAAAAATCCACACGAGAAATTAGGAAGAATTCCTCATTTTTGTGGCGACATTTTAGCCCCAAAAAACCTCCAATCTCGTTATAGCGTCGGCTGACTGAGCATGTGCAATCTCTCGCACGGGATCCGATTTTAATAGTTGACTTCGATAATGGAATTTCACTGTAGATATTATTTGCTGTACTTTTTTGGGGGCAAACACGATCTCTTTGCTTAATTTTTTTATTTACGAATATTTGCACCGAGGTCCTTATATGTAAATAAGACTACATTCAAAGTGATACGAAACCGGCCTGTTTATCTGCCGTATAATAATACATGTAAAGTTAGAGTTCCTAAATTAGCATGAAATCCTTCTCTTTTTGTACAAGTGATTCAATGGACAGATAAAAGGGTGATTCTTGGATGAGAATGGGTATTTTTTTTTTTTTAATAAAAAAAATTGGGGAAAAACGTTGGGCCAATATAAAAGACAAAATAAAAAAAGAAAAGTGGGACTCGATATTTTCTCTTTAATGATGCTCTCAAAAATATATAATTTATATACAAAGCGTGAAGAAAAAGGATGGAGGAGGATGCGGCGGGCGGAGGAGAGAGAGAGAGAGAGAGAGAGCCCATGTGGGTCTTGTTTTTGTTTGGTTTGCATTGGTCAACGATTTTGTGCCCAAACTCCTTTGGTTAACGGGAGTTGATAAACTCGTTCTAACCATCGTTATCGATCGCTCTATAATGGAGAATCATCGTGATTCATGTCAATCCCGTGGAACAATGAACATGATATAGTGATGATAAAATTTGACGCATCAAATTTTGAGAAACTCTCATTGACAATGGGAAGAATTCGTGTATCATATTTGGGATATAAACTCATTGTTTATGAGTCATCATTTCTATTTTTTAAATTTCATAAAAATAATCGAATGATTTAATCTGACTTTATTAATGGGTTAATAAGAATCTCGTGCTTTTTTTTTATCCCCAAATTGCGCGGTTGGTAGGTCCATCCATCACAAAGGAAACCAACCCCTCAAAAAATATTGCAAAAAAAAGAAGAAGAAGAAAAAAAAAATACCGGTGGGCCCCACGACCCGGACAGGAAAGCTTGAATGTGAAAAAGGCGAGCGAGCAACGCCCCCGGGGGCCCTCAAATTGGCTCGCGATCGATCGGACGGACGCGACGCGACGGACAACTGGGTTTCGGCGGGCCCCGCACGGGGGCAACTTTGGAGAGGGCCGGACAGCGACCGAGGGTTTTGTAGCTCCCATCGACAAATCCGAGAGCGGCAGAGCTCTGTCTCGGCCAAGGTTGCAGGGCCCACGTAACCGCACTCGCTCGCGTCGTGTTATGTGGGGGCAAAACGGTCTTTTCACTCGTGACGTTATATTAGCCTCATCAGGCATTTGTGCCGACCCGGCTTATTGGAAAAAAAAAGGATAATCAGGGAGGCACCCGGTATCGACCGAGAGCATATTCTCACAAAAAAAAATCAACCATGATTGATCCAACTTATCAAGCGTCATCGCTACATTATATAAATATGTAGGTATGTGTATATACATATATTCGAGTTAAATAAGAAGGTCGGGAGTTTTGTATTAAAGTTCCAATACGTTGTGTGATCAAATAGTCACTGTATTAAGTCACTTGTGGTAAATTTATAGGAAAAGAAAGACTGCTTCTTCACATCGGGGTAAATATTTGACTTTGGATACGAATGTGTGAGGATGTTCGGTGTGTCTTTGTTGGATCGAAGTCGTGCACACTACGGAGTATAAATGAAAAAGAAATGTTGTATCTTTCGAAAAGTCAAGCCCACAAAAATATAAGACCAAGTGATGTAATTTTGGACAATTTATTACATACTAGTGTCTAGTGATGTTTTCATTAAAGATTTCAGTATCTCTGGTTACGCGTTAGGACTTATTGATTAGTCAAAGAAATATGAAATAAATGAATAAAAATGGAAGGTACAGAATTGGGAAAACTATAGGATAGGTATGGCATTTTACCTAACAATAGCACCATATTTATGGTCTAGACCACAGGAGGTTGGCAGTTAACTTCCGGTACCGCAGGGAAGCTCACGTCAATGTCAATCCTAAATTTAGCTAATTTTAATTCAAACCATATGAGTTTCTAAGTCAGTGGGCCAAAAATAAAAAGAAACGTTACACCACCTATGAATGTTAGACTTATCCCATTCGCCGGAGATCACCAAGCACAAAATATAGGATGTAAGCGATCTCATTACACGTAGTATACAAGCGACCAAAACGGTATTAATTATAAATGTGAATTTCTTATGAATTTCTATGAATCTGCATGATAAAGTAGAATAGTACATATTATGTTTTTTCAGAAGAAGAAGGGACTACACTGGTCGCATCTCGACTATGACGAAGGGGGGGAAATTGGAAAAAAATGGAGGAGTTTTTGCGTTTGAATGGAATCCGGTGATTGAGTAGGTTTTGACTGCACATGGTTGATTTTTTGTTTTTTTGACCTTTCCAGAGAATTGCATAATCTTTTGCCTTATACACAAAGCTGTGCTTGACTGTTGACCGTGAACTGGTCAACGTTCCATTCCGAATGGCGAAAGCCAAAGTTCAAAGGTCGGTCCACAATTGAATTCCTGGTTTGGATTTCTTTCTTTCTCCATATCCCATTCGAATTAGACTTTATGTTAGATCGGTCTCCCCGCTCTTTTTACAAGCTTATCTTTTTCAGTCTTGGCAAGATAGACACTCGCGTTGGAATTTAGAGATTCATAGCTTCCTAATAACATGACCCTACGAAATTGCTAGCGATAAGAACTGAAAAAAGATGACCATACTCCTCAAAATGCAAATTTTTAGAATTTTTGCTTTCTTGACTCGGTTCTCATATCATTTTCTCATGACGAGTGAATCGGCTTTGAATAGCTAAATATCTAGTTCACAAATTATCTCACAAGTAAGAGGTAATGCGCTAGTCAAAATTTGTGTAGATTGAAAACGTGAGTCATTCAAGATAATAGTGGGATAATAATTACATTGTAGTTTCTTCTTGTTTTGGCAGGAACCGTGGACTATCTTTTCGAGCTATTACAAATTAGTTCAACATTGAATGGATCAAAGATCCACAGCGGTCATTTGACTGATGGCTAATACGATTGGGATCACATTCCAGCATCTTTTGCACCTCTAGAAGCCATTGGACAAATGCTAAACCATTTGGTAATAGTATCTAGAAGCCCATCTGAGAAATGCTAATATTTTCAAGGTCCTCCAAAAGGCCTTTGTCTAAAGGCCATTGCCCACCGGTACTGGGCATTCAACGTTTCGAATTGCCAGAGCTCATCATTAACTAAACTTTGTATTTCAATTTTGCCCTTTCGTATTCCTCTTTGGCCCTGAGCGCTACACTGTTCATCTCTCTCACCATTCATCATCCCTCCTTCCCTCCCTGCCTCTCTCTCTCTCTCTCTCTCTCTCTCTGAAACAAGGCTGCATGAACAGTCATCAAGGGACGGTTGCCGAGTGTTAAGTGTTGTCAAGGGTCACCAGCCGCGAGGTAGGGCAGGTCTTGAGAGTCACACACGATACTCGTGCTCAATTTTGAGTCCTAATTGATTGAGATTAGTGTCCCTAATTAAGCATGGTCAAGTTTGAGATTGGACATTTGTTGTCCTCGTCAAATGTGACTTGCGAGGTCACACAAGTGGGTGTCGACTCCCTCAAGCCGTGTGACCTTAGCTTGGGTTCATCTGATTCCCGTGACTGAGGCCACATGATCCTAGGCAAGGGCGATTGATGTCGGATTTGGCAGAAGCGGACTCATTGCCATCCGACCATTATCTAAGCATCATTGGTTCAAATTTCCTTTTATTTATTCATTTAAAATATATAATCAAAGTCATTTACATAAATATTTTCAATCAAAGATGATTCACGCTTTACCAAATATATTTGCATTGCGAGAAAACCCATCATTTTCCCAAAGATCTTCCTCAAATGCCCAAACCAAATGCAATCTTTGTCCCTTGGATGTTGCTTAAACTGCTGCTTCAAATGTCAATTCCCCTTTCGATCTCCCGTGTCTATTTCGACCCAAGAGAAGAAAAGGAAAATAAATCTCACATGCCTATGATTTGGACCCATTCTTCTTCACTCTAAGCCCAAGCCCAAGACCAAGCCCAAACACGAAAGCTCAATAACAATCCGAGATGGGCCCATCACGTGACCCCCGCGTGACTAAGGGAGGCGGAAACCCTAGAACCCCAGATCGCGCCCCATATAAAACGTCTCCGCGAAACCCACATCATCCTTTCGAGCGACTGCAACCGAAGAGAATCGCCTCCTCCGTCACCTCGAAATCTCGCCGGACCGCCTCCTCCTCTGCCGTAAACGATGTCCGTCGGAGAGCTCGCCTGCAGCTACGCCGTCTTGATCCTCCACGATGACGGCATCCCTGTCACCGTAACTCTCTCTCTCTCTCTCTCTCTCTCTCTGTGTATAGATCGCTGCTTGTTTGGTTTTTGATTGAACCGTGCGACGGCCGCTTTGGAACAGGCGGAGAAGATCGCTACTCTGGTGAAGGCCGCGAACGTCGGCATCGAGTCCTACTGGCCCGGCTTGTTCGCCAAGCTCGCCGAGAAGAGGAACGTCGAGGACCTCATCATGAACGTCGGATCCGGCGGCGGGGCCGCCGCGGTTGCCGTCACCGCGCCCGCCGGCGGCGCCGCCTCCGCCGACGCCGCCCCGGCCGCGGAGGAGAAGAAGGTAAAAAGTTCCCTTCTTTGCTGGTTCCTTGATTCGCAGCGGGCAGCTATCAATGAATTAGACTGTCTATTCTCGAAGACGTCGATGCTGTTCTTATAATTTTTAGCTGCGGTTGGTATATGTTTTTGTAATGAGTTTAGAATTCTCAGAGCCGATCCAGAATCAAGCGCATTTCCGTAATTAGTGGACCTTATTTAGTGAAATGAGACTTAGCTTGTTGATGATGCTGTGTTCTAAAACAAGTAGAGCTAGCTATAGGTGGGTGTAAAGTACAGTTTTATGCCTCATGTAGGAGCATGGTTATGGTTTTCTGTCTCTTTTCCATACGCATCGAGTGCATCATTAGTTGATTTCTTATCAGATATAATTTACAAGGAACTGGGGTCGAAGATTATGATATTATGTAGCATTAATAGTGGAGTGTCGACGTGACATTCTTCATCATTTGTTGTTATGCTGTTAAGTTTGTCTCAATCTCATGCTGTTGTATTCTTCTTCTGTGTCCAGGAGGAACCTAAGGAAGAGAGCGATGATGACATGGGATTCAGCTTGTTTGATTAGGAGCATTTTGGTCTGCTAGAATTCTATTGGAGTGGTCTATTACTTTTAAATTTTGTTTAGTTTTACAAAGTTCGTCAAGCTGTGCACTTTTGACAATTAGTCTCAAACTTAATGTCGGATCATCCAATCGGCAATCGTTTTCTCTAGTTTGTATGAATGCTTGATTTACTTAGTTATGAGAATGGGTGAATTTCATGTCAAGACAGTTTTGCTCCTAAGATGCCATAAATCCAGCTGATTATATATCTAATATGCAGAATTATTCTGCTTTTGTACAATGTGGTTTAGTTCTAAGCAGCATCGACATGTGACATTGGTGAAGTTTTATGTTTGATTCAATTTAGGAATTAATCAACGACCTAGTAATATCAAATGAATGCTCAGATCAAGGTCGACTGTAGGTATAAATGTCTGTTAATTAGCAAAATTCGGATCAAAGTGCTGGTGACCAATAGTTATAGACTGTTCTGAATTCTCTGGTTCTCCAAGCTTCTCCATGTGACATTGGTGAAGTTTTATTTTGCACAAGCTTCCTCTGTGGTTGAGTTATATTGGCATCGCGAATTCTTGGTTAGATAAAGTTGTAGGGCATAAGGGTGACTTTCTGTTGTTAATTTCCAGTACGTTGAAAGTTGTAACTCTGCACGAAATTTTGAAGCCATCCATTTGAATGGATATGGGTTGTTCTGAGAAGCTAACATGAATTTGGATTTGAAAGAGAGAGATGTCAGAGTAAATGGCTATTCTTCTTAATTGTGTATTGTGAAACCGTAATGGACAGACATTGATTATGTCATCACAGCATCGTTATCTTTTACGCACAATTAGTCGAATTATGTATTTGATGCATTTGGATTTACACAAGAATTCTGTAAGTTGCAATAGAATAAAGTGTGGAATTATTTCTTACACTGGCGATGAACATAATAAAAATCCCTCAAAATATTGTAAGACCTTGTCATTGATAGCCTTTGCAAAGTGGCTTTATATTTCTTGTCCGTTAAAATGTGTTAATCTATTATGGCCTGTAAGGATGCTTTGCACTTGTCGGACAATTCACCTTTTAATTTGGATTTTTATGATACTGGTGAATTCTGTGTGACAATAGAAAGTAAGAACCGGTTTTAGAACCTCCATACTGTGGAATCAGATAAAGCATAGTTAGTGAGGGACATTCCTATTGATGTGCTTCGGGCAATATGAATGGGGGGAAGTCGAAATGGTTTAATCCGAGTCTAGAGAGTGAATTTTCTATGAAAGAGCAGGAAGCTAAAGTGAAATGAATTCCCAAGTTTCATAGGAACTGCAGTAATGCAGTTGAACTCGAAAATTATTGATGGTCGATGTCGGTTTGCAAGTATTGAGCGTATGCAAGAGTTTCTCCTTTCCTTGCCCTGGTCATATGTGTATGTAACAATCTCCGGCATGAGGAGCATTTTTGTAGTTCTTAGTTTACGTAAATTCTAGATTATACCGTAAGAAGCGAAGGCCTTGAACTAGATCAGTTCGGGACTTTTGTGCCTAGGTTTTGTCAGCGGGAAATATGATACTTTGGCAAATGTGTTCTGAAAGGTCATTTTCTGGGAAAATGAAGATATTTCTCAGTGCAAATGTGTTCTGAAAGGTCATTTTCTGGGAAAATGAAGATATTTCTCAGTGCTTGGCTGAAATCTGAAAATGATTTGGAAAATATTTTCCGGCTTATTTCATTGTTTTCCTGTACACTTAAAACACTCCGAATCAAAACTCAGCAAAACTCCAGACCGAAGCCTGGCACTTATGAGCGTAATACACATATCATCACGTGTTATATTGCCAACCAAAGACTTTTATGTATTTACACGAATTGAACGACGGAGCTCATGTACGCAAGAACCATACATGCACCCTTCATACCGATAATTTCGTACACATGTTTTACTCCACGTCTCCGGCCACAACAGAATCTTCATCATCAATTGCTTGCTATCATATATACACAACAAAAGCCATTATGAGAGCTCAGGATACAAAAGTGGAAGGGGAACCAAAACAGAGAGATCAAAGCAAAATCGAATATCCAAACAACTACTTGGATATTGTCTAGGAAGATCTGTAAGTTACGAGACGCGCTATTTATCTTGTACATTTAGAGAGCAAACGGCATGAATTATCAAATTGATTTGAGCAATGACGGCACATAATCCAGAGGTGTGGATCAACCGAATCAAACAAGTATATTCAGCCTCGCTCAATCGATTGAGCTTGACACTACAAATGAGGAGCAAGCAGGCAGGGGACCTAGAGAAACTCTGGAGGCGGAGAGGCGCAGGAGGAGGAAGAGAACTCTGTAGGCAGAGAGAAATGAGGACCAAGTAGGCGAGAAGAGGAAGGTGAAGGAGCGGCAAAGTGCATGAGCATGCTAGGTTTTTGTGTCAGAGAGAGTGGAGAGAAAATGATTTCCTTTTCTACGAGAAACACAAACTAGCATAAACTGACATCGACATAGCAAAACAAGAAGTGAATGGATAAAACTTAATAGTACTTTCCCATGGTGAATTCGAGTGCTTGTATGGAGGTACTTTCTGTGATTTACAACAGTAATGCTGGTATAGAGGAACTATCTGTGATTTACAACAGTAAACTGTATATATCCTAACACTTGGTATCAAGTTTCTAACGTCTAAGCTTTAAGCTCGGCTTCAATGAATCCGAATTGCGTATTCCCGCTGAGAAAAGGTAAAAGTGGCAGCCAAAAAGTATTAATACCATCAGATCTTAGTGTCTCACCTCTGGCCTCTTCCTTCTCCAGTTCCCAAACTTTTGGGGCGCCGCTAAATATAACTGCTTTAGTCAGAAGCCCGTGGTTGAGACTGAATGCAAGGACAAGGATCCCGCCAATGAATAAAACCTTGGGTAGATTACCGCCCTTCGGTTTCTCCACTACATCAGCTTTACCGACTTCAGATGTGTCATCAGATTCTTCCAAAGACTTGACAAACTCCGGGCTTATCTTCGTGTTGATCTGAGCCATTTTAACAGGGTGCGGGCGGTGCCCCAGAAGCTCTAGCTTTCTGGTAGGCACGCAAGCCAGGTTCGATCTTCTTGACTGCTCCCCACATCCCCTGCCTTATTCCGAGCTTTGCAATCTCGTTCGGGATGCCCATGTCTTCATAATGGAAGAGCAAGACTTCACATGCTGTCAGCTGCCCATCATGCTTTCTTGACTTGACTGGTGAAATTCGAAGGAAAAAGGGCCACCACAGCACAGTCGTATTAACTCCAGGTTGCAAATGGTGGGAAAAATAGAGAGAGAGAGAGAAGGATGATAGTTAACATTGGAACAGAGAAGAAGATGTACCTGCTCGAATACACCAACTTGAATAATACAAGTCCACACGCCTCGGTTTATTGCGCCTAGGGATGGAAGGGTAGTGTACTCCCTGAAATTTTGTAAAGCAAAACAGACAGATCACTTAGTACATAATCATAGAAAACAAATCACATCAACAAAAGCATTTTTTTTTTTATTGGGGCCAGAAAATCAATGAAGGTTGGCTAAAGTAAACATTGGAAATTCTCTTAAGCAGCAAGAATGTCATTCTTGAATATTCGACATACAAACCAAGAATATCACTTCCCATACCTTTGTCACACAAAAATATGACCCCTGATATTCCCATATTCGGCGCCCAATGATATATTCACGGTCACTACAGAAAAAGGGGAACTGCAATGCAAACTATTCACATGAGCATCATGCAACTGAAAGTAATCCCTAAAACGAAAATATCAGCAAAACAGAGAAGATTTCACCTTCCTAATCCAATGAACAACCATGGTTCCCGTGGAGGGACAGTCCTCTACATTAGTTGAACGGGCAAGCATATCATCCCACTTTGACCGAAAGTCATCATCCCAGAAGAAATCCCTCACCATCTCAGGTGTTGCATCCTCAAATACAGTTTGGCTACGATATTGAGGAGGACCAGTCTACATAATCAATAGAAGCAAAGCCAGTCAGTTCTTCAATCAATATCTTGATAATAGCATTGAACCGAATAAAACGCACTCAAATTGTAATAAACAGAATTCATGAAATCTTTAGAAATTGAGTGGAAACCATGAAATCCATGCCATACTTTGGGATCTCGCCTCCAGGCTTGGTAGTTCATACTCAACGTGTAACGATCCATCATGTGTATCCAAGAAGGGCCTCCATCTTTCATCTCAACAAGATGCCATAACTGCGTCATATCCTCCTCTGACAACAAAGTGGATATTTCTCCGGCCTCTGATGTGCTGCAAGAGTTCCATTAATTTCATGAGAGGTCAATCTATATGCCAGTAGGCCTGTCCCTGCCTCATGTGGAGTGGACAATGTCCACTTCTTCATGCACAAAGCTTGTAAACAGGGCGCCACATTCGCTCGAGGAAAAGAACATTTTCAGCATCATCATGAGTAAAGACTAAGCTCCATCTCATAGTCAATCAGAACATATATTGAATGGCATAATTCCTCCTTTGTGGCTTATAACTCCATCGATATTAACAACCAGAATTTATATTAACTCAGTACCGACCCACGACGCCATTAACAGGCTATAGCAACTGAGAAACAAAGACACGTGAAAAAGATGCGATTCACGGAGCGAAATCACAGTAAAACCAACAGACATCCCGCAGCATACCTGCAATCCTCAAACAAGGCAGGCGACTGAGACAACGGCTCCTTCTTTGTCGCCGCAGCATCTATACTACGGAAGTCGAAACTCGGCCACTGCACCTTGAATGGATTCAAGCACGGGTCCGACCCGAACCCCTTCAACGGGGACATCACCGACTTCGACGGCAAGAAAGGGAACGAGGAATCAGGCTGCCCCAGCACCGGACAGCTCAACTCGACCCTCCCCAAGCTCGCCCATTTGGGCTTCCACGCCCATCCAACGACGACCCCGACGAGAAAAGCGACCCAAACAGGAACAAGGAACAGCACCACGTCCGCGCACCACCCCAACATCTTTCGACCCTCAAACTGTTCGACGAAATGCCTCAATCACGACCATAACAAAAGGGCAAGGATAAAAACTACGACGGAAGAAGAAGGAGAAGACGACCCAATTCCTGGTAACAAAAGAAGGCAAAACTATGGCATTTCTTTGTACGTGCAACCCCAGGAGGAGAGGTAAAAAATGTCTGCTTTATAAGCGGGACTTATCCAGAGGAAGACATTAGGCGAGCGAATAAAAAAGGGAGGCAAATATCAAAACCCGGAAACGAAAATATCACGGGAGCGTCGTGAAAGCGCAGGAAAAAAAGGGAGGCCTGCCCGAGATTGCCATTGCCCAGAAAAGGACATGTGAGAGAGAGAGAGAGAGAGAGAGAGAGAGAGATGTGATGGCGAGAGAAGCGACGACCCAGGAGTAGTTCTTGTACGAGAAGACAGTCGACGTCGTGGGTATTGTGGATGCGCTTTTGTGACCAGAGGTTCCGCCGCAGAATCGGTGGACGGGTGGAGGAGACGCTGTGTCTGAATAGCCCAGCCAAGATAAGGACTGGTCCAGAATGATCTCCATAGAAAGGGACGCACAGAGAGAGAGAGAGACAGAGATTTTCTATATATATTTATAATATATGTCTAAAATATTAATTAGAATAAGGTAGAATTAATAATTTTTCGTAATCATCCCTAGAGTTTTTAAGTATTTTGTTTGGAGAAATTGGAATATAAGTTGGCTTTACCAAATAGTTACATCACGGATTAAATTCGCTCCCTATTGACAATAATGATGAATACTGAATACTAATGACATCGTAAATGTTGATAAATCACGATAAATGCCAGTAAAATTCGAATAAGAGCTCGTCATTTACTCTAGTAAGGCATTGATAAGCTTTGGTACAAATTTGATAACTTTTCAACTATAAATTATTTTGCCAATCATTGAATATTAACGAGCGCAATTCACAAATTATTGTTATGTATGGAGTTTTTCCAATCATGGATAATTTTGTTCTTATTTCACACGAGGAACGCTTAAATAATCCAGCAAAATAGTACTATAAATATGTATTACTATAATATTTGTTAAATTAAGACTTCGTTCGTTTCACGGAAAATGACTTATAAGAAAACGTTTTTCGGACTTTCCAGTATTCGTTTCATAAAAAATGAGTTAGTCTAGGAAAATATTTTTCATCATTAGAAAAAAAATATTTAAAAGTGATTTCCATAACTTCTTCCATCTTGCTTCTTTTCACTAATACATTTTCATTTTATTTTCATAATTTATTTTTTTAAAAAATCGAGTTTTTAACTTTTTTCTTTTCTTTTTTTCCTTTTTATCATCTTCTTTGGCCTTGGCTGGTCGATGGCGGCCGGCAAGAACTGCGAGCGCCGAGCCTCGGCCTAGGCTAGCGAAGCTCGCCTCACTCAATTTGGCAGGCGAAGCTCGAGCTCGCCTAGATCGAGAGCTCGAGCTCGCGGCTCGCCAAAGCTTGGCGAAACTTTGGTGAGCTTGGGTGAGATCGCCCGAGCCTTGAGATCGCCGGGTCTTGGTCACCACTAGGCGGCCGGCCATCATCGGCATGCGGAGGAAGGAGGATGAAGAAGGAGGAGGAAGGAGGAAGGAAAAGAAAAAGGAAAAAATAAAAAAAAAAAGAAAAAATTGGATTTTTTAAAAATACAAATAATTAAAATTCATTTAAAAAATATAAAAAATAAAACTAATTTTTTGGTCAATTAAAAATATTAAAATTCAATTTTTGATAATTTTTTCCAAACAATTAAATTAACTAATGAACGGTGGAAAATATTTTCCACTTGAAGTTTAAGTTTTAGCAATACTTGAAAATAGTCATTTTTCAAAAAAATCACTTCCTAGAAAATATTTTCCGGAAATGTGATGTTTTTCGCGAAAACAAATAGACCCTATTTCAACTTGCAAAACTTGGGGACTGCTTAAGGAATTCCTGGAAATTTCTAAATTATCCAAAATGGGTAAGTACACTGATAGTTTATGGACTTTTTGTTCAATATATAATGTTATTCACTAAAATTTCAATAGGTTCAGTTAAATCCCCAAAACTTATCTAATGTGTGATGTCATCTCCGATTTTTCAATTAGTTCAAATGAGGTGTATCTAGATTGACTTTTACATATTATTTTTGGTTCAGTTTGAACCCAAGGTACATGCATTTTGAGTTGACTTTTAACAAAAAAAAAAAAAACTGGATTTTTGACAACATATTAACGTGGACATGTAGATTCGCTTATAAGTTTCTTCATAACTTCTAAATTTCAGATATTATCATTTAATTTTAACAGGGAAATAAAAATTTTTTTTTTTTACTTAACTTTAAACAAACAAAATCTAATTTCTTTTCTTTTTCCTACAAGTGAATATCATAATTGGAAGAGGAAGCGCAAGTGGGGGACTAATCGCAAAAGACCTATATAAGATTGATCCGCAAAGTCCCATCTAAGTATTCACAATCAAAAAATCATATAACCTTCAAGAAAAATCTACGCAATGCCCGTTATTGGGTAACGAGATCGCACGTACTTAAATTTTCTTATTCATTTCACAATCGAGTATCTAGATTTTATTTTTTCAATTGAATATCTCAAATTTTCATATTTAACTCAATGCACTTAATCCATAAAAAAAAGGACGTAAAATCCAGCTCGCTCTTCTAGATTAAGGACAAAGGAAGCTAACTTGGTATATCCTTTCTCCCAAGTCTTTTTCAGAGTTTCTTTCGAGCCAAATAGTTTTTTACGACTATCTGGCCGGCGATTGTCTCTGTCTTCTTTGCTCGAGTTGGATTACATCGACTCCCGTCCTGAACGAAGCAGCATTTTCTACGGGCCCATTTAAAAAGAGGATAAGCTTCTATATTTAAATCTTTTTGACAATGGCATCGTTATGATATGCTCTCTCTCCTAGCAAATAGTCAGGGGGCTAAATGGACAGATAGGGCTCGAGCTGTTTCTCGCGACTTGCTTACTCAGCAAAAGTTAGGCATGGTTGCTAACATTACTTACTCACTTGAAAAAATTATACTCTTTGTCCTAACAAATAGTTAGAGGGCTAAATGGACAGATAGGGCTCGAGTTGTGTCTCGCGACTTGCTTACTCAGCAAAAGTTAGGCATGGTTGCTAATATTACTCGCTCGCTTGAAAAAATTATACCATCCATAACAGAGATTCTATATTAAGGTGTTGAGTGGTATGGATCTAAGTAGGTTCCTAAAAGACTTGAGTCGAAGAAATATGCAGGAGATCTGCTTAGGGCGGGAGATCCTACATTATCACCCGCGTATTCCTACTCATCTAGGAAGAAAAGTTCAGATGAAAATTAAAGGGCCTCTTCGGTCGGAAATGTAAACTTGAGTGTTGAGGAGGGAGAGAAAGCACTAATTTAAACGATATTAGGCATCCAACATATCTTTATCGATGTGGCACTATCTGAAGAGGTCATACTTGATGTCACGGATATTATGGAATAATTGATTTAGTCATGGAATATCTTCAGAATATTCAGAAGATATAATAGGAATTGTAGTCTTATTTATTCTTTACTGATTTCTTTTTGTACTATAAATATGGGATGTGCATGTACAAAATATAGAGAGTAATACAATTACAATTTCCTCCAATATACTCCATTTCTTGTCACATATATTAGTGTTCCTACTGGTATTTAAGATTAATAATTTTGAACGAAGCCTTATATTGAGTCAAATTTGAAAAGTTCGGTTAAAAAGAAAAGGTACTTAGTTGTAAAACAGGTAAAAATTGCATAACTCCCGTACTTTGTTTGGTAATTATTGTTTCTTATCCTTATGAAGAATGAGCTTAGAAGCAACATTCATAGAGAATAAGAATGGAAGCGATTGCTCGACTAACTTGAGATGAGAAGGTATCATGCGACACTAAGTTCCATAAACAAGCCTTAAATTTTTGAAATGTTGTTCAAATTTAATATTATCATTTCATCATTTAGCAGTATTGAAGTTCGTCAAAAGAGGCATTGATTTTTCGAAATTAATATTCGAATTAAAAAATTATACCCTTAAACCTTGCTCACACAATACTAACATTTAAATGAGCAAGATCATACACTTGACTTTCACCGTGTTCTATTCACTTTTAACATGTAATTTTCACTCCACTCAATCCCACCCATCCAATTGAAACCTCTTCTACAGCAGCATTAAGATTATATTTTTTTTTCACCCTAAAATTCTCATGAAGTTAAGAAGGATAGGAAAAACAGCATAAGAGCCTCGACAAGTATGAACAATTCGATTTTTTCTTATGAGTCATCCAGAGAAATCGTTCACTCTCACTCCATTTCACTAATCTCAATTAAAGGGCTGAGGACTAAAATCCAACTCCATTTGCATCGGATCAGACGGGAGATTGTGTCCCAGTTCGGCAGCTGTCCTGTCAGTGGGAGGACGTGATTGAATATTTTAAAAAAAGGTTCAGGACTAATAATCGAATTAATCTGAAATTTAGGACGATTTAGCAATAGCCAAAACCCCCCCAATCAAAACGTTTAGGGCCGGGATTTGGCAATTATTGCTATCCAGAAATCATGGAGCGGCGGTGGTTACATCGGTCGAGGCGGGTTCTTCTCCACTCTCTCTAAAGCGACGGCCGACGGACCCGCATTCCCGACGGCCGGCGACGTCCGTCTCCTTCCGCCGCCGCCGTTGCCGTCATCCTAAAATGCTCTGCTCCGTCCCGGCCGACCGGTCCGGGTCGAACTGGCTGGACCGCCTCCGGTCCACCAGGGGCTTCCCCGCCGGCGACGGCCTCGGCCTCGATCACTTCCTCGCCAACCCCCAAAACCCTAGCCCCCGACCCCGCCGGCCCCCGATCCGTCCACTTCCGAGTCGACTCACTCGGTCCAGAGCCAAATCGGCACCCAGGACCACGCGCACTCGGCGCGGACTCAGGACCCCGGCGGCGAGAGGGACTGGTACGGCATTATGACGGGCGTCCTGTCGGAGCTCTTCAACATGGGGGATGGCGGCGAGGGGGAGGTCGCGAGGAAGAGCTCCAGGAAGCAGCCGAACCCTAGGTTCTTCCCCAATTCCAGGTCCTCCGACGCCAGCGCCGGGGAGAAGATCTCCGATTGCGCCGCGGCGGGGGCGGCGGGGGCGGCGGGGGAGAGAATGCGGGGTGGAGGACGCCGTCGGCGGATTTGGAGAGCGATGCGGTGGACAGGACGGCGAGGGGAGCGGATGCGGATGGGGAGGAGGAGGAGGAGGAGGAGGAGAAGGAGAGCGGGGATAATCAGGATTTGGTCGGGTACTCGAGGAGCGAAGTGACCGTGATCGACACGAGCTGCGAGTCGTGGAAGTTCGAGAAGGTGTTGTACCGGAGGAAGAATGTGTGGAAGGTCAGGGACAGGAAGGGGAAGGTGAGGAGCAGCATTGGGAGGAAGAAGAGGAAATTAGGGGGTGGGAGTGAGGATGGGATTGTGGTTGGGAAGAAGAAACTCAAGGTTTCGGGTTCTGAGGTTGATGAATTGGGTGAGGTAATGTGTTGGGATTTTAGCCTCTGTGTTCACCATTGTTTTTACTTTCTTACGTTGCTTTTGCAAATGGTCATTTATGTGCTGAGTCTGAGTAAGTAGTATTAGTAAGCATTCGTATGCGGTGTTTGCTTCGTGAAGTCGATAGCTAGTGTGCCATGAATCTTCGTTGCTTGGTGGATGGAGATGCTTTCCCCAGCAGAACCCATCCGTCGACATTCTCTTAAGCCACGACAAGCCTGCAAATGATATTGTTTTCAAAACAACCCCACTATTCCCACACTATGGTAGTGTTCCAAAGTTTCTTGGCAGCCCTTGTTGGGTTGGTAGACTGGAAACATGTGTGTTGACTTAATGTCGAATCTGGACTTCGTGTATCGGAAATTTACACGTTTTTTTTTTGATGAATTCACTGCATGATCGTATGCTGGTCTTTGCTTTTGCGGGGATTTGTGGAAGGTCTTAGTCCAGTTAATTTAGCCCGTGGTATCATATACCAGCTACTTCCTTAACACCCTGTGTTCTGTACTCTTCCATTCTTACTGGTTCCTTCAATTAAGCAGATGAAGATTAAACTAATTAAGAGAATCAGCTCCTCTCTCTCAAAGCTAATTAAGAGAATCAGCTCCTCTCTCTCAAAGCTTTCCCTACTTCTAGTGTAGTGCCTTTGTCTCAGTATTTTTCGTTATTATAGACAACTCTATCTTATGCAGATGATTTTTTTTTCCTGGCAAAAAAAAAGGGTGCTGTTGGTTAAGAATGAAATCCTGCCATTGTAGATATTGTCTTGATGCTTGTTTGTTCAGGTTCCATCAGATATTAGATGTCTACTTTGCTTCTAGATTTATCAGCTGTACTGGGGTAGTATCTGGCTCAAAATGTTCGTAGTGGTATCATGCTTGCAAGTAAATTGTATATGCCAATTGCAATATGTAGTTAAATTGGAAAATAGTTTGTCTGTTCAATAATTCCTTGGAACCATTCAGAGCAATATAGATGCAGGTAGTTCAAGGAAACTTGTTCCAGGACTTCAATGGCTCATTCAGGATTGTAGTCCGTCGTTATCCTGGGTGCTTGTTGCCAACTTAGAAACCAGTCATAATACTTTTTCCCACTTTCTATGAAATAGTAATCAGTCTTCTCCTCAAATCTGTGGTGGTTTTCACTCGTAACTTCATCAGTCTTAAATTGGCAACTTATAACCTTAAACTCATTTTCTCTTTATTTGTTTGTTCCTTTTGGATGGTGACTAAATAGTCGTTTTGTGGTTTCATATTTGCGCATGAGAGTCCATCGTATGCATGAATAATGGGGTTAATGTGACTGTTTAGACGACAATAGGTGACTGAGCTGCATCATCTTCTCTCTTCTGAGTATCTAAATTATCATATGTTCTGAGAAAGAGGAGCAACTTGTTGTAGCAAATGACAATGTTAACAAATGCGCTAACAATTGAGTGTGTTTGCAGGAACAGAATATTGAAAATGGCAAAGCAGAAACCTCCAAGGAACTGGCTCATAATCTCGATAAATCCTCCAAGACAAGGCAAGTGCATTGGCATTATTGATGTGCTGAGTGAAGTGGTTGGTGCAATGCTTCATTGCTGCTTAACCTGTGAATTTGTTTTGAGTTTCCTTGTGGATGATTTGCAGGTTCCACCTCCAATTTTGTGAGTCCCCCAGGAAGCGGAGGACTGGAGGCTCATCTGTTGTGCTTATCAAAGGCATTCCCACAGTCAAGAGTAAGAAAGCAAAATCGTCTAAGAGTCATAGCAAGCCTTCCCAATGTAAATTGTAAGGCTTGATAAAACTGCATATCTAGAACAGGGTGGTGGAAACGCTTGTTCTTAATTGGAGATTGCAATTGGATAGTGATGATTACCATGTAAAGCTCAATTCAAATGTAAGCAGAGTAAATTCATTTAAAAAATTTTCAATTTTGGGGAGGTCTTTAGATTGACGGTATGTCCTGTGAAACCGTCTAACTTCAAAACAGCAGTAGCTTTGTCTTTAGAAATTGTTTTGAAGAACTTGAAACATTGTATCTTCTGGAAAAATTCACTGTAAAGATACCTCTTTTTCGAGTAAATTTACATGCATCACAATTGAGGCATTGTTCACACTGAAAGGTGACAAGAATGGGGCAATTGAGGATGCTGATCTGGTCAGTGTCTACTTGCCACTTACCATCATGGATCGAAATGATCCGTTGGTCAGATGTGATTGCACTTTGCAGATGTTAATGTCTTCCCTTTGATGAATGATGCAATTAGGTTCTCTATCGATTGTGTCCCAATATGAAGGATATGACTAAGTCCCTTCAGGTAGACTAGCAAAGACAAGCGATTCTCATGTCCACGAGATTGTAATTTTAATCAGTGAGTATGTTTTCTACATTGCGTTTCAGTGTTCACATTCCTAGAAAGTTAATTCCTGATTGTAATGAGAAACTTCATGCACATTACTTGAGCTGGTGTCTGATTTAAACAGGCTTGTGGTTTATGTTTAAAAGGATGAATGCGCCTTCAGTTCAATGTTCAGTCAAGTCCCAAATTATTTTTGTCCAATTTGGTCCGTGAATTATATGATTTTTGTTGAAGTTAGTCTTATATGGACAAATATGCCGACGGTACAAATTGCATAGCTGATGCATCATATGGGACTATATATTTTTTGGACCACTGACTAGATTATTTGTTGAGTATGGATGTAAGGAAAGACAATTATAATGGAAGTTTAGGAAACCTAGAGAGAGAGAGACAGGAGAAGCGAATCCGGGGGGGAGGTGGACGATGCTGGTGGCGCCACCCATGAACTGGCGAGGGGCCAAGCATCCCTTGTCGGCCTTAGGCTAACTCAGTGGGGCTGCCGCCATAGTGGTGGTGCTCGGGAAGTTGGGAGCTAGCTAGTGGGTTTGTTCATGTTGGTGAATGGTGGTAGTGGTCGGTTCCAATGAGAGATGCATTGTTGAAAACCCACAGAACTAGGGCCAGAAGAATATTCTCGAGCTTTTCTAACATCTAGGCCTTTGAGGCTTTGATAAATTATCCATACATCGAATTCCAAAAGAGGCATTTGATAGCCGTCAAGTTTCTGTGCGTTCGTGTCCAGCAGAAGGTGGCGGCTGGGGCGCATCGTGATCGTCAGCCCCATCCGCCATGACAGCATCTTTCTCTCGCCACTCTCTCTTTTGTTTATGTGGTTTCATAACATTTGCTTCTGTTGATATCTTAAAAATATTTATCTTGTGATACATTTTTTTATAACATTTGTAATTACCAAGTAAATGCAAATGCAACATCTGGTTGACACTCTGTAAAAGTTTAGGAACTATCAGTGCCCCTCTCCTATGCTTAAATGGTCAAGAGAAAATGAGTGATCAATGTAGTGACTCCCTCTAAACGTTACTATAACAGTTTCCATGTCCGCTATGGAGTGTTTGATTTTGAGGCATGGTTCTTTTGCACCACTTGGCCTGAAAGTGTGCAGTTGACAAACCTGTCTTGTTGTTTCACCAATATGCTAGTAGTTAAGAGATCTCACTCGTTTAGAGGTTTGCCTATGATGAGAATCGCGATTATGACCTCGTAAAAGGTAGGTGTCGTGGTACCATTATGTTAATTACTTCGATGGCAAAATGCTATTTATTATAAAATTAAAATCATTATCGTAATTATGAATAAGACTAGTCATTTATATAAACAGTGTAGTATTTATATGGGTAAGTTATTGATCATGCACAATATATTAAATTAAGAGATTCGTTTGTTTCGTGAAAAATAAATGACCATAAAGTATCTTCTTAAAAAATGATTGTTTATATCCTTGTAAAATGTATAAATATCAATTATTATAAAAAATGAATAGTTTTTATTAAATTATTTTTTCAAACGATATAATTATTTTCGTCATTTTATTTAGGTGCGATACGATGAGACCACGTTGATGGTCGGATCCGGGCAAGTTGCTTCGGAGAAAAAGGTACCGCTCAAAGTTCCGGAAAAAAAAAAAAAAAGAACAAAAACCGCCATTAGCTCTACGCCTCTCATCATCTCCATCCCTCCTTCATTCTGCTACCGGGAAACGCACTGTGCAGAGAGCTGTAATCGACTGCTCTCTCTCTCTCTCTCTCTCTCTCGCTCGAGCTGATGTTGAGGAGCCCTCGACCTGCCGCTTTCTTTCTCCACTCGCAGCGCTCCCCATCTTCAGCTTCCGTCCCTCGCTCCGCCACCTTCTCTTCCCCCAAGTCTTCCCTTTGCTGGATTCGACTCAACCGTCCGGAATCGGATCGAGAGCGCCATCGCTTCACGTGCAATGTCGCCGCGTCATCACCTAACGTCGAGTTCGAACCGGGTTAGTGGCTCTAAGAGACAATTCATCAAACGGTTGATGTCCTTGAACGCAATTTGAAATATTTGATCGAACTCCTCGTTAAAAGTCTTGCCTTTTCAGGGGCGCTGGGTGTGTTATTTCACGAACTCGGGCTCAACGAGAGAGAGACCGAATCTCTCTTGACCAGGGACCCGGATTTGAGGCTGAAGTCTATCGGTTCGTTGCGGGCTCGCATCGCCTCTTTGAAATCAGTCGGAATCGGCCTTCAGCTCTGCCATTTGTTGGAAGATATGCGGATTGCCCGATACGTTTTGATCTTAATTGATCATGATTATTTTGATTGATCACGATCTTCATATATATGTAAATTAAATATTAGATCTAGATCTAGATCTAGATTGATAGTCCAGATCATTTACTTCCTTATACAAAATAGAGCTTGTATTATATCTCTACATAATTATACATTCAGAATGCATTAGTGAGAATACAGAAAAATCTCCCACATCGATTTCCATTTTTCCTCTCTCAATTTCGTCAATTCTTCCTTCACTTTTGCCTTCTTATATGGTATTAAAGCACCTTGATCTTTGACTCGCTTCCACTCCAAACCGCCGCCGAAGAAAATTCTCAACCTGCAAAGGATTGATCTTTCGGCATTAGGCATACTCTCGAAGGAAGAAATCTAGATTAACTTACCATGGCTTTTCCGTAGGACTCCAATCTGGCTGCCAACGATAGAACCACCAAAGAAAGTAGTCCTCAAGTTCCATAGATCCAGAATCTCCTTACGGTAATACCAGTATCCGACCAACAATTAGCTCAAATCCAACCCCAACAGTGGCGGCCCACGCAGGCTCAGTTCTAATTGGGGTAACTCACGACAGGTCAACCATACCAGTGGATTCCATATCCACTCTATTTTGGGCCAAGCCCAAGTCCCTCATTGCCTTTTTTCGTGGGCCACTAGAATCACGATGGAGGCCCGCCATCCACGAATGGGACAAGCCCAACCATCGCAATGGAGCAAACGGGCGGTTCGAGCGAATCGAGTACGGGGCATAATCCCTACCCGGGATATGTCAATGCGGGCTATCCAGTCGGGTCGAGCGAATCGGGTCAATGGACGAATCCCTACCCGAATTTCGCACCCGGTTTTCGCCGTTCCGGGCGGTGTTCACCGGGCGACCAAAAATAGGCGATCCTCTGTTTGTCTCCACCGCCAACGGATCAGAGCTTTGACTGATAAACTAGCAACTAACCAGACCAAAGACCTATTCGAAGTGGTCATAGGAGCTCCGGCGGGCACTGCTGACAAAAGACAAAGACGAATTTCTCGATGGAACAATTCCAATCCCCTCCGATGAACGCCTAGCCCGACACTAGCGGAAGTGCAATCAACTCGTCCGAACATGGATCGGGAATTGCATATCCCCAGAAGTCGCAGCTGGGCTTCCACCCACAGAGGATGCCAAAACCATGTGGGAAAACATACGAGAAATGTATGGTAAAATGGATCAAGCAAAAGTTTTTAATCTCATGTAGGAAATTAGCGAACTCAAACAGGGAAACTCGACGGTCACGGCTTGCTTCAACAGGCTATCGTCTCTCTGGAATCAACTTGAAGCAGTAGAAGAAAAGCTTGAAGGGCCAGAATCTACCCTCAAGCAGTATAAAATGATCAAAGAGAGAGAAAAAGCCACGCGATTCCTACTGATTTTAAACGAATCCTACCTCACGTTTCGGTCACAGATCTTTGCCATGGATCCCATGCCACCGATCGAGCGTATTTTCCAATTGGCGATGCGGGAGGAGAGTTAGCGACTCACAATCATGAAGAACAGTGAGAGCATCGCTCTGGCTGCTCGCCGTGAAGGGAGAAATCTAACCTTAGCTCGTGAGAAGGAAAAAAAGAGCCCCTTAGGGTTTGGCGAGGTCGACTCGCGCGTGCTTAAAAGAGACATAATGAACGGCCAGGATTACATGCAAGAATCGAGTGGCCCAAATTACTCGCGAAGATCGAGATGGCCCAAATTAAGTGCGAAGATCTGATGGGGTCATCAAGGAATCGAAATTGTGCCTGGATCGGACGGTGGATAGCAGATCGCGATCAAAGGGGCGGACGGCCAGATCTTCGCCATGTCATTAAAAAAATTTGCAAAAAATTTTAAAGGAAAGGGTAAATTTTTTTGCGATTATTGCAAGTGTACTAACCATACCATTAACAGTTGCTGGAAATTATACGGGAAGCCGTGAGAAAAGGAGAAAAAAAATTTCCATAGCTTATCAGGTCACTGGACCAACTGGTCCAAAAATTGACCAGCCTATTTCATATGGTTAGTATCAGGAGAAGTACACTAATGGTGCCATAAGTTGTGTACGGCATTCACTTTAGTGCCAAAAGTTTCTGTCGGATCACTTAAGTGCCAAATCGGAGGAAAAACGATCATTTTGGTGCCACCGACGAGAAATTCCGGCCAAAATAATTACGTGGCCTTTCTATTTAAAAAAAAAAAAAAAAAAAAATCGATGTGGCTTAAGATTGTCCACGGTGGATAGCATAAAACGACGCCGTTTTCCTTTCTTCGTAAGAAATGACGTCGTTTCTTGCCATCCACCGTGGATTCACATAAGAAACGACCCGCCTTGCTCCATAGCAAAAAACGATGTCGTTGAAGAGGGAGTAAAATAGGGTTTGTATACGGTTCTCCTTGACGCCGGCCGTAGCTTGCTCACCCATCGTCGTTCACCCACCACCGTTCGCTCGCCCGTTGTCGCTCGCTTGCCATTGCTCGCCTGCCGTCGCTCGGCCATCGCTGTAGTTGTGCCATCGTTCACGATCGTTCAGGTTTGTTATGTTCTCTACATGGATCAATTTTGCGAAAAATTTAGGGTTCCGAAGGGCAAGTTAGGGCACGGAGGGCAAATTGAGGGCTCAGCTCAGGGGGAAAGTAGTGGGAAAAGTGGTGGGGATGTCACTTTTATGGGGACGGAATAGAAAAATTGATTATTCCATCGTTCGTTCGCTTTCTGTTGTGGGGACCAAATAGAAAAACAGGGTGCGGAGGGGCTTGACTCGGATGTAAATAGTGGTGGGACCGAATTTGTTTGTTTAATCAATTGGACTGCTTTTGTGGGGGACCGAATGTGAATGTGATTAAATTGGTGGGGACCTCACTTTGTTTATTTAATTCGGTTTCTTTTGTTTCTGTAAATGCACAAAATTGGGAAGATTTTAGTCTCATTTGTTCCTTGACAACAAAATGACAAGGACCTGCATGTGAAGTTGCCGATTTTGTCATGTGTTTCCAACAAAATGACAATGACTCTTTTTTTTTTTTTTTTTTCATTGGGTGTAGCATCGACATGGATGCAAATCAGGTAGGCGTCATTGTTTGCTATGGTGGAGAGTTTGTTATTGACATTGAAGATTGGGAATATAGTGGTGGAAATGAAGGTACTATTTATGTTAATGTTTGGAAGCCATAATATATTGATTTTATGAGGGATTTGGTATATTTTTTACGATGCAAAGTGCAAAAACTACATTACTGTGTTCCTGGGAAAGAATTGAAAGATGGGTTGAGATTTTTTAATGACGATAATGGTATTAAGGATATCATTTACCATTATCTTCACGGTGAAGAAGCTAAGGTATATGTTGAGTATTATAGTGAGGATGAGAATGAGGACGAGGATGGGGATGAGCAGACCACCATTGAAGGAGGAGAAGTGAGGGATCCTGTTCAAGCAAGTAATTAGGTTGGGGATGAGTTTAGGTTAGATGGAGGGCAAAATGAGAGGGAGATAAGTCATATTGATAGAGATGAATAAAGAGGGAGATGTCCTGAAATATTGGGTGAAAATTTGGGTGAAGATGTGGGCGATGAAGACTTCATTGGATTAGAATGGGAAATTGCTTTATCTAGTGAATCGGAAGATGAATGTTTGGCTTTAGTAAATTTCCCAAGTGACGAAGATGATGATGAACTCGCACAGTCAAGACAAAAGCAAAGGGAATTTCGAGAAAAAACTTGCAGCTTGAGCAAAAAGGCTTGAGCCGAGTAAAATAGGGATGGAGATCCAGCTGAGGGTAATAGAAGTGAAGATGAAGAAAGTTATGGCGATGAAGTTGCTGGTTTGGAAAATGAGCTTGACAATGATGATGAAGAACCTGCTCCTTGAAGAAAAAGTAAGTACCCTTGCTATGATCCGACTGTTGATAAACCTGTTTTTTCAGTGGGCATGAGATTTGATGATGCCAAACAGTTCAAGGAAGTTGTTGTGAAGAACTCAATTGGTGAACAGATGAGCGTTAAATTCATTAGAAACACGAAGGAGTTTGTGAGAGCTAGGTGCTCACAACCTAATTGTTCGTGGAAGCTCTATGTTGCGCTTAGTAATAATGGGTCATTCCAAATTAGGTCCTTTCAGGAGGAGCATACTTATCCAATTATCTTTAACAATAAAAGGGTAACAAGTGTGTGGTTATCAAAGTATTTTTTCAATACTATCAAAGCAATGCCCGAGATTAAGAGTTATTAATTTCAATAGTTAATGAAGGAGCAAGTGGGGGTTAGTTGTCGAGGAATTAATGTAAGAGAGCGAAGATGAGGGTGATGAAGATATTGATGGGTGGGTATAAGGAAGAATATGCGCAGGTATAGGATTATGCTGG
Organism: Eucalyptus cladocalyx; assembly: GCA_017140615.1. Classification (NCBI taxonomy): domain Eukaryota; kingdom Viridiplantae; phylum Streptophyta; class Magnoliopsida; order Myrtales; family Myrtaceae; genus Eucalyptus; species Eucalyptus cladocalyx. The sequence goes on from CM029526.1 coordinate 4,116,215, forward strand.
TGAATATATGTTTCAAAACCCATCTAGTAGGGTATATGTAGAGGTTGTGGAGAGGCCACTCCCTGATCTTGGGATTAGATTTGATAGATTTTTTGTCTGTTTTGATGCATGCAAACAGGATTTCTTGGCTGGTTGTAGAAGAGTTATAGGATTTGATGGATGCTTTTTAAATGGTTTATGCAATGGGGAGTTGTTGGCTGCTGTGGGGAGAGATGCCAATAATTAAATGTTCCCGATAGCTTGGGCGGTGGTAAAGATAGAGAACAAGGATATTTGGTCCTGGTTTCTAAAAAATTTAATAGCTGACCTTGAGATAACCGATAGGGAAGGATGGACATTCATGAGCAACCAATAGAAGGTAATTTCATTGTTAATTAATTCACTCCCTTTTAATATTAGTCACTTGCATATTTTTCTTGACTTGTATTTATTGGTTTGAATTTTTGTAGGGACTTATTCCTGCATTGGCTGAATTGATGCCACATGCTGAGTATAGAATGTGCGCGAGGCACATATATGCAAACTGGTCAAAAAACTTCAAAGGAGATAGGCTGCAGAAGCAGTTTTGGTAGATAGTGAAGAGTACGAATATGACTGATTTCAAATTAGCCAAACAAGGATTGTTGCAGTTGACAAATGAAGGTTTTGATGCATTCTTCTAGACAGAAGCTAAGCACTGGTGTCGGGCCTTCTTCAGCGAAGAGTTCAAATGCGATATCATTGATAACAACCTCGGTGAAGCTTTCAATGGTAGAATTTTAGAGGCCATGTGCAAACCAATCATCGATGCTTGATGATATTCGAGTTATGGTTATGACTAGGCTGCATAGGCAAAGAGATGAGGCTACAAAATGGAGTAGAGACTGTGGCCCTAGGATTGTGAAGAGATTGGATGCAAATATTGCTGCTAGTAGGTTCTGCCATCCAGTTTGGAATGGAGATAATGGATATGAGATTATTCAAAATCAGGATAAGTATGTTGTCAACCTGAATAGAAGAAAGTGTTCATACCGAGCCTGGCAACTGAATGGAATTCCCTATGCCCATGCCATTTGTGCTATTCAGATGAAGCAAGAAAACCCAGATGATTACCTACATGATTGGTACAAAAAAAAGCTCATACCTTGCTTCATACCAATTCATGATGATGCAGCCTATCGGAAGCAGCAAATTTTGGGAGCCAACAAATCATGAAAGCCCTCTACCTTTACCGCTGAAGAAGCAAATAAGAAGGTCAAAAAAGAGACGAAGAATGCAGTAGGAAGAGGCATCAAGTCAAAGGATGAGTAGGACTGGATCAAAGATGAAATGCTCCTATTGCCGCAAGGAAGGGCACAATAAGAAAGGTTGTGAGCTAAAAAAACAGCATCAACAGTAAGATGTAATGACTGATTCAGTGCCAGGGACATGACCTACTAAAGAGTTTCTTGTTTGGCCTATTGAAGGGAGGACAGAAGGCCCTGCTGTAATGCCTACTGAAGGGCAAACAGAAAGCCATGCTATAAGGTAAGTATCCTCTTTGTCTTAGTAACTTTACAGTTCTTATTCGATAGTACTATTGGTCATAATCCTAATATAGTACATTGTTGTAAGACCTACTAAATGGCCAGAAAAAGGCCCTGTTGTAGGCTCAAGTGCAGGGATAGGGACTGGAATGGGCAGGACAGCAACAATAACAATTGAGTCCACTGTTGAGCAAACAAGAAAAAAAATCCTGTAAGTTGTACATTGCTGTGTTTGGTCTTTTATGTGCTAAAATTTATATTTGTTATGTGTTTCTCAGGTGAGAAGACGAGCAACTGCACAAGTTGCAGAGGTTGCTACAAGGATTATTGTTGCTGAAAATGATGCACCACAGCGAACAAGATGGGCTCTTGGAAAAAGATTAAGGCAATATGGTTATGAGATTTACACAGATGAACGTACTGGAATGACTATTTTGAATGTAAGATTTATAGGCCTCATGCATTTAATTTGTTGTACTTCAATTCATTTGATTGACAATATCACTATGTTCTTGTAGCTTGGGAGAACTTCGGAGGTACTTCTCTCTCAAGGTGGGCTAACTCAAGAATTAAGGGCGCAGCCAAAGAAAAGTGCTCCAAAGAAGAAGAAGACAACAGGTACAGCTGCGAAACAGCCATCCAAAAAGAATCCAGCACTAGTTCCATCTCAACCAACGATTGGGAGTGGTAGTGATGATATGGACCAACACATGACACATGCTAGAACAAAAATAGCCTCCGTAAAAAACAAGGAAAAGGAAAATGAGGTGACAGAAAGCCCTGCTAAAGAACCTGCACATTTAGTTTGAAAGAGTGCTCGGATTATGAATCAATTCAAAACTCCAAGAGGAAAAGGAGATCAAGGTGTTATCAATATTAGGAGTGATCGGGTCCAGGGTGGGTAGGGTCTAGACCTGGACCCTGTACCCGACCCTATTATAACTGGTTCTCTTTTTTTGGACCCTGTTCTCGACCTTGTTTGTATTGGATCTTATTCCCGACCCACCATGTTTTTCCAGTCCGGGAACAGGGTTAACCCTGTTTATATTGGAACCTGTTTTGCATAAAAATTGCTGTATCCTTATATTAACCTTAGAGAAGCAATAGATGAAATGGTTTGATGGAAATTGATCTAAATGACAGGAATAGCAAATTGCTCAGAAATTAAAGTTGAAGTACTGTGAATTATTTAAAGGTGCAATGTAGGGAATAAAGGAAATTAAAGCAAAGAACACTAAACTCAAAGGAAGGAGCCGAACAAAATTAACTGAAAATGAGATTACTAGGACATTGACATTGCTGGAATTGAATTTAATCACAGTTTGTACAAATGACGCTCGAATGGAGACATTGACATTGACGTTACAACAATACTTTAAGGGAAATCAACAGTAATTTTGGTAGAGGTCCAGCATAATTTCAACATATCTTTTTCCTCAGCATATCTTCTATTCATAAGTCTTAAATTCCCTTTGATTATTACTAGGTCAATGTCCATTTCTTAACTTAAGTTCTTTTATATATCCATGATTTCTTAACTTAACTGCTTTCATATATCCATAATTTCTCCACTTAACTAAACTTCCGATGCCTGAGCATTTCTCGTACCGTTTCCACTTATTTTGAATTAAATTAGGTTGAAGACTCTCTCCCTCAAACTTTGGCGGAATGGTCTTTTATGAGCATCAAAACGAGATTGAATTTGATATAGCTTGGCTGTGATTTATTCACCACCGATGTATAGTGACTTACTCATTATACCAGACGACAATTCAATCACACAAACCGAAGGAGACAAAGTAAACCGAAGCACCAAGGGAAAGAGAACTCTCTGCCATCAAAGGATGAAGCATGAAAATTCACAATATATGATCGCGTGTCGAACAAGAACATCCAGATCACTACTATGCAATCTCAGATTGAAATGATGAAGACAAATTCGTCATTTCACCAAAAAAAGAAAAGAAGACAAATTCGTCATTATCATCTCTGAGGCAAAACATCGAACAGGTGGTGATCATGAATGGTGAGGTGTTCTAGAAATAGGAATTCCTATCAATCGGCGAGCAATATAACATGAGCAATTTGAGATAGCAATTTGAAGCTCTCGGCAGAAGGCAAACACAGAACAATCGTATGATTGAGTCTCAATGAATCTTGAGGGAGATCCGATTCAAACGGTTACCTGCTAATAAATGAAGACACCGAAAGACTTGGAGAATCTCACGAAGACGAAGCTAAGGCGACGAATCAATTCAGCGACGAAATTGCTTGACGAAGATATTCAGCTGCAATTGGCTTCGCTTGGTTCCTTAGCTCTCCCGCACGTACCAAGTGAGGGAGAAAGAGCACGAGAGAAGTTTCGATCGGTGGTGATGAGCGTTCGTTCTCTGCTCCGTCATTGCGACGGCGTGACGGGGAGCTGGTGATGGCATGACGAGGAAGCAGATGAACGCAGATGAGGAAGCAGCGCGAGGGGGAGCTGGATCTAGCGGCGGAGCTCGGAGCAAGGCTAGCGAGCAGCTAGGAATCAGGTTGACAGAGGCGGCGTCGCGATTTCGGGGGCGCGGAGCAGGGAGAGGCGGAGTGGTGATGTTGGGATCTCACGGGCTGCGAGTGTCACGGTAGGAAGGCGATGGTGGGCAAGCGAAAGCGGCGTCGGTGCTCGGATGGAACCGGGATCGGCGGACGGGCGGAGGTCGCAAGCTCGGGGAAGATAGAAAGTATAAACAAATTAGGGTTTTGTGTTTGGTTTTTTCGGGGTGGCTTACAACCGGTTCTCAAACCGGTTCCCAAACCGGTCCGGTTGATCCGGTTCCCGGGTGGGTAATCCCTCGGAACCGGTTCCCGGACCGATTCAAATAGGGTTTGAATTTTGGGACCCGGTTCCCGGACCGGTTTCAACCGGAACCGGTTCCCGACCTTGTTTTCCGGGTGGGCCGATCCGGGAACCGGGTTGACCCGGTCCGGTTGCACACCCCTAGTCAATATTGACTGATGGGAGGGTATTGGACATGGTCTCTTTTTATGTGATGCTGGACATGGTCTTTTTTCATGTTTTCTTTTTTTAGGAGTGTGCTGGATATTATATCATTGATGGTAGTTGTTGCCTGCAATGCCATTGTTTTTTTTTAAGAGAATGTTGAACTTTCGATGATTGGGAAGTGAAGTTAGACATGCTTTTATTTTCTTTTGTAAACAATCAATCAATGTTAATGGCAAGTACTTGGAATGAATATTCATTTTCTCTTGTGTTGGTTTCGGCTAGAATGCTAGCAAGTTAGTTATGCTGCTGTATATTTTATTTTTGCTGTTACTGTAATGTTGCTGTTGCTGCACTGTTGCTGTCAGCATTGTTGGTTAAAGTTGTGGATTATAATGAATTTGTGGGGTTCTGATTATATGTATTGCTACAAGAATACTTTGGGTGCTGGTACATCTTGTTGCATCTGGGCTGGTGTAAGAAGATGCGCCAGCAACTCAACTAGTGCAAGAAGAAGGTGCAAGAACAATGTGCATTTGGAATGTGACGTTTGGCACTAACATGTTCTTTTTAAAAAAATTGTGCAACATAAGTGATCACTTTGTAATCGCGACTAGCACTTAAATGATCACTTTCATAAAAAAAACTTGGCATTCAAGTGATCATACAACTTATGGCAAAAATGGTCAATCGTGAATTTGCCACCATCCTTTAATTTCGGCCATGGTTTGTAGTTGCAGCAAACCAACAAACCAGCAAACCAAATGACCCATTACCAAATAAAAAATGCAGCAAACCATCATCAAATAAAAAAATGCAGCAAACCATTACCAAATAAAAATGTAGCAAATCATTACCAAACAAAAAAATGCAGCAAACCATTATTAAAAGCTTTCAATGCAGCAAACTATTATCAAATAAAAAATGCAGCAAATCATTACCAAACAAAAAAATGCAGCAAACTATCACTAAAAGCTTTCAATGCAGCAGACTATTACCAAATAAAAAAATGCAGCAAACCATTATATTTGAAGCAAAAATTAACCAAAATAAACATTGACAATACACAACTAAACAACAAAACTTTTAAGTGCTCACAACTAATGCATTCCAAGTCCAACCTTGCATTTCTACTATAGATTACAACAACAAAACATTCTGCTCCATACAAAAATTGCAGCAAACCAAAAAACACATTTTACTTATAAATAATCCAATACAAGTGCATATTCCACGTCTTCGACTATGGTAGACATACAAAATTCTTCTCATTACTCACTTTACATTTGAATAAACTACCAAAGAGAATAAGAACACAATCAACGCTCGATAAAAGTTTCTTTCAATTTTCAGCCTTGAAACCTCCCTCTTCAAATGATTCACCAGAGATGTTAAATCCTTCATTTGAGCTTGCATTGAGTCGACATCCTCTAACTCGTCCATTAACATAGGTGGAGGTTGATTTCGGCCTTCAAATAACTCCAATATCACCTCTGTCGCTCGATTAGAGAATTTCCTATCAATCCATTTGAAAAATTGGCACTTCGAGCCTTCTTTATATCTGTCGCACTCATGGAATCTTCTCCCGAGATTCAACCGAGTCCGAGATATTCTTCTCGGACTCGGTAACCCACAATAATAGTAATACTCACCATCTAATTCGCTTTTCTTATAGGAATGTGAGCCGCTGCTGAAGCTTTTGTCCTCCATTTGCAAGAGCGAGCTGATAACTTTGGGAGAAAATCGAAATATGTACTCGAAATGATCGAATTTGGGATTTAGGGTTTCTTATTTGGGGGAAAACGGTAAACGGCATCGTTTTGTTCTTTGTATGCTGATTGTATTTTCCGGCAATCCACGTTGGCGTAAAAAATTAATAAAAAACTACCATGTCGGATTTCCGGCCAACCAAATTGGCGATGGCACCAAAGTGATCGTTTTTCAAAATTTTTGGCACTTAAGTGATTCGACGGAAACTTTTGGCACCAAAGTGAGTGCCGTACACAACTTATGGCACTATTAGTGTACTTATCCCGGTCAGTATCAGCAACTCATGTAGACACTATAGAAGATGGATATATCCAACAAATGGGGAAGTTTCTCAGGTAATCTTTCTGAAGGACTCTATTTCTGGACGAGTTTTCCAACTAATCTCAATTTTCCATGCAATCCCTTGAATAAGAAATCATTGTGTAATTCAACTACCAATGATAGAAATTTTACTATGCATATGAGATTGGATCACAGTGCTTCATTTTCATATCCTAAATGTCCTATATGTCCTCTTGCGAAGCAATCACGTACACCATTTTCTTCTAGTACCTCACGGACTAGTCAAATATTTGCATTAACTCATGTGGACATTTGGGGACCTTACCATGTAGTCAATCATGATGGCTCTCGTTATTTTCTTACGATAGTAAATGACTATTCTTGGGCAACATGGATCTTCCTAATGCAATAAAAAAATCAGGTCTATTCTCACCTGAAAAATTTCATTCTGCTATCTAATAACCAATTCAGGAAATCCATTTAGCGGGTCCGTACTAATAACGGAAGAGAATTTTTTAGTCATGAATGCTCCTTGTTATTCAATTCTCATGGTATTCAACACGAAAGTTCCTGCATTTACTCACCACAACAAAATGGAGTGGTTGAAAGAAAGCATCGCCATCTACTGGAAGTTGCTCGTGCCTTGAAATTCCAAGCATCAATTCCGGAAAGATATTGGGGTGACTGTGTAACCACAATAACTTATCTTATTAATAGAATGCCTACTTGGATTCTCAATGGGCGGACACCATTCGAGCTGCTATTTGGGAAGAAACCAGAATTGAATCATCTCAGGATCTTCAGATGTCTCTGCTATGCTGCAATCATGGGAGCTCGAGATAAAATGAGCCCATGTGTGCGGCGATGCGTCTTTATGGGATATTCCAATCTCCGTAAAGGGTATCGGGTGCCCGAGATTTCCATAGGAGAATTTATAGTAAGTTGTGATGTAATTTTCCATGAGAATATTTTTCCATTTTCTGAAAGGGAATTTTCACATGAAGATCCAGAGATAGCTTCCAGCCATCATAATTTTCTCTATGATGAAGCACCATACCAGGATCTCTCCTACATACCAAAAAGGCACAAGAGGAATTTTATTCTTCCTTCAGCCCAACTCTACAGATTCTAATGGAAATTCGAATTCTTCGAACATATTCAGGGAGATACCTTGGAGGAACCCATTACTGATGCAGAAGTTGATGACACTACAACAACTTCATTACCGAGACATCACAACTTACCACCGAAGCGAGCATCCTAGGAGGTCCGGACGAGCCGCAAGACCACCAACTTGGACGAAAGATTATGTCTGTGCTACTTACAACTCTCCAGGTATTTGGTATCTAGTTTCTTCATATGTTTCCTTTGATAGATTGTCTTAGGAGCATAGATGTTGTATTAGTTGTTTGCCCAACGATAAGGAACCGTCTAGTTATGAAGAAGCTTCCAGTAACCCAAAATGGCAAGAGGCCATGAAGGCAAAATTGAAAGCACTTACTGATAATCATACGTGGGATCTTGTTTCATTACCAGCTCATTGTAAACCAATTGGATGCAAATGGGTTTACAAGATCAAGTATTGGGCTAATGGCTCCGTTGAACGGTACAAGGCAAGATTGGTAGCTAAGGGGTTCACCCAAAGAGAAGGTTTTGACTACCACGAGACATTCTCACCAGTTGCCAAAGATGTTACAGTCTGTTCATTCTTAGCTGTCGCTACCATTAATGACTGGCACCTACACTAGATAGATGTCCATAATGCCTTTCTCCATGGCGATCTAGATGAAAAGATCTACATGGATATGCCTCAAGGCATTCGGAGACAGGGGAAGAATAATGTGTGTCGTCTCCGTAAATCCCTTTATGGATTAAAACAGGCGTCTAGACAATGGTATGCTAAATTTGCCAGCGCTCTTACAATAGCAGGCTTCAAGCAATCCAAGCACGATTATACTCTGTTCTCAAGAACTAAAGGTATGTCATTTATCTATTTGATGATTTATGTCGATGACATACTTGTTATGGGAAATGATAGAGCCTCTATAGAGAATTTCAAAGAATATTTGCATGCTACCTTCCATATTAAAGACTTAGGAGCACCAAAATATTTACTTGGAATCGAAGTTGCCCGATTTGACAAAGGAATTTCCCTTAGTCAGCAGAAGTTCATTCTAGAAATCATATCAGAAGCAGGTCTATTAGGATGCAAGCCAACTGTAATTCCTATAGAGCAAAACACTAAGTTGACCACCGTAGACTATGATAAGGGAATATCTCGAAGTGATGATCCCCTACTCAGTGACTCGTCAGGCTATCAAAGACTTGTTGGGAAACTTATATACCTGACAATGACTAGACCTAATATCTCATATGCGGTTCAGACACTTAGCCAGTTTATGCATCAGCCGAAGCGTTCTCATTTGGATGTAGCTTTAAAGGTCGTAAAATATCTGAAGAAATGCCCCGAGCTTGGGATACTTCTTTCTAAGGAATGTGACATGAGAATGACGGCATATTGTGATGCCGACTATGCAACATGTTCAATTAGTCGAAGATTTGTCACTGGATATTGCATTAAATTGGGAGGATCTCTTCTATCTTGGAAAACCAAGAAACAGGCCACCGTGTCTCTGTCCTCAGCCGAAGCAGAATATCGAGCTATGGCCAAGGCCACTTGTTAAGTAGTTTGGATATGAGGATTGCTCAAGGATCTTGGAGTAGAAGTGCAAGGACCCACAAGGTTATATTGTGATAATGATGCGGCTCTTAAACTTGCATCTAATCCTATAGTGCATGAAAGAACCAAACATATAGAAGTGGATTGTCACTTCACAGGGGAAAAGATCCAGGATGGAGTAATTGAGACAAGAGGAATTGGGACAACGGAGCAACCGGCAGACTTGTTCACCAAGCCCCTATGTTAGAGACAACATGCATATCTATTAAACAAGCTAGGCGTTTTGGACATCTACAAGCCACAGCTTGAGGGGGAGTGTTGGAAGATATGCGGATTGCCTGATACGTTTTGATCTTAATTGATCATGATTATCTTGATTGATCACGATCTTCATGTATATGTAAATTAAATATTAGATCTAGATCTAGATTGCTAGTCCAGATCATTTACTTCCTTATACAAAATAGAGCTTGTATTATATCTCTACAGAATTGTACATTCAAAATGCATTAGTCCATTCTTCCTTCACTTTTGCCTTCTTACACCATTTGGTTGCAAAATGCAAAAAAATCTCCCCACATCGATTTCCATTTTTCCTCTCTGAATTTCGTCCATTCTTCCTTCACTTTTGCCTTCTTACACCATTTGGTTGCAAAATGCTCTTCTGTGTTGGCAGCAGGTGAAATCGATCCCTTTCTACTCTTTGTGCGCGACCAATTAGATGGAAAGGTTGACCCAATGCAGCTTAAGCGTCTCTCTATGTCAACTGAGCCGCGATTCCTGGCTGGATTTGAGGAAAAAGTTAATTTGCTGATTGACAGTGGGATTCCTAGAGAAAAGATTGTTCATGCTCTTGACAATGTGAATTTAACGAAGCTTTGTCTATTAAGCCGTTTGAAGAGATTGAAAGGATCCTTAATTTCTTGAGCCGCTATGGCGGGGTTGATTTGATTGTGAGGCATCCCCCCATTCTTAACTTTGATATGGATACCCAATTGATTCCGAGAGTGGAGTTTCTCCTAGAACTTAGCGGAGGAGATGAGGATGCAACCGGGGCAGTGTTGCGCAAACTGCCTACCTTTTTGAAATACCGTGTGGAAAGCCATGTAGAGTTCTTGAGGTCACTTGCGGGATTAGATTGTTAGCGCGAGCAAGGAGAGGAAATTGCGTCCAAGAATTAGTTTTCTCAAGGAATGTGGACCCAACTCCAATGAGATTTTCAAGTTCTTGACAAAAGCCCCTTTGTTTCTGGGTCTATCTTTTGAGGGAAACATTGCTTATAAGCTGGGTTTTTTGGTGAAGATTGGTTACGAGTACAGAATGAAGGAATTCGCAGTTGCAATAGGCTCTGTGACTAGGACAAGTTGTGAGAATATGCAGAAGGTGATTGAGCTCTTCTTGAGTTATGGGTTTTCTTGTGAAGACATGCTTCTCATGAGTAGGAAGCATCCTCAGATACTTCAATACAATCCTGATTCTCTGGAGGAGAAAGCGGAATATTTGGTGGGGGAGATGGGACGTGACCTTGACGAGCTATTGGATTTCGCTGCATTTCTTGGTTACAAACTCGACAGTAGAATCAAGCATAGGTACAAGGTGAAGAAGAAGATTATAGGTGAAGGGATGTCGATCAACAAGCTGCTCAATGTTTCTTCTGAGAGATTTGCAAAGAAGAAGGTAGAAAAGTTGGTGCACAAGGCCTAAGAATTAGGGGTTGCTCAATTTCATCAGCAGAAGTTCATGGCAAAATTGATGGAAATTGCATCGTTACTGAGTATTCTCAAAGCTTCATCAGTTGAAGGCTTTTGGTTTTTTCAGGCGAAATTCTGGCTTGACTTCCTTAGGTGAAGATAGAAAGTCATATTTTTCATCCCTAAACCTGCAAAGCCATCATTAAGTTCCAAGAAAATGGTCGATACCCAGTTGAATGAGATGACTGAGTATGCTTTATTTTAAGGTTAAAGCAACAAGAAAAGTGGCTGATCTTTGATTATATGGCCAATTGATTCTTAGAGTGGAGTTTCTCTTAGAACTTAGTGGAGGAGATGAGGATGCCACCAGGGCAGTGTTGCGCAAACTTCCTACCATTTCGAAATGCCAGGTGGAACACTTGGAATGTCATGTAGAGATATTGAGGTCATTATCAAGAAATATTTAGGATCATACTTGTGTTTCCTAACATCGTTGGCGTTGTGGACTGAGCTCCAGTGAGATTTTCAAGTTCTTGTAAAAAGCCCCTTTGTTTTTGGGTCTATCTTTTGGGGGGACATTGCTTATAAGCTTGGTTTTATGGTGAAAATTGATTACAAGTACAGAATGAAAGAATTCGCAGTTGCAATAGGCGCTGTGACTAGGACAAGCGGTGAGAATATGTAGAAGGTGATTGAGCTCTTCTAGAGTTACGAGTTTTCCTGTGAAGACGTGCTTCTCATGAGTAAGAAGCATCCTCAAATACTTCAATGCAATCCTGATTCTATGGAGGAGTAAAAAGTGTAGTATTTGGTAGGGTGTATCGGACACGGCCTTGACGAGCAATTAGATTTCCCTACATTCCTTGATCATAAACTTGATAGTAGAATTAAGCACAGGTACGAGGGGAAGAAGAAGATTATAGGTGAGGTGAAGGAACGTCGCTCAACAAGCTGCTATGTGTTTCGTCTGAGAGATTTGCAGAGAAGCTAGAAGAGCTGGCACACAAAGCCTAAAAAGTAAAGGGTTGCTAAGTTTCATCCGCAGAAGTTCATGGCCAAATTGATGGAAATTGTACGAAAATGGTCGATACCCAGTTGAATGAAATGACTGAGTATTCTCAATTTGAATGTTAAGCAACAAGAACAGTGGCTCAGCTTTGTATTTGTGTAACTGTCGATTCTAATGGAATCCACCTTTTAATTGATGGCAATATTTCTTTGGTTGTTCTCACATTTTTCTGTTCTCAGTCCTGAAATCTTGAAAAATGTGATTCAAAACCGAAGAGAATCTTGTCAATGTGCATGAGGCGTCAAGACATGGTTGCCTTTGTTATGCGATTCAGGATAGATTTCCCACTTATTGAACAGGGATGGCCGAAATCAGTGAGTTAACTTGATCGAAAGGAATCTATGATCAAGAGAGTCATTTCACCAATAGAAACTACAACATATACGTGCTAATTCAGTTCTCTCCGATCTGTTTTCTGATTAAATTATATCATTTCCATAAATGTTACGACTGTGAGTTCAAGATTACCTCTGGACATATCATCATCAACAAAATTGAGAATCAATTATCCTCAAGAGATCTTCAAAGGCGTGGCATTTACACACAATAGATACCATTGATAACTCCATTCTTTCTCCTATGCGACTTCAACACAGGTTAGTCTTTGGATTAACGAATTGAAAGGCGCCTTAAGTTGAAGTAGCCATACTGCTTGGTGGTGGAATATAACCATGCGATAAGAAATCCGGCAGTGAGATTGTAGCGATAATTGAGTTATGCAAACTCATCTTATGCAGTTCTAGACATTGATATTGTTAGTGCGTGACCTCATTCTACTGCATTTGTTAAGTATTATCCTACATTTGGTAATCCTGAAAATGATTTCTACATTCTATAAATGTCCTGGGAGAAGAAATAAGAAAAAAAATATTCTGGTAAATGCTAACATGGTCTCGCGGTATCGTGTCAAAACTGATATACTATGTATTGACATGAAGAAAATTTAATTTTGAAAAGTTTGAATGTTCTCCCAGAGTGAATTGGGGGAAAAAGGAAAAAAATTTCTTCACCCACCCCCTTTTTCTTCTTTCCTGCCTCTCCCAAACGAAGCATAAAAATAGCATCAAAAGATCATGCCTCGCTAAAGTGTAGAAGTGCCAAATTACCCAGGTAACTTTCTTGAAATTTCCAGATAACATGTGGGGTGTAAATCCTTTTATGCCCATTTAGTGAGTCTTTATGCTAACCTATTTTCTACTTCAACTGTATATGAATTCTCATTTTATTTTACTCTGTCCTAGTTATATTTTTGTAGATTATTGTATTGCAAGTGTCGAAAAAACATAAGAAATCACTGCAGACAAGAACAGATCATTGAACTTATCTAACAAGTAATGGAGTTATTGTTGCACTCGAAAGAACAAACGAGTGGACTTATGTAACACAGTTTTGTGGTACCACATCAAAATTGATGTGCTACGTCATGACATGGAGAAGAAGTTGTTTTGAGGCAGGCTAGTTTTTGTTTTCGATCTTGTTCCTCGAAACTATATGTCAATTTTCCTATGATCGTGACTTGGGCGGTGAAGGGGGAAGTTGGAGAAGAAGGGAGAAGGAAACAAACGAAGAAGAAAATAAGAAAAAAAGATGGAAGTGATGGAGTCTAGAGAGAGAGAGAGAGAGAGAGAGAGAGAGAGAGAGAGTTGTTTGTTGATGGGATGTGGACCCAATAATTACTTGGAGAAAGACAAATAAATCAAATGTATTAAATGATTTTCTGAAATTTTTGTTTTTGATTTTGTTCCTTGAAATTATATGTCAATTTTCCTATGATAGTGACTTGGACGGTGAAGGGAGAAGTTGGAGAAGAAGGGAGAAGGAAACAAACAAGAAGAGAATAAGAAAAAAGATGGAAGTGATGGAGGAGAGAGAGAGATTTGTTTGTTGATGGGATGTGGACCCAATAATTACTTGGAGAAAGACAAATAAATCAATTGTATTAAATGATGTTCTGAAATTTTTGTTTTTGATCTTGTTCCTCGAAATTATATGTCAATTTTCCTATGATAGTGACTTGGGCGGTGAAGGGGGAAGTTGGAGAAGACGTGAGAAGGAAACAAACGAAGAAGAGAATAAGAAAAAAGATGGAAGTGATGAAGGAGAGAGAGAGAGAGAGAGAGAGAGAGAGAGAGATTTGTTTGTTGATGGGATGTGTACCCAATTATTACTTGAAGAAAGACAAATCAATCAAATGTATTAAATGATGTTCTGAAATTTTTGTTTTTGATCTTGTTCCTCGAAATTATATGTCAATTTTCCTATGATAGTGACTTGGGCGGTGAAGGGGGAAGTTGGAGAAGAAGGGAGAAGGAAACAAACGAAGAAGAGAATAAGAAAAAAGATGGAAGTGATGAAGGAGAGAGAGAGAGAGAGAGAGAGAGAGAGAGAGAGAGAGAGAGAGAGAGATTTGTTTGTTGATGGGATGTGGACTCAATAATTACTTGGAGAAAGACAAATAAATCAAATGTATTAAATGATGTTTTGAAATTTTTGTTTTTGATCTTGTTCCTCAAAATTATATGTCAATTTTCCTATGATAGTGACTTGGGCGGTGAAGGGGAAGTTGGAGAAGAAGGGAGAAGGAAACAAACGAAGAAGAGAATAAGAAAAAGATGGAAGTGATGAAGGAGAGAGAGAGAGAGAGAGAGAGAGAGAGAGAGAGAGAGAGAGATTTGTTTGTTGATGGGATGTGTACCCAATTATTACTTGAAGAAAGACAAATCAATCAAATGTATTAAATGATGTTCTGAAATTTTTATGTAGGTGATCACAGGATGTCTCAATCGGGGTTGGCCGCCACGCTGTGCTTGTCACTCCACTAATAATGGTAACTTTAGCTTTAATTTCTTGATCTGATCCGTTGACTGACTCGGTCTTTTTTATAGGACAAGGCAACTCCAAAGTCTCCAATCGAATAAGGTTCATCCAATCTTTTTTCAATTTTTTCATATGGTGCCATCTCCACTAATAATGTTAACTTCGGCTTTAATTTCTTGACCTGATCCGTTGATTGACTTGGTCTTTTCTATAGGACAAGGCGACTCCAAAGTCTCCAATCGAACAAGATTCATCCAATCTCTTTTCAATCTTTTCATATGGTGCCATCTCCACATACCCCAAGTAGTTCTTTAACAATTTCGTTTTGCCCAAAGACAAACAAAGACCTGAATAATGCGCTTAGCTCCATTGATGTCTATGTAGTGTCGCCGCTCCTCCTTGTTTTGTTGCATGCGATGACTAGCAATGCCGCTCCGAGTAATTCGTAGTACATTGCTTCATATTGCGGTGACATTTGCAATATAAGTTACTCATTTCAATTGAAGAATGAATCGAAGGGGTGCAATGAGCAAGAGAATGAGCTGGCTTGTGAAGATAATTGCATAATTTTATACCTGTGTGATGACCGATACTAGATGTGGTCTATCAATTATTCCATCCACCAAATTAGATTAGTCGATTGCTCGTCTCTCCCTCTTCATTCATGGGTAATATATAGCTTCAAGCACCATGTTGACCCAAACAATCCATACAAAATGGATTGTGTTAATACTTTATCAAAATTGATGTGCTACGTCATGACAGGGAGAAGAAGTTGTTTTGAGGCAAGCTAGTTTTTGTTTTTGATCTTGTTCCTTGAAACTATATGTCAATTTTCCTATGATCGTGACTTGGGCAGTGAAGGGGGGAGTTGGAGAAGAAGGGAGAAGGAAACAAACGAAGAAGAAAATAAGAAAAAAGATGGAAGTGATGGAGTCTGGAGAGAGAGAGAGAGAGAGAGAGAGAGAGAGAGAGAGAGAGAGAGAGTTGTTTGTTGATGGGATGTGGACCCAATAATTACTTTGAGAAAGACAAATCAATCAAATGTATTAAATGATGTTATGAAATTTTTGTTTTTGATCTTGTTCCTCGGAACTATTTGTCAATTTTCCTATGATCGTGACTTGGGCGGTGAAGGGGAAGTTGGAGAAGAAGGGAGAAGGAAACAAACGAAGAAGAAAATAAGAAAAAAGATGGAAGTGATGGAGTCTAGAGAGAGAGAGAGAGAGAGAGAGAGAGAGAGAGAGATTTGTTTGTTGATGGGATGTGGACCCAATAATTACTTTGAGAAAGACAAATCAATCAAATATATTAAATGATGTTCTGAAATTTTTATGTAGGTGATCACGGGAGGCCTTAATCGAGGTTGGCCGCTACACTGTGCTTGTTACTCCATTAATAATGTTAACTTTGGCTTTAATTTCTTGACAAGATCCGTTGACCGACTCAGTCTTTTTTATAGGACAAGGTGACTCCAAAGTCTCCAATCGAATAAGGTTCTTCCAATATCTTTTCAATCTTTTCATATGGTGCCATCTCCACTAATAATGTTAACTTCGGCTTTAATTTCTTGACCTAATCCCTTGATTGACTTGGCCTTTTCTATAGGACAAGGCGACTCCAAAGTCTCTAATCGAATAAGGTTCTTCTAATCTCTTTTCAATCTTTTCATATGGTGCCATCTCCACATACCCCAAGTAGTTCTTTAACAATTTCGTTTTGCCCAAAGACAAACAAAGACCTGATTAATGTGCTTAGCTCCACTGATGTCTATGTAGTGTTGCCGCTCCTCCTTGTTCTGTTGCATGCGATGACTAGCAATGTCGCTCCGAGTAATTCGTAGTACGTTGCTTCATATTGTGGCGACATTCGCAATATAAGTTACTCATTTCAATTGAAGAATGAATCGAAGGGGTGCAGTGAGTAGGAGAATGAGCTGGCTTGTGAAGATAATTGCACAATTTTATACGTGTGTGATGACTGATACTAGATGCGGTCTATCAAGTATTCCATTCACCAAATTAGACTAGTCGATTGCTCATCTCACCCTCTTCATTCATGGGTAATGTATAGCTTCAAGCATTGTATTGACCCAAACAACTCATACAAAATGGACTGTGATAATACCTTATCAAAATTGATGCGCTACGTCATGACAGGGAGAAGAAGTTGTTTTAAGGCAGGCTAGTTTTTGTTTTTGATCTTGTTCCTCGAAACTATACGTCAATTTTCCTATGATCGTGACTTGGGCAGTGAAGGGGGAAGTTGGAGAAGAAGGGAGAAGGAAATAAACGAAGAAGAAAATAAGAAAAAAGATGGAAGTGATGGAGTCTGGAGAGAGAGAGAGAGAGAGATAGAGAGAGAGAGAGAGAGAGAGAGAGAGAGAGTTGTTTATTGATGGGATGTGGACCTAATAATTACTTGGAGAAAGACAAATCAATCAAATGTATTAAATGATGTTATGATAATTTTGTTTTTGATCTTGTTCCTCGAAACTATTTGTCAATTTTCCTATGATCGTGACTTGGGTGGTGAAGGGGGAAGTTGGAGAAGAAGGGAGAAGGAAACAAACGAAGAAGAAGACAAATCGATCAAATGTATTTGTTTGTTGATGGGATGTGGACCCAATAATTACTTGGAGAAAGACAAATCAATCAAATGTATTAAATGATGTTTTGAAATTTTTATGTAGGTGATCACGGGAGGCCTTAATCGGGGTTGGCCGCCACACCGTGTACTCCACTAATAATGTTAACTTTGGCTTTAATTTCTTGACCTGATTCGTTGACTGACTGGGTCTTTTTTATAGGACAAGGCGACTCCAAAGTCTCCAATCGAATAAGGTTCTTCCAATCTCTTTTCAATCTTTTCATATGGTGCCATCTCCACTAATAATGTTAACTTCGATTTTAATTTCTTAACCTGATCCGTTGATTGACTTGGTCTTTTCTATAGGACAAGGCGACTCCAAAGTCTCCAATCGAATAAGGTTCATCCAATCTCTTTTCGATCTTTATATGGTGCCATCTCCACATATCCCAAGTAGTTCTTGAACAATTTCGTTTTGCCCAAAGACAAACAAAGACATGATTAATGTGCTTAGCTCCACTGATGTTTATGCAGTGTCGCCGCTCTTCCTTGTTTTGTTGCATGCGATTACTAGCAATGCCGCTTCGAGTAATTCGTAGTACGTTGCTTCATATTGCGGTGACATTCGCAATATAAGTTACTCATTTCAACTGAAGAATGAATTGAAGGGGTGTAGTGAGCAGGAGAATGAGCTAGCTTGTGAAGATAATTGCACAATTTTATATCTGTGTGATGACTGATACTAGATGCGGTCTATCAATTATTCCATCCACCAAATTAGATTAGTCGATTTTTCGTCTCTCCCTCTTCATTCATGGGTAATGTATAGCTTCAAGCACCGTATTGACCCAAACAACTCATACAAAATGGACTGTGATAATACCTTATCAAAACTGATGTGCTACGTCATGACAGGGAGAATAAGTTATTTTGAGGGAGGCTAGTTTTTGTTTTTGATCTTGTTCCTCGAAACTATATGTCAATTTTCCTATGACCGTGACTTGGGCAGTGAAGGGGGAAGTTGGAGAAGAAGGGAGAAGGAAACAAACGAAGAAGAAAATAAGAAAAAAAGATGGAAGTGATGGAGTCTAGAGAGAGAGAGAGAGAGAGAGAGAGAGAGAGAGATTTGTTTGTTGATGGGATGTGGACCCAATAATTAATTACTTGGAGAAAGACAAATCAATCAAATGTATTAAATGATATTCTGAAATTTTTATGTAGGTAATCACGGGAGGCCTCAATCGGGGTTGGCCACCATGTTGTGCTTGTTACTCTACTAATAATGTTAACTTTGGCTTTAATTTCTTGACTTGATCCGTTGACTGACTTGATCTTTTTTATAGGACAAGGTAACTCCAAAGTCTCCAATCAAACAAGGTTCATCCAATCTCTTTTCAATCTTTCCATATGGTGCCATCTCCACTAATAATGTTAACTTCGGCTTTAATTTCTTGACCTGATCCGTTGATTGACTTGGTCTTTTCTATAGGACAAGGCGACTCCAAAGTCTCCAATCGAACAAGATTCATCCAATCTCTTTTCAATCTTTTCATATGGTGCCATCTCCACATACCCCAAGTTGTTCTTTAACAATTTCGTTTTGCCGAAAGACAGACAAAGACCTGATTAATGCGCTTAGCTCCATTGATGTTTATGCAGTGTCGCCGCTCTTCCTTGTTTTGTTGCATGCGATTACTAGCAATGCCGCTCCGAGTAATTTGTAGTACGTTGCTTCATATTGCGGTGACATTCGCAATATAAGTTACTCATTTCAACTGAAGAATGAATTGAAGGGGTGCAGTGAGCAGGAGAATGAGCTGGCTTGTGAAGATAATTGCACAATTTTATATTTGTGTGATGACCGATACTAGAAGCGGTCTATCAATTATTACATCCACCAAATCAGATTAGTCGACTGCTTGTCTCTCCCTCTTCATTCATGGGTAATGTATATCTTCAAGCACCGTATTGATCCAAACAACTCATACAAAATGGACTGTGATGGTAGCGTATCAAAATTGATGTGCTACGTCATGACATGGAGAGGAAGTTGTTTTTGAGGCAGGCTAGTTTTTGTTTTTAATCTTGTTCCTCGAAACTATATGTCAATTTTCCTATGATCGTGACTTGGGCGGTGAAGGGGGAAGTTGGAGAGGAAGGGAGAAGGAAACAAACGAAGAAGAAAATAAGAAAAAAAAGATGGAAGTGATGGAGTCTAGAGAGAGAGAGAGAGAGAGAGAGAGAGAGAGAGATTTGTTTGTTGATGGGATGTGGACCCAATAATTACTTGGAGAAAGACAAATGAATCAAATGTATTAAATGATGTTCTGAAATTTTTATGTAGGTGATTACGGGAGGTCTCAATTAGGGTTGGCCACCATGCTGTGCCTGTTACTCCACTAATAATGTTAACTTTGGCTTTAATTTCTTGATTTGATCCATTGATTGACTTGGTCTTTTCTATAGGACAAAGCGATTCCAAAGTCTCCAATCGAACAAGGTCCATCTAATCTATTTTCAATCTTTTCATATGGTGCCATCTTCACATACCCCAAGCAGTTTTTTTTAACAATTTTGCTTTGCCCAAAGACAAACATAGACTTGATTAATGCTTTTAGCTTTGTCAATGTCTATGCAATGTTGCTCCTCCTCCTTATTTTGTCGCATGCAATGACTGGCAAATGCCGCTTTGAGTAATTCATAATAGTCGCTTCATCCTATGGTGACATTCGCAATATAAACTACTCATTTTGATTGAAGAATGAATTGAAGGAGTGCAGTGAGCAGGAGAATCAATTAGCTTGTGAAGATAATTGCACAATTTTATACCTGCGTGATGACCGATACTAGATGCAATCTATCAATTATTCCATCCACCAAATCAGATTAGTCGACTGCTCGTCTCTCCCTCTTATTCATGGGTAATGTATAGCTTCAAGCATTGTATTGACCCAAACAACCCATACAAAATGGATTGTGATGGTCCATTGGTCATTGTGAATTGCTTGAAGTCGATTAGTTCTCCATTCTACATTGCCACGGGTCCATTGGAACTTGTATTTTCTCGAACTTACTAATGATTGGTGTACGCTCTATATGGGGTCACTTTAATAAAATAGAAGTCTCCTAATTATGCCAAATTGTTGAACATGCTATAAGATTCTCTTCATAGATGGTGAGGGAACACATTATAAGAAATAAAGATTGTGCATCAGAATGAAGTGATGGGGGAGAGAGAAGGATTTGTTTGTGGATGGAATGTGGAGCCAACAATCACGTGAAGAGAGTTTGGAAGAAACTTTTGAATTTTCAATGAGAGTAAAATTTCCAAGGTTGGATGTGACTCCACTAATAATGGAACTTTAGTTTGGGTTTTAATTTCTTGACTTGCAGGCTTTTGTTATGTTGATTGACTCGGGCATTTCTATTGGTTGAGGCGACTCCTAAGTCTCCAGTCTAATGAGGTTCGTCCAATCTTTTTTCAATCGTTTAGTGTTGTGCCTCCTTTTGTCCTCCATGCAGACCAACCTATTCTTTACCAATTTCTCTTTTTCCAAAGACAATCAGAGACATAATTAATACTCTGTTCCATGAATATCTCTATGGTGTTGCTAGTCTTTCTTGTTCTATTTGCAAGCAATGTAATTGTTGGGGTTTCTTGAATCATGTATAAGAAAAATCAACAGAATAAACGCAGCGGAAACAAAGATATATTTTACACATGATTCTCTTTAGGCGTTGTTCGTGCGTTTTAATCAAAAATCTAAACATAAAAAGGAGTTAAACGAATTACCTCTCGAAGCGCGCTTTAAACAAGTCGGTTCGGATGTTCTACAGTTCGAGTCCCACAAGCGTCGGACCTCTAGTTCAGACACACCAACAACGAACGTCGAACGGAAGAGAGAATTTCGGATATTCACCACTTCGATCGTGCTAGCAATCACGTGGAAACAAACCGTCGTATCCTTGATGTATAATAGTCACGGCCCGAACGAGATAATGTTCTTCTTTCTTGCGTCTCAAAGAACACAAGAACATGCACACAATTTGCTCTCTGTTTTCAGCAAAACATTTTCTCTCTAAAACACAAAATGCACACCCACCTTTTCTCTGTTTTTTTTTCAACACCCTTAAGTGTCGCAAAAAACAACCCTTTTAAACTAAAAATATAAACCGATCAGCAACGGTTACTGATCGATGGACGATCAGCAACCGTTGCTGATCGTCCCCACTCATGCACGATTGTTCGTGCATGATGGTCAGCAACTGCTGACCGTTCATGCACGAATTCGTGGATGATGGTCAGCGGTTGCTGACCATCCAAGTTTCATGCATGTGCTTCGTGCACATGCATGAAGCTTTATATATATATATAAAATTTATTAAAAAGTATTAATTAATTAATTAAATGAACAAATAATTAATTAATCAATTTCTTTAGTGCATATATCTAACAGTAATGCATGAATTTGCATTATTTTTTTCAATCTGAAGATTCAAAACTTGCTGGATGGGAATGTTTTCTTGGTTATGCATTGCCCACAGGCTAAAATTTAGGGGTCCAACCATAGTAATGAGCCACATCAACATGGTGTTCATATCCTCATCGCCACTCACCACAAAGTTATCTCCCAAAAATCCAATCCAACTATTTTTTTTTTTGTTTTTTGGTTTCTTCTCCTGTTGCAATCAAACATAGGAGACCCTTTATTTGGTGCCAAAGCAAAATCTAATGGACGAGAGAGAGAGCAAGAAAACACAAAAACAAAAAAGGTGAAGGGAAGAGAACATTAACAAAGTAAATGGGCGTTAGCTAGCTTTTGATGATTAAGGGGCTCAATAAACTCAAAAAGTAAAAAGTTAGAACAAAAGAGGGAAGCTCCCCTAATTTCAAACGTCTCTGCTTCCCAATCTGTAATACTCTTTTCAAGTTCCTAAACCTAAAGATCTGTTGGGTCCAATATGGCTTTGTTAAGCCAGAGCTTCCTTCATTGTATGCGTTGAAATAATTGACCTGGGGTTGACTTGTATTGCCCATCGAGCCGCATCAATTATGTTCTTGGTATTCGGGTCGAATGGCCAAGTTTTGACCGGTTACCTGTCGTGTACCGGGCACAGTGCTTCTAGTGATAAATACCCAAAAATTGATCTTTTTATTGTTGGAAAATCAATATAAAGCTAACAACAATAACAGCCTTGTCACATTTGAATTGGATTTCTCACTTGCAACGCCATGCCTCAAAGCATCAAAGAGATGCTCAAGACTCAAAAGGGTAATATAACCTATAATTATCATCTAGGTGAATATCGAGTTTATCTATACAGTCTCATATGGTAAATATTAAGAAGTCTATGAGAATGTATTGATTAGGATTTATTACATATCTTTCGACTATATATATCTTGTTAAAGTGTAGTTACCATTTATTAGCATTCTTCATGATAGTCACGAAGGACGCACTAATGTGATTCTATCGATGTTATGCCCTTTTCTTAGCTTAAAAGTAATGGCTACATAAACCGCAACAATGATATTGTAACTAATTAAATTTGAACGTGAGAAAGGATGTTTCTCGTGGGCTTCATAAAGCAAGTTTGTAGATTCCTCATGTTTTCTTACTTCTGCACTCTCTTGCTACATGACAACAAATCTCCTTACGTCGTAACTTCATCAACCTCACACCCCTAATCAAATCTTATTTTAATAGCCGAGAAAAAAACACTACAAGTGCCATAACTTGACATAAAAGGACACTTAAGTACTATAACTTACAAAATGTACACTTAAAGTGCCACATTCGAAAAAAAAAAAAACGGATCACTTAAGTGCCACTCCGGCCAAAGTCTAGTCAAAACGCCAACGTGTCAATTTTCCAGTGAAGCGAGTGCAAAACGATCTTTGTTTTGCACGATGATGCAGCCAAATAATGCAAAAAACAAATCATTTTTGGGCTGATGTGGTAAAAAAATAATATAAAAAATAAAATAAAATAAATTTAAATTTAAATTTAGTTAGAATATTTAAAAATAATAATTTTAATATTAAAAATTTAAAATTTTAGAATTTTAAAAATTCTTTTAAAAAAAAGTGGGGCGGTGGCGAGGCCCAAGGGCCGCGACCCGGCCGACCCTCCACCCACCCGCCGTTGCTGGCCCTTCCCGGCGATGGCGAGGCGCCCTCACCGCCTCCCCCTTTTCCTTTTTTTTTTAATTTTAAAATTTTAAAATTTTAAAATTTTAAATTTTTTTAATATTAAAATAATTATTTTAAAATATTTTAATTAAATTAAATTAAATTTTAATTTTTATATTATTTTTTTACCACGTCAGCTCAAAACGACGTTGTTTTTGCATTATTTTGTCACGTCGGCGTGCAAAATGGTGTCGTTTTGCACTTGTTTCGCCGGAAAAATGCCACGTATGCAATTTGGCTGGATTTTGGCCAAATTGGACTCAAGTGATCCGTTTTATTCTGATTTTGGCATTTAAGT
The DNA here is from genome assembly GCA_017140615.1 of Eucalyptus cladocalyx. Classification (NCBI taxonomy): domain Eukaryota; kingdom Viridiplantae; phylum Streptophyta; class Magnoliopsida; order Myrtales; family Myrtaceae; genus Eucalyptus; species Eucalyptus cladocalyx. The sequence goes on from CM029526.1 coordinate 4,140,092, forward strand.
GTACCTTTTGTAAGTTATAACATTTAAGTGTCAATTTCTGTCAAGTTATTGTACTCTAGGGGTCCGCGTCTCTTTAATAGCCAAACCAAAGTCTTCTTCCATATCTATATGGCTTTTTGAACAAAATTGATTTGCTGTATCAATCGACCAAAGTAAATCAGACTTGGAGGTGAAAAGAGAGATGTCGCCAGTTTGAAGTGATTGCCCCATTGATATAGACCAATCTCCAATCCACATGACATGCTATTGAGTTTGCTTTTGTCTTCAATGATTCTTGAAAGATGTCTCCCTTATGATTCTTGCCAAGAATAATATTCCCTATATCGGGCCACGTCAATTATTAGGGGACAAAATTTTCTATAAAAAAAATGTGAAGACCATAGGATATAGAAAGTCATGAGGACCCACTATGGACTCGAGTTGTCCCCCACATGGATCCCTTCTTTATATAGCTGTGCTAGTTAAAATTTGTACTTAAGCAACTATAGTAATTCTAGCTACGCGCATAGCAAGAATACAATAATAAGGTGGATATATATGATTTTGCTTTCAGGCGGAGTATAGAAGAGGAGAGGTATTTTATGTAATGATACACACAAGCTATTGCAAATTTATATATATTAACTTTAGATAAGGATTTTTTTTAGATTTACTCGATAAAATATGTAATCGTTCATAGCTGGGTCGATGATGGCGTTGTGCAATATCTTATTATTATATAAGATAAATTTTTTTGATGGTGACTATTTATTTCAAGAATGATTGATTGTGTAACAAATTGAATGACGACTAACCTTCGAGACTTAATTTAGCAAATATGGAATAGATATCAAGTAATTAAGCGCGGTGGAACGGAAAAAAAATTCAAAGGTGGAGAAGAAGGGAGGAGGAAAAAAACAAAGTATAAAAATAGAAGAATGTGTAAGAAGGAAGTGAGGGGGAGAGAGACGTGAAAAAGTTGGACACGACTCCACTAGTTATGGAGTTTAAGCTTGGGTCCACCTCCTTTAAATTCTTGACTTGCTTGCATTTGTTCCGTTAACCGACTGGGGCTTCTCAATAGGCCAGGCGACCGCAAGCCTCCAGTCAGATTAGGATCACCCAATCTCTTCTGAATCTTTTCAAATTGCGCCTCTCCTCCACGCAGACCAAACCATTCCTTACCAATTTCTCTTTGCCCAGAGACATACAGAGACATGTTTCATGCTCTCAGCTCCATGAATATCTCTCTAGTGTTGCTGCTCATTCTTGTTCTATCACAAGCCATGACTAGCAAAGCCGGGCCGAAGAATCCGCGATGCGTTGCTTCATCTTGTGGTGATATTCGCAATATAAGTCACCCGTTTCGACTGAAGAGTGACCCAAAGGGATGCGGTGACCCAAAAAGGGAGCTGGTTTGTGAAGATAATCGTACTATTCTATACTTCCATGATGGTCGATTCTATGTGCGGTATATCAATTATTCCAACCACGGAATCAGATTGGTTGATGATGGGTTGAAAAAGGATAACTGCTCATCTCTCCCTCGTCATCCACAGGCGTTCTATAACTTCAATAACTACTCCAATCCAAATAATCCATACAAAATGTTCTCCGGAGGTACATTGGTCACTGTGAACTGCTCTAAGGCAGTTGACTCTCCCACCTACATCGCTATGAGTACATGCATTAAGGGTTTGTACTCTTCCAACACATCATCAAATTGGAACTTGTATGCTTTGCTCAATCCATCAGCATCGGACGTTAGGGACTTTTGCACCATTAGCAGCTGGACAATATTACCCAATTTTAGCAGTTATGAGCAGATCAATAGTAGCTTCTACAACTATGAGCTAATCCATAACATCATGGCTGATGGATTTACTCTCTACTTTGGTGCATCCAGGATGGCAATATATTTCTTTTGCTACTTTGATCTGTACAACCACCGTGATTTCTATAAGTTATTTTATTCTTATAGATTGGATACGTATGACACCTACTACAGTGAAGTTTGCCTATCCAGGTACTACGACGGTAAGTATTGGTCAGCGACGAAATTTTACCATAATTTTGCATGATTCTGTACAATGTTTCACTTCCCACCTTCTCTTCAAAACTGGAAAATGAAAGAAACATCTATTATCCATTAAACTTACGACAAATATACAAGATAGTGTACGTCAACTATGTGTATTTGAAAGTTTTTGGGAGGATCGCATTACTTATAAATTCTAAGTTGAAGGAGTTGCAAGATTCGCGAAACAAAATGAAAAAGTGACGTTAGACGCCACCCCCAAACAGACTCAGATCAGCTGCACATATACCAGTGTCTAGATTATAATTCCTTTCCACTGAAGGGCTAGAACTCCCACTGTAAAAAAGAAAGAAGATGCTTGTGCGAGCAACCACATGACTAGCTTTTGTTGGCATAGAATATACATTTTCTTAATTTCTTAATTGGTTCTTTAATTAGTCACTTAACTAATAATCCGGGAGACGCTCCTTAACATTCCTTAAAAAAACTGTAGTCATGCACCACTAGGAGGAACAAAATTATAAATTAAACATGGAAATCACTGTTTCTCTAGATTTGTTAACATCTAACAAAGTGAAATGAGTTTTTTGTATTGCCTACCATCTATGTATGAAGCTCATTATTTTCATTTATTTGTCAATTCACGCGTGCCACCACTCATATTCTTTTGGACAAAAGTCAACTTATACAAAGTGACGGGCTACTACTCTATTTCCTTGTGAGTTTTGTTTTCCAAACTTTTTTTCCTTCAATTCCTTTTCACACCAATCATTCCTTCCACAGGTGTGCCAGAAAATATTGCAATTTGGACGACTGGAAATTTTGTAGTAGTACTAGGTAAGCCGCAATGATTTGTTCTTTCAATAATTATAAAAATAACATATTCTAACCCAATAAAAATCTCTTCAGTGCTTTTTTGTGTAGTGAAATTCGTAATTGGGATGCCATTTGTCACAATATTTCTGATCTTCAAATATAGAAGAAGGCACCTAGCAATGGACAAGAATATTGAAGAATTTTTGCAAGCTCAGAACAACTTTTTGCCCATAAGGTACTCTTACTCTAATATTAAGAAGGTCACCAAAAACTTTAAGCACAAACTAGGTGAAGGGGGGTATGGTACTGTGTACAAAGGAATGCTTAGAAGCGGCAACGAAGTGGCCATCAAGATTTTGAAGCAATCCAAGGCCCATGGCCAAGATTTTATCAGTGAAGTGGCTACCATTGGAAGAATTCACCATGTTAATGTAGTGCAACTCATCGGTTTTTGCTTTGAAGGCTCGAAACAAGCTCTCGTGTATGATTTCATGACAAATGGGTCTTTGGATAAGCACATTTTTGCGGAGGAAGCTAATAAGTTTCTTGACTACATGAAAATATTTGAGATTGCTCTTGGGGTGGCGAGGGGGATTGGATACTTACATCGGGGATGTGACATGCAAATACTACACTTTGATATCAAGCCTCATAACATTCTTTTGGACAAGAATTTCACCCCAAAAGTTTCTGATTTTGGACTCGCGAAACTTTATCCCACGGATCATAGCATAGTTTCATTAACTGCTGCAAGAGGAACCTTAGGATATATGGCGCCTGAGTTGTTTTACAAAAACATTGGCGGCGTATCTTATAAAGCGGATGTCTACAGCTTTGGGATGTTGCTCATGGAAATGGCAAGTAGAAGGAAGAATATAAATGCAAATGTAGAACGCTCAAGCCAAATTTATTTTCCGTTGTGGGTGTATGACCAATATAGTGAAGGTACAAGTGTTGAAATGGAAGAAGTTGTAGAAGAGGAAAGGAAGGTGATAAAAAAAATGATAATAGTTGCACTTTGGTGCATACAATTAAACCCTGACCATCGTCCTCCAATGAACAAAGTCCTAGAAATGTTGGAAGGAGATATTGGTAAACTTCAAATGCCTCCAAAACCGCTTATCTACCCACCTGATGTGTCAGTTAACAATGACAAATTTGAGATGGAACTAGAAACACTCTCTACTTCACCGAGTGCTTCGGTAATTTCAACTAGTTCTCCTTTTAGAGATAACGATGTTGTTTAGAGAAGCTTGTGCTATTTCATTGGAAAAGCTTTGTACATTTGCCCACAATCTAGTATTCTGTTGGGAGGGAATTGAGCTAGTTTATCTCAACCCTAATTACTTTGAGATTGTCTTCTTGTGGCTCTTTTATTAATGTTGTGTTATTGTACATATAATTTTACTCTCTTGCACCTTCATAAGGACAAAAAATTTGTTAGAAAGCCAGGACAAAAACAGAGGAGGAAGGTGACGGCCATTGTGAATTGTCCTCCTTCGTTATGTGATTTTGGATAATGCCAATGAAAAAACTAATGATAACTCGCGATCTTACTCCTATATGCTCCATTGCCACCGTATCATTTCTTGATATAGAAAATAACTAATTTCTACTTATAAATTTATTATCAAAGAAAACATATGTGTATAGGTTTTGCAGAGTGGACACCATCTATCTATGCTAAAAACAATTTTTATCAAAATGGAAAAGAAATAATCTTAAATGAAACCACTCAATGAAGCTTATTTTTGAAAGAACTCATAATCCTTTTTAAAGTTGACATGAAATTATTAACGAGTAATAATATTTAAAGATTACAATTTTCTGTTAGAGCACTCAGTTATGGTGATTTCAATAAATGAAAATTCATCTATACCTCATATTGGCCATGGAGGGAAGGGGGAGAAGGAGAGGCAACCCTCTACCCGCCAAAAAAATCAACAAAATTATCAATTACGAATCTGAAGTGGGCTTTTTTCTTTTAATAAAAAAAAATGAGGGGAATGGAGTTGTTTTAAATAAGAACTATGGGTAACCATCGTAATTTTAAATGGGTGAACTAATGTCCAGCCAAATTTTCAATCGGTGGATAATATCATTCAAAATTTTATGATTTTACCTCTAGATTTATGCTGAACAAGTGTATGAACTAGAGGATCGTTACATTGGAGAACAATCGCTGAACAATTTTCGCCCAGAATTTCCCCGTTACCACAAGGCTGTCCGCCGAAAACAAATCGCTCCTTACACCTTTCAAGTTCTAACCCGCGAGCTCCATCCCCAGCTGCAGGAGCGTCGATTACATCTAAGGAGTTCAAAAAGGCTAGGATTTTTCGATTCTACTTCTGCTTCTCCTGGTTTGTTCGATTCACTCGATTGGATTGGAGGGTCGACAGTGTAGGCGTGGAGGGAGGGCGATGGTGCGGGATCATGAATGAGTTAAGTTTCCGGTGTTTGTTCTGGTCAGGATGAAGGTGTTGCTATGGCGGAAGTTTCTATTTGGGGGGGAAGAAGGCACAGGTGATGGTGTTCTTGGTGGTGGGCTTCATGGACTGCGAGCTAATGTTGGAGTAGAAATGGGTTCCTCGCTTTCTAAGGACTTGGCGTCTGCAGTTGGACTTGATGTCCAGAATATTGCTTGCGGTGGATGACATGCTGCTTTAAAGTCCAAGCAAGGAGATAGCTTTTCGTAGGGGAGAGATGGGGTGAGAGACTGGGGCATGGCTAGACTCTTATGTCTTGCATCGAAAGCTAATAGATGCTCTCAGCAATACATATATGAAGCGAGTATCATACATGTTCTGGTGATTTATACACTCGGGGGTGATGGAGCTTATAGTTTTGGTCTTCTTGGGCATGGGAATGAAGTGAGCCACTGGGTATCAAAAAGAGTGAGTGGACCCTTGGAAGGTGTATATGTCTCATCCTTCTCCTGCTGAACTTGGCACGCTGTAGTTGTCACTTCTGCTGGCCAGTTACTTGCTTCTGGTGATGGTGCCTTCAGTGTTCAGGGCGATGGAGATTGGAAAAGTGTATCAATAACCAAGGAAGTGGAGCCCTTGAAAGGGCTTCGCACTGTTCGAGCTGCTTGTGGTGTTTGGCATACAATTGCAGTAGTGGAAGTCATGGTTGGTACTCCTACTTTCGGTAACTGCTCATTTGAAAGCTGCAGTAGTGACTAATGGATGTGATCAGTGGGCGGTTTAATTTTCTTGTAAACTCATTTCTTTTTTTTTCTTTTTTTAATGCAAATATTCAAGTTTAATGAAATTCAAGTGTTTAATGATAAGTTGATGATGATTGCTAGGCCAATTACTTGCTGTTTTATGATGAGCTGGTAATGATGATTATTAACAATCACTTGGCCAAATGCTTGCCGTGATCATAGATGTTTCATATATTCTTGTTGGCCATATGCTTGCTGTTAGAATTGTTGGAAAGCCATTAGTTATACTGTTGTTAGCATTTTCAATCATCTTTTGGTTCTCACATATTCAGTTAACAAATTATGCCTGAGTTTTGATTTCTCCTTTCCCGGAGTTCTGTCTTTGAGCTTGTATTAAGGGGAATATCCGATGGTACCATTGAGAAAGAGCGAGTTCTACACATCCATTAGTATAAAAGCCATTTGAGAAAGACCTGCTCACACTTTGCAATAGAAGAAAGGTGGATATGTATATAATGGAGCACTATGGATAAAAGAAAAGAGTTCAAATGAACTGAACAAGAGATAAGGATCCTCTAGTTCATCTTCATCACAAGTTTACAAGTGAGCTTCTGGTATATTCAGATCTCGTTTCCAGGAATCAAATTTCAATTGATAGGCACAAGCCTGTTCCCTTCTCTTCAATCTTTTCTGCTTCTATTTTCCAGGGGCTTACTATAAACCAAATTGAAGTGACAACAACAGAGATTTAAAAGCTGGGCAAGCTTTTTGGATAAAGACCGTTGGCCATCATCTTGTTGCTGCTTATTTCCATCAAAGTCACCGTTTCTCTCGAAAATCGAACGTGCCTCACATTACTTCAGCTGAATTCCAGCAATGAACGGTGGGCTCTGCTTTGCCACCTGAATTTTGTGCCCTTCTTTCAACTTGGAAAGCAACAGGTAGAATCCAAAAACTGGTATAAGTGAACCTGATCTTTGTCCAATTTGGGAACTCCCTTCAAGGGTCAAGAAGTGCTGGGGATAGGCATGTTCATTTTAAGTATCTTTGCCTAGATTATCCACAATTGTGGGAATGTGATCTCTCAAATATTCTGGGAAAGTCGCCGGTGATGAAGAAGGCTACCTCTGTGAACAGGGTTTTCGTGGACTGTATAGCTCACTTCCTCTTCATTTAGTGAATCAGGAATTTCGCTCCCTCGCAGACTGGGAACTCATAAATTCCTCACAGAAACCTGCAAAATATCAAACTGTCATGACTGCTATATAAACGAGCATTACAATTGACTGCTATGCCCGCATGGCATGATTTGCCACTTTTTCGTGCACTGAGGTTTTGACACACGAAATTTTCCTTTTCCAGAGTTTTCGGACCCGTCGATGCATTCTTTTCTTCTCTTTTTGAGAGAGAGAACCTTAGAAATTATCGTCTTAACTGCTGAAGAACGCTAGTGGCATCCAGTCAGGTATAGCCTTCTCAAGGATTGCAAGCACTGGAGTCCTGGAACATCCCCGCTTTCTCGCAATTCACCGTGTTCAGCTCCTCCAAGTTCTCCAATTCAGACAGATCAGGGACCGTCTCCGTTGCCATGCAGTCCACAATATTAACCTCTACCAAACTCAATGGAAGATGCGGAAGCGACTCGAGCTCCTTAAATTTGTTAAGCCTCATGAAGATGATGTTTTCCAATTTTCCTATCGATTCTGGAAGCTCTGCAACATCATAATGGACCATGGTAGTGAGACGCACCTCGAAGTTCTAGGTCACCGACAAATTTAGGAAGTTCAGTCAGGGAGACGCACTTCATAGTACTCAACAATTCAAGTTTCCTCAATGACCGCACCGAATCAGGTAGGCCCTCTGTTCCAGTATCATTAAGTGTGAGTTCTTTGAGAGAAGCCATCATTCCCACAAGGGATCCACAATCAACAAAGAAAGAAGGCGCACGAAATTCTAGCAAATCAGAGCACTTGCGCCGGTTTTTGGACATGTGTAAAAACTACCTCGCCAACAGATTGCCCTACTTCCACACCCACACTGTCGACCCCCCATTTCCAATCGAGTGAATCGAGCAAACCCGAAGAATCAGAAGTAGAGTCGAAGAATTGTAGCCTGTTTAAACTTCTTAGATGTAATCGAACGCTCCTTCATCCAGCTGAGGATGGAGCTTCCGAGGAAGAACTTGAACGGGGTGAGAAGAGATTCGTTATGGGCGGGACAGACCTGAGGGCGGGAAAATTTTTGACGAAATTTGTTCAGCAATTGTTCTTCAAGATGACGATCTAGAGTAAAGTTATTTTTTTCAAAAATATAAAATTGCCCCTGTTTTAGTCTTTGGAAACAGTTGCCATGCCAACATTTAACAAGAGAGCGAGTTCAAATAATTATTTGAGATTAAATTGGTTACCTTATGACTTTATTTAAAATAAGGTTCAATCTAGATATTTTTTAAAAGAAAATATTTACACTTTAGATCTATATTTGAAAATTTCCCCCAAAAATAAAAATTACAAATATCTGCTATAGAGAATTTAATCTCAAATTTAGTTTCATGCTCAAATTTTTTCTTTAGAAAAAAAGCATATCAAAATCCATGTCAGTTTGCTTAAGGTAAATTCCAATATAATGCATTCAATGGGAAAGATGTGAATTGCAAAGATGTAAACGAAGACATAATCTCATATTTACCTTAAATATATAGACAATTGTATCGAGTTATCTCTTTTTTCGTATTATTATTCATGTAATAAATTCTAACTTTTAGGTAACATTATATATACACCGGTCATCCTAAGTGACGTGATTGATGTTAACGTGAATAATTTTAATAATATTTAAATATTTTTTTTTGAGTTTTTTTTTTTTTTTTTTTCTGTTCTTTGTCTTCCCTTGTTCCTCTAGTCAGTTGTTGGGTCTTGGCAATTGATCAAAGGCAAGGATTGGCAAGATCAACCTTTCTGTTCGAAGCTTGCCTTTGCTAGCCACTGGTGAAGTGAGCCTTGCCCGCTCCTGGAATGGCTCCACCTCGTTGTTGCTAGGCGAGGTTAACCTTGCCATATTTGGCTAGGTGAGGTCGGCCTTGCTAGTCAACCTCGCTAGTCGACCTTGTCGGCCCTCGCCTTTAATTGGTCGTTGAGGTTTGGCGACTAGCTATAGGAAGAAGGGACGGAAAAGAGAGAGAGAGAGAGAGAGAAAGAAAAGAATTTTTTTTAAAAAGAAAATGGAAAACAGACATAGTGGTGCCGCAATACTATATTCTCGGAATACCAAGTGTCTTTAGATTAGACATACTTAAATCTTGTCTAGTCAAGAGACACAGTTGTGCCTCCACTTACTAAAAATCTAGCGTGCATCAATCCTTAAATCAGTTTTACCACCGGAGAACACTATATATTGTTGGACTACCAAGTGTCTTTACTAATGGACGTTTGTGTGTCTACATTGCCATTCGTCACCTAAAGATGCAATCTATCAACCACGACTTGACAACTCACTAAGGGGAGCGCCTATATAAGATGAAACCTCCCTCACTATCTAATCTTGCTCTTCTTGTGCAATTAAGATCCTCAATTCCCTTTTGCGGGAACTAATTCGAGTACCAGTGGGCGATCCAGCCTTAACCTGAATTTGGTGATGCATATTGATTTATGCAGCAGAGTTTTGGTTGATTCGGTGATTATTAAGTCGTGCATCAAAGTTTTGGTGCCGTTTTGTGGAAACACAATCTTGAGATGATACTCATGTTCTTGGAACTTGTTAAGGATTTTCTGAAACGAGTGAACTAAATTTGTGGAATCAATAAAACAAAAGAATGACAAAACATTACCATCACCTAACATTGACGAAATCATGTATCGATTGATTTCTTTTTCTCCATGTACGAATGAAAAGCAAAATAAGCGGATTGATTTTAGCGTAGTTTGTTAATTCCTGAATTTTGCAGAAGAATTGCCTTCGTGGCTATCTATTTACATTTCTCGTTTCCTGGGAATGCTCTCTTGACATGGAGCAATGCGTCTCTTTCTCTCTTCCCTCCACCGTCCAATATCAAAGCTCCCTCCTTCCCGCCAAAACCTCTCCTCCTCTCGCCCCTCGACCGCCGCCTCGTCACCCCCACCACCGTGGCGGCGACCTCCCTGGAGCAATCTCCTAGCCCGACCTCATGTCCCGTGATGGGTCCCGTCCCGACCTCCGCACCTTCTCTCTCCTCCTCAAGTCTGTTCGCTCTCGGAGGCGGGTCCATCGCTCGTCGGCTCGGTGCCAGCTCGAGGCCCACTCGGGCATTCTCAACTCGCTCATCAGTCTCTACTCGAAATGCAATGACTGGGCCGAGGCCGAGGGGATATTTATGGACACGGGTCAGAAAAGGGACTTGGTTTCTTGGAGTTTGAAGCGGTTGAAACTTTCCTTCATTTGCTTGAAGATAGTTTTTTTTCCCTAACGATTATTGTTTCGCGGCGGTTATTCGGGCTTGTTCAGTTCCGGAGAATGCATCGATTGGTGATACAATTTTCTGGTTTATAATCAAAAGCGGCTACGTAAATTATGATGTGTGCCTTGGTGTGCATTTTAATTGACATGTTTGCAAAGGGTAGTGCTGATTTTGTTTCAGCTCGTAAGGTGTTCGAGAAAAGGCCCGAGAGGAGTGTGGTTGCTTGGACTTTCATGATGACAAGATGTACTCTGGTGGGTTGTCCAAGAGAGCTGTTGATTTGTTTCTCGATATGCTTGTGAGTGGGACTGTGGCAGATAGATCTACACTCGAAGCCGTTTTGTCAGCAAGTTCGGAGTTGGAGTTGCAATCGCTGGGGTTGCAGTTGCAATGCTGGGTTATACACTCTGGATTGGCTTCGGATGTCTTGTTAGATGCGGTTCAGTGGACATGTACGTGAAGAGTGTAGCTAGAATGCTTAATGATTGGAGAAAGGTGTTTGATTGGGTGCAAGATCATAACGTGATGTCTTAGACTGATAATCACGGGAAGTATCAAACTCTTTTTGGAAATGATAAAAGGTCCCATGAGGCCAAACCATTTCACATTTGCTAGTGTTCTCAAGGCATGTGGAAGTACTTGTGATGTAGATATGGGGATACAAATATACACGCTAGCTACAAGATTGGGCTTTGCTGGTGATACTTTCATGGGTTATTCTCTTATTAGCACATATTCTAAGTCGCACCACATGGAAGACACTCAGAGAGCTTTTGATACACTATTTGAAAAGAATTTAATTTCTCATAATGCCCTTGTGGATGCCTATGCCAAGAGCTTGGAGTCCAATAAGCCTTTGAACTGCTACATGAAATTGAGGAAAGAGGAATCTGAAGGGGTGCTTCTACATTTGCCAGCCTTTTAGGTGGAGCTGCCTGTATCGGCGCTATTGGTGAAAGGGAGCAAATCCATGGGAGATGGTAAAATCAGTGCTGGACTCAAATCAGTGCATTTCCAATGCTTTGATCACTGTGTATTCAAGGTGGGGAAACTAGAAGCTGCTTTTTGAGTTTTCCGTGAGATGAGAGAATTGACCACTATGCGTGCGTTGTTGACTTATTGGGTGGATCGGAATCCTTCCCATGACATTATAAATTCAATGCCTTTCAGGGCGGATACACTAGTCAGGTCTGACGTACATTTTTTGGAGCTTGCCTAGTTCACGGCAATGTTGAACTTGCAAAACAAGCTGCAGCAATGATATTTTAGTAGGAACCAGACTACCCTGCTGCTTATGTTTTGCTATCAAATATTTATGCCTCGGCTGGTCTTGGGAAGATGCAGCAGCAATCGGAAAGAAGATGAAACTGAAATATCTTACAAAAGAAGCCAGTTGTAGCTGGATTTAAGTGAAAAATAACATTCACAAGTAACATACGTGGGTGACACTTCACGCCCAAAGGCACAGGAGATTTATGACAAGACTGATTGGCTAGTCAAATAAAGAAACTGGGTAATGTTCTGACTTCTGAATTTGTTCTTTATGATGTGGAGGAGGGACAAAAGGAACAATTTTTGCTCCAGAACAGTGAAAAAATTGCTGTTGTTTTTAGCCTTATAAGCACTCCAGTCCAAAATCTATCAGGGTGTTTCAGAATCTCCACATTTGCGGAGATTGTCATTCTGCGATCAAGTATATCTCCATGGCAACCAGAAGATGTATGGTCCTAAGGGATGCAAACCAGTTCCACCATTTTACGGACTAAACAGGCTCATGCAATGACTACTGACGATGATGCTTCTTAAATTGTCTCATTCATTGTGTAAATTGAATCTCCATTTTAGACTTTCTCCTTTGTTCCTATGTTACTTGAACTGGGATTCTATTATTTCCCTAGCAAGCCCAACAATGTAAATATCATGTCCTGAAAGTTATATAGATTTGGTACTCCTACCGTCAGAATACCAAGCAGAAGACCTCAAATGAAGCTTGCAATATCTCAGCAATATGATTCATGGAATTGAAAACAATCATGTTTCGCCTTTGGATTTTCCTGGATTGTGCCGTTTTTGGACACTAGATATGGATGTTCTGTTCTATCTTGAGCGTTCCCGATATGCAGTCCTGATGCCCCATAATTCATTCATTAGCTGAATATCCTGTATGGTTTGTTTTGGAAATTTTGCTTGTAATGCCTCCGACTTATAGTTAGTCTACATTTTTGGATGTGGCAATTTCTTGTGCTTTTACATCGTCAAGTTCAACCATGCGAGTTCATGCCAGATGTTGCTTCAATGTTTTCCAGACTGTTGCAGAGTGGATAAATTTAGGAAGTTGGATATTGAGAAGAAACAAGAGCAGCTTTTGTGAGCAAACAACGGTTTGAAACCAAGAGGCGTGATCCTTGAGGGGTTCATGCAATGATCAAGCATTCGCAAGTATTGCATCGACTTTTTGGTGAGGAAAATGTTTATCGTCGAATGGGGCATCGTTCCTGCTGTACATCTTAGCTCCATATTTTTCCTCTGCAAGGCTTCTCCTCATACGGCATTGCAATTGTCAGAGCGGGGAAAGCAATAGGTCTTCGTCACTAGTTTTCACTCAGCAAACGGCTGCATATAATCCGAAGGTAGTGGACTAGAATGTGCACTGTCATGTTTTTTCCAAGCAATGTATTTCAACAGCGGTAGCAATAATGACTACTTTCTTAACAGATTGCATAATTTAGCCAAGTGACTGTTAAGGTTTTGTAATAATTAGATAGCTTTTGCAATATGCAGCCATCTGTATCTGTTAAGGTTTCGGGTTCCAAGGTTGATGAATTGGGTGAGGTAATGTGTTGGGATTTTAGCCTTGGTGTTCATCATTGTTTATACTTTCTTACATTGCTTGTGCAAATGGTCATCATGTGCTGAGTCTGAGTGAGTAGTATTAGTAAGCATTCATATGCGTTATTTGCTTTGTGGAGTCGATAACTAGTGTGCCATGAATCTTCATTGCTTGGTGGATGGAAATGCTTTCCCCAGCAGAACCCATCCGTCGACATTCTCTTAAGCCACGACAAGCCTGCAAATGATATTGTTTTCAAAACAACCCCACTATTCCCACACTATGGTAGTGTTCCAAAGTTTCTTGGCAGCCCTTGTTGGGTTCGTAGACTGGAAACATGTGTGTTGACTTGATGTCGAATCTGGACTTTGTGTATTGGAAATTTACGTGTTTTTTTTATCTTATGAATTCACTGCATGATCATATGCTGGTCTTTGCTTTTGCGGGGATTTGTGGAAGGTCTTAGTCCAGTTAATTTAGCCCGTGGTATCATATACCAGCTACTTCTTTAACATCCTGTGTTCTGTACTCTTCCATTCTTACTGGTTCTTTCAATTAAGCAAATGAAGATTAAACTAATTAAGAGAATCAGCTCCTCTCTCTCAAAGCTTTCCCTACTTCAAGTATAGTGTCTTTGTCTCAGTATTTTTTGTTATTATTGACAACTCTATCTTATGCAGATGATTTTTTTTCCTGGCCAAAAAGAAAAAAAGGGTTCTGTTGGTTAAGAATGAAATCCTGCCATAGTAGATACTGTCTTGATGCTTGTTTGTTCAGGTTCCATCAGATATTAGATGTCTACTTTGCTTCTAGATTTATCAGCTGTACTGGGGTAGTATCTGGCTCAAAATGTTCGTAGTGGTATCATGCTTGCAAGTAAATTGTATATGCCAATTGCAATATGTAGTTAAATTGAAAAATAGTTTGTCTGTTCAATAATTCCTCGGAACCATTTAGAGCAATATCGATGCAGGTAGTTCAAGGAAACTTGTTCCAGGACTTCAATGGCTCATTCAGAATTGTAGTCCATCGTTATCCTGGGTGCTTGCCGCCAACTTAGAAACCAGTCATTATACTTTTTCCCACGTTCTACAAAATAGAAATCAGTCTTCTCCTCAAATCTGTGGTGGTTTTCATTTGTAACTTCATCAGTCTTAAATTGGCAACTTACAACCTTAAACTCATTTTCTCTTTATTTGTTTGTTCCTTTTGGATGGTGACTAAATAGTTGTTTTGTGGTTTCATATTTGCACATGAGAGTCCATCGTATGCATGAATAATGGGGTTAATGTGACTGTTTAGACGACAATAGGTGACTGAGCTGCATCATCTTCTCTCTTCTGAGTATCTAAGTTATCATATGTTCTGAGAAAGAGGAGCAACTTGTTGTAGCAAATGACAATGGTAACAAATGCGCTAACAATTGAGTGTGCTTGCAGGAACAGAATATTGAAAATGGCAAAGCAGAAACCTCCAAGGAACTGGCTCATAATCTCAATAAATCCTCCAAGACAAGGCAAGTGCATTGGCAATATTGATGTGCTGAGTGAAGTGGTTGGTGCAATGCTTCATTGCTGCTTAACCTGTGAATTTGTTTTGAGTTTCCTTGTGGATGATTTGCAGGTTCCACCTCCAATTTTGTGAGTCCCCCAGGAAGCGGAGGACCGGAGGCTCATCTGTTGTACTTATCAAAGGCATTCCCACGGTCAAGAGTAAGAAAGCGAAATCGTCTAAGAGTCATATCAAGCCTTCCCAACGTAAATTGTAAGGCTTGATAAAACTGCATATCTAGAATTGGGTAGTGGAAACGCTTGGTGTTAATTGGAGATTGCAATTGGATAGTGATGATTACCATGTAAAGCTCAATTCAAATGTAAGCAGAGTAAATTCATTTAAAAAATTTTCAATTTTGGGGAGGTCTCTAGATTGGCGGTATGTCCTGTGAAACTGTCTAACTTCAAAACAACAGTAGCTTTGTCTTTAGAAATTGTTTTGAAGAACTCGAAACATTGTATCTTCTGGCAAAATTCACTGTAAAGATACCTTTTTTATGAGTAAATTGACCCGCGTCACATTTGAGGCATTGTTCACACTGAAAAATGACAAGAATGGGGCAATTGAGGATGCTGATCTGGTCAGTGTCTACTTGCCACTTACCATCATCGATCGAAATGATCTGTTGGTTAGATGTGATTACACTTTGCAGATGTTAATGTCTTCCCTTTGATGAATGATGCAATTAGGTTCTCTATCGATTGTGTCCCAATACGAAGGACATGACCAAGTACCTTCAGGTAGACTAGCAAAGACAAGTGATTCTCATGTCCACGAGATTGTAATATTAATCAGCGAGCATGTTTTCTACATTGCGTTTCGATGTTCACATTCCTTGAAAATTAATTCCTGATTGTAATGAGAAACTTCATGCGCATACTTGAGCTGGTGTCTGATTTAAACAGGCTTGTGGTTTATGTTTGAAAGGATAAATGCGCCTTCAGTTCAATGTTCAGTCAAGTCCCAAACTATTTTTGTCCAATTTGGTCCGTGAATTATATGATTTTTGTTGAAGTTAGTCTTATATGGACAGAAATACGGACGGTACAAATTGCATAGCTGATGCATCATATGGGACTATATATTTTTTGGACCACCGACTAGATTATTTGTTGAGTATGGATGTAAGGAAAGACAATTATAATGGAAGTTTAGGAAACCTAGGGAGAGAAAGACGGGAGAAGCGAGTCCAGGGGGGGGAGGTGGACGATGCTGGTGGCGCCACCCATGAACTGGCGAGGGGCCAAGCATCCCTTGTCGGCCTTAGGCTAACTCGGTGGGGCTGCCGCCATAGGGGTGGCGCTCGGGAAGTTGGGAGCTAGCTAGTGGGTTTGTTCACGTTGGTGGTCGATTCCAATGAAGGATGCATCGTTGAAAACCCACAGAACTAGGGTCAGAAGAATATTCTCAAGCTTTTCTAACATCTAGGCCTTTGAGGCTTTGATATATTATCCATACATCGAAGTCCAAAAGAGGCATTGGACAGCCGTCAAGGTTCTGTGCGTTCGTGTCCAGCAGAACGTGGCGGCTGGGGCGCATTGTGATCGTTAGTCCCATCCGCCATGAAAGCGTCTTTCTCTCGCCGCTCTCTCTTTATTTATGTGGTTTCATAACATTTGCTTTTATTGATATCTTAAAAATATTTATCTTGTGATACATTTTTTTAACATTTGTAATTACCAAGTTAATGCAAATGCAACATCTAGTTGACATTCTGTAAAATTTTAGGAACCATTAGTGACTCACTCCTATGCTCAAACGGTTAAGACAAATGGAGTCTTGACTCCCTTAAATATTACTATAACAGTTTCCATGTCCACTATGAAGTGCTCGATTTTGAGGCATGGTAATTTGCGCCACTTGGCTTGAAAGTGTGCGATTGACAAGCCTGTTGACAAGCCTGTCACTACAGTCTCACTAAGATACTAGTAGTTAAGAAATTTCACTCGTTTAAAGGTTTGTTTACGATGAGAATTGCAATTATGACATATTTAAATATAAGTGTCTCTATTACCATTATGTCAATTACTTCGATGGCAAAATGCTATTTATTATAAAATTAAAATTATTATCATAATAATGAATGAAGCTAGTAATTTATATAAATAGTGTAGTATTCATATGAGTAAGTTATTGATCATGTACAATATATTAAGTTAAGATTTCGTTTGTTTTTAAAAATCAATGATCGTAAAATATCTTCTCGAAAAATGATTGTTTATATCCTTGCAAAATGTATAGATATACATTATTATAAAAATAAATACTTTTTATTAATTTTTTTTTAAAGGGATATAATTATTTTCGTCATATTATTTAGGTGCGATACGATGAGACCACGTTGACGGTCGGATCCGGGCAAGTTGTTTCGGAGAAAAAGGTCCCGCTCAAAGTTCTGGAAAAAAAAAAAGAAAAAAAAAACCGCCATTAGCTCTACGCCTCTCATCATCTCCATCCATCCTTCATTCTGCTCCCGGGAAACGCACTGTGCAGAGAGCTGTAATCGACTGCTCTCTCTCTTCTCTCGCTTGAGCTGATGTTGAGGAGCCCTCGACCTCCCGCTTTCTTTCTCCACTCGCAGCGCTCCCCATCTTCAGCTTCCGTCCCTCTCTCCGCCACCTTCTCTTCCCCCAAGTCGTCCCTTTTGCTGGATTCCAGTCAACCGTCCGGAATCGGATTGAGGGCGCCATCGCTTCACGTGCAATGCCGCCGCGTCATCTCGTCACCTAATGTCGAGTTCGAACCGGGTGAGTGGCTCTCATAGACAATTCATCAAACGGTTGATGTCCTTGAACGCAATTTGAAATATTTGATCGAACTCCTCGTTAAAAGTCTTGCCTTTTCAGGGGCGCTGGATGTGTTATTTCAAGAACTCGGGCTCAACGAGAGAGACCGAATCTCTCTTGACCAGGGACCCGGATTTGAGGCTGAAGTCTATCGGTTCGTTGCGGGCTCGCGTCGCCTCTTTGAAATCGGTCGGAATCAGTGGCCTTGAGCTCTGCCATTTGGTTGCGAAATGCCCTTCTGTGTTGGCGGCAGGTGAAATCGATCCGTTTATACTCTTCGTGCGCGACCAATTAGATGGAAAGGTTGACCCGATGCAGCTTAAGCGTCTCTTTATGTCAACTGAGCCGCAATTCCTAGCTGGATTTGAGGAAAAAGTTAATTTGCTGACTGACAGTGGGATTCCTAGAGAAAAGATTGTTCATGTTCTCAACAATGTGAATTTAACGAAGGCTTTGTCTCTTAAGCCGTTTGAAGAAATTGAAAGGCTCCTTAATTTCTTGAGCCGCTATGGTGGGGTTGAGTTGATCGTGAGGCATCCCCCCATTCTTAACTTCGATATGGATACCCAATTGATTCCGAGAGTGGAGTTTCTCCTAGAACTTAGCGGAGGAGATGAGGATGCAACCGGGGCAGTGTTGCGCAAACTGCCTACCTTTCTGAAATATCGTGTGGAACACTTGGAAAACCATGTAGAGTTCTTGAGGTCATTTGGGGATTAGATGATCAAGAAATATTCAGGATCATTCTTGTGTTTCCTAACGTTGTTAGTGCGAGCAGGGAGAGGAAATTGTGTCCCAGAATTAGTTTTCTCAAAGAATGTGGACTCAACTCCAATGAGATTTTCAAGTTCTTGACAAAAGCTCCTTTGTTTTTGGGTCTATCTTTTGAGGGCAACATTGCTTATAAGCTGGGTTTTTTGGTGAAGATTGGTTACAAGTACAGAACAAAGGAATTCGCAGTTGCAATAGGCGCTGTGACTAGGACAAGTTGCGAGAATATGCAGAAGGTGATTGAGCTCTTCTTGAGTTACGGGTTTTCTTGCGAAGACGTGCTTCTCATGAGTAAGAAGCATCCTCAAATACTTCAATACAATCCCGATTCTCTGGCAGAGAAAGTGGAATATTTAGTGGGGGAGATGGGACGTGACCTTGACGAGCTATTGGATTTCCCTGCATTTCTTGGTTACAAACTCGATAGTAGAATTAAGCATAGGTACGAGGTGAAGAAGAAGATTATAGGTGAAGGAATGTCGATCAACAAGCTCCTCAGTGTTTCGTCTACGAGATTTGCGAAGAAGAAGCTAGAAAAGTTGGCGCACAAAGCCTAAAAATTAAGGGTTTCTAAGTTTCATAAGCAGAAGTAAGTGGCAAAATTGACGAAAATTGTTTAGTCACTGAATTTTCTCAAGGCTCGAGAGCTGTTGCTTTCTTTCAGGTGAAATTCTGGCTTGATTTCCTTAGGTGAAGATAGAGAGTCATTTTTTCATCCCTAAACCTGCAAAGCCATTATGAAGTTTGAAGAAAAAGGTCGATATCCAGTTGAATGAAATGACTGAGTGTGCTCCATTTTAAGGTTAAAGCAACAAGATTAGTGGCTGATCTTTGTATTTGTGTAACCGTCAATTACAAAGGAATTCACCTTGAGTCGATAGCAATGTTTCCTTGGTTGCTCCCACATTTTTCTGTTCTTAGTCCTGAAATCTTGAAAAAGTGATCTGACATTGAAATAATCTTGTCAGTGTGCATGAGGCATCAAGACATCGTTACCTTTGTTATGCAATTCAGATAGATTTTCTAACTGTGATGGTCAGAATCAATAAATCAACATGATTGCAAGGCATCTATGATCAGGAGAGTCATTTCACCAATAGAAACTACAACATATAATTGAGTGTTAATTCTGTTCTCTCCAGTCTGTTCTTTGATTAAATTACATTCCATGAAATATTATGATTGTGAGTTCAGGATTACCTCACAGGACATTTTGATCATCAACAAAACCGAGGATCTATTATCCTCGAGATCTGTAAAGGTGTGGCATTTATGCATAAAAGGTGCCATTGGCAACTCCATTCTTTCTCCCATGCAACGTAAGTTGACACAGGTTCGGCTTTGGAATGTCGAATTCCAAGACATCTTAAGATGTAGGCATAATGCTTTGATGGTGGAATATAACCATGGCAAGGTAAGAATTCCTGTATCTGCGATATTGCAATGGTCATTGAGTTATGCAAACTCATCATATTCAGGTCTGCACATTGATTATTCTTAGCGCATGGCCTCATTTTACTGTGTTTCTTAAGTATTATCCTATGTTTGGTAATCCCGCATTTCATTTCTGCATACTATAAATAAATGTCACTGCAGAAGAAATAAGAACAAAATTTTCCGATGCATGGTGACATGGTTTCATGGTATTGTCAAAATTGATGTACTATGTCGTGACATGATGAAATACTAATTTTCAAAAATTTTGAATTTCATGTGACAGTGAATCGAGGGAAAAATGAAAAATTTGCTTCACCCACCTCCTTGTTCCTCTTTCCTCCCTCTTCCAAACAAAGCATTAAAGTAGGATCAAAAGATCATGTCCCGCTCATGTGTGCAAGTTAAAAAATAACCGTATGTCTTTCTTGATGTTTCCAGATAACAGATGGGGTGTGTGAATCCTCCTATGCCCATTTAATGAGTCCTTATACTGCCCTATTTTCTACTCTTAACCGTATAAGAATTTTTATCGTATTTCAGCTTGCGATAGTTATATTTCTGTAGATTATTGAATTGTGATTTTAATCTTTTATTTTTTAGGTTGGATAAACTTAGCCTTCATTACTTATAAGTAAAGACTGAATGAAAAGAAAGATGGGCTCCGAACATAAAAGGTCCCACAAGGTTTGAGGAGGCTTAGAGATCCAATTACATGGTAAAATCTTAAGACGTTGGGCTTTAACAATTCAGTCCATTTTATGCGTTTAGCCTCCCTCGCGCAATGTACTAGTTTGATTTTAATCTATTTGAGTGCCCAAAAACATAAGAAATCATCGCGGACAAAAATAGATCGTTGGACTTGTCTAACAAGCAATGGAGTTATTGTCGCATTCAAAAGAATAGAGGAGTGGACGCATGTAACACGGTTTTGGTGGTTGCCGTGTCAAAACTGATATAAGATTAAGAAGTTTCGAGGCAAGCTGGTTTTTATTTTTGATCTTGTTCCTCGAAGCTATACATCAATTTTCCTATGGTCGTGACTCGTGCGGTGAAGAAAGAAGATGGAGAAGAAGAAGGGCGGAGGCAAAAGATGAAGAAGAAAATGAGAAGAAAGACCGTGTGTCAGAGGGGAATTGATGGGGGGAGAGAGGGATAAAGGGAGAGAGATGGATTTGTTTGTTGACGGGGTGTGGAACGAACAATTGCGGGGAGAAAAAGTGGAAGGAAGGGGAGAGAGAGAGAGGAGAAAGAAAAATCCCCCGTGACAAACGGAACTTTTGAATTTTCACTGGGTGTAAATTTCCAAGATGCGTTCTATATATGGGTGGTTGAACTTTGGTTTGTTCTATATATGGGTGGTTGAACTTTGGTTTGGGTCCACCTCTTTAATTTCTGGACTTTCCATGCATTTGTTCCGTTTACTGACTTGGGCTTCTCTTTATAGGACGGCGCGACTCCAATTCTCTAATCAAGCAAGATTCATCCAATCCTTCTTCAATCGCTTCATATTGTGCCTCCACCCACATCAAACAATTCTTCACCAATTTCTCCTTTCCCAAAAGTCGAAAAGAGTCATGTTAATGCTCTCAACTCCATGAGTATCTATCAAGTGTTGCTGCTCATTCTTGTTCTATTTTTGGCTATGACTAGCAATGTCGAGCCGAGTGATCGACAATGTACTTCATCTTGTGGTGATATTCACAATATAAGATATCCATTTCGATTGAGGAGCGATCCAAAGAGGTGTGGTGACTCGAAGTATTAGCTGACTTGTGAAGATAATCACACTGTTCTTCGCTTCCGTGATGGTCAATACTATGTGCAATCTATCAATTATTCCACCCACCAAATCAGATTAATCGACAACGGGTTGCAAAAGGATAATTGCTCATCTCTCCCCAGTCATTCATGGGCTTCATGGGTGCTGTACAATTCTAAGATCTTATCTGATCCAAACAACCCATACTACATGGCCCGCGGTGGTCTATTGATCATTGTGAACTGCTCAAAGGCAGTTACTTCTCTACTCTACATTCCCACTGCTCCATATATTGAGGGGTCGAACTCTTTCAACACATCATCGAATTGGAACTTATATGCTTTGATCAATCCAAAAGCATTAGATGTTAAGGATTTTTGCACCATTAGCATATGGACATGGGTATCAATTGATTTTGGGGATGAAGAGCAAATTAATAGTAGCTCCTACAACTATGAGCGCATCCATAACATCATGGCTGATGGATTTGTTGTCTACTTTGGTCAAACTTTTCGAAATGCAATTTGGAAGCCAACTTTCTTTTGCTTCTTTGATTTCTATAGCATCTACAAAGGCCATCAGGGTTGCAGATCCTTTCTCTACACTGGTGGTAAGCATCGGTTGACAATGAAAATTTACCGCAATTTTGCATGATTTTGGATGCTCTTTCACTTGCTACTTTATCTTCTTAACTGGAAAATGAAAGAAATATTTAAAATACAAGAAAATAATGACAGAATTTACATGTTATAGTATCAACATTTGCGTATTTGAAAGGTTTTAGGAGCTTTGCGTTACATTTTAAAATCGAAATATAGAAGTTGTTAGGTTTGCCAAAATGTAAACAAGTGACCGTAGAAGACATCCCGAAAAGACCCATTATCAGCTACACATGCACATGTGCCTGGATTGTGCGAGCAGCTATATGACTAGTTTTTCGTTGGCATAGGGTTTAGATTTTCTCATTTTCTTAATTAGTTCCTTAATTAGTCACTTAACTAATAATTCAAGAGACGCTCGTTAATAAAGTCCTTAAAAAATTATATTCATGTATCAATATGAGGAAGAAAATTATTAATTAAAAATGAAAATCACTTTCTCTTTGATTGTTTACTGCTAACAAAGAAATGGAGTTTCTTTTACCAGCTATTATCTATGGGAAATGACGCTTATTATTTCCATTTATTTGAAAATGCACGTATCCCACTTCTCATATTCTTTAGGACAAAATTCAACTTATACAGTGTATCTAGCTACTATGATTCCTAGTGATTTTTGTTTTCCAAACTATATTTCTCCAATTCCTTTTTCAGATAATTCCTTCCTTTCACAGGTGTCAACTTTTTTGCATTTTGGACAACTATAGAGTTTACAGCCTTACTAGGTAAGCTACAGTGATCTGTTCTTAAAATAATTTAAAAAAGAACTTATTCTAACCTATCAAAATTTCCTCAGTGTTTTTCTGTGCAGCGAAATTTGTAATCGCGACGCCATTTGTCGTGATATTTTTTATCTACAAGTACAGAAGAAGGCACTTAGCAATGGATAAGAATGTCGAAGAATTCTTGCAAGCTCATAGCCACTTTTTTCCCATAAGGTATTCTTACTTGAACATCAAGAAGATCACTAGAAATTTTAAGCACAAACTAGGTGAAGGAGGGTATGGTTCGGTGTACAAAGGAACGCTCAAAAGTGGAAATGAAGTAGCCATAAAGATTTTGAAGCAATCCAAGGCCCATGGCCAAGATTTTATCAGTGAAGTGGCTACTATTGGAAGAATTCACCATATTAATGTAGTGCAACTCATCGGTTTTTGCTTTGAAGGCTTGAAACAAGCTCTCGTGTATGATCTCATGACAAATGGGTCTCTGGATAAGCACATTTTTGGTAAGGAAGGTGATAAGTTTCTTGATTACATGAAAATATATGAGATCGCTCTTGGGATCACGAGGGGGATTGAATATTTACATCGGGGGTGTGACATGCAAATACTACACTTCGATATCAAGCCTCATAATATTCTTTTAGATAAGAATTTTATTCCAAAAGTTTCTGACTTTGGACTCGCGAAACTTTATCCCACGGATCATAGCATAGTTTCATTAACTGCTGCAAGAGGAACCTTGGGATATATGGCACCTGAGTTGTTTTACAAAAACATTGGTGGCGTATCTTATAAAGCGGATGTCTATAGCTTCGGGATGTTGCTCATGGAAATGGCAAGTAGAAGGAATAATATAAATGCAAATGTAGAACGCTCAAGCCAAATTTATTTTCCGTTGTGGGTGTATGACCAATTCGGTGAAGGTACAAGTGTTGAAATGGAAGAAGTTGTAGAAGAGGAAAGGAAGGTGATAAAAAAAATGATAATAGTTGCACTTTGGTGCATACAATTAAACCCTGACCATCGCCCTTCAATGAACAAAGTCCTAGAAATGCTGGAAGGAGATATTGGTAAACTTCATATGCCTCCAAAACCGCTTATCTACCCACCAGATGTGTCAGTTAACAATGACAAATTCGAGATGGAACTAGAAATACTCTCTACTTCACCGCGTGCTTCGGTAATTTCAACTAGTTCTCCTTTTAGAGATAACAATGTTGTTTAGAGAAGCTTGTGCTGTTTCATTGGAAAAGCTTTGTATGTTTGCCCACAATCTAGTATTATGTTGGGAGGGAGTTGAGCTAGTTTATCTCGACCCTAATTACTTTGAGATTGTCTTCTTTTGGCTCTTATAATAATGTTGTGTTATTGTACATATAGTTTTACTTTCTTGCACCTTCATAAGGACAAAAAATTTGTCAGAAAGCTAGGACGAAAATAGAGGAGGAAGGTGATGGCCATTGTGAATTGTCCTCCCTTGTTACGTGATTTTGGATAATGCCAATGAAAAAACTAACGATAACCTAGGATCTTACTCCTATATGCTCCATTGCCACCGTATGATTTTTCGATATAGAAAATAACTGATTTCGACTTATAAATTCATTATCAAAGAAAACATATATGTATACATTTTGTAGAGTGGACACCATCTATCTATGCTAATTTTTTTTTTATCAAAATGGAAAAGAAATAATCTTGAATGAAACAACTCAATGAAGCTTATTTTTGAAAGAACTCATAATCCTTTTTAAAGTTGACATGAAATTATCAATGAGTAATAATATCTAAAGATTACAATTTTCTCTTAGATCACTCGGTTAAGGTGATTTCAATAAATGAAAATTCATCTATACCCGATATTGGCCATGGAGGGAAGGGGGAGAAGGAGAGGCAACCCTCTACCTGCCAAAAAAAAATTAACAAAATTTTCAATTATGAATATGAAGTAGGCCTTTTTTTATTTATTTATAAAAAATGAGGGAAATAAAATTTGTTTTAAATAAGAACTTTGAGTAACCATCGTAATTGCAAATGAGTGAACTGATGTCTAGCCAAATTTTCAATTGGCGGATAATCTCATCCAAAATTCCATGATTTTACCTCTAGATTTATGATGAACAAGTGTATGAACTAGAGGATCGTTACCTTGGAGAACAATTGCTGAACAATTTTTGACCAAAATTTCCGTCTTACCACAAGGCTGTCCATTGAAAACAAATCGCTCCACACACCTTTCAAGTTCTAACCCGCGAGCTCCATACCCAGCTGAAGGAGCGGGAGTGTCGATTACATTTAAGGAGTTTGTTGACACCTAAATTTTACGATTTTATTTAGGATTTAATTGTGTACAAAATTAAGAATTAGTCGCTAAAAAAAGAGAGAAAAAACAACAAAAAAACAAAAAATAGAAAAACAAAAAAAAACGCCTTGAGGTCGAGTCGGGCCGGATCTGGCATTTGCCCGGCCCACCGCCCGCTTCTTTTTCCCCTGCGCGGCCCAGGCCCGTTTCCCTTTTGGCCTGGCCCACCCCAGCCTTCTCCCTCCTCCAACTCGCGCGCGCAAACCTGCAAAAAAGGAAAAAAGGCAGCAGAGGTCAGAGCAGAGAGGGGCGGAGGGGCATCGGGCAAGGAAAAAGCAGAACGGGAAGAACAGAAAGAGGGGGAGAACAGAAGCACGGTCGGAGAGAACGGAGAGAGCAGAGAAGGGGGGACCGAAGAGACGGAGAGAGCTTGAGCGAGAGAGGTCTCGCTCAAGCTGTAGCGAGAGAAGTAATTGAGAGAGGGTGGAGAGCCAAAGAGAGGCTCGACCGTGCACGGAATCCGGCTCCCCGACGCCCTTCTTCCGGAACTGTGAGAAACCGAGAGAGCTGAGGAGGAGCTGAGAGGAACCAGAGAGAAACCGAGAGGAAGGGAGAGCGAGAGAGGAGAGGACGACCCGAAGGGAGAGAGAGAGCTCGAAGGAAAGCTTCGCCATCGTCAGTCGTCCGCCCGAGAGCCGCCGTCCGCCACCGCGCCCCACCCGAACCAGGTAAGTCCCCTGGGCTTTTGTGTGTACTCTCTTTCTCGGGTACACCAGACCGGAGCTCGTGGCCGTTCAGTTCACGCGAGCTCCGGCCTGCATCGCCTTACTTTTTGTTTCTGATGTCTTGTTTGTCGTGTGTCGAAGATCCCGTTATGGTTCGAGCTTCGTTGAGCCAAAAACCCTTCGTTATAGTAGCGTGCCTCATGTGTTTGACAAAATGTCCCAGAGAGAACTGAGAAGCAACCGGATTGAATCTCGGTTTGGTTCGTGCTTGCTCTTATATACGTCGGACCGTGCCTGCCTTTGATGTTTCCATTGCGATTTCATACGATTTTCGTGGAGCAATCGTGTATTCGAGCTGCTTGTGGTGTTTGGCATACACTGCAGTAGTGGAAGTCATGGTTGGTAGTCCTACTTTCGGTAAATGCTCATTCAAAAACTGCAGTAGTGACAAATGGATGTGATCGGTGGGCGGTTTAATTTTTTTGTATACTCATTTCCTTTTTATTTTTTTTAATGTAAATATTCAAGTTTAATGAAATTCAAGTGTTTAATGATAAGTTGATGATGGTTGCTTGGCCAATCACTTGCTATTTTACGATGAGGTGGTAATGATGATTATTAACAATCACTTGGCCAAATGCTTGCTGTGATCATAGATGTTTCATATACTCTTGTTGGCCAAATGCTTGCTGTTAGAATTGTTGGAAAGCCATTAGCTATACTGTTGTTAGCATTTTCAATCATCTTTTGGCTCTCACATGTTCAGTTAACAAATTATGCCTGGTTTTGATTTCTCCTTTCCCGGAGTTCTGTCTTTGTGCTTGTATTAAGGGGAATATTCGATAGTACCATTGAGAAAGAGTGAGTTCTATACATCCATCAGCACGAAAAGCCATTTGAGAAAGAACTGCTCACACTTTGCAATAGAATAAAGGTGGATATGTGTATAATGGAGCACTCTGGGTAATAACAGAGTTCGAAACAACTGAACAAGAGCTCAGGATCCTCTAGTTCATGTCATTACAAGTTTACAAGGGAGCTTCTGGTATATTCAGATTTTGTTTCCAGGAATCAAATTTCAATTGATAGGCACAAGCCTGTTCCCTTCTCTTCAATCTTTTCTGCTTCTATATTCCAGGGGCTTACTATAGACCAAATTGAAGCGACAACTACAGAGAGTTAAAAACTGGGCAAGCTTTTTCGATAAAGACCGTTAGCCATCATCTCGTTGCTGCTTATCTCCATCAAAGTCATCGTTTCTCTGGAAAATCGAATGTGCCCCACGTTACTTCAGCTGAATTCCAGCAATAAATGGTGGGTTCTGCTTTGCCACCTGAATTTTGTGCCCTTCTCTTTCAACTTGGAAAGCAACGGGTAGAAATCTGAGAACTGGGATGAGTGAACCTGATCTTCGTCCAATTTCGAAACTCCCTTCTAGGGCAAAGCAGTGCTGGAGATAGGTGTGTTCATTTTAAGTATCTTTGCTTGGATTATCCACAGTTGTGAGAATATGATCTCTCAAATATTCGGGGAAAGTCGCTGGTGATGAAGAAGACCACCTCTGTGAACAGGGTTTTCGTGGACCACATAGCTCACTTCCTCTTGATTTCGTGAATCTGGAATTTCACTCCCTCGCAGACTGGGAACGCATAAATTCCTCAAAGAAACCTGCAAAATATCAAACTGTCATGACTGCTATATAAACGAGCATTGCAATTTACAATTGACTGCTATTCCCGCATGGCATGATTCGCCACTTTTTCATGCAATGAGGTTTTGAAGCATTAAATTTTCTTCTCCAGAGGTTTCGGACTTGTGGATGCATTCTTTTGTTCTCTTTTTGAGAGAGAGAACCTTAGAAATTATCGTCTTAACTACCGAAGAACACTAGTGGCATCCAGTCAGGCATAGCCTTCTCAAGGTTTTCAAGCACTGGAGTCCTGGAACATCCCCTGCTTTCTCGCAATTCACCGTGTTCAGCTCCTCCAAGTTCTCCAATTCAGACAGATCAGAGACCGTCTCCGTTGCCATGCAGTCTACAATATTAAACTCTACCAAACTCAATGGAAGAGGCCGAAGAGACTCGAGCTCCTTAAATTTGTTAAGCCTCATGAAAACGATGTTTTCCAATTTTCCTATCAATTCTGGAAGCTCTGCGACATCATAATGGACCATGGTAGTGAGAGGCACCTCGAAATTCTAGGTCACCAACAAATTCAGGAAGTTCAGTCAGGGAGACGCACTTCATAATACTCAACAATTCAAGTTTCCTTCCTCAATGACCGCACCGAATCAGGTAGGTCCTCTGTTCCAGTATCATTAAGTGTGAGTTCTTTGAGAGAAGCCATCATTCGCACAAGGGATCCACGATCAACAAAGAAAGAAAGCGCACGAAATTCTAACAAATCAGAACACTTGCGCCGGTTTTTGGACGTGTGAAAACTACCTCGCCAACAACATTGCCCTACTTCCACACCTACACTGTCGACCCTCCATTTCCAATCGAGTGAATCGAGCAAACCCGAAGAATCAGAAGTAGAGTCGAAGAATCGTAGCCTCTTTAAGCTCCTTAGATGTAATCGAACGCTTCTTCATCCAGCTGAGGAGGATGGAGCTTCCGAGGAAGAACTTGAAAGGGGTGAGAAGCGATTCGTCATGGGCCGGACAGACCTGAGGGCGGGAAAATTTTGGACGAAATTTGTTTAGCAATTGTTCTTCAAGATGACGATCTAGAGTAAAGTCAATTTATATATATATAATTGCCCCTGTTTTAGTCTTTGGAAACAGTTGCCATGCCAACATTTAACAAGAAAGTGAGTTCAAATCATTATTTGAGATTAAATTGGTTACCTCATGACTTTATTTAAAACAAGGTTCAATCTAGATTTTTTTAAAAGAAAATTTTACACTTTAAATCTATATTTGAAATTTTCCCACAAAAATAAAAATTACAAATATCTGCTATAGAGAATTTAATCTCATATTTAGTTTCATGCTCAAACTTTTTCTTTAGAAAAAAAGCATATCAAAATCCATGCCAGTTAAATTCCAATATAATGCATTCAATGGGAAAGATGTCAATTGCAAAGATGTAAACGAAGACATAATCTCATCTTTATCTTAAATGTATAGACAGTTGTATTGAGTTATCTCTTTCTTCATATTATTATTCATGTAATAAATTCTAACTTTTAGGTAACATTATATATACACCGGTCGTCTTAAGTGACGTGGTCGGTGCTAACGTGGATAATTTTAATAATATTTATTTTTTTTTGTTTCCGTTCTTTGTCTTCCCTTGTTCCTCTAGTTAGTCGTCGGGTCTTGGCAATTGATCAAAGGCAAGGATTGGTGAGATCAACCTTTCCGTCTAAAGCTCGCTTTTGCTAGCCACTGGTGAAGTGAGCCTCGCCTGCTCTTGGCATGGCTCCACCTTGTTGTTGCTAGGCAAGGATAACCTCGCCATATTTGGCTAGGTGAGGTCGGCCTTGCTAGTCAGCCTTGCTAGTCGACCTTGTCAGCCCTCGCCTTTAATTGGTCGTTGAGGCTTGGCGACTAGCTATAAGAAGAAGGGAAGGAAAAAAGAGAGAGAGAAAGAAAATAAAAAAACTTCAAAAAAATGGAAAACAGACATAGTGGTGCTGCGATACTATATTCTCGGAATACCAAGTGTCTTTAGATTAAACATGCTTAAATCTTGTCTAGTCAACAGACACAGTTGTGCCTCCACTTACTAAAAGTCTAGCGTGCATCAATCCTTAAATTAGTTTTACCACCGGAGAACACTATATGTTGTTGGAGTACCAAGTGTCTTTACTAATGGACGTTTGTGCGTCTACATTGCCATTCGTCACCCAAAGCTGCAATCTATCAACCACGACTTGACAACTCACTAAGGGGAGCGCTTATATAAGATGAAACCTCCCTCACTATCTAATCTTGCTCTTCTTGTGCAATTAAGATCCTCAATTCCCTCTTGTGGGAACTAATTCGAGTGCCGGTGGGCGATCCGGCCTTAACCTGAATTCCGTGATGCAAATTGATTTATGCAGCAGAGTTTTGGTTGATTCGGTGATTCTTAAGTCGTGCATCAAAGTTTTGGTGCCATTTTGTGGAAACACAATCTTGAGATGATACTCATGTTCTTGGAACTTGTTAAGGATTATCTGAAACAAGTCTCGTAATAATTCCCCTTTTCTATTGCTGCCTAAGGAGAGCAGGAAACCGAGGGGGATAGAATTTGCATTAGCATCAGCTCCGATGGAAATCGTCTTTTCGGATGGGTTCTCTTCGTAAATTGTTGGGATTGCACCCCTACTACAATCGACCGGGGAGAGCAATGATGGGGGCAATAATGCCATATTGATCCGACCCAAGAATTTATAAAATATCAACTTATATATGTAAAAACAACCACGATTTCGTCGCATTTTTTATCCTTCAAAAATTACTTTTCATAAAATAGAGTTAACCATTAAATTTCATGAACCACTCGAGGACCCCCAAGTTTGTTTCACTCAAAAGGATAACTCTCTTCAATCTTTTTTTCTTTTTATGTATCTATGAAATTCTGCGCTGGCTCAACTCCAGCACTTTATACGGAAGTATTCTAATTTCCAAACTATCAGCCATCCATAACACCCAATTTGAAAAAGAAAAGAATAAAGGGTAATACAGATGATGTATTTTAAAAAGAAAAGAAAAACAGAAAGGGAAGATAACAAAAAGCACATCTTCACCGTCATTGCAACCATCTGGTCTGTGGCTTTGTCAGAAAAATCTCACACAAGAGTTCCTGAAAACGAGCCGACTAGCTGAGTTCCTCAACAGCGCTTTTTGCCATCGTATCAGCGTCGACGCAAGCAGCCGTTTCAGTCTGCAGCTCCTTCGCCATATTCTGCTAAAGCGCTTTAGCCACTGTAATTAGAGATGCAAATGGTCTATCGCAGGAACACCCATAATTCATGATGAAATTCAGCAAATCAATTAATGCCAACAAGAACAAACTTATCACATTCGAAACAGATTTGCCACTCAGGCCACCGTGCCTCAAAGCATAAAAAAAGGTTAAGAAAAATGCGAAAGAGAGAAATAAGGAATTTTCTATATATTTTGATATATTCATAATGAGGATTATCAGCCTTTTTGTAGGTTTTATGAAAGACTAAATAAGATGACATATAAATTAAGATACGTAAAATCATAGAGGATATTTACATAATCTTGAAAGATACAAAAACCATCCTAATTTTCCTAAATAACTCTAACAAAAAAGATGCTCAAAACTCAAAAGAGTCTCCAACTACTATTTTAGTTAATAGCCAATATATCAGTATAATTTCATATGGTAAATGTTAAAAGTTTCTCAGAATGTATCGATTAGGATTTATTAATTGTATGAGCCCGTTCGAATAAGGTAATAGTTCGGTTATGTGCTAATAGGAACATATATACGTCCCATTTTTTGATCAATTTACAACATGTACTTTGTACATAAAGTATAGTTGCTTTTTCAACATTTCTAGCGAGTGTCAAGAATGCACTTACATGATTCTTTTAATATCATCTTTTTCTTAGCGCAAAGATAACGCAACATAAGACATGGCAAGAGTCTTGTGACTACTTATATCTAAAAGTGAGAAAGCATGATTCGTGCGAGCTTCCAAAAAGCAAGTCTGTCAATTCTTCTTGTTTTCTTACCTTTGAACCACTTTTTTGCGCAAAGTAAATCATTTCTATCAAATTTTATTTAATAGCCAAACCTGGTTTTTTTTTTTTATTCTACATCTATATAGCTTTTTGAAACAAAATCGGTTCATTATATCAATCCACCATAGTTAAATAGAAGTGGAGACCAAAAGAGATATCAATAGTTTGAAGTGATTGCACCAATTGCACACACAAATCTCCAATCCACATCAAACACGATTATGGTTGCTTTTGTCATCAATAATTCTAAAAGTATGGGTCCCTTTTGATTCTAGCTAAGAAAAGACATATTCCGTGTTGTGCCCGTCAATCATTAGGTTAATTAATTAATTATTATTATATTTTATATTATATTTTTTTATAGAAAATGTAAAGACTATTGCTTAGAAAGTAATTAGGGGGTCTCAATCGGGTTGGCCACCGGCCGTGCCCATTACTCCTCTAGTAATATTAACTTCGGCTTTAATTTTTTGACTTGATCCGTTGACGAACTTGGTATTTTTTATAGAACAAGACAACTCCAAAGTCCCCAATCAAACAAGGTTCATCCAATTTCTTTTCAATCTTTTCATATGGTGCCATCTCCACATACCCCAAGCAGTTCTTTACCAATTTCACTTTGCCCAAAGACAAACAGAGGCCTGATAGTACTCTTAGCTCCATTGATGTCTATGCAATGTTGCTGCTCCTCCTTGTTTTGTTGCATGCGATGACTAGTAATGCCACTCCAAGTAATTCGCAGTACGTCGCTTCATACTGTGATGACATTCGCAATATAAGTTACTCATTTCGATTGAAGAATGGATCGAAGGGGTGTGGTGAGCAGAAGAATGAGTTGGCTTGTGAAGGTAATTGCATAGTTCTATATTTGTGTAATGGTCGATACTTCATGCAGTCTATCAATTATTCCACCCACCAAATCAGATTAGTCGACGATGGGTTGTGAAAGGATATTTGCTTGTCTCATCCTTGTCATTCATGGGCAGTGTATAACTTCAAACACCATATTGACCCAAACAACCCATACAAAATGGACCGTGATGGTCCATTGGTTATTGTGAATTGCTTGAAGCCGATTAGTTCTCCATTCTACATCACCACCAGTCCATGTATTGAGGGGTTGTAATCTTCCAACGCATTATTGAATTGGAACTTGTAGTTTCTCGAGCTTATTAATGATTGATGTACACTCTATATAGCCTCACTTTAATAAAATAGAAGGCTTCTAATTATACCAAATTGTTGAACACGCTATAAGATTCTCTTCAGAGATGGTGAGGGAACACGCTATAAGAAATAAAAATTGTGTATAAAAAGGAAGTGTTGGGGAGAGAGATAGATTTGTTTGTTGATGAAATGTGGAGCCAATAATCGCGTGAAGAGAGTTGGAAGAAACTTTTGAATTTTCAATGGGTGTAAAATTTCCTATGATCATGACTTGGGCGTTGAAGGAGGGACTTGGAGAAGAAGGGAGATGAAAACGAATGAAAGTGAGATTTTGTGGGACTATTGCTATCTGTTATAAATATTTAAGTTATTAGATGAATGCATGATTTATTATTTAAATATTCTAACACTCTTTCTCACGCTTAATCTGGTCTTTTGCATAGTACTAAGTATGGAATTATAAGGGAGGGGGCTTGGTAAGATTTGAACTCAGGACTTCCAGCTCTGATACTAAGTGAGATTTTGTGAGATCACTACTAACTGTTCTAAAAATTTAAGTTGTTAGATGAATGTGCGATTTATTATTTAAATATTCTAACAAAAGAAAATAACAAGAAAGATCGATTTTTTTTGTTGATGGGATGTGGGCCCAACAATTACATGGAGAAAGAAAGATCAAATGTATAAAACAATGCTTTGAAATTTTTTGCGTGGATGATTTTACAAGGGGTCTCAATCAAGGTTGGCCATTGGGCTGTGCTCAGGACTCCACTAATAATGTAACTTGGGCTTGTGTTGTCCCCTTTAATGTCTTGACCCGAGTGCAGTTGTTCCGTTGACTGACTTGATATTTTCTATAGGACAAAGCGACTCCAAAGTCTCTGATCAAACAAGGTTCATTAAATCTCTTTTCAATCTTTTCATATGGTGCCATCACCACATACACCAAGCAGTTCTTTAATGATTTCGCTTTGCCTAAAGACAAGCAGAGACATGATTTATGCTCTCAGCTTTGCAAATGTCTATGTAGTGTTGTTGCTCTTTTGTTTTGTTGCATGCAATGACTAGTAATGCCACTCTGAGCTATGCTATTTCGATTGAAGAATGACCCAAAGGGATGCAGTGAGTGGAAGAATGAGCTGGCTTGTGAAGATAATTGCACAGTTCTATACTTGCATGATGTCCGATACTACGGGCAGTTTATCAATTATTCCACCCACCAAATCATATTAGTTGATGACGTGTCGCAAAAAAAAAAAAAAAAAAACTGCTCTCTCTGCCCCATCATTCATGGGTGCTGTATAACTTCAAGCACCATATTGACCCAACAACCCATGCAAAATGGACCGCGATGGTCCAGTGGTCACTGTGAATTGCCTGAAGCCAATTAGTTCTCCATTCTACATCACCACTGGTCCATGTATTGAGGGGTCGTAATATTCCAACATATCATTAAATTGGAACTCGTATTTTCTCGAACTTATTAATGACTGATGTAAACTCTATATAGTGTCACTTTATTCACAATTCTAGAGTAAAAAAAATTAAAACTTTATTCTCCTAGTGAACCTTGCCGCCTTTTGTTATTGGCAACTTTGAAGTCTTCTAATTATGCCAAATTGTTGAACATGCTATAAGATTCTCTTCAAAGATGGTGAGGGAATTATAAAATTCAAATATTTTACTCTAATGACTTCAGCATAATTTTCTTCAATAAAAATAGAATAGAGTGGATGATTCTTTTGGTTTCTTAACATTTTTTTTCCTTTGAACTGAATTTATGCAGTCCTTAATTATCAAGATGCATTTAACTCACATTGGATTTATTTTGATTCAAAGTCTACTATTGAACTGAATTTATGCAGTCCTTAATTATCGAGATGCATTTAATTCACATTGGATTTATTTTGATTCAAAGTCTACTATCTAATCTTAAGATGACTTTCTTGTCATATTAGAAAATAGAAAACTCATTAATAGCATAAATATCTCAAGGAATTTGAAATAACTTATTTAAGAAAAATCTCCAAAACTATGAAATTGTATCATTGCACAGCTAAATATACGGGTTGTTAACTGTGACGTTTTCTTGCAAGAAAAATTGGGGATGATGTTGGGTCCTACAATGAAATGGTGTCATTGGACAGCTAAATATATGGGTTGTCAATTGTGATGTTTACTCCTGTAACAATCTCGACTTGATTGACTTTGTTTTATCGGTTGATAGGAGCATTTCAATAGACGACCCCTAGTCTTCATTTTTAAGTTTCTCTCTCATTCGCCATTATTACATGTATATATATATTTTATCCTTGTTGATCCTCCACCACATATCAAGCCCCAAATTTCCATTGCTTGTTGGCTGAGAGTGACGCGACTTTTCCATGTAAGAAATTGTTATTAATGTCATCTTCATTTTGATGCTCAAACTTTTTTTTCCAGAAATGTCTATCAAAACCCATATAAGTTTGCTTAAGGTAGATCGCCACCGTTGTATTTGACACCCAGACCCTTGGAGTGCCAAAAATTGGCATGAAGGACACTTAGGGCTTGCATGATAAAATTTTCACTTTTCTATTTCTTTGTTTCTCTCGTTCCTTGGAATGTGTTTGAAACAAATCCGTTTGATAACACAGTTTAATTTTTCTATTTCGAATGCATTTCTATTTCAAAAATAGATTTGAAGAAAAAATCGGAAGCTAAAATTTTTAACTTTTCAATTTCTAAAACAAAAATTGAGAAATCAATTTTTGGCTAGAAATCAATTTCTGTTCCAGAAATTTTTTCATGCGCATCCTTAAGTGCCAAAAATTATGAAAGTGACACTTAAGTACCAAAATTAAAGTAAAATGGATCACTTAAGTGCCAATCTGGCTAAAATATTGACATGGTGATTTTCCGGCAAAGTAAGTGCAAAACGGCTTCGTTTTGTACGCTAACGTGGTTAGATAATGCAAAAATGATATCGTTTTGGTGCTGAAGTGGTAAAAAATTAATATTAAATTAAATTAAATTAAAATGAAAACATTTTAAAATAAAAATAAAAAAAATTTAAAAAAGGGAGGGAGGCGGCTGAGGGTTGAACCCTCGCCGCCATCACCTCCTCGTCGCCGCCGGAAGGGCCATCGATGGAGAGGGGAGGGTCGGCCAGGGTCACCGGGCCTTGGCCAGGGGCCGCGACCTCGATCAACCAACCGGCGAGGCCCACGAGCCCTCGCCTCGATTTGGGGCAAGGGTTGCTAGATCCGGGCGAGGGCTGCGACCCTCGCCGGATCTGGGTGAGGGTTGCGACCCTTGTTAGATTTAGGCAAGGGCTGCGACTCTCGCCGGATCTGGGCGAGGGCCGTGGCCCTTGCCCTAGATTGGGGGGGAGGGGTCATGGGCCCTCACCGCCGG
This sequence comes from Eucalyptus cladocalyx, assembly GCA_017140615.1. Classification (NCBI taxonomy): domain Eukaryota; kingdom Viridiplantae; phylum Streptophyta; class Magnoliopsida; order Myrtales; family Myrtaceae; genus Eucalyptus; species Eucalyptus cladocalyx. The sequence continues at coordinate 4,176,346 of CM029526.1, forward strand.
TTAGCCAAGGTCTCCGGCCCCCCGCCGGGCCCGGCAACCCCTGGTTAGGGCCCGTCAACCTCGGCTGACCCTCTCCCCTCGTTCGCCGGCTTTTCCCGGAGGCGATGGTGAAGGCTCGACCCTCAGTGGCCTCCCTCCACCTTTTTTTTTTTTTTTTTTTTTTTTAAATTATAAATTATTACTATTATTATTGTTGTTGTTGTTGTTGTTGTTATTATTATTATTATTATTATTATCATTATTATTATTATGTTTTAAATTATATTTAATTAATTTTTATATTAAAATTCAAAATATACCAAACCGACGCCGTTTTTGTGTGTGTTTTGTTGAGTTAGTCTTCTGACGAGTCACGTAAGCGAGAAAATTAATAAAAAAATGTAACTTAGGATTTCTGGCGGGGTTTGTCGGATGTGGTACTCAAGTGTCCTATTTTTCATAAAAAAAGTAGCACTTAAGTGTCACTTTTGTAAGTTCTGGCACTTAAGTGTTCATTTGTGCCAACTTTTGGCATTTGAAGCGTTCTTTTGCCATATTGATTTAGTGGGCAAAGATGTCCACTGATGACATAATCTCATCTCAGCTTTTATGTATTGACATTGTATTATTTCCATCATCGTATTATTTTTTGTGTAAGAAATTGTGATTTCTAATTAACACTATATATGCACCTTGTATGCAAAATATACATTGTTTAGTTATATCTTTTAGAAAAATATAATATGGATGAAGCCAACTTTAATTATAGTGGAAAAATTCTAGCTAAAAGAAAAAACTTAAGATTAGACATAATTTCAACCGTCATCAAGTATTCTCTTGTCCCAATATTGATTTAGTTATCATAAAGAATTAAGAACAAAACCTACAAAATTTCGAATTGAACTTGCATTTTCTTGAACTTATTAATGACCATATACACTTTATATAGTGCTGCTTTATACACAATTCTTGAGTAAAAATAAGTTGAACTTGAATTTCCCAAAGAACCCTAATACCTTTTGTTATTGGTGACTTTCAAGTCTTCTAAGGGGCTATTTGGTAACGTTCTGGGGAACACTTGTTTCTGTTTTTTTTTCCCCGAAACAAAAATAAAACAGAAACACCTTTGATAAATTTTCTCCCTAAAGATAGCAAGGGAACTATAAAGTTACTTTAACAACTTATGGAGAATTTTCTTCAATAAAAATAGAATAGAGTGGATAATTCTTTTTATTTCTTAACATTCTTTTTCCTTTGAATTGAATTTATGCAATCCTTAATTATCAGGATGCACTCGATTCTTAACTCATTTGGTTGACTTCAATTCAAAGTCTACAATGGAATCTTAAGACGGCTTTCTTGTCATATTAGAAAAAAGGAAACTCTTTCGATCAGAAAAAAAAAAGAAAAAAAAAAAGGAAACTCTTTCGTTCAAAAAAAAAAAAAAAAAAAAAGAAAATAAAAGGAAACTCATTGACATCCTAAATATCTTTGGCAATTTAAAATTACTTAATTATCTAACAAAAATCTCTAAAACATGAATAATATTGTTGGACGGCTACATTTATGGGTTGTCAATACGATGGTTTCTTGCCACAAAGAGAAGGCGATGGTGTTGGGTCCTATTCGCTACTCCTGTAGTATTCTCAACTTGATTGACTTTGTTTTATTGGTTGACATGGGCTTTTTAATAGAAGATTCCCAGTCTTCATAATTACGGTCTCTCTCATTCGCCATTATTACATGGACGCCTTTTTATCTTTGTTGATCCTCCACCACATATTAAGCCCCGAATTTCCATCGCTCACAAGCTGAGAACGACACAACTTTTCCTCGCAATTCCAGACCCGTGTGCCTCGTGTCACTGGTCTTTCTTGCCGTGCTACTGGGGACACTAATGCCCTGAATGAACGACCCTGTTCAGCCTCTGCTGTAGTGAAGTTTCCAAGATGACCTATCCCTTTCAAATGAAGAGTGATGTGAAAGGTTGTGGCGACTCAAGACTTTTCCTCGCAATTCCAAACCCGTGTGCCTCGTGTCATTGGTCTTTCTTGCCGTGCTACTGGGGACACTAATGCCCCGATTGAACGACCCTGTTCAGCCTCTCTTGCAGTGAAGTTTCCAAGATGACCTGTTCCTTTCAAACAAAGAGTGATATGAAAGGTTGTGGCTGACTCAAGACTTTTCATTGCAATTCCAAACCCGTGTGCCTTGTGTCATTGGTCTTTCTTGCCGTGCTACTGGGGACACTAATGGCCTGATTGAACGACCTTGTTCAGCCTCTCTTGCAGTGAAGTTTCCAAGATGACCTGTCCCTTTCAAACGAAGAGTGATATGAAAGGTTGTGGCTGACTCCAGACTTTTCCTCGCAATTCCAGACCCGTGTGCCTCATGTCATTGGTCTTTCTTGCCGTGCTACTGGGGACACTAATGCCCCGAATGAACGACCCTGTTCAGCCTCTCCTGCAGTGAAGTTTCCAAGATGACCTGTTCCTTTCAAACGAAGAGTGATGTGAAAGGTTGTAGCGAATTAAGACTTGAGCGTGTGAAAATAATCATACGAACTACTTTTTCAAATCCATCTATAAAAATAATTGACACAGTCAATTTTGGTGATACCCTCGTGTTCGACGTGGGATTGCAAAGGGCCAATTGCTTTTCCCTCCCTAGTTATTCATTAACGAACTCGAACTTTGGTTACGAGAGTTTATCATGTTTCTGGTCAATTCAATGGTCTTTGTGAAGTGCTGAAGACCCGTTGCTTTCTCCTTTATATATCGAAGGAGCATACTCGTCGGACGTATCGTCTAAGATATCTAAAATGAGTGGGTATTCATGGGCTGTGATGGATGAAAACTCATCGGTTATTGAGGAATCTGGCACCATCATCCATGACGACATAGGCATGTCATGATTGTATGCTTGCACCAAACAAGCAACTCCATAACGCGATGGCCAACGGTTTTTTCCTTAACTACTCACAAGCCGTATCGCAGAAGAAAATATCTAGCTTGTTCTTCTTTGGTTTGGCCATAAGATAATTGCAGTAGGGAGATTAACTTTACACCTTTTACATTTTACAAGATATCTAAATGTCTATAACATTACTTAATCTAATTCTACGGTGCGCATAGTTTCAATTTTTTTAAACTCTAAATACCTTAAATTTTCGTCGCCTACAAACATTGACATGTAATTTCACATATAATCATTTCATAATTTTTCATAAATTATTCGAGTAGTACTTTTAACTTTTGACGGGAAGGTTAAAGCAAACGCGCTGACTTCTCAAGATTTTTTGAGGTTTTTCTTTAAGGCGTTCCCCTAAGAGTCATAAGTTGAGGGAAGAAAAGCACCCAAAAATAAAGTTGGACGGGAATCCTCTACGGAGTTGTGCTTCCAAGGGGGCTAATATATGTCCTGCAACTGATGAAAGAGCACGGAATCTACAATTACATCACTCAATCTTTTTGGTCTAGTCTTTAAAATAAGGGTTGTGTATTCAGGTTGCTTTCTTATCCCATCACTTGGATGGTCGTTATTTTTTTGGGTAAACTCATCAAGGGGATTTTGAATGACTTATCAAAAGATCCCACGTGTTAAAGTAACTAGACCAACTTGATGAGAACTTGGAATTACGTCTAAAGTTTGTGACTTAATTTAGGCTTTGTTGAGGATATTTATACATAAAACCTCTGTTTTAAAGCATTCCATTTAAGTGTTCACTTAAGAGGGTGTGATCGGTGGTGGTAAAGATTCACGTGAACTCCATCATCTTGTCAGTCACGCGTTGGCTCTCGAAAAGAACAGGTACCATTCTAATGGTAATAGAACATGAGATCCCTGGAAATGACGAAAATCCATTCGCTATAAAACAATTCGTGTACAGCTAATGCCCACTCTTCCCTGTATTGTGGTCTTGTCGAATCAATGGATGTCTACCATTATTTGCATCATGATTGTGCTTTCATGGAATCGCATGTTTCTTTGCTAATCGCTAGTTATTGCAGGTGAAAACTTGAATGGAGCAAGAATTTACTAGTCGAATAAACCCACTGCTTTGTTCTTTTGGGTAAAAATGTACCATTTCGGCAAATAGTCAATATATTAGTATAGTCTCATGTAATAACGTTGTTAAAATGTTTCTCCAGATAGATCGATTCGGATTTACTGATTACCTATCAAGAATTAGAAAACAACCCATTTGATTAAGGTAAAAATTTGGTTACATGCTGATAGGAATATATAATTCCTATTTTCTGTTCAATTTACAACATGCATTTCGTATATAAAGTATAAACATTATTTTCAACATTCTTAACGAGTGTCAGGACACGCTAATGTGATCCTATCCAATGTTACACCCTTTTTTCAGCTCAAAAGTAACGGCTACATACGACACGATAAAAGTCTTGTAACTAAGTATAACTAAAAGAGAGAAAGCATGATGCTCATGAGCTTTCAAAAGCAAGTCTGTCGATTCTTTCATTTTATTACTTTTCAATTAAAAAAAAATCCTTTTTTTTTTTTTTTTTTTTTTAAAGTTCAATAAATAACACACCCTCGCTCATCAATTCTTATTTAATAGTCAAACCGAAGTTTTCTTCCGTATCCATATGGCTGATTTTGTTCATTGTATCAATCGACCATAGTTTAATAGAAGTGGAGATCAAGAGAGATCACTTGTTTGAAATGATTGCACCAATTACACGCACTACTGTCCAATCCACATCAAAGGTTACTGGGGTTGTTTTTATCTTCAATAATTCTTGAAGCATGGCTAACAATTATATCCCCCTTATCTGCCACGTCCATCATTAGGGTGAGAAAATTTTCAATAAAGAAGATGTAAAGTCTGTATGATGAACAAAGCCATTACCACCCACTATTGCTTCAAATTGTCCCTTCACGGGTCCCATCTTTATATAGCTGTATTAGCGACTACTGTCATTCTTGCCACGTGCATTGCAAGAATACTATTATAGTATGGATATATATTATTATGCTGTTAAGCGGAGTGTAAGAGAGGGTATTTTATGTAACTACTATAATTTATACATTTTAGCTTCATATAAGGATCTTTTTTAGATTTGCGCAACAAATATGCATTTATTCATGGCTAGGTTGACGAGGATGCTGTCTATATATATAATTGTTATATGAGATGCTTTTTTTTTTTTTTTTTTTTAAATAGAGATAATTTATTTCATGAAATGGTTCGACCTTGTAAGAAATTGGAATTACATCAAAAGTTTGTGACTTAATTTAGCAAATATGGAATAAATATCTAAGTGATCAAGCAACGAGGATGGAATGTAAAAATTTCTAAGAATGTGGGGAAGAAGTGGAAAGATAGTGATGGGATGTAGACCCAACAATCACGCGGAAAAAGTGGAAGCAAAGTAGAGATAGTGGAGAAGGAAAGATCAAATGTATAAGAAGATCCTTTCAATAGGTTCCCCTGATAATGAAACTTTGGATTTGAGCAAGTTCTTAAAAAACTCAAGGAGAAGAAGTAGATGGGAGATCCACCCTAGGATGGGAGACCTTATAATGTCACCCATGTATTCCCTACCCGTGAGGAAGACAAAGAAACATGAGAGAATTTGGGGGCCTCAGGTGGTGAAGGTAGACACCACATCGGGACTTTGATTTTGGCTATCGTTTGGCAAGTAGGCAAGTGTAATAGCCTATCAGACTTGGGATGAGTGAGGGAGGGTGAAAGACCCTTTACTCAGTGGCACCCCTTATGGCAAGGTCCCTCCACCGACCGCTATCCAAGTACCCCTAATAATGTAACTTCAGTTTGGGTACACCTTTTTAATTGCTTGACTTTTCACATTTGTTCCGTTGATTGACTTAGGCTTTTTCTATAAAGACCAGGCGACTCCCAAGTCTCCAAATCTAAAAAAATATCGTCTTTTTATATTGTACCTCCTCCACACACCAAGCAATTCTTTACCAATTTCTCTTTGCCTAGAGACAGAGGCATGATTAATGCTCTCGGCTCTATGAATATCTATCGAGTGTTGCTACTCATTCTTGTCTTATTTCTTGTAATAACGAGCAATGTCGAGTCGAGCAATCAACAGTGCATTCCTTCATCCTGTGGTGATGTTCGTAATATAAGCTTCCCATTTCGACTAAAGAGCGACCCGCCGGCATGTGGTGTATCAAGATTCGAGCTGGCTTGTGAAGATAATCGCACTGTTCTAAACATCCTTAATGTTCAATACTATGTGCAGTTTATCAATTATACCATACAACAAATCAGATTGATTGACGGCAGGTTGCAAAGGGATAACTGCTCATCTCTCCCCCATCAGCCATGGTTGTCGAGACACCTCAATACATATGCCTTCCCTTCCATGATCTTGTACCACAATAATTTGGTCATTGTGAACTGCTCAAAACCGGTTAGTTCTCCATTCTACATCACTACCGATCCATGCATTGAGGGGTCATACTCTACCAACATGTCATCGAATTGGAACTTGTATGCTTTGGTCAATCCAAATGTATCGGATGTTAGGGATTTTTGCACCATTAGCAGTTGTACATGGGCGTCACGTGATTTTGGGGGTGGCCTGGCTCATAATAGCTCTTTCAACTACAAGCAAATCCATAACATCATGACCGATGGATTCGATCTCTTCTATTTTATATCTTCATGGAAGAAAACTTTCTTTTGCTACTTTGATATCTATGGCTACTTTCGGCTCCATCGTTACTTTTATTCCAAGCGCTTATATGATAGCAGCAACGAAGGTCAGGCTTGCACATCCGTGTACTATCTTGGCGGTAAGTATTGATCGACACTGAAATTTTACTGTAATTTTGCATGATTCGTACGTTCTTTTACTTGCTACTAGCTCTTTGGAACTGGAAAATGAAAGGAATATCTAATATCCAAGAATATTATGACAAAATACACATGTCAGTATACGTCAATGTACACGTGTCTAGACTATAATTTCTTTCCACTGAAGGGCTAAATCTGTACTATAAAAAAAATAATAAAAAGAAAAAGGATTCTTGCGCGACCAACAACATGAGTAGTTTTTTGTTGGCATAGAATTTACATTTTTTTTATAAATTTTCTTAATTAGTTATTTAATTAGTCATTTCACTAATAATCCAAGAGCCACTCGTTAACAATCCATAAAAAAATTGTAGTCATGTTTCGAAAGGAGGAACGAAATTATTTATTAAAAATGAAAAGCTTTGTTTTTCTTGATTTGTAGACAATAAATTCAACTTATACAAAGTAGCTTGCTACTATTCTGTTTCCTCGTGACTTTTGCTTTCCAAACTTTTTTTCCTTCAATTCTTTTTCACATCATTCATTCCTTCCACAGGTGTCCTAGATGATATTGCATTTTGGACAGCTTGGGATTTACTAGTACCATTAAGTAAGCTACAATGATTTATTCTTACAATATTTATGAAAAAAACCTATTCTAAATTTATTCTTACAATAATTATGAAAAAAAAAAACCCTATTCTAACCTATCAAAATTTTCTTTAGTTGTTTTTTGTGTAGTGAAATTCATAATCGGGATGCCATTTGTTGCGATATTTCTGATCTACAAGTATAGAAGAAGGCACATAGCAATGGACAAGAACATTGAAGAATTCTTGCAGGCTCATAACAACTTTTTGCCCATAAGGTACTCTTACTCGAATATCAAGAAGATCACCAGAAATTTTAAGCACAAACTAGGTGAAGGGGGTTATGGTTCTGTGTACAAAGGAATGCTGAGAAGCGGCAATGAGGTAGCCATCAAGATTTTAAAGCAATCCAAAGCCCATGGCCAAGATTTTATTAGTGAAGTAGCTACTATTGGAAGAATTCACCATGTTAATATAGTGCAACTTATTGGTTTTTGCTTTGAAGGCTCGAAACAGGCTCTCGTGTATGACTTCATGTCAAATGGATCTTTGGATAAGCATATTTTCACAAAGGAAGGTGATAAGTTTCTTGATTACAGGAAAATATATGAGATCGCTCTTGGGGTGGCGAGGGGGATTGCATATTTACATCGAGGGTGTGACAGGCAAATACTCCACTTTGATATCAAGCCTCACAACATTCTTTTAAACAAGAATTTCACTCCAAAAGTTTCTGATTTTGGACTCGCGAAACTTTATCCCATTGATCATAGCATAGTCTCAATGACTACTGCAAGAGGAACTTTGGGATACATGGCGCCTGAGTTGTTCTACAGAAACCTTGGTGGTGTATCTTATAAAGCGGATGTCTATAGCTTTGGGATGTTGCTATTGGAAATGGCAGGTAGAAGGAAAAATGTAAATGCAAATGCGGAACACTCAAGCCAAATTTATTTTTCACTGTGGGTGTATGACCACATCAATAAAGGAGAAAGTGTTGAAATGGACGAAGTTATAGAAGAGGAAAGGGAGGTGATAAAGAAGATGATAATAGTTGCACTTTGGTGTATACAATTAAACCCCGACCATCGGCCTCCAATGAACAAAGTCTTAGAAATGCTTGAAGGAGATATTGGTAATATTCAAATGCCTGCAAAACCGCTTATTTATCCACCAGGTGAGCGAGTCAACGATGATAAAATCGAAATGGAATTAGAAACATTTTCAACTTCATCGAGCGCTCTCACAATTTCCACTAGTATTCCATTTGGAGATAGTGGTGTCTAGAACCTTGCTCAGTTTAATTGAAAAGGCTTTATTCTCCACAACATAGTATTATTTGGGAGGGAGGTTAGCTAGTTTAGTTTGCCGGTGATTACATTTTGTCTTCTTCTAGCTCTTAGGTTACTGTTGCGTTATTGTACTTTTTTTTTGGTTGCTCAAAGTGTTATTGTACTTCATTTATAGTTTCACAATGTGTGGTTCATACAATCTCATACACAGGACGTATGTTTAAATTCTTAAAATAACCGTGTTTTGGGAAGCGTATTCTATATGTTCATCCAATGTGAATTCTACCTAATCCAGTTAATCATCTACAAACCAAATCACTCATTTTTTTTTATAGGATATTAGCTAAAGAGGGTTGCAAAACGTGCCATCTTACATGAACTTGCTAGTGGCACAGTGTCCTCTTTGACTCGGTGTAAATCAATCTTCTTTCCTCGATTGCTCAGGTCGTAGAGTAGTTTTTATTTGTGGTAATTGCATTTAGAAATCGCTCAGCATTTGGCTCGCCCAAATTCAAATTCTTTGTTCACCAATTGCAACAAAATTTTATTTTCTTCTTAATTCATTTACATGGATCGAAAATTGATCAAATTCTTGAGAAAATAGTGATGAGACAATCATATTGTCTTGAAGGTCACATTAGCTCTAAGTTTTAAACGATCAAAAGAAAATGGGATAATTATTTAGAAAAGTCCTGTAACTTATCAACATAATGTATGAGTATTAACACTTTCATTTTGTTCGTGGAAGTTTTAAAACTTGTAACTTGGTACATTAGAGAAGCTACATGCGCCGGACTAAGAAAAATATAAAGACCTCATCCCTCGCAACCATCGTGGGAGGGTTGATTGGCCCTTGCGGCCACCTGGCTGGGGTTGGCCGACCCTGGTGGATCTGAGCGTCTACTCGTGGTGATGACCAACAACTCAGACCTCTGGTTGAGTAGGAGTCTTTTCCAGGGCTCGGCGCCTCTTCAAGACTTCTCCAACTATCTTTGCGTTCCCTTTTTCTTTTTTCATTTTAATGTTCGACTTTTTTTCTTCTTCATTTTTTTTTTTTGGATTATCTTTCTTGTTTCTTTTTAGTTTTGGTTCGTCATATGATGTGGTGCCCAGATGTACATACGAATTCGATAATTTTAAGGATTGATTTGTTCTTTTTGAATATATTAATAGTTAATTGCATTTTGATTGAGAACACCCAATAGTCATACTTTTGACGGGAGAAAGCCATTCTTCTTGATTTTTTTGAGAACTAAATTTGTGGAATCGATAAAACAAAAGAATGACGAAACATTACCATCGCCTAACAATGACGAAATCATGCATCGATTGATTTTCTTTTTCTCCATGTACAAGTGAAAAGCAAAATAAGCGGATTGATTTTAGCGTTTGTTAATTCCTGCATTTTGCTGAAGAATTGCCTTCATGGCTATCTATTTACGTTTCTCGTTTCCCGAGTGTGCACTCTTGATATGGAGCAATGCGTCTGTCTCTCTTCCCTCCACCTTTCAATATCAAAGCTCTCTCCTTCCCGCCAAAACCTCTCCCCCTCTCGCCCCTCGGCCGTCGACTCATCACCCCCACCACCGTGGCGGCGACCTCCCTGGAGCAATCTCCCACCTCGACCTCATGTCCGGTGATGGGTCCCATCCCGACCTCCTCACCTTCTCTCTCCTCCTCAAGTCTGTTCGCTCTCGGAGGCGGGTCCATCGCTCGCTGGCTCGGTACGAGCTCGAGGCCCACTCGGGGATTCTCAACTCGCTCATCAGTCTCTACTCAAAATGCAATGACTGGACCGAGGCCGAGAGGATATTTATGGACATGGGTCAGAAAGGGGGCTTGGTTTCTTGGAGTTTGAAGCGGTTGAAACTTTCCTTCATATGCTTGAAGATGGTTATTTTTCCCTAACGATTATTGTTTCGCGGCGGTTATTCGGGCTTGTTCAGTTCCGGAGAATGCATCAATTGGTGATACAATTTTCGGGTTTATAATCAAAAGCCGCTACGTAAATTATGATGTGTGCGTTGGGTGTGCATTTTAATGGACATGTTTGCGAAGGGTAGTGCTGAATTTGTTTCAGCTCGTAAGGTGTTCGAGAAAAGGCCCGAGAGGAGTGTGGTTGCTTGGACTTTGATGATGACAAGATGTACTCTGGTGGGTTGTCCAAGAAAGCTGTTGATTTGTTTCTCGATATGCTTGTGAGTGGGACTGTGGCAGGTAGATCTACACTCGAAGCTGTTTTGTCAGCAAGTTCGGAGTTGGAGTTGCAGTCGCTGGGATTGCAGTTGCGATGCTGGGTTATACGGTCTGGATTGGCTTCAGATGTCTGTGTTAGATGCAGTTCGGTGGACATGTACGTGAAGTGTGTAGCTAGTGGATTGCTTAATGATTGGATAAAGGTGTCTGATCTGGTGCAAGATCATAATGTGATGTCTTGGACAGTGATAATCACGGGAAGTATCAAACTCTTTTTGGAAATGATAAAAGGTCCCATGAGGCCAAACCATTTCACATTTGCTAGCGTTCTCAAGGCATGTGGAAGCAATTGTGATCTAGATATGGGGATACAAATATACACGCTAGCTACAAGATTGGGCTTTGCTGGTGATACTTGCGTGGGTTATTCTCTTATTAGCACATATTCTCAGTCGCACCACACGGAAGACACTCAGAGAGCTTTTGATACACTATTTGAAAAGAATTTAATTTCTCATAATGCCCTTGTGGATGCCTATGCCAAGAGCTTGGAGTCCAATGAAGCCTTTGAACTGCCACATGAAATTGAGGAGAGAGGAATCAAATTGGGTGCTTCTACATTTGCCAGCCTTTTTAGGTGGAGCTGCCTGTATCTGCGTTATTGGTGAAGGGGAGCAAATCCATGGGAGATGGTAAAATCAGGGTTGGACTCAAATCAGTGCATTTCCAATGCTTTGATCACTGCACATTCACGGTGGGGAAACCTAGAAGCTGCTTTTCGAGTTTTCTGTGAGATGAGAGAATTGACCACTATGCATGTGTCACGGTCCGTGAATCCTCCCGTACTCGTGACACTTGTAAGTGGCGCTTGGGGTTATCTGGTGAAGAGTGTGAGGCAGAAGGGTAGAACACAACTGGTCCGTGGGAGTGGCGTCAGGACGGTTGGTGCTAGGAGTTCTAGGATAGAAGGATTACATCACTTAGGAACTCGAAGACGGGTAGGCCTCCCGTGCACAAACGGTCGGGAGCCGATGCCGCTCTCCCCGACGAGGCCATGGCAAGCCGAAACCAATTGTCATCCTTAAAGAGAACTGCTGCCTTACTCGATGAATTAGACGCCCGAGCAAAGCTAGGCGTGGTAGGGTCTCGTACGAAGAATCATTCACCGTATCGTTCATGGAACAGCTAAAGAAAGGGCTGGCCTGGCGAATTCCGCTCGCTAGGCGCCCGCGGGTCGTTTCCGAGGCCAAGGAAACTCTCGGCCCGTGACAAGTGGTATCAAAGCAGGAATCCCTCCAGTAAGCGAGCGAGCAAGTCGGAGAATCGGACTCCTCGCTCAAGTGCGGGTCAAAGCAGATAAGTCCTAGTGGATGGGTGCTAGGACGAGTCGGCTTCTCGTCGAGCGGAATGCGAGTTAGAGAAGAACCGAACCCTTGCTGAATGGGGATAACGTTCCTGGATCGATCGGTGAATACGAAGAAGAGGTATACTATCATGTTTTCAACAAGAAAAGAACCTCCATTGGTCTGCTGGGGTCAAGATGCTGATTAGGCTGAAAGGGTGCTTCCAAAAGATGCGGTTGGCGAAAAATGCCATACTTGCCAAAAAGCGCAGGTGACTGAAGGGCCGAACGGCTGAGATCAAAAGAGGCCACCAATGGAGCAAAACCTATTTTGTTGGGCGAGCGTGACCGTTCGATGTGAATTCCCAAAAGTGGCACATCAATGGTTAATTTATGCAAGGAAGCGACAGAGCAGAGATCGCAACGAGGGCGTTGCGAATTGAGTGGAGGAGAATGTCACGGTCCGTGAATCCTCCCGTACTTGTAACACTTGTGAGTGGCGCTTGGGGTTATCTGGTGAACAGTGTGAGGCAGAAGGGTAGAACACAACTGGTCCGTGGGAGTGGCGTCAGGACGGTTGGTGCTAGGAGTTCTAGGATAGAAGGATTACATCACTTAGGAACTCTGAAGACGGGGTAGGCCACACGTGCACAAACTAGTCGGGAGCTGATGCCGCTCTCCTGACGAGGCCATGGCAGGCCGAAACCAGTTGTCGTCCCTAAAGAGAACTGCTGCCTTACTCGATGGACTAGACGCCCGAGCGAAGCTGGGCGTGGTAGGATCTCGCATGAAGAATCATTCACCGTATCGTTCGTGGAACAGCTAAAGAAAGGGCTGGCCTGGCGAATTCCGCTCGCTAGGCGCCCGCGGGTCGTTTCCGAGGCCAAGGAAACTCTCGGCCCGTGACACATGCATGTTGGACTTATTGGGTGGATCGGAATCCTTCCCATGAGATTATAAATTCAATGCCTTTCAGGGCAGATACACTAGTCAGGTCTGATGTACATTTTTTGGAGCTTGCCAAGTTCACGGCAATGTTGAACTTGCAAAACAAGCTGCAGCAATGATATTTTAGTAGGAATGGGACTACCCTGCTGCTTATGTTTTGCTATCAAATATTTATGCCTCGGCTAGTCTTGGGAAGATGCAGCAGCAATCAGAAAGAAGATGAAACTGAAATATCTTACAAAAGAAGCCAGCTGTAGTTGGATTCAAGTGAAAATAATGTTCACAAGTAACATATGCAGGTGCCGCTTCATGCCTAAAGGCACAGGAGATTTATGACAAGACCGATTGGCTTGTCGAATAAAGAAACTGGGTTATGTTCTGACTACTGAATTTGTTCTTCATGATGTGGAGAAGGGACAAAAGGAACAATATTTGCTCCAGAACAGTGAAAAAATTGCTGTTGTTTTAAGCCTTATAAGCACTCCAGTCCAAAATCTATCAGGGTATTTAAGAATCTCCGCATTTGTGGGGAGATTGTCATTCTGCGATCAATTATGTCTCCATGGCAACCAGAAGATGTATGGTCGTAAGTGATGCAAACCAGTTCCACCATTTTAGGGACTAAACATGCTCATGCAATGACCACTGAAGACGATGCTTCTTAAATTGTCTCATTCATTGTGTAAATTGAATCTCCATTGTAGATTTCCTCCTTTGTTCCTATGTTACTTGAACCAGGATTCTATTATTTCCCTAGCAAGCCCAACAATGTAAATATCATGTCCTGAAATGAATATAGATTTGGTACTCCTACTGTCGGAATACCAAGCAGAAGACCTCAAATGAAGCTCGCAATATCTCAGCAATATGATTCATGGAATTGAAAACAGTCATGCTTCGCCTTTGGATTTTCTTGGAATGTGCAGTTTTCAGACGCTAGATATGTATCTTCTGTTCTATCCTGAGTGTTCCCCATATGCAGACCTTATGCCCCATAATTCATTCATTAACTGAATATTCTGTATGGTTTTTGTTTTGGAAATTTTGCTCGTAATGCCTCCGACTTATAGTTAGTCTACATTTTTGGATGTAGCAATTTCTTGTGCTTTTACATCATCAAGTTCAACCATGTGAGTTCATGCCATATGTAGCTTCAACATTTGCCAGGCTGTTGCAAAGTGGATAAATTTAGGAAATTGGTGATTGAGAAGAAACAAGAGCAGCTTTCGTGAGCAAACAAAGGTTTGAAACCAAGAGGCATGATCCTTGAGGGGTTCATGCAATGATCAAGCATTCGCAAGTATTGCATCGACTTTTTGGTGACGAAAATGTTTTCTGTCAAATGGGGCATCGTTCCTGCTGTATGTCTTAGCTCCATATTGTTCCTCTGCAAGGCTTCTCCTCATACGGCATTGCACTTGTCAGAGCAGGGAAAGCAATAGGTCTTCATCACTAGTTTTCACTCAGCAAACGGCTGCATATAATCCGAAGGTAGTGGACTAGAATGCGCACTGTAACTAATTATGTTGTTTCCGAGCAATGTATTTCATCAGAGGGAGCAATCATGACAACTTTCATGTTGGCATAGAGTTTAGATTTTCCTTTTGTCTTAATATGTTCCTTAACTAGCCGCTTAACTAATAATTCTTGAGACACTCTTTTGACAATTTCCTTGAAAAATAGTATTTATGTAACTATAGTAGGCATTGACACATGAATTTTTACGAACTAATCGAATATACATTTTTAAGGAAAGATTCATTTATGGAGTCCGGCCACATTCATTCCATTTGGGCTTTAACGCAAATGGTGAGATCCAATTCCGTGAAGCCCATCAAGCACAGTACGCCTAGCCCAGACAAGGACGACCATCCGCCATCTCCAACTCAAGCTCTCTCTCCATCGCCGGATTTCAGTTACAGGACTGAAAGTTTCCTTTTTTAATGAAGTCATCTTCTCCTCAGCAATCTCAGCCTCCATAGACGAAGCTCTCGAGCTCAATGGTAGGAATTTGACGATCCGCGGCTCACGCTCATCGCACGCTCAGGCGTTCTCGCGTTCCAGCCGCCGATATCCTTATTCTCCTTCGCCTCTTACGCGCCCGATGTTGCGCGACGTGGCATCGCGCGACTCTGTGCCAGCGGGTTCGGCCTTCTGGCATTGGCGAAAAATGATTAAGTAACCTGAACGGTTGGATCTTTACAACTCCATGATCCTTACCATCGCAAGATTTATCCATTCTTATCAAACCTTCGGGCGGAAGTTATTATAGTGGCGAATGAAGCGGCTGTGGACATTCGAAACGGGTACAGCTCTGTTGATTGAACCGGGGCACGTCTATCTACCGCGACTAATAGGAATCCAGATGCATCCTTCAGGGGAAGACATTGTTCTTGTTCTCTCTGTTATGTGATGAGGTATGAGGAAGCTTTCTTAGCTATTGATCCAATGAGGCCACATGGGTACTGCACGGTGACTGTTTGATGATATGCCTCGGAGGAATAGCTTCGCTCGGAGCAGACACGGACTGAAGGACCTGAGTATGAGAAATGACTTTTTTAGTGGAGCCCATTTCTGCTGAGATGCGAAACTGCAGTGCTTTGCAAATGCTTTATCTCGAAGTGAATGGAATTACCAGGAAGGTTTCTTAATTCTTAGGTGAATTCAGAGGTTTGAGAATTTTTTTGTCTCTTGGAGGTAATCTTTTCTCCGGTTTAGTTCCTGCAAGTATCAGTAATCTCTCATGGGGACTTGAAGCTTTGAAATTTAAGAAGCAATAACTTCATCGGCATTTTGCTGGAGCAAACGATGGAGATGAGCATCTTGATCGTTCTGGACTTCAGTTGAAATGGGTTCTTGGAGCCAATTCCAGTTGGTTGGAGTGATCTTTTTTCAAGCTAACTGCCCTTGGTTTGAGCAAGTAGAATTTGTCCAGTGAGTGGCCGATTGAGCTTATAGGTTTGCCGAGTTTGTAAGTCGTTGCTTTACAAGAGAGCAAGCATGCTATATGGTGATGTCCCCGAAGGGTTTAAGTAGTTTGTTTCTCTAATTGTACAGTTCAACAGAAGATGGATTCAGTTTGTCTATTCCACATTAGACAAGAGCTACGGTGGCAATCATGCTTCTGCAGGTGTTTGCTTGCCCCCTTGAAGATGTAGTCATCCCCTTCTCACCGCCTTCATTCGATCCTCATCATGCATGATCGCTGCTATTGCTGAACCATCGTTACTGCCGAGGTGTAACATGCTGGTTGCCCCACGGACCCTGCCACTGAATCATCACGCCAAATTACTGAGATTTCGTTGGAGGGTCACGACAGTAGGCACGAAATTATTAATTCATAATGAAAATTACTGTTTCTCTATATTTGTTGACTGCTGACAAAGCAAAGGGAGTTTCTTATATCGTCTATCATCTATGTAAACGAGTTTATTATTTCCATTTATTTGCAAATGCACGCATGCACTCATATTCTTTTGGACAAAACTTGTGCGAAGTAGTTTTTTACTACTCCGTTTCCTTGGGAGTTTTGTTTTCCATATTTCTTTTCGTTCAATTTTTTTTTTTTTTTTTTTCACATCTTTCATCCCTTCCGCAGGTGTCCTACCTATATGATATTGCATTTTGGACAATTTCAGATTTTATATTTATAGTAGGTGTGCAGAAATGATTTATTCTAAGAATAACTAAAAAAAAAAGAAATTCCAAGCTATCAAAGTTTTCCTCAATGTTTTTTTATGTAGCAAAGTACATAATCGAGACACCATTTGTTGTGATATTTCTAATCTTCAACAACAAAAGAAGGCACTTAGTAATGACCAATAACATTGAAGAATTTCTACACATTCATAACAACTTTTTGCCATAAGGTACTCTTACTCAAATTCATTAAGATCACTAGAAATTTTGAGGACAAACTAGGTGAAGGGAGGTATGGTTCTATGTACAAAGGAATGCTTGGAACTGGCAATGAAATCGCCATCCAGATTTTAAAATAGTCCGAGGTCCATGGTCAAGATTTTATCAGTGAAGTGGCTTCTCTTGGAAGAATGCACCATGTTAATGTAGTGAATGAAGGCTCGACATAGGTTCTTGTGTATGATCTCATGTCAAATGGATGTTCACTAAGGAAGGTGATAAGTTTCTTGATAACATGAAAATATATGAGATTGCTCTTGGGATGGCGGGGGGGATTAAATACCCATGTCAAGGGTGTGACATACAAATACTACACTTTTATATCAAGCCTCACAATATTCTTTTAGACAAGAATTTCGCTCTAAAAGTCTCTGACTTTGGACTTGCAAAACTTTACCCCACTTCTAATAGCATAGTAGCATTGATTGCTGCAAGAGGAATCTTGGGATAGATGGTGCTCACGTTGTTCCACAAAAACATTGGTCGTGTATTTTATAAATCAAATGTCTATAACTTTGGGATGTTGCTCATGGAAATGGAAGGTACGAGGAAAAATGTAAATGCCATTGTGGAACACTCAAGCCGAATTTATTTTTCGTTGTGGGTGTTCGACCAGTCAGTTGTGGGTGTTCGACCAGTCAATGAAGGAAAAAGTGTTGAAATGGAAGAAGTTGCAAAACAGGAAAGGAAGGTGATAAAAAAGATGACAATAGTTGCACTTTGGTATATTCATTTAACCTTGACCATTGGCCTTCAATGGGCAAAGTCCTAGAAATGCTTGAAGGAGATATTAGCAAACTTCTAATGCCTCCAAAAATGCTTATTTACCTATTGGATGAGTTAGCGAACAATGACAAAGCTGAGATGGTTCTATAAACATTCTCAACTCCGATAAGTGCTTTGACAATTTTCACTAATTTTCTATTTGGAGGTAGCAATGATGTTTAGAGAACCATCCTCAGTTTGATCGGAAACGATTTTTATGTACTCGTTATTTGTGCCTGCAGCCTAGTATCATGTTGGAAGGGACTTATTTTTGAGGTTGTCTTCTTCTAGCTCAGAGGCTGATGTTGTGTCCTTGTATATCTTGTGGTTTTTCTCTCTTGCATCCTCCAACAGGATAAATAAATTGGTAAGAGAGCAAGGAAAAAAATGGTGATGAAGGTGATAGACATCGAGAATTTTCCTCTCATTATGTGATTAGGGCAATTTCAATTGAAAAGCTAATAATAACATGTAATCTTGCTGCTTAATGGGTTACTATCGACTTATGATTTGTCAATATCAAGAACTGCTGATTCCAACTTATGAATTGTCCTCAGCCATTGTGAATTGTCCTCCCTTATTATGTGATTTGGATAATGCCAACGTAAAAACTAACAATAACCGGTGATCTTGCTCTATAGGTGGCACTGTCACCATATGATTTCTCAATATAAAAAACAACTGATTTTGGCTTATATATGTATACGTTTTACAAAGTGGACACCATCTATCTATGATAGAAACAATTTTTATCAAAATGGAAAGAAAGATCTTAAATGAAATAATTCAATGAAGTTTATATTTTAAAGAACTCATAATTCGTTTTAAACTTGACATGAAATTATCTACGAGTAATAATATCGAAAAATTACAATTTTCTCTTATATCACTCGGTTACGGTGATTTCAATTAACGGATTTTTAGAATTTCAATACATTTTAATGAAAATTCATCAACCTGACTTATATACTCGATATCGGCCATGGAGGAAAGAGGCAGAAGGAGGTGCAACCCCCTGCCCACCAAAAAAAGTTAAGAAAAATCTCAATTACGAACTTGAAGTAGACGCATTTAAAAAAAAAAAAATTGGAATGAAGTTTGTTTTAAATAGGAATTCGGAGTCACCAACACAATTTC
Source organism: Eucalyptus cladocalyx (assembly GCA_017140615.1). Lineage (NCBI taxonomy): Eukaryota > Viridiplantae > Streptophyta > Magnoliopsida > Myrtales > Myrtaceae > Eucalyptus > Eucalyptus cladocalyx. The sequence goes on from CM029526.1 coordinate 4,195,315, forward strand.
AAATGAGTGAACTGTTGTTCGGCCAAATTTTCAATGGATAATTTCATCCAAAATTTATGATTTTACCTCCAGATTTATGCTGAACAACTGTATGAACTAGAGGATCGTTACCTTGAAGAACAATCGCTGAACAATTTACGTCCAAAATTTCCCCGTTACCTCAAGCCTGTCCGCCCCCAACAAATCGCTCCTTACTCCTTTCAAGTTCTTCCTCGCGAGCTCCATCCCCAGCTGGAGGAGCAGGAGCGTCAATTACATCTAAGGAGTTCAAAGAGGCTAGGATTCTTCGATTCTACTTCTGCTTCTTCTGGCCCGTTCGATTCACTCGATTGGAATGGAGGGTTGACAGCGTAGGTGTGGAGCGAGGGTGATGGTGCGGGATCGTGAATGAGTTTAGTTTCCGGTGTTTGTTCTGGTTATGATGAAGGTGATGCTATGGGGACGTTTTTGTTTGGGCGGAAGAAGGCACAGGTGATGGTGTTCTCGGTGGTGGGCTTCTTGGACTGCGAACTAATGTTGGAGTAGGAATGGGTTCCTCGCTTTCTAAGGACTTGAGTCTGCAGTTGGACTTGATGTCCAGAATATTACTTGTGGTGGATGACATGCCTGCTTTAATGACCAAGCAAGGAGAGATCTTTTCCTAGGGGAGGAATGGGGTGAGCCCTCGACCTCCCGCTTTCTTTCTCCACTCGCAGCGCTCGCCATCTTCAGCTTCAGTCCCTCGCTCCGCAACATCCTATTCCCCCAGGTCGTCCCTTTTGCTGAATTCGAGTCAACCGTCCAGAGTCGGATTGAGAGCACCATTACTTCACGTACAGTGCCACCGCGTCAACTCATCATCTAATGTCTAGTTCGAATCGGGTGAGTGACTCTCAGAGACAAATTGTCAAACAGTTCGTGTCCTTGAATGCAATTTGAATATTTGATTGAACTCCTTGTTAAAGTCTTTCCTTTTCGGGGGCGTTCTATGTGTTATTTCGAGAACTTGTCTTTGCGAGAGAGAGAGAGAGACCGAATCTCTCGTGACCTGAGACTTGGATAAGGGGCTGAAGTCTATCGGTTCGCTGTGGGCTCGTGTTGCCTCTTTGAAATCTGTTGGACTCAGTGGCCTCGAGCTCTGCCATTTGGTTGCGAAATGCCCATCTGTGTTGGCAGTAGATGAAATCGATCCCTTTATACTCTTCATGCGTGACAATTTAGATGAAAAGGTCGACCCGACGCAGCTCAAGCGTCTCTTTATGTCAACTGAGCCGCGTCTCTTAGTCGGATTTGAGGAAAAGGTTAATTTGTTAATTTGGTTGCGTTGATTCTCGTAAATCAACATTGGAATACATATTTATATTTGCTGGCAGAGCTATATCCTAGAAAAGTGCGAAATAGATCTTGATTGTTACTTCCACTATGGAAGTAGAATTCGTTTCCTATTTTGAGATTACCTCACATGGTGTGTGATTGAAAAATTTCATATCAGGGCGTAGAGTTGTGGATTTTATTGCTACGCCATTAAGAATATTTTGTGACAATTTAGCTACAGTTTTCATGACTAAGAACCAAAAAAATAATAGTCCAAGCAAACATATCGACATTAAGTATTTAGCCATTAACAAATATATTAAAGAGAATAAAGTGGTTATAGAACATGTGAGTACCGGATTGATGATAACCGATTCTTTAACTAAAGGCATGCCACTACTGAGTTATAAGAATAATGTATTCAGAATGGGCATTGGTCCAATTATGTAAAATTTTCTTTATATAGAAGAATTTGTGAGACTTCTATCCATTTGTAATGTTTTTCTCAATACAATTGTATACATTCAGTTATTATGAGAGAAACAATTATGTTTGACTTGTAGTAAATATAATGTTTATTCATTAAGTTATGTTATCACATATGAGCTGGTAAAATGCATTGTGATATACGGAAGATAATATTTGCTTTAAGAGGACTCATCGTCGTGATTCATGTGTTTTATTTCAGCATGAATTTTAAGTGAGTTTAGGTTAATATTTCATTTGATGGAATATTAGGATTAAGTAGGAGAATGTTATAATATATTTTATTATTCTCAATGTGATCCAAATTTTGTTTTTCCAATTGATTTCGATTTATTACCCAATTTATTACCCACGTTTATTATGTGATAGTTATTTGTTAATATATTTATCATAATGGTCTTGATGGAAGACATTGGTTGTATAAGAAACAAAATAAAACGTCAAGTCATTTAGTCCAAATCTGATCATTATAGTAAAAACACACTATCATGTTTGAGGAGTATTGACTAATGAAACAGGACGTAGAGATTTGATGTTTCCATTTTTGCAGATCGATCACGTTTCATGCATCTGTTTTAGGTTTTAGGATTTTTCTGCATTTGGAGATTTTCATCAATGGTTGGAGGTACGTCAATCATTATATTTCCAAAAATCAACCCCAAATTTTGTACGAATTTATAAATCGGGATCATCCTTTTTAATTTAGATTTATTCTTACGGAAAAGACATAAGAAATTATTGCAGGCTAGAACAAATTGTTGGACTTGACTAACAAGCAACAAAATTATTGTGGCATTCAAAAGAACAGATGACTGAGGGCATATAACATGGTTTCATGGTTATTGCGTCAAAACTGATATACTATCTCATGACATGGAGAATAAGAGGTTTTGAGGCAAGCTGGTTTTTTTATTTTTGATCTCGTTCCTCCAAACTGTACATCAATCATGCTATGATCGTGACTCGTGCAGTGAATACAGCAGATGTAGAAGAAGGGAGGAGGAAAAAAATGAAGAAGAAAATAAGAAAAAAGGATAGTGTATGAGAAGGAAGTGATTGGGGGGGGGGGGGGGGTGGAAGCGAGACTGATTTATTTGGTGATGGGATGTGGAACCAACAATCGGGGGAGAGAGCGGAAGGACCCGATGAAAGAGGAGAAAGATCTCATACGAAACAATTTTTTTTTTTTTTTTGAATTTTCATTGTGTGTAAATTTTCAAGATGCGTTGTATAAGTAGGTGGAGTTTGGGTCCATCCTTTGAAAATTCAAATCTACAGGTGAACTCAAACATCGCCTACTAAATTTGAGTTTTTAACCTTAATCTTTTGAATTTTCAATGGGTGTAAATTTTCAAATTTTCAAGATGCTTTGTATAAGTAGGTGAAGTTTGGGTCCACCCATTGAAAATTCAAATTTACGTAAGTAGGTGAAGTTTGAATCCACCCATTAAAAACTCAATTTTAGTAGGTGGAATTTGAATTTTCAATGGGTGGACCCAAACTTCACCTATTTATATAGCACATCTTGAAAATTTACACCCATTGAAAATTTATAAGATTTTCATGATCAAACCATCGCGAAGCTGAACATTCCTAATGTTGACGGTATCAAATCTAAATTAGACATTATTTAAACCTCGTTTAATTGATGGCCACAGCTATGCCTCCACTAACTGAAAAGTCCTCCACTAACTGAAAAGTCTAGCATGTATTCCTCATATCAATTTTATCATTGTAGATCACTACATACCGTCGGACTGCAAATGTCTTCAATAATGGACATCTATCCCATGCACATTGTCAGTTGTCACCTCTTAGGATATATTCATTGTCAACAAAACCGAGGATCAATTATCCTCTAGACATTGATATTGTTGAGGGTATATGTAGTAAAAATTCAATACCTTTCACTTAGGGAGATAGATAAGAGGGAGCTCAAATTCGAGCAAGTTAGCATATCCAATTGGATCCATCTTCCTTTAAGAGTTTAAGCTAATGAATTATGAGCCAACTAAAATATATTAACTACTTTACATTATGCAAATTTTCCTATGAGATTTTCTCTAATACAACTCGCACATGTATTCTAATAGATATTCTTAGTGTCACGCCCCGAACATCGAGCGCGTGCCCATCCCTCTCTGGTCGATAATAATTTGCGACTTCCCAGGACGAGTCGCCGACCCTTTCCATTTTATTGCACATGCGGAAGCGGAAGGAAATCCCCTGACAGTAATCATCTCGGGATAGAAAGGCAGGACAATAGATTCACAAACAAACATGCTTTTATATATACACTGAGTCATGAACATATGTCTATGGCCAAAAGACTACAAAAGACTGGCCTTCCAAAAAGAAGCGGCCCTAACTAACCTACGCTTCCGATCACCTCCTCTCAGCTCCAGGTCCTCCACTCGACGACCCTGAAAATGTTGTCCCACAACGGGGTGAGATATCATCTCAGCGAGTCTAAGCTCTAAACCCCAATTATGAGGGAAATACGTCAAGAAGTGTCCTAAGCACGCAATCACACAATCAAGGAGACTTACCTCGTCTCAGATCCACCCTGCAGGTCAGTACAATTTATCTCACAGACAACACGAGAGCATGAGCAACAAGTAAGCTCCAAATAACTGAAACGCCACACTCAATTAATCATGCGTTCCTAGTTTTGATCTCGGCATATAGCACGGCCTACTCTCGCCGGCGGTCTTCCTGGCATTGCCAGCTTCGTCTCACCCCATTGAGCACGGCACGTCTCTTTATCAGACGGCTTTCCCGAAGAAGCATAGGGTCCAGAATCAACTGCGACCGGCTTCCCGTTGTCCAAGGGGTATCCCACATAGGAATAACGTCCAGCTCAATAGCCCGGGACGATTTCTCATGACCATCACACGATCACTCAAATATGGCCAGACACCGTGATTGCACTCAAATGCTTCAATTAAAATGGTGAGCCTGGCCTTTTTCTTCGTATTAGAAATCCACATGAAATTACTCGTGTGTGTGGGACACCTGGTCAACTTGATCCGAAAAAATTGATATTCTTCCTTTTTTGAAATCCCACTATTTTATATAGTACTAAAAACTATTTTCGGTGTCAAAACCCGACACCTCGGATTTTCTGAATAAATATTGGAAATTCACAATTTTTGGAATTAAATACCAAAAATCCAATCAGCATCAATTTGCATAATTTAACACTCAATTGCAGAAATTAACCACATCATTGCAATCAAGACGAAATTCCTCATACTCATTATCCCGGCCTAATTTAAAAATAATTAATAATTAAATAATTACTTAAATTCATTAAATAAATCAATTTAAATTCTAAAAATACAAACCTAGGCCAAAATCATTAAATTAATAACCAATACGACTTTCGGAGAAATTCCCGAACCCTTCTAGATAAATAAGTACAATTTATTTAGGTCTTAGCTAAATCATGCTAACCACCTAACAAGCTCAACTAAATAATTCAATTTCTAATTTAATCTAACTAACCACCTAATTCCTAATAAAACAAATCTAACACCCCTTAAACGTCATTAGCCTACTAAGCAGAGTTTAGAGTATAAACTCACCGGTGTATCGCGAAAACCGGTTCACCGCGGCAACGACTCGACGGCAGCCAAAATCGAAATTTTCGGCGGCGTCGACGAACTCTCGGACCGGGCCTAAACTTAACCCAACAAATCTCAGCCCAACTGAGATTTGTCGCTGAAACGGGCCGGGCTTCACTGGACTTGGGCTAAAAGATTGAGCTGCTGGAATTGGGCTTTAAGGAGCTGCTAGGCGTTGCTGGACCAAGCTTCAAATGGGCTGAATTTGCTGGACTGACTTGATGGACTGAGATGGGCTGGCTCCTTGGACCGAAATGCTGCAACTTACGTGGGCCTGGAGACTACTGGATTGGGCCAGTTCTGGCCTGACTTGTGTTGAAGAAGCTGGGTTGAATTGCTGGCTCGAGGACTGGAATTGCTGGGCTGCTCGGTGGGCCTACGGCTTCGGACGATGATGCTGATTCGCTGATGGGGTGCTGTGAACGGAAGGAGAAGATCTTGGCTTTGCTGGTTGCTTTAGGTGGCGAGATGGAGATGCTGAGTCGGTGGTAGAAGACAAACGACCATGGAGCGGCAAGGTTTTGTCGCTGGCTTCGTGAGGACAAGACGAAGATGCTGTGAAGATGGGTCTCCGGTTGGAGAGAGATCTCGGTGGACTTGCTTCGTGGCAACTAATGGGGCAGGAAATGGAGCTGGATCCGTGAAGCAGCAGATGGATCCGAGGCAGCTGACGTCGTGGGCGCGAAGCAGCTGCGGGGACACCTCGGCGAGCTGAAGACGCGCGGCAAGGAGTCAGCAAAATTTTGAGGAGCTTGCCGGCTGACTGAGGAGATTTCGGTGGGATGAGTGGCCTCGGTGAAAGAGTTGAAGAAGAAAAATGAAACACGAAATGGGAACAAAAGAAGTTGAGGCTGAATGAAGATAGGGATTCGAAGAAGAGAGAGGGAGGCTTTAGAATTCGGTGGTATAAAAATAAAATAGAAAGAAGCAGAAGCGGAAGAGATAAGAATGGAGAGGGATCGTGGAGATGGGACCGGTGAAGCAAGCTTGTCCAAGAAGCTTGAACAAGAAAGGAAAATAGTCAACAACTTTAGCCACTCCATTAATTGGATGTTCCCTATTACTTTCCAATCAATTATCCACCAAAATAACCCAATTTAAGTGCAAAATTCCATCCCCAATTATTGATCCGAATTTCACAAATTTTTAGGATAAATTTCTTCACTCAATTTCCCAAATTGAGGTCCAATCTCAATGAAGAAAAATCCCAAACGACTTTCTATAAATCCGATACTCCTGCGCCGAAAGTCAAACTCGATTAAATTCAAATCAGATGAATTTCTATTAATTTTCCGCAGAAAGTCGAATCAATTTTCCGCAAAATCCCGGAATCTCTGAAAATTTCTGAGAGTGAGTCGACGTTCTAAAATAAATGCGACACCTCGTAACTTTCAATTTCAAATCGGGTTCAAATTCGCGGTTATTTTCAATCCGGCGCTTTTAAGCGTGACCTAGTCTACCGAGTAACTTTTAGGAATTTTTGGTGCAGTTGACCTGTGATCGATTTATCTCGAGTCACAAAGTACATCTTCGACACATTAACAACTCTCAATTGTCGTGAAAATCTCGAGGTTTCAATTACGGATACCGGGTACCAAAACGACAAGAAATCAATTTAGTGCCGATCGATAAGAATTTTTCAATCAAGTGGAATCACCCACAATTTGATCGCGATATTTCATCGAATCGACCTATCTCGATTTCGATCGATCGATCTCGACGCCAGAATGACCTTGCAGATCAACATACAATCAGCCGATTCTTTGTCGAATTCTCAAGTCAATTGCATTTAGATTCCCTAATTGCTTCCCCAGATAAATCAGGTTATCTCGTGAGTGATCAAATTTCGAGAGAATAGACTATTAGCGTTTCGATGAAAGGCCCGATTTATTTAATCGAAAACAATTTATGAAAATTCAGGCTGTCACACTTAGTGTATGACTTGTTGTTTAAGTATTATCTTAAGTTTGCGAATCCCGCATTACATTACTACATTCTATAAATAAATGTCAATAGAGAAGAGATAACAATAAAATATTTCGATGTATGCTAAGATGGGTTCATCGTACTACGCCATATCAATGTGCTATAAAAAATAGAAATAATTAAAAATGAAAATTATTTTCGTGACATAAAAAACTAATTTTGAATATTCCATGAGAGTGAATAGGAGGAAAAAAGAAAAATTTTCTTCACCTACCTCATTTTTCCTCTCTTCTGCCTCTCCCAAACAAAGCATTGAGGTAGTATGCCCTGCACATGCGTAAAAGTGTCAAATTAAACGTATAACTTTCTTGATATTTCCCAATAACAGATGGGGCGGGAATCCTCTGATGCCCATTTAGTGAGTCCTTATTATAGCCTATTTTCCAATCTAATTGTATATGAATTCTCATTGCATTTCAGTCTGTGATGGTTATGTTTCTGCATATTATCACATTGTCATTCTAATCTATTTAAGTGTCAAAAAAACATAATAAATCATTGTAGACAAGAACAGATAGTTGGACTTATCTAACAAGCAATGGACTTATCGTTGTCCTCAAAAGAATAGATGAGCGGACTTATATAACATGGTTTCAAGTTATTGTGTCAAAATTGATGTACTATACCGTGGCATGGGGACAAGTTGTTATGAGGCAAGCTAGTTTTGTTTTGATCTTGTTCCTCAAAACAACGCATCAATTTTCCCATGATCGTGACTCGCGTGGTGAAGAAGGGAGTCGGGGAACAATAAGGGAAGATAACAAACAAAAGAAGAAATTACCTGGGGTTGGGGGAGGAGAAACAACACAAGTGTTAGAAATTTTGTATGGCGCTCATTTAAGGATGGTAATTTTTTTTTTCGATCACTTAAGTATTATAATTTTTAAAAATTATTTTTTTTTTTTGGCAATCCTACTCTATTCCTACTCTACACTCACTCGCAGACTTGTGCCCTCGCTTCGCACGGGCGTGGGAGTTGCAACCCACTCTCGAATTTCGCGTCCTTATCCCCATCCCCCCCGAGAAGGTGGGGATTTGAACCCCTCACCTCCCCCTTCCATGTTGGAAGGGTGGCCACTGGGGCGAACCCCCAGTGGTTAAAAATTATTTATTTGAGTGCCATAACTTTTAATAGATCATTAATGACCATTTAAAAAAAAATAGTTCACCAAAGTGCTAAAAATCCAAAGCACTTGTGGTTAACGTTTTTTAAAAGTTATGGGACTCAAGTAAATGATTAAAAAGTTTTGTGATACTTAAGTGATCAGAAAAAGTTATAATTCTCAAGTGAACATCGTATGAAATTTATGATATTTGTGCTGCCTTTTTCTAGTTGACTTGTTTGTTGAAGAGATGTGGACCCAACAATTATGTGGAGGAAGAAAGATCAAATGGAACTTCGTCTTGGGTGGTTAGGGGGGTCTCCATCAAGGTTGGCCGTCTGGCCAAGCCCAAACTTTGGGTCGGGCCATGCCCAAACTTTGGGTTGAGTCAACCTCTTTGATTTCTTGACCTGATTGCAATTATTTTGTTGACCGACTTGAGCTTTTCTATAGGACAAGGTGACTCCAAGTCTTCAATCAAACAATGTTCATCCAAACTCTTTTCATTCTTCTCATAGGGTGCCTCTCCACATACACCAAGCAATTCTTTACCAAATCCTCTTTGCCCAAAGAAAAACAGAAACATGAATAATGCTCTCAGCTCCATGAGTATCTATCAAGTCTCGCTACTTATTCTTCTTCTACTGCAAGTGATGACGAGCAATGCTAGGCCAAGCAATCGACGGTGCACTTCATCTTGTGGTGATATTTGCAATATAAACTATCCGTTTCGACTGAAGAGCGATCCAAAGGGATGTGGCAACTCGAATTATGAGCTGACTTGTGAAGATAATCGCACTTTTCTATACATCCTTGATGGCCGATACTATGTGCAGTCTATCAATTATTCCGTTAGTGAAATCAAATTATTGGATGACGGGCTACAAAAGGATAATAGCTCATCTCTCCCCCGTCATTCATTTGTGTGGGATATCATAAACTCTGGTCAGATCTCGTTCCGCATGATTGCAGGGCGTGGGAGTTGCAACCCACTCTCGAATTTCGCGTCCTTATCCCCATCCCCCCCGAGAAGGTGGGGATTTGAAACCTCACCTCCCCCTTCCATGTTGGAAGGGTGGCCACGTAAATAACCCCCCAGTGGTTAAAAATTATTTATTTGAGTGCCATAACTTTTAATAGATCATTAATGACCATTTAAAAAAAAATAGTTCACCAAAGTGCTAAAAATCCAAAGCACTTGTGGTTAACGTTTTTTAAAAGTTATGGGACTCAAGTAAATGATTAAAAATTTTTGTGATACTTAAGTGATCAGAAAAAGTTATAATTCTCAAGTGAACATCGTATGAAATTTATGATATTTGTGCTGCCTTTTTCTAGTTGACTTGTTTGTTGAAGAGATGTGGACCCAACAATTATGTGGAGGAAGAAAGATCAAATGGAACTTCGTCTTGGGTGGTTAGGGGGTCTCCATCAAGGTTGGCCGTCTGGCCAAGCCCAAACTTTGGTCGGGCCATGCCCAAACTTTGGGTTGGGTCAACCTCTTTGATTTCTTGACCTGATTGCAATTATTTTGTTGACCGACTTGAGCTTTTCTATAGGACAAGGTGACTCCAAGTCTTCAATCAAACAATGTTCATCCAAACTCTTTTCATTCTTCTCATAGGGTGCCTCTCCACATACACCAAGCAATTCTTTACCAAATCCTCTTTGCCCAAAGAAAAACAGAAACATGAATAATGCTCTTAGCTCCATGAATATCTATCAAGTCTCGCTACTTATTCTTCTTCTACTGCAAGTGATGACGAGCAATGCTAGGCCAAGCAATCGACGGTGCACTTCATCTTGTGGTGATATTTGCAATATAAACTATCCGTTTCGACTGAAGAGCGATCCAAAGGGATGTGGCAACTCGAATTACGAGCTGACTTGTGAAGATAATCGCACTTTTCTATACATCATTGATGGCCGATACTATGTGCAGTCTATCAATTATTCCGTTAGTGAAATCAAATTATTGGATGACGGGCTACAAAAGGATAATAGCTCATCTCTCCCCCGTCATTCATTTGTGTGGGATATCATAAACTCTGGTCAGATCTCGTTCCGCATGATTAAAGGTGGGTCATACTACATTATCGATGGTGCTGCATTGGTCATGGTGAATTGCTCAAAACCGGTTAGTTCTCCATTTTACATTGGTACCAGTTCGTGCATTAAGGGGTCATACTCATCCAGCACATCATCGAATTGGAACTTGTATGTTTTGGTCAATCCAAAAGCTTTGGATGTTAGGGATTTTTGCATCATTAGCAGTTGGACGTGGGTATCGCATGACTTTGAGCCTTACAAGCAGATTAATTTGAGCTCTTACAACTACAAGCTAATCCATAACATCATGACCGATGGATTCACTCTCTTCTTTGGTCGTATACCGAAGAAAACTTCCTATTGCTACTTTGATTTCTATGGCTACTTTCACCTCGATAACTACTTTCATTCCGATAAATTTCGTATTTACAGCTTATACGGAGGTCAGGTTTGCGGATCCAAGCTTTACTTCCACGGTAAGCACTAATTGCCAAAGAATTTTACCATCATATTGCATGATTCTGTACATTTTCGCTTGCCACTTTCTCTTCAAAACAGAAAATGAAAGGAATATTTATTATCCAAGAAAATTATGACAAAACATACAAGGTAGTGTACATCAACGTTGTGTAATTGAAAGGTTTTGGGAAGTTGGTATTACTTATTAATATCAAATTAAAGCAGTTGCAGGATTTGTGGAAAGAAACAAGGAAAAAGAAGAAGTGATAGTAGAGAGCCGCCCCCAAACAGACCCACATCGGCTGCACATGTACATGCGTCTAGATTATAATTCCTTTCACAAAAGGTGGTCGGAACTCCAATTAAAAAAAAATGATTATTGTGCCAGCAATTCAATGACTATTTTTTTGCTGTCCTAGAGTTTTCGTTTTTTTTTTCTGAATTAGTCACTTAACTAATAATACGAAGACACTCGTTAACATTCCTTAAAAAATTGTATTCATGCATCCATAGGAGGAACAAATATTAATTAAATCATTGTTTCTTTATATTTGTTGACCACTAACAAGGCGAAAGGAGTTTCTTCTATCGTCCATCATTTATGTGAAACGAAACTTATTAGTTTCATCGATTTGCAAATGCACACATCCCACTTCTTATATTATCCTGGACAAAGTAGGTTACTACCATTCTGTTTCCTCATGAGTTTTATGTTCCAAACTTCTTTTCCTTCAATTCCTTTTCACACCATTCATTCCTTCCACAGATGTCCACGATGATATTGCAATATGGACAACTGCAGATTTTATAGTACTACTAGGTAAGCCGCAATGATTTATTCTTACAATAATTGAAAAAAATTATGTTAATCTATCAAAATTTTCTTTAGTGTTTTTCTGTGCAGCGAAATTCGTAATCGGGATGCCATTTGTTGCGATATTTCTAATCTACACGTGCAAAAGGAGACATTTAGCAATGGACAAGAACGTTGAAGAATTTTTGCAAGCTCATAATAACTTTTTGCCCATAAGGTACTCTTACTTGAATATTAAGAAGATCTCTAGAAACTTCAAATACAAACTAGGTGAAGGGGGGTATGGTTCTGTGTACAAAGGAATGCTCAAAAGCGGCAACGAAGTGGCCATCAAGATTTTGAAGAAGTCTAAGTCCCATGGCGAAGATTTTATTAGTGAAGTGGCTACAATTGGAAGAATTCACCATGTTAATGTAGTGCAACTCATCGGTTTTTGCTTTGAAGGCTCAAAACAAGCTCTTGTGTATGATCTCATGATAAATGGATCTTTGGATAAGCACATTTTTCTTGAGGAAGGTAATAAGTTTCTTGATTACATGAAATTGTATGAGATCACTCTTGGGGTGGCGAGGGGGATTGAATATTTACATCGGGGGTGTGACATGCAAATACTACACTTTGATATCAAGCCCCATAATATTCTTTTAGACAAGAATTTCACTTCAAAAATTTCTGATTTTGGGCTTGCAAGACTCTATCCTTCGGATCATAGCATAGTTTCATTGACTATTGCAAGAGGAACACTAGGATATATGGCACCTGAGTTGTTCTACAAAAACATTGGTGGGGTGTCTTATAAAGTGGATGTTTATGGCTTCGGGATGTTACTCATGGAAATGGCAAGCAGAAGGAAGAATATAAAGGCAAATGCAGAACACTCAAGCCAGATTTATTTTCCCTTATGGGTGTACGACCAAGTCACTAAAGGTACCAATGTTGAAATGGAAGAATTTGTAGAAGAGGAAATGAAGGTCATAAAAAAGATGATAACGATAGCACGGTGCATACAATTAAATCCTGACCATCGGCCACCAATGAGTAAAGTCCTAGAAATGCTCGAAGGAGATATTGGTGAACTTCAAATGCCTCCAAAACCGCTTATTTACCCACCCGATGTGCCGATTAATAATGACAAAACCGAGATGGAACTAGAAACATTCTCAATGTCATCGAGCTCTCCAGTAATTTCAGCTGGTTTCCTTTTTAGAGATAGTAATGATGTTTAGAGAAACCATGGATAGTTTGATTGTAAAAGTTTTGTGTATTTGTCCACATTCTAGTATTATGTTGGGAGGGACTTGAGCTAGTTTAGCTCGACACTAATTACTTTTGATATGGTCTTCTTGTGGCCCTTAGCTTAATGTTGTGTTATTGTATTTCATATAGTTTTACTCTCTTGCATCCTCCTTAATAATAAAAAGAATTGGTTAGATAGCAAGAATCGAAAAAGAGGAGGAAGGTGATGGACATTGTGAATTTTAATTTCTCATTTGTGTGATTTTGGATATTCCCAACAATAACTCGTGATCTTGCTCCTTAACGTGCTACTACCTGCATATGACTTCTTGATATAATAAACAACTGATTTTGACTTATAAATTCATTTCCTTATAAAAATAACTTATTCTAAGCCAATAACAATTTCTTCAATGCTTTTTTGGATAGCGAAATTTGTAATTGGGATGCCATTTGTCACGATATTTCTAATCTGCAAGTATAGAAGAAGGCACCTAGCAATGGATAATAAAATTGAAGAATTTTTGCAAGCTCACAACAACTTTTTGTGTATAAGCAACTCTTACTCTAATATTAAGAAGATCACCAAAAACTTTTAACACAAACTAGGTGAAAGGGGTATGGTTTTGTGTACAAAGGAGTACTTAGAAAAACAATGAAGTGGCCATCAAGATTTTAAAGTAGTCCAAGGCCAATAGCTAAGATTTTATCGGTGAAGTGGCTACTATTGGAGGATTCACAGTGATAATGTAGTGCAACTCATTGGTTTTTACTTTGAAGGCTCGAAACAAGCTCTTGTGTATGATCTTATAACACACGGATCTTTGGATAAGCACTTTTTTGCTCAAGAAGGTGATAAGTTTCCTGATTACATAAAAATTTATTAGATCGCTCTTGGGATGGTGAAGGGGATTGAATACTTATATTGGGGGTGTGACATGCAACTACCACACTTTGATATCAAGTCTCATAACATTCTTTTAGACAAGAATTTCACTCTAGAAATTTTTGACTTTGTACTCGCAAAACTTATCCCATGGATCATAGCATAGTTTCATTAACTATTGCAAGAGGAACCTTGGGATACATGGCGCCTAAGTTATTCTACAAAAACATAGGTGGCGTATCTTATAAAGTGGATGTCTACAGCTTTGGGATGTTGCTCATGGAAATGGCAAGTAGAAGTGTCATGCCCCAATCCTCAGGCACGCACACATCCTTCTCTCTTGGTCGATTTTATAATGCGATATCCAAGAATGCGACAAAGTATCGCCGACCCTTTCATTTATTAAGCACATGCGGAAAGCGATTAAAATCCCTGCACAATAAAATGATGGGATAGAAAAGGAGGGCCATATTTTTCATATTGGAATTTATAACCAAACTTTTATACAAAACACAAAACACAAATCACTTCATAACTATTCACATCAAAATGGAGATCTCAAAAGAAGATAGGATCTCAATCCATCCAGGCCGTACTCAAGGCCTCTCTCGGGACTATCTTCTTCTTCCAAAAAATCCTTCTCCTCAGATCTCACTTCCGAGTTCTCCTTCATAGACTTCTCCTCCTCAGCTTCTCATCGGGGTCCTGAAATGCTTTTCCCCAAACTGGGATGAGACTACGTCTCAGCGAGTTCTACCCCTCTAAGCCCAATTAGTAAACCATTATACTAAAGGCTGCCTAAACACGCATAGGTCAGAAGACGTACCTTAGCATCAGATCCCACCTGCAAATCAGTACAATTCACAATAGGCACCAAAATAATCATTTCACATATCGAAGCATCGATCAAATCGACCTAGTCGATTACAAGTCAACAAGACCACTCACGGTCATTTCCAATAAGTCAATCAATCCACGACATCAAATCAAAGCAATGATCAATCGACCTAGTCGATTACATGTCAGATGGACCATTCTAGGTCAATTCGATTATTCCATCTTAATCCCCAATTACGAACTATGATCCTCAGATCACATCTTAAACAAAGGTGGAAGACACAGTCCACCACTCGACAACATTCGATACTCAATGGCTTTACGGTCCCACTCGACCACTTTCGATATTCAATGGCTTTACGGTCCCACTCGACCACTTTCGATACTTAATGGCTTTACGGTCTCACTCGACCACTTTCGATACTCAATGGCTTTACGATCCCACTCGACCACTCTCGATACTCAATGGCTTTACGGTCCCACTCGACCACTCTCGATATACAATGGCTTTACGATCCCACTCGACCACTTTCGAAATTCAATGACTTTACGGTCCCACTCGAACACTTTCAAAATTGAATAGCTTTACAGTCCCACTCGACCACATGCTCTTTAAAATGTCATTTCAAATCAGCGAGCCCACGTGCATTCTCCAAGCGATGATCAAGTCACCAAGCCCACGTGTCTCTTCAAGATGCCAAACGTACTCATTGGGACCACGTGCATTCTCCGGCGAATGATCAAATTACCGAAATTTTTCACGTGTCCTTTTAGATGCCAAACTTAATCACCGAGCCACATGCATTCTCCAAGGCGACATACTTCGTCACCGAAAGCCATGCATTCTCCGAGGTGATATATCTAATCATCAAGCCCCGTGCCTTTCATGATGATTCATCCCATTTCTAAAGTAATTATCCACAATTAAATCAATTCAGCACAATTTAAAGCTTAATTAAATAAACGGATTGCGCCACGACGATAGGCATGAGATTTCGGTCGTCGACCATCAAAATCTTAATTTCCGAAAAATAAATAAATAATTAATTAATTTCGAAAATTAATTATTTAATATTAAAAATTCTGTTTAGCTCAAAATAAGGTCCAATTAAATAAACGGATTTCACCACGGTCATCAGCATAATTTTCCGGTCACGGACCATCACAGTTGAATTTTCAAGAAATAAATAAATAATTAATTAATTTCGAAAATTAAATAATTAATATTAAAAATTCAATTTAGCTCAAAATAAAGCCCGATTAAATAAACGGACTTCACCACAGTCATCTGCATAATATTCCGGTTCCGAACAATCTCCCTTGAATTTTCGGAAAATAAATAATTATTTAATTTAATTCCGAAAATTAATATTTAAATGCCCAAAAATCTCACTTAGGCCCGAATCGCCAAATTGAAGCCCGATTAGGGGTCGGAAAATTCCCGAGATGCTTCCAATAAATAGTAGACCACGTCTACTTGTTAATTGCACAATCAATTTATCTAAATCACATCACAATTGACTAATAATTGCTAATTTATTCTAATCTAACAACCTAAACATAATTATTTAAAACTAAACCAACCTTAAGCATAATTAGCCAACTAATCCAGAATTAGTGAGATTACTCACCAAATCGCGCGCAAATCGGATCAATCTGACGGCGGCGACGCGAGGAACGAAACTCCCCAAAGCACGGCTCGTGTTCGGGGCCCGGAAACGGCCCAAAACGGGCCTAAAGCCGCTGGAAACCCATTTCGTGGGTTGCGGATTTGGGCTGGCCGGAGCTAATCCGGCGGCTAGGGCAGCGAGGGGAGGCCGGCGGAGGGTGAGGGGACGCCGGGGAAGCTACGCGGTGGCCGGAGGCAGCTGGTCGGGGTGGAACGGAAGTTGGGTTGCGCGGGGGAGGCGCTGCAGTGAGCTAAAGATGCGGGACGTGCGCGGACGGCGGGACAGCGGCAACCGGCGAGCGTGCGGGCGGTCTGGCTCCGGTGCGGCGGTGGGACGGGCGGCGACGGTGGGCTGCAGCTTCTGTTCTTCCTCCAGCTTCTGGTTTTGGTTCTGTTCGCACAGCAAAGAGAGCCGAGGGAGAGAGGGTGCGAAAGAGAGAGATGAGAGAGAGAGGAGATGAAAGTTTGACTGGTCAAATGGGGAAAGAGAAGAAGCCAAATTGAATTTGGCAAGGGGGCAAGTGTTCGGTGGGGGAAAAACGCACGAGGGGGAGGGGAGAGAAGAGAGAGAAAAGAGAGAAAAAAGAAAAAGAAAGAAAAGAAGAGAGAGGGAGAGAAAATAAATAACTAATATAACACCACATGGTATTATTCTTTTCTTTTCTTTTTTCTTTTCCTTTCTATTTTTCTTTTGGTCTTAAATTCTTCCTCCAATAATTTCTTTATTGAAATTTCTGACTCGTCAATAAATTGACAAACGATGAGGCATTAAGGCCCTAAAAGGAATTATGACGCGCTTAAAAATTCGATTAAAAATCGAGTTCAATTTCGCTAAAAATCGATCGACGCGATTTTAGCCTAATCCAACTAATTAGGTAGCTTTTAGGGATTTTATCATAGATACATCCCTTAACGGCTTTACCCAATAGGTAAGTTAACTCGTGAGTGATCAGCTCAAAGAAAAAGGACCGTAAACACGTCCACGAAATGCCAATTTCACTTTATCGAAAACGGGGTCGAATTTCAGGATGTCACAAGAAGGAAGAATATAAATGTAAATGCAAGACACTCGAGCCAAATTTATTTTTCATTATGGGTGTATGACCAAGTCAGTGAAGGTACAAGTGTTGAAATGGAAGAAGTTGTAGAAGAGGAAAGGAAGGTGATAAAAAAAAAATGATAATAGTTGCACTTTCGTACATACAATTAAACCCTGACCATTGCCCTCTAATGAACAAAGTCCTAGAAATGCTGGAAGGAGATATTGGTAAACTATATATGCTTCCAAAACTGTTTATTTACCCACTAGATATGTTAGTTAACAAGGACAAATCCGAGATGGAACTAGAGACACTCTCAACTTCATCGAATGCTTCGGTAGTTTCATCTAATTTTCCTTTTAGTGATAGCAATGTTGTTTAGAGAACCATGCACTATTTGATTGGAAAAGCTTTGTATATTTGCCCACAATCTAATACTATGTTGGGAGGGACTTGAGCTAGTTTATCTCGACCCTAATTACTTTGAGATTGCCTTCTTGTGGCTCTTATATTAATGTTGTGTTATCATACTTCATATAGTTTTACTCTCTTGCATCTTTAAAAGGACAAAGAATTGGTCCGAAAGCAAGTACAAAAATAGAGGAAGGTGACCGCTATTGTGAATTGTCCTACCTTGTTACGTGATTTTGGATAATGCTAATGAAAAAACTAATGATAACCTATGATCTCGCTCCTATGTGCGCCACTGCCACCATATGATTTCTCGATATAAAAAGCAATTGATTTCGACTTATGAATTCATCATCAAAGAAAACATATAGGTATACGTTTTACGAAGTGGACACCATCTATCTATGCTAGAAACAATTTTTATCAAAATGGAAAAAAATGATTTTAGATGAAACAATTCAATGAAGTTTATATATGAAAGAACTCATAATCCGCTTTAAAGTTGACATGAAATTGTCGATGAGTAATAATATCGAAAGATTACAATTTTCTCTTATATCATCCGCTATAGTGACTTCAATTAACAGGTTTTTAGAATTTCAAGGAACTTTAATGAAAATTCATCAACTTGACTTGCATACCAGATATCGGCCATGGAGGGAAGGGGAGAAGGAGTGGCAACCCCCTACCTGCCAAAAAAATTAAGAAAAATTTTAATTACGGACCTAAAGTGGGGGTAATTTTTTAAAAATGCCTAGAATGAAGTTTGTTTTAGATTAAAACCCGGAGTAGCCGACATAATTTTAGATGAGTGAACCGTTGTCCAGCCAAATTTCCAATCGGCGGATAATTTCGTCCAAAATTTTCTGATTTTACCTCTGTATTTATGCTGAACAGCTGTATGAACTAGAGGATCGTTGACTTAAAGAACAATTGCTGAACAGTTTTCGTCCCAAATTTTCCCGTTACCTCAGCTTTGTCCGCCCACAACAAATCGCTCCTTACACCTTTCAAGTTCTTCCTCCCGAGATCCTTCCCCAGCTGGAGGAGCAGGAGCGTCGATTACATCCAAGGAGTTTAGAGAGGCTAGGATTCTTCGATTCTACCTCTGGTTTTTCTGGTTTGTTCGGGTTCACTCGATTGGAATGGAGGGTCGACAGCGTAGGTGCGGAGGGAGGGCGATGGTGCGGGATCGTGAATGAGTTGAGTTTCCGGAGTTCGTTCTGGTCATGAATCATGATGAAGGTGATGCTATGTGGACGTTTCTATTTGGGGAGAAGGCACGGGTGATGGTGTTCTTGGTGGTGGACTTCATGGAGTGCGAACTAATGTTTGGAGTAGGCATGGTTTCCTCGCTTTCTAAGGCCATAGAGCCTGCAGTTGTATTTGATGGCCAGAATATTGCCTGTGGTGGATGACGTGCCGCTTTAAAGACCAAGCAAGGAGAGATCTTTTACCAGGGGAGATGGGGTGAGAGACATGGGCATGGCTGGACTCTAATGTTTTGCATCCAAAGCTAATAGATGCTCTCAGCAACACATATATGCAGCAAGTATCATACATGCGCGGTAAGTCTTTCTGGAGATTTATACACTTGGGGGTGATGGAGCTTATAGTTTTGGTCTTCTCGGGCATGGGAATGAAGTGAGCCACTGGGTACCAAAAAGAGTGAATGGACCCTTAGGAAGGTATATGCCACATACCTCTCCTGTTGACTTTGGCACACTGTAGTTGTCGCTTCTGCTGGACAGTTACTTGCTTTCGGTGGTGGCATCTTTGGTGTTCTGGGCCATGGAGATCGAAAAAGTGTATCAATACCCAAGGAAGTGGAGCCCTTTAAGGGGCTTCGCACTGTTCGAGCTGCTTTGGGTGTTTGGCATACAACTACAGTAGTGGAAATCATGGTTGGTAATCCTAGTTTCGGTAACTACTCATTCAAAAACTGCAGTAGTGAGTAATGGATGTGATCAGTGGGCGATTTAATTTTTTGTAAGCTCATTTTTTTTTTCTAATAAAAATATTGATGCAGCCCACATTGAAGACCGGCTCTCTCAACCAAGAAGATCGGCCCGCATTAAAGCTCGACGAAACCGAGAAGCCATAACGACATCTTGAGTCCATCCCGAAGCTTGAAAGATACCTTGGAAGCTAGCGTGACGCTTTTACTAGTTTATAGTTTCCATGCCCTTTACTATATCTCCTAGTTTCAATGCTCCTTTATTTCTCCTAGTTTTCAATGCTCTATCTTTATTTCTTTGATGATATAAGCCCAATTTCTTGTAGAAGACAGATAACTTTTGATGACTTTTGATAAATGAAAAGCTTTGCTTGAAGCAAGTATCATGAACCTTGTAGAGTTCATACCTTGAAAACCTAGAAGAGTTTTCACTCCGTCCTTGAAGAGTCGGAGCTTTCGAAATCTGCATCCTTGAAGAGTTGCAGTCATCGATCTAGAAGAATCGGTGCCCCCTTAACTTCCTTGAAGGCCTAGAAGAGCAACCAACGAAGTTCCTATCTTTTCCTTTTCTGTTCGTTACTTCCAACCCAATTTCGACTATCTTACAGTGCTTATTTCAGAAAACCCAAAACACAGAAATTATAGATCCAGAAGTCTTTGTTCATTTGGCTTTGGAATCAGGTTGATCCGATCTGTATCGACAAAGATACGACCGTTCTCCTGAGCTCGCGCAGTGCTGAAATTCCTGTTTGTCCTGTTTCCGTGTGCGAGTCACTCTCCCGATCCTATTGTTTGAGAAAGCCTCCCCTAGGCTTGCATCATTTGGTATCAGAGCTTTGGAGGAGAGGACAATGCCTCCAAGACAAGCTAGGCGTCGTGGCGGCAGGACCGTTCCCCTCAATGAATTGCACACACTTGCTGAGAATATGCAACAACAAATTGATGAATTGACGCAAGAAGTTCAGCGTTTGAGGGCTGAAGCAAATAATTCTCCACCCCGTTCCAGGACTAAAGATTCCCATGGTGACTCTTCCTCTTTGGAGAGTGTTCAATCTATTCACGGTCGGAGGCATGTTCGACATCGTTTACAACATATTCGTGAGCCAGATTGGGAAAAGGAAGTCAAGAAAGATGTCCCAGAATTTATAGGTAATGAGTCTCCTGATGAAATTGTTGATTGGCTAACACTTGTGAATGAGGTGTTTGAGCATCGAAATGTTCTGGAGAATCATCGCATTGGGATCATTGCTATGCGATTTGGAGGCAAGAAGATTACGTTGGCACCTAGTACGGTGGGAGATTCTTCTGATGATGATGGCAAGAATTCGAGGACGAATTCTTTTAAAGATGGGGAGGATGATGCAGCCCACATTGAAGACCGGCTCTCTCGACCAAGAAGATCGGCCCGCATTAAAGCTCGACGAAACCGAGAAGCCATAACGACATCTTGAGTCCATCCCGGAAGCTTGAAAGATACCTTGGAAGCTAGCGTGACGCTTTTACTAGTTTATAGTTTCCATGCCCTTTACTATATCTCCTAGTTTCAATGCTCCTTTATTTCTCCTAGTTTTCAATGCTCTATCTTTATTTCTTTGATGATATAAGCCCAATTTCTTGTAGAAGACAGATAACTTTTGATGACTTTTGATAAATGAAAAGCTTTGCTTGAAGCAAGTATCATGAACCTTGTAGAGTTCATACCTTGAAAACCTAGAAGAGTTTTCACTCCGTCCTTGAAGAGTCGGAGCTTTCGAAATCTGCATCCTTGAAGAGTTGCAGTCATCGATCTAGAAGAATCGGTGCCCCCTTAACTTCCTTGAAGGCCTAGAAGAGCAACCAACGAAGTTCCTATCTTTTCCTTTTCTGTTCGTTACTTCCAACCCAATTTCGACTATCCTACAGTGCTTATTTCAGAAAACCCAAAACACAGAAATTGTAGATCCAGAAGTCTTTGTTCATTTGGCTTTGGAATCAGGTTGATCCGATCTGTATTGACAAAGATACGACTATTCTCCTGAGCTTGCGCAGTGCTGAAATTACTGTTCATCCCGTTTCTTGTGCGCGAGTCACTCTCCCGATCCTATTGTTTGAGAAAGCCTCCACTAGGCTTGCATCAAATATTCAAGTGTTTAACGATAAGTTGATGATGGTTGCTTGGCCAAATACTTGCTGTTTTAATGATGAGTTGGTGATGATGGTTATTAACAGTTACTTGGCCAAACGCTTGCTGTGATCAATGGATGTTTCACATACTAATGCTTGCTGTTAGAATTGTTGGAAAGCCATTAGTTATACTGTTGTTAGAATTTTCGATCATCGTTTGGCTCTTCTTCTCTTCATCACATGTTCAGTTAACAAATTATGCCAGAGTTTTGATTTCTCCTCTCCGGAGTTCTTTCTGAGCTTGTATTAAGGGGAATAATCGATAGAACGACTGAGAAAGAGCGAGTTCTACACATCCATTAGTATAAAAGCTATTTGAGAAAGACCTGCTCGTACTTGGCAATAGAAGAAAGGTGGATATGTATATAATGGAGCACTCTAGGTAAAAGAAAAGAGTTCAAAACAACTGAACAAGAGATAAGGATCCTCTAGTTCATCTTCATTACAAGTTTACAAGGGAGCTTCTGGTATAACCAGATTCCATTTCAAGAATGAAATTTCATGTGATAGACATGAGCCTGTTCCCTTCTCTTCAATCCTCTCTGCTTCTATTTTCCAGAGGCTTACTATGAGCCGAACTGAAGCAACAGCTACGCAGAGTTAAAAACCAGGCAAGCTTTTTGGATAAAGACTGGCAGCCATCATCTCCATTAAAGGCATTGTCTTTCTCGAAAATGAGACGTGCCCCGCAATTCTTCAGCTGAATTCGGGGAATGAAGAGTGGGCTCTGCTTTGCCACCTGAATTTTGTGCCCTTCTTTCAGCTTGGAAATCAACGGGTGAAAATCCTAGAACCGGCATAATTGAACCTGATCTTCATCCAATTTCGGAACTCCCTTCAAGGGCAAAGCAGTGCTGGAGATAGGCATGTTCATTTTAGGTACCTTTGCCTGGATTATCCACAACTGTGGAAATATAATCTCTCAAATATTTTGGGAAAGTCACTGGCGATGAAGATGACTTCACCTATGCGAACAGGGTTTTCACGGACCGCATAGCTCACTTCCTCTTCATTTGGCGAATCTGAAATTTCACTCCCTCGCTTACTGAGAATGAGAACGCATAATTCCTCAAAGAAACCCTGCAAAATATCAAATTGTCATGACTACTATATAAACGTGCATTACAAGCGACTGCTATACCCGCATGGCATGATTCACCACTTTTTCGTGCAATGAGGCTTTGTGCATAAAATTTTCCTTTCCCGGAGTTCTCGGACTTGTAGATGCATTCTTTTTTTCTCTTTTTAAGAGAGAGATAGAGAACCTTAGCAATTATCTTCTTAATTACTGAAGAACACACGTGGCATCCAGTCAGGTATAGCCTTCTCAAGGATTTTGAGCACTGAAGTCCTGGAACATCCCCCGCTTTCTTGCAATTCACCATGTTCATCTCCTCCAAGTTCTCCAATTCAGATAGATCAAAGACTGTCTCTGTTGCCATGCAGTCTGCAATATTAACCTCTACCAAACTCGATGGAAGAGGCAGAAGAGACTCGAGCTCCTTAAACATGTCAGTTATAGATTCTCCCGATTTCATCCTGAAGGCTTCGTATTGTCCGATGAGAATATTGATTCTGGTCTCCTTCACTTGATCGGTTCCTTCATAGGTAATATGTAATCTATCCCAGACTTCTTTAGCTATAACACAAGAAGATATTCTATTATATTCAGTAGGAGATAAATCACAATATAAAGAATAAATTGCTTTTGCATCAAGAGCTTGTCTCTTGATTATTTCTTCCCGAGTTATTTGGCTAGACTCCACAGTATCTTTTCCTCTTTCTGAGACAAGTGCAGCTTTAGAAGTAATTCCTTTTTCTACAACATCCCATTCCAGAGGATCCTTTGATCTTAGAAACGCCTTCATTTTGTTTTTCCATATGTTGTAATCCTTTCCATCAAAGTAAGATGGTCTGGTATTGCTTTGCCCTTCTACCAGCCCTGGAGCCAACATACTAGCCATGGATCTTTTACTCTGAAGTAAAACACTTCAAACAAAGTGAGTACACTTGCTCTGATACCAATTGATATAGCTAGAATAGGCACCTAGAGGGGGGTGAATAGGTGTAAAAACAATTTCTCGAGATACCACAGAAATGCTAACCAGATGATAGAAAGGAAATACTCTTTTTGCTTAATCAAAATGAATTACGATCAAAGTAAAGAGTAGGGAAGAGAAGAATAAACACAAGGTTTATAGTGGTTTGGCTTATCCTAAGCCTACGTCCACTCTTCCGCATTGACAGCCTATTAATTGGATTCCACTATGAACAAAAGAGATGTTACAAAGACAGCTTCTTCATTGATTCCACAAAGATAGATATTCTATCACACTTCTTCAAGGTTTCTCACAAGTATAAACTCTCTTTTGAGTATAAGTTTTTTGCTCAAATGAATTGACTAAACAACAAGAGGCTCTCAGACTTTGGAATTATTCTATCGCGCACTATCTCGAATAGCTTATAACGTCTTCTTTTTATACTCCTTTATGCCACCATACCCGTTGACACTTTCCAAAGGAATTCCTCCAATCTACCCGTTGGACGGAATCAATTAAGAAGATTATTCGAGCTATCAAAGGAATATGATGATAGCCCATCAATCCTGTTCGCCCATACAATCAAGATCTCGGTTTCCATAAGTAGAACCTTCCATGAATATTTCGCCAATCATCGGATCCTTGACCGTTGAATCAATCTCGATCAATTAGAAAGGATTCCGATAAGTCATATTCAGCCAAGAGATCTTCTCCAGTCGATAAGGTCATATCCTTAATAAAACATCCAGTTCTGGATACTCTTTCTTCAACGGATTGGAAACTGCTAATGGAGATAGAATTTGAATCTTGAGTCTGGCTGACCGGAGGTCTTCAGACTTTAAACAGCAGAGTCTGCAAGCCTTCAAACCAGACCGATGGAAACGATTTGTCAGTTTCAAAACACTTCAAGAAGATTTCTTCAACAATCTCTCCCTTTTTTATGGTGACAAAACTTTCCTGCAGATTTGGACAACTTTGACCTGCAAAATATTTCTCAAACACATATGCATATCTTATAGAGATAAATGGCTAAATGAATAACACTAGAATCTGCAACCACAGAAAGTAGGTTAGTCTTGAATAAGATAAAGCCATAAAGCCAACCATAAGATATCAATATAAATAGCAGTCAAATCCAAATCCAAATCCAGACACAAAATTAAAGTCAAACATTAATCCAAGTCAAACAATCTAAAACGATAAAAATTCAAAGTTTTGATTCAAATCTTGCACTTCTCCCCCTTTTTGTCAACATTAAAAAAGTTAAGGTGAAAATGGAGTGAAGTCAAGATTGCTTGGGAATGCGAGCAAGTTGGAAATCTCCCATGGATTGAACGATCCCTTCCAGCCTTTTCAAGTCTTCCTTCAGTTGTGCAATCTCTTCACCCTTAGCATGATCTGAATCTGAACAGAGAGGGCTTGGATCTGATCGTGAAGTGAAACTAAAGAAACTTGACCTGCATTCTGTAAGCTTTGAACCTCGCATCCCAGAGCATAGATTTGACCACGCATCTCCAAGAGAATATCCATAATTCTGCGAAAATCTGCTGAGCTGTCGATCTGCGTACTAGCTTCAGCACGTTCTGCAAATGATGGCATATCAGAATAATCACATAGATTTGGCGATAAAGCATCATGTTCTTCTTCAGGAAAATGAAAGGCATGAATGTCTTCTGGATCGGCTGGAGAGTGACTAACTCCCTCATTGTCTCCTCTTGTCTCTCGTTCTTCGTGTGGAGAAGAGTGTTTTTCAGGCTCTCTTTCCTCATGATCCTTTCTCTCTTCTTCTTCTTCAGGTCGTTCTTTCTCTGCTTCTTTTTCGCCACCTGCACTTTCTTCTGCTTCATTTTCTTCTTCTTCTCTCGCTTCTTTTTCTTTCTCTTGTCCTTGTCTTTCCTCTCCTTCTTTCTCATGATGTTCCATGGATTCTGGAACAGAGCGACTTAGCTTCTTCAAAGCTATGGCCGAAATGGTAAGGTCGTCATCATCTTCATCTTCCACGATGAGAGCTCTTCTTTTCTTGGTTGGAGCAACCATGGGCTCCTTCCCTTTCCTTTTTGATGCAGAAGAGAATTGATGAGACTTTACCAGAGTCTTTTCCTTAAATTTCTCCAACTCCTTGCTTAGTTCCTTCAGATGCATCTTGGTCACCATTTTCAGTCCTATCACCATATGATCGCACGGTCGAACACAAAAGATTTGTGGGGGCTGAATATTCAGATGTCTAAATAACTTCGTCACAAGGCTTGGGTAAGGAAGTTGACCTCTATCCTTCAGCACAGCTCAATACATGTGAAACATGATAGTATGAGGAAGAGAAAACCTTTTCCCAGTAAGAATGGCGTACATCAGCATTGCCTCTGAACTTGAGACATCAGTCTTTGAAGTTGATATTGGTCGAAGGCAATTGATCATAATATTGTGAAGCAAGATGTTGAATGCACTCATCCTTAAGTAGGAGATTTTTTCGTTTGTTCTCTTGTCCCTCACCAGTTCCAGTGTAGCCCGAGCAGTAGAAACTTTGATCGGTTGATATCTTCCTCTCTCAACTTCTAACACATCCACCAGCATATTCATATCCACAACAAAATCTTGATCTTTGACACTGAAGGAAAATCTATTCACATCCAAAAAGCTAAGATTTGAATAGAAATATGCGGTTAATTCAGCACAGGCCTCTGTAGTGTCAGAGCAGAATTTTTCAAGTTGAAGATGACCGAACTTTTCTCTCAAGTTCACATTCACAGCATCCAGAAAATTAAAATCTACACTTCTAGGGTTTATCACCCCACGCTTCACCAGTTTTGAGTATAGACCCTTCTGATCTTTTGATCTAAACATCTCTCCTCTTTTTCCTCTGATTTCCGCAGCAATACCCATTCTTGGTTGAAATTGCATGAACAATTTATCATCATCATTCCCCTCTCTTGAATTAAATCCCCAATCACGAGGATCATTAGGGATATTTTCAAGGGATTCTTCGGCCACCCCTTTTCGAGCAATTCCTAAACTTTCCATTTTCCACAAAAATATATACTCATTCCCATATCCTTTGTCTTTTAGAAAATCATTGACATAGTTCAGAGGAGTACGAGTTCCTTTTAAAGCACGATACAGCTTATAAATAAAGGTGGGCTTTTGAACTCTTACAGGATCTGCATCCTCGATGATGTCTTCCTCTTGTTGATGAACAATGCCTTGAGAACTAGATGGAGGAGTCTAACGCTGTCGAGAATATTGTGGGCTCTGTTGCTGATCTGGAGACACTTCTTCTTCGGTGAGATCGAAGTGCGTAGGCCCCTCATTCATTCTCCATGGTCCCCTGCTTGCGATCCTTGACGACTTTCTTGAAGAAGACATTTTTCTCGCACTTTGAGAGATTCCTTGTTTGACTTTCCCCAAGAAAAATGACAACTTTTTCAAAGATTAGGCAGGAGGAAAAAAAAAACAGGAATGGAGGATTGGTGCTTTTTAGGGTTTTTGAGAGTGAAGAGAGGAGGAAGCAACATTATACGATCGGTTAAAAGGAGGTATACGGATCATCACAATAAAAAGATGCATTTTCAAAATAACTATCCTTTTTCCGCGAAAATAGTCATTTCAAAAAATAACTTCTTTTTCGAAAAAGGAAATGATGCAATAATTACGCCGATTAAAGATAACAATAAAAAGACATGGTTCGACGATCGTACCTTTTCAAGATAATATTCGAGAGAGAGAGAGACTAACTTACAGTCAAGGTCTTGTTTGTCTGAGTCTGAGAGTCTCTAGAGTTTAACTTCTTCAAATCTTAATATGTTGAGTCTGGAGCGAATAATCTCAAATCAATTTTTCTCCAAGGACTTTGTGAATATATCCGCGCTGATTTTTGAATCAACATACTGAATCGAAACTTCTCCATTTTGAATATGGTCTCTAATGAAGTGATGTCGAATCTTTATATGCTTTGCTCTTGAGTGAATAATTGGATTTTTAGTGAGATTGATAGCGCTGGTGTTGTCGCAATTAATCTCTGTGCATAAGTCTTCAATTCCAAAGTCTCTTAGCTGTTGCTTTATCCATAGAATTTGTGAACAACAACTCCCAAGAGCTACATACTCTACTTCTACTGTAGAGAGAGCCAATGTACTCTACTTTCTTGAAAACCAAGACACTGTCCTACCTCCAAGTAATTGACAGGTACCCGAGGTGCTCTTTCTATCAACTCTGCAATCGGTTAGATCTACGTCTGAGTATCCAAGAAGAGTGAAGTCTCCTATTTTAGGATACCATAGGCCGATGCTTGAAGTTGAAGCAATGTATTTGATAATATGCTTTACAGCACTTAAATGAGATTCTTTAGGGTCTGCTTGAAATCTAGCACAAATGCAAACACTAAACAAAATGTCAAATCTAGAAGCAGTAAGATAAAGAAGAGAGCCAATGATACTCATGTATAGCTTCTGGTCGACTTTCTTTCCTTCTTCATCTTTGTCTATCTTCAAGGCACTTGACATTGGAATGTCAGTCTTTTTGCAATTGTTCAGTCCAAACTTTTTGACAAGATCATTTGCATATTTTTCTTGTCGAATAAATGTTCATTCCTTTAGTTGCTTCACTTGAAGTCTAAGAAAGAAGGTTAACTCACCAATCATGCTCATTTCAAATTCATCTTGCATAGTCTTAGAGAATTTCTTGCACAGACTTTCATTAGGAGATCCGAATATGATATCATCGACATATATTTGAACTAGTACAAAACATTTGTTTTCCTTTTTGATAAATAGAGTAGTGTCTACTTTACCTTTCACGAAACCGTTTTGAGTTAAAAACTTACTCAGCTTGTCATACCAAGCTCGTGATACTTGTTTCAAGCCATATAAGGCATTTTTTGGTCTGAATACTGAGTCTGGTTTCCTTGGGTCTTCAAACCCAGGTGGTTGTTCCACATAGACTTCCTCATGGATGAATCCATTTAGAAAAGCATTTTTGACGTCCATTTGGAATAACCTGAAATTTTTGTGACAAGCAAATGCAAGTAATAAACAAATTGCTTCTAACCTTGCTACTGGTGCGTAGGTCTCGTCATAGTCGATCCCTTCTTCTTGCGCGTAACCCTTGGCCACGAGTCTTGTTTTGTTTCTTATGACTTTGCCTTTCTCGTCCATCTTGTTTCTGAAAACCCATTTAGCTCCAATAACAGATTTACCTTTAGGTTTAGGAGACAATTCCCAGACATCATTAATACTGAATTGCTTGAGCTCTTCTTGCATGGTTTCAATCCAGCTTTCATTAGATAAAGCTTCTTCTATACTTTTGGGTTCTATTTTAGAAATAAGAGCCACATCACTAGATTCTTCGCGCCTTTTGGATCTTGTGCGAATTCCTTCATTGATGTCGCCAATGATATGATCTTTGGGATGACTGGACTTATGCTTCCAGTTGCTGGTTAATTTGTCAGATTGATGATCACTTTCTTCGCTTGATTCTTCAACAGTCACTTGCTGCTGTTCCTTCAAAGTCTGAGCTGCTTCTTGAGATTTAGACTTTGTAGAGTCTTGAGCAGGTTCAGATTCTTCAAGATGAGTCTGAATAGATTCATTTTGAATGGAATCTTGGAATTTGACATTCATTGATTCTTCCACTGTTTGAGTCTTCTTGTTGTAGACTCTATATGCTTTGCTAGAGGTTGAATATCTAAGGAAGATGCCTTCATCTGACTTTTCTTTAAGCTTACCAACTCGATCATTTGCATTTTTCAGTATAAAACATTTGTATCCGAATACGTGAAAATATGAAACAATGGGCTTCTTTTCTTTGAATAATTCATAGGGAGTTTTTTCTAGAATAGGCCTTAGAAAAACTCTATTAATAATATAACTTGCTGTATAGACAGCTTCAGCCCAAAAACGTGAAGAAATGTTGCTTTCAATTAAGAGAGTTCTTGCCATTTCTTGAAACGATCTATTCTTTCTATCCACAACTCCATTTTGCTCTGAAGTATATGGAGATGAGAATATATGCTGAAAGCCAGATTCATCACAAAACTTTGCAAAATCTTGATTTTCAAATTCACCTCCATGATCTGTTCTAATACTTGAAATAACATATCCCTTTTCGTTTTGAACCTTTTTAGCAAATTTTTCAAAGTAAGAGAAAGTTTCAGACTTACTTGCCAGGAAATATACCTAAGTAAATCGTGAGTAGTCATCCACAATTACTAGACAATATTTCTTACCTCCAATGCTTTGAGTTCTGGTTGGTCCAAAGAGATCCATATGCAGAAGTTGCAGTACACGGTTAATGGAAACTTGATTTATTAGTTTGAAGGAATTTTTTATATGTTTTCCCAACATGCATGGTGTACATAGGTCGGACTTTTGGTATGATAGATTAGGTAGACCACGAACAAGCTTCTTTGCTGAAATTTTGGCTATCTACTTCATATTGATGTGTCCAAGCTTTCTGTGCCATAAACTTGCTTCATCTTGAATTGAGATTAAACATTGTGATTCATCTGGTTTCACATCCAAGAGGTAGATATTTCCATGTCTTCGACCCATAAATGACTGAGTAAAGTCTTTACTGGTTCTAAAACATATTCCCTCTTGAAAATAGATTTTGAAAACGGTATCACAAAGTCACTAACATCGAGCATTATATTTGAGTCCTTCAACTAAAGAAACATTGTTTATTGTGAGGTTTCCAATCTTCACAGTTCCAAGTCCCACTATTCTTCCTTTGCTATTTCCTCTAAAAGAAACTTTTCCACCATTCGTTTGAACAAGCTTTATGAAACAATTTGAATCTCCTGTCATATGTCTTGAGCATCCACTATCCAGATACCATTTTACCTTTTTCTTGATAGTGACCTGCATTTAAAAAAGAAACTCAAACTTTCTTTGGTACCTATCTTTTCTTAGGTCCATTGGAGTTAGTATAATATGTTATATTTGCCCATACTTTCTTAATAGGTTTCCAAACCATTGGACACTCTTTTTCAAAATGATTTGTACTATTGCACTTCGAAAATCTAAGAGCATTACGACCAACTGGTTTTACAAAAGTCCTTTTAAAATGATTTTTGTAAACATCTCTTGAGGGTCTTTGTTTGATTCTTTCCTTCACTTTAGGAAAATCAATTAAAGGAATGGTTTCAGCAGTCATTCCCAAATCAGATTTGTTGAAATAAGGTCTTTGAACAGAAAGTATTTTTTCTAGTTTCTCAGATCCTATAGAAAATCTTTTGGAAATATTTGAGATATCATTTTTCAAGAATGCATTTTCTTTTGAAAGATTATTTTCATTTTCTTTCAGAGAAGAAACATTCACATCTAAACATTTTACTTTTTCTTTCAAAACATTTTCTTGTTGTTTTAAGGCAGAATTTTCCTTTTTGAGTTCGGAAATTCTTTTAAGAGAAGTCTTAAGACTAAAACACAACTCATCAATGTATTTACAAATTTTAATAGGGATTTTGAAGTTACTTACCTCAAATTCACTGTCTGAGTCTGTCTCGGAGTTTGAATCTGAATCTGATTGTGCCATTAGACATATGTTGGCATAATCATCATCACTTTTTTCACATTCTGTATCACTCCAGGTTTCTGCTTTAAGAGCCTTTTGATACTTTTCAACTTTTCCTTTCTTCTTCCTTAGAAGAGGACAGTTGGGTCTGATGTGTCCATTTTTCTTACATTCAAAGCGACTACATCTTTGTTTGATTCATCATCCTCAATAAACTTAATCTGTTGCTTTTGAAAATTTTGTTTCATTGGATTGAATCTTCTTCCTTTTCTGTTAAGCTTTCTAAATCTTCTTATCACGAGAGAAAGTTCCTCATCGTCCATATCGTCTTCAAACTCTGCAACATCGAATCATCATTGAATTTTAATGCAATGGATTTCTTACCTTTAGGGTCTTCGTCTTCATTGATTCGTTCTACTTCATAAGACTGAAGAGTTCCAACCAACTCATCAACAAATAGAGACATGATTCTTTGAGTCTCTCTGATTAAGGTCTTTATGTGATTCCAATCCTTGGAGAGTCCTCGCAGTAGCTTATTTACCTTCATAGGATCAGAAATTGGTTGACCTTGATTTTCAAGACCATTCACGATATCTGTAAAATGACTAAACATGTCAGTTATAGATTTTCCCGATTTCATCCTGAAGGCTTCATATTGACCGAGGAGAATATTGATTTTGGTCTCCTTCACTCGATCGGTTCCTTCATAGGTAATATGTAATCTATCCCAGACTTCTTTAGTTGTTACACAAGAAGATATTCTATTATATTCAGTAAGTGATAAAGCACAATATAAAGAATAAATTGCTTTTACATCAAGAGCTTGTCTCTTGATTATCTCTTCCTGAGTCATTTGGCTAGACTCCACAAGATCTTTTCCTCTCTTTGAGACAGTGCGCTTTTAGGAGTAATTCCTTTTTCTACAACATCCCATTCCAGAGGATCCTTTGATCTTAGAAATGCCTTAATTTTGTTTTTCCATATGTTGTAATCATTTCCATTAAAATAAGGTGGTCTAGTATTGCTTTACCCTTCTATCAGCCCTGGAGCCAACATACTAACCATGGATCTTTTACTCTGAAGTAAAACACTTCAAACAAAGTGAGTACACTTGCTCTGATACCAATTGATGTAGCTAGTATAAGCACCTAGAGGGAGGTGAATATGTGTAAAAACAATTTCTCGAGATACCACATAAATACTAAGCAAATGGTAGAAATGAAATACTCTTTTGCTTAATCAAAATGAATTACGATCAAAGTAAAGTAAAGAGTAGGGAAGAGAAGAATAAACACAAGGTTTATAATGGTTCAGGCTTATCCTAAGCCTACGTCACTTTTCCACACTAATGACCTATTGGCTGGATTCCACTATGAACAAAAGAGATGTTACAAAAGACAGTTCTTCCTTGATTCCACAAAACAGTAGATATTCTATCACACTTCCTCAAGGTTTCTCACAAGTATAAACTCTTTTTTGAGTACAAATTTTTTGCTCAAATGAATTGACTAAACAACAAGAGGCTCTCAGACTTTGGAATTCTTCTATCGTGCACTATCTCGAACAGCTTAGAACGTCTTCTTTTTATACTCCTTTATGCCACCATACCCGTTGGCACTTTCCAAAGGAATTCCTCCAATCTACCCGTTGGACGGAATCAATTAAGAAGATTATTCGAGCTATCAAAGGAATATGATGATAGCCCATCAATCCTGTTCGCCCATACAATCAGGATCTCGGTTTCTATAAGTAGAACATTCCATGAATATTCCGCCAATCATCAGATCCTTGACTATTGAATCAATCTCGATCAATTAGAAAGGATTCCGATAAGTCATATCCAGCCAAGAGATCTTCTCTAGTCGATAGGGTCATATCCTTAATAAAACATCCAGTTCTGGATACCCTTTCTTCAACGGATTAGAAATTGCCAATGAGGATAGACTTTGAATCTTGAGTCTGGCTGACCGGAGGTCTTCAGACTTTAAACAAGAGAGTCTCGCAAGCCTTCGACACTGCATCGATGGAAACGATTTGTCAGCTTCAAAACACTTCAAGAAGATTTCTCCAATAGTATGGACCTATATGATTTAGCTTTTAAGCGGACCATAGGAAAGTGTATTTTATGTAGTTATTATGCATGTAAAGTATAGCAAACTTATACATTTTAAGTTCTAGATAAAGATTTTTTCACGTATTCATTCATGGCTAGGTTGGATATGACCCCGTGTAATATATCATTGTCATCTGAGATACTTTTTTCTTAGCAATTAATTATTTCATGAAATGATTCGTCTATGTAACCAATAGAAACATATATACGTCCCATTTTTTTGATCAATTTACAACATGTGCTTTGTACAAAAAGTATAGTTGCTATTTCAACATTTATAACAAGTGTCAAGAAGGATGCATTTATATGATTCTTTCAATGTCACCTTTTTCTTAGTGCAAAGGTAATGCAAAATAAGACACGACAAAAGTGTTGTGACTAATTAAATCCAAAAGAGAGAAAGCATGATCTGCGCGAGCTTCTGAAAAGCAAGTTCATCAATTCTTCTTGTTTTCTTAATCTTGAACTCCCTTTTTTGCGCAAAGTAAATCAACCCTATCAAATCTTAGTTAATAGCCAAATCGGGGTTTTTTGTTTTGCACCTATATAGCTTTTTGAAACAAATTTGTTTCTTTGTATCAATCCACCATAGGTAAATAGAAGTGGAGACCAAAAGAGATATCAATAGTTTGAAGTGATTGCACCAATTGCACGCACAAATCTCCAATCCACATCAAACACGATTGTGGTTGCTTTTGGCATCAACAATTCTAAAAGTATGGGTTCCTTTTGATTCTAGCTAAGAAAGATATATTACGTTTGGTTCCTGACAATCATTTGGTTAATTAATTATTATTTTTTATAGAAAATGTAAAGACTATTGCTTAGAAAGTAATAAAGGGGGTCTCAATTAGAGTTGGCCATCGGGCCGTGCCTGTTACTCCACTAATAATGTTAACTCTAGCTTTAATTTATTGACCTAATTCATTGATTGACTTGGTCTTTTCTACAGGACAAGGCAACTCCAAAGTCTCCAATTGAACAAGGTTCATCCAATCTCTTTTCAATCTTTTCATATAGTGCCATCTCCACATACCCCAAGCAGTTCTTTAACAATTGCGCTTTGTCCAAAGACAAATAGAGACCCGATTAATGCTCTTAGCAAACTTATACATTTTAAGTTCTAGATAAAGATTTTTTCACATATTCATTCATGGCTAGGTTGGATATGACCCCATGTAATATATCATTGTCATCTGAGATACTTTTTCCATAGAAATTAATTATTTCATGAAATGATTCGTCTATGTAATCAATAGGAACATATATATGTCCCATTTTTTGACCAATTTACAACATGTGCTTTGTACAAAAAGTATAGTTACTATTTCAACATTTCTAACAAGTGTCAAGAAGGACGCACTTATTTGATTCTTTTAATGTCACCTTTTTATTAGCACAAAGGTAATACAAAATAAGACATGACAAAAGTGTTGTGACTAATTAAATCCAAAAGTGAGAAAGCATGATCTGTGCGAGCTTTTGAAAAGCAAGTCTGTCGATTCTTCTTGTTTTCTTAATCTCAAACTCCCTTTTTTTGCGCAAAGTAAATCAACCCTATCAAATCTTGGTTAATAGCCAAATCGGGGTTTTTTGTTCTACACCTATATAGCTTTTTGAAACAAATTTGTTTCTTTGTATCAATCCACCATAGTTAATTATAGAAGTGGAGATCAAAAAAGATATCAATAGTCTGAAGTGATTGGACCAATTGCAGGCACAGATCTCAAATCCACATTAAACACGATTGTGGTTACTTTTGGCGTCAACAATTCTACAAGTATGGGTTCTTTTTTATTCTAGCTAAGAAAGATATATTCTGTATCATGCCCAACAATCATTAGGTTAATTAATTATTATTTTTTTTATAGAAAATGTAAAGACTATTGCTTAGAAAGTAATAAGGGGGGTCTCAATTAGAGTTGGCCATCGGGCCGTGCCCATTACTCCACTAATAATGTTAACTTCGGCTTTAATTTCTTGACCTGGTTCGTTGACTGACTTGGTCTTTTCTACAAGACAAAGCAACTCCAAAGTCTCCAATCGAACAAGGTTCATCCAATCTCTTTTCAATCTTTTCATATGGTGCCATCCCCACATACCCCAAGCAATTCTTTAACAATTTCTCTTTGTCCAAAGACAAACAGAGACTTGATTCATGCTCTTAGCAAACTTATACATTTGAAGTTCTAGATAAAGATTTTTTCATGTATTCATTCATGGCTAGGTTAGATATGACCCCGTGTAATATATCATTATCATCTGAGATACTTTTTCATAGCAATTAATTATTTCATGAAATGATTTATCTATGTAACCAATAAGAACATTTATACATCCCATTTTTTGATCAATTTACAACATGTGCTTTGTACAAAAAGTATAGTTGCTATTTTAACATTTCTAACAAGTGTCAAGAAGGACAAACTTATTTGATTCTTTCAATGTCACCTTTTTCTTAGTACAAAGGTAATGCAAAATAAGACACGACAAAAGTGTTGTGACTAATTAAATCCAAAAGTGAGAAAACATGATCCACGCGAGCTTCCGAAAAGCAAGTTTATCGATTCTTCTTGTTTTCTTAATCTTGAACTCCCTTTTTTGTGCAAAGTAAATTAACCCTATCAAATCTTAGCTAATAGCCAAATCGGGGTTTTTTGGTCTGCACCTATATAGCTTTTTGAAACAAATTTGTTTCTTTGTATCAATCCACCATAGTTAAATAGAAGTGAAGATCAAAAGAGATATCAATAGTTTGAAGTGATTGCACCAATTACATGCACAAATCTCCAATCCACATCAAACACAATTGTGGTTACTTTTTGCGTCAACAATTCTAAAAGTATGGGTTTCTATTGATTCTAGCGAAGAAAGATATATTCCATATCGTGCCCGACAATCATTAGGTTAATTAATTAATTTTTTTTTATAGAAAATGTAAAGACTATTGCTTAGAAAGTAATAAGGGGGGTCTCAATTAGATTTCACCATCAGGCCGTGCCTGTTACTCCACTAATAAAGTTAACTTTGGCTTTAATTTCTTGAACGGGTTCGTTGACTGACTTGGTCTTTTCTACAGGACAAGGCAACTCCAAAGTCTCCAATTGAACAAGGTTCATCCAATCTCTTTTAAATCTTTTCATATGGTGCCATCTCCACACACCCCAAGCAGTTCTTTAACAATTTCGCTTTGTCCAAAGACAAATAGAGACCTGATTAATGCTCTTAGCAAACTTATACATTTTAAGTTCTAGAAAAAGATTTTTTCACGTATTCATTTATGGTTAGGTTGGGTATGACCCCGTGTAATATATCATTGTCATCTGAGATACTTTTTTCATAGCAATTAATTATTTCACGAAATGATTCGTCTATGTAACCAATAGGAACATATATACGTCGCATTTTTTGATCAATTTACAACATGTGCTTTGTACAAAAAATATAGTTGCTATTTCAACATTTCTAACAAATGTCAAGAAGGACGCTCTTATATGATTCTTTCAATGTCACATTTTTCTTAGCGCAAAGGTAATGCAACATAAAACACGACAAAAGTGTTGTGACTAATTAAATCCAAAAGCGAGAAAGCATGATCCGCACGAGCTTTCAAAAAGCAAGTCTATCGATTTTTCTTGTTTTCTTAATCTTGAACTCCCTTTTTTGCGCAAAGTAAATCAATCCTATCAAATCTTAGTTAATAGCCAAATCGGGGTTTTTTGTTCTGCACCTATATAGCTTTTTGAAACAAATTTGTTTATTTGTATCAATCCACCATAGGTAAATAGAAGTGGAGATCAAAAGAGATATCAATAGTTTGAAGTGATTGCACCAATTGCACACACAAATCTCCAATCCACATCAAACACGATTGTGGTTGCTTTTGGCATCAACAATTCTAAAAGTATGGGTTCCTTTTGATTCTAGCTAAGAAAGATATATTACGTTTGGTGCCTGACAATCATTTGGTTAATTAATTATTATTTTTTATAGAAAATGTAAAGACTATTGCTTAGAAAGTAATAAGGGGGGTCTCAATTAGAGTTGGCCATTAGGCCGCGCCTGTTACTCCACTAATAATGTTAACTTCAACTTTAATTTCTTGACCTGATTCGTTGACTGACTTGGTCTTTTCTATAGGACAAGGCAACTCTAAAGTCTCCAATCAAACAAGGTTCATCCAATCTCTTTTCAATCTTTTCATATGGTGCTATCTCCACATACCCCAAGCAGTTCTTTAACAATTGCGCTTTGTCCAAAGACAGACAGAGACCTGATTAATGCTCTTAGCAAACTTATACATTTTAAGTTCTAGATAAAGATTTTTTCACATATTCA
The DNA here is from genome assembly GCA_017140615.1 of Eucalyptus cladocalyx. Classification (NCBI taxonomy): domain Eukaryota; kingdom Viridiplantae; phylum Streptophyta; class Magnoliopsida; order Myrtales; family Myrtaceae; genus Eucalyptus; species Eucalyptus cladocalyx. Next base: position 4,233,326 of record CM029526.1, read on the forward strand.
TTCATGGCTAGGTTGGATCTGACCCCATGTAATATATCATTGTCATCTGAGATACTTTTTTCATAGCAATTAATTATTTCACGAAATGATTCGTCTATGTAACCAATAGGAACATATATACGTCCCATTTTTTGATCAATTTACAACATGTGCTTTGTACAAAAAGTATAGTTGCTGTTCAACATTTCTAACAAGTGTCAAGAAGGACACACTTATATGATTCTTTCAGTGTCACCTTTTTCTTAGTGCAAAGGTAATGCAAAATAAGACATGACAATAGTGTTGTGACTAATTAAATCCAAAAACGAGAAAGCATGATCCGCACGAGCATCCGAAAAGGAAGCATGTCAATTCTTCTTGTTTTCTTAATCTTGAACTCCATTTTTTGTGCAAAGTAAATCAACCCTATCAAATCTTAGTTAATAGCCAAATCGGGGTTTTTTGTTCTACACCTATATAGCTTTTTGAAACAAAATTGTTTCTTTGTATCAATCCACCATAGTTAAATAGAAGTGGAGATGAAAATAGATATCAATAGTTTGAAGTGATTGCACCAATTGCACGCACAAATCTCCAATACACATCAAACACCATTGTGATTGCTTTTGGCATCAACAATTCTAAAAGTATGTGCTCCTTTTGATTCTAGGTAAGAAAGATATATTCCATATCGTGCCCGACAATCATTAGGTCAATTAATTAATTTTTTTAATATAAAATGTAAAGGCTATTGCTTGGAAAGTCATTAAGAGCCTGCTTTGCTTCGAGATGTCACTACATGTATTATACCATCTTTATATAGCTGTACTACACGGCTAAAATTTATACTCAAGCAACAATAGTCATTCTTGGCACATGCGTTGCAAGAACACAATTATAGTATGGACATATATGATTTTGCTTTTAAGCGGAACATAGGAAAGTGTGTTTTATGTAGCTACTATGCATGTAAAGTATTGGAAATTTATACATTTTAAGTTCTAGATAAAGAGTTTTTACATATTCATTCATGGCTAGGTCGGATATATGACGCCGTGTAATATGTCATTGTCATCCGAGATACTTTTTTCATAGCAATTAATTATTTTATGAAATGATTCGTCTATGTAAGAATTTGGAATTACGTTGAAAGTTTGTGACTCAATTTAGCAAATATGAAATACATATCAAGTGATCAAGCGCTGACGATGGAACATAAAAATTTCAAAGTAGGTGGAGTGGAAGAAGGGATGAGGGAAAAAAGGAAGAAAGCAATAAGGAGGAGGATAGTGCCTGTTTGCCGAACAATCAGGTCGAGAAAGTGGAAGCAAAGTGGAGATAGTGGAGAAGGAAAGATGAAATGTGGAAGAAGATCCTTTGAATTTTTTATGGGTGTAAATTTCCTTGATGCACTGAGTGTATCTATGTGATTAAAGCGGGGCTCAACTAGGGGTCAGCCAGCTTTTGTTGAATAAGGGGCTCATTAAACCCAAAAAATCTTAAAAGCTGGAAATGGTTGATATTAGGGTAGCTTCCCCTAATATGAAACGCCTATGCTTTCCAGTCTGTAATATTCTTTTCAAGATCTTGAGCCTGGAGATTTGTGGGATATAGTAAATTTATACAATATAATCTCATATAAGGATTATTTCAGATTTGCATGACAAAACACGCACTTGTTCATGATTAGATCAAAGATGATGCCGTGCAAAATATCATTATCATATAAGATGCTTTTCTTATAATGATTATTGACTTCAAGAAATGATTCGATCGGGTAAGAAATTAGAGTTACGTCTAAAGTTTTGTGACTTAATTTAGCAAACATGAAATACATATCAAGCGATTCAGCGTCGACTATGGAGGAGAAAAATTTCAAAGGTGGAGAAGAAGAAGGGAGGAAGGAACGAAGAAGAAAATAGGAAGAAAGTGAGTGTATCAGAAGGAGGTGGACTTGTTTGTTGATGGGATGGGGACCTAAAGACTGACGGGAAGAAAAAGGGAAGCAAAGTGGAGATAGTGGAGAAGGAAAGATCAAATGTGAAAGATCCTTTGCATTCTTTTTGTGATTAAAGGGGGGTCTCCAATGGGGATAGCCACCAGCTGTTCCACTAATAATGGAACCTAAGTTTGGGTCCACTTCTTTAATTTCCTGACTTTCCATCCATTTGTTATGTTGACTTGGGCTTCTTTATAAGACTTGGCAACTTCAAGAACCCAATCAAACGAGAATCGTCCGATCTTTTTCCAATCTTTTCATATTGCGCCTCCTCCACGCCCACAAAGCAAAATCTTTACCAATTCTCATTACCCAAAGACAAACAGAGGCATGATTAACGCTCTTACCTCTATGAGTATCTATCAAGTGTTGCTATTCACTCTGGTTCTATTTCTAATAATGACTTGCAGTGCCAAGAGTAATCGGCGATGTGCTTCATCCTGTGGTGATATTCACAATATACGATACCCGTTTCGACTGAAGAGTGATCCGAAAGGATGCGGTGTCTCGTACTACGAGTTGACTTGTGAATATAATCGCACTGTTTTATACCTTGATGATGTCCGATATTATGTGCAGGCTATCAATTATATTGCTAGCCAAATCAGATTGGTTGACGACGGGCTGCAAAAGGATAACTGCTCATCTCTCCCCCATCATTCATGGGCGTTGTATAACTTCAAGAAGGACTACAATCCAACCAACCCATACTACAGGAGCGACAATGGTACATTGGTTATCATGAACTGCTCAAAGCCAATTAGTTATCCATTCTATATTGCTACTGGTCCATGCAATAAGGGGTCATACTCTTCAGACACATCATCACATTGGAACTTGTATGCTTTGGTCAATCCAAAAGCATTAGATGTTAGGGATTTTTGTACCATTCACAGGTGGACATGGGTATCATTTGATTTTGGGAGTGAAGAGCAAATTAATAGCAGCTCCTACAACTACAAGCTAATCCATAACATCATGGCTGATGGATTCGGTCTCGGCTTTGAACTTTTAAGGAAGAAAGCATTCGTGTGCTTTTTTGACTTCTGGAGTATCTACGATGGTTTTGCGGGTTGCAAATACTTATACTACTATGGTAAGCATCGGTTGGCAATGAAATTTTAACGCAGTTTTGCACGATTTTATACGCTCTTTTCACTTGCTTTTTTCTCTTCAAACTGGAAAATAAAAGAAATATTTGAAATTCACATTCCTTTCCACGGTATGGCTAGAATTATTAGGCGAGCTGCCGCATGACTATTTTTTGGTCGGCATAGAGTCTATATTTTTGCTTTTTTTCTTAATTAGTTTCGTAATAAATTACTTAACTAATAATCCAAAAGTTTACTCACTAAGACATTCCTTAAAAAATTTTATTCATGTATACATAGGAGGGACAGAGTAATTAATTAAAAATGAAAATCAGTGTTTCTCTATATTTGTTGACTGTTAACAAAGCAAAGAGAATTTCATGTATCGTCTATCATCTATGTCAAATGAAGCTTTTTATTTCCATTTACTTGCAATTTCACACATCCGACTTCTCATTTTCTTCTGGACAAAGACTAACTTACACAAAGTATACCCTGTTTTCTCGTGATTTTGTTTTCTAACATCGTTTTCCTTCAATTCCTTTTCACATCATTGATTCCTTCCACAGGTGTTCCTTTCGCTGTCTTGACGGCATTCTGGACTTCTTTTGCTTTTACATTACTACTAGGTAAGCCGCAATGATTTGTTCTCAGAATAATAATAAAAAAGCAAAACTTATTCTAACCTATCAAAATTTTCCTAAGTGTTTTTCTGTGCAGTGAAATTTGTAATTGGGACACCGTTAGTTGCAACATTTCTAATCTACAAGTATAGAAGAAGGCACTTAGCAATGGATGAGAACACCGAAGAATTTTTGCAAGCTCATAACAACTTTTTACCTATAAGGTACTCTTACTCGAATATTAAGAAGATAACTGGAAATTTTAAGCACAAATTAGGTGAAGGGGGATATGGTTCTGTGTACAAAGGAACTCTCAGAAGTGGCAATGAAGCGGCCATCAAGATTTTGAAGCAATCCAAGGCCCATGGCCAAGATTTTATCAATGAAGTGGCTACTATTGGAAGAATTCATCATGTTAATGTAGTGCGGCTCATAGGCTTTTGCTTTGAAGGCTCGAAGCAAGCTCTTGTGTATGATTTCATGTCAAATGGATCTTTGGATAAGCACATTTTCATCGAGGAAGGAGATAAATTTCTTGATTACAAGAAAATAGATGAGATTGCTCTTGGGGTAGCAAAGGGGATTGAATATCTACATCGAGGGTGTGACATGCAAATACTACACTTTGACGTCAAACCTCACAACATTCTTTTAGACAAGAATTTCACTCCAAAAGTTTCTGATTTTGGACTTGCAAAACTTTATCCCATTGATCATAGCATAGTCTCAATGACTGCTGCAAGAGGAACCTTAGGATATATGGCACCTGAATTGTTCTACAAAAGCATCGGTGGTGTATCTTATAAAGCAGATGTCTATAGTTTTGGTATGTTGCTCATGGAAATGGCAAGTAGAAGGAAAAATGTAAATGCAAATGCAGAACACTCAAGCCAAATTTATTTTCCGCTATGGGTGTATGACCAAGTCAATGAAGGAGAAAGTGTGGAAATGGAAGGAGTTGTAGAAGAGGAAAGGGAGATGATAAAAAAGATGATAACAGTTGCACTTTGGTGTATACAATTAATCCCTAACCATCGGCCTCCAATGAACAAAGTCTTAGAAATGCTTGAAGGAGATATTGGTCATATTCAAATGCCTCCGAAGCCGCTTATTTACCCACCAAACGAGCTAGTTGACGATGACAAGGCCGAGATGGAATTGGAAACATTTTCAAGTTCATCAAACGCCCCCACAATTTTTGCTAGTTCTCCATTTGGAGATAGCAATGATATTTAGTGGACAATGTACAATTTGATTGGAATATCTTTGTTCCCCACACTATATTATGTTGGGAGGGAGTTGAACTAGTTTAGCTTGCAAGTGGTTCTATTTTGTCTTCTTCTAGCTCTTAAGTTACTGTAGTTCAACTGCACATGTATTTTTTATACTCTTGCATCCTCCCTCGAAAGGATAAACAAATTGGTAAGAGAGCAGAGACAAAAATCAGTGGGGTAAGGGGACAAGGGGACGGATATTGGATAATTTTTCTCCCTCATTAAGTGATTTAGGGTAATGCCTATTAAAAAGCTAATTATAACCTGCGATCTTACTTCTTAATGTGCTACCATTGGCATATGGTTTTCGATCAAGAGCTGCTAGTTTCCAATTGCAGAGAAAATGTCCATTTTATGAAGTAGACACCACCTGTTTATGCAAGAAACAACTTTTATTGAAATGGGAAAGAAGAAGGTCTCAGATGAAATAATTTCATGAAGTTTATATTTGAAAGAACTCATACTCCGTTACAAAGCAGACATGAAATTGTTGATAAGTAATTCTATGAAGTTTAGTAATTCTATGAAGTTTTCTTTGCTTCTTGTTATGCTAGGTCATTTTTTATTAGTCTAGCTTGATACTTTTTTCGACCTCCCATGTTTCTGATTGACAAAAAAATCATTTGATTTAGAACTTGACGTGGATTAATTTTGACTACCCTAAAATTAGATATATATTGTATAACTAAACACATCACGAACATTAAAAAAGCCATGTCCATGGGTGGTCCATACCATAACACTTTAAGGTTGAACCCTCGATGGGACGTTTGTGTAGGTTCATATACTAACCGTGTTTGGGAAGCGTACTTTGTATGTTCATTCTATGTTCATTCTTGCTAATTCAGTTAATCATCTGTTAATGAAATCACTTGTTTCCTATGGAATATTCACCAAAGAGTGCTGCAAAACATGCTATCTTTCATATGCTTGCTCTATGACTCGGAATGAATCACTCTTCTTTTACTGGCATGAATCTCAGGCCACAGTGTAGTTTTTAGTTATAGTTGTTGCATTTAGAAGTCGCTCAGCATTTGGCTCTACCAAATTCAAATTCTCTATTCACCACCTGCGACAATTTTTTTTTTCTTGCAATTCATTTGCTCTGACCGAGATCAAATTCTTGAGAAAATACTGATAGGGCATCACATGGCCTTGTAGGTCACATTGGCTCTAATTTAAATGATCAAAGGAAAATGGGACAGTTACTTAGAAAATTCCTACAACTTATCAACATGATGCATTTGAGTCTTAAATTTCCATTTTGTTTAATTAAAACTTGCAAATTTGAAGTTTTTTTCAATTGCACGCGATTTTTGATAATTCCGCGTCAATTGTACGTCTATTGTTGGAAGGACTAAAGTGGATGACAGAGGCAAGTTTTAATACTTAAATATACGAAAAAGAAATTTTTCGATTTAAGTACGTTGAAGTGCCTAGCAATATTTTAAAGGAATGAAATTTGAATTGCCTAGATTTTATCAATGAAGTGGCTAGTACCTAGAAAGGATTCACCATGTTAATGTAGTACTACTCATTGGCTTTTGCTTCTGGAAGTCAAAAGCAAAGTCTCAGGTCCAATTTAATGCCTAATGGATCCGTAGATAAGCATATTTTCTCCAACAGAGATGGTAGTCCTCTTGATTGCAAGAATAAGTAAGAGACCTTGAAGTGGCAAGATGGATAGAATATTCACATCGAGGATGCTATGTGCAAATTCAGTACTTTGATTTTGATCCTCATAATATTCTTCTCGACAAGAATTTCACTTGAAATATTTCTAATTCAGTACCTGATGGATCATAGTATTGTGCCTTTATTTGCCCCGTGAGGAAAAGATGATTAGTAGTGTCTCGCGTAAAGTCGACGATCCAGCTTCAGTATCCTCTAATGGAAATAGAAGGTCGAAGGAAGGATCTGTTGATGAAAATCGGGAGGCCGAAAACAGATGATAACAAAGGGCACCAGCGTCCAGCCTTCGATGAACAAGAAATGCTTGAAGGAGAAACCGGTAAGCTACAAGCGCCTCACGAGGCCGCTTCTATGCTGAGGGATCATGTGCTGGCTTAAGAATGTATGAATCTCGTTCTGCTCGAGTTGTATAAGAGGGGAGCCCAGTAGAATTGGAAGCCGAGCCCGTGAGCGCCGCTAATGAGGCCGAAACCCAACCCGGCTTGCGAAAGCCACCAATGCCACACAACTAATTGAATAGGCTTGAAAATGGTTAGGTAGATCGGAGAAGCAACATTAGCAAGACTAAGAGAATGTAAGACCTCATCACTCGGTCATCATCACCACCGCTGTGAAGGTCGATTGGCCCTCGCGATCGCTCCGCTAGGATTGGCCGACCCTCTCCTGCTCGTGACGATGACTAGCAACCTTAGCCTTTGGTTGAGCGGGAGTCTTTCCGTCCTGGCGGCGTGCCTTCAACACCTCCCCAGCCATCTCTCCCAGGTCTCCTCTTTCCTTTTTTTCCCCTTAGTAGGTTGATTGCACTTTAAGCGCGCGTTGCTCACGACCGGGGTACAGAGCTAGCCTGCAGCAAATCAAGAATATTCGGTACCCATGCTTTTGACGGGGACGAAGCCGTTCCTCTTAATTATCGACACACTAAATTTGTAGGATCAACAAAATAAAAAAAAGAACGACAAAACATTCCCATCACGGAACGTGAAGAAATCGCGCATTGATTGATCTTCTTTTTCTCCATGCACGAATGAAACGCATAATAAGCGGATTGACCATGTAATTCGTGAACCTTAACATGATTTCAGCGTTCGTTAATTCCTGTTTTTTGCAGAAGAATTGCCTCATGGTCATGGCAATCTATTTACGTTTCTTGTTTCCTGAGCGTCGTGCTCTTGATGTGGAGCGATGAGTCTCCCCGTCTTCTCTCCACCGTCCGATATCGAAGCTCGCTCCTTCCCGCCGAAACCTCTCCCCGCTCGCCCGTCAACCGCCGCCTGAATACCCCACCACCACGGTGGCGACCTCCCTGGAGCGTTTTCCCACCTCGACCTCATGTCCCGTGATGGGCTCCATTCCGACCTCCTCACCTTGTCTCTCCTCCTCTAGTCCTGCATTCGCTCGGGAGGCACGTCCATCGCGCGCTGTGGCTCGGTCCCAGCTCGAGCCCGACTCGGCGATTCTCAACCCGCTCGTCAGTCTCGACTCAAAATCCAATGACTGGGCCGACGCCGATATGATATTTATGGACATGGGTAGAAAAAGGGACTTGGTTTCTTGGAGTTGCATGATCTCTTGCCATGCCAATAATCACATGGGAGTTTGAAGCGGTAGATACTTTCCTTCATATGCTTGAAGATGGTTTATTTTTTCCCTAACGGTTATTGTTTCACGGTGGTTATTGGGGCTCGTTCGGTTCCGGAAAATGCATCAATTGGCGATACAATTTTCGGGTTTATAATCAAAAGTGGCTGCGTTGATTCTGATGTGTGGTGTTGGGTGTGCATTTTAATTGACATGTTTGCAAAGGTAATGCTGATTTTGTTTCAGCACATAAGGTGTTCGAGCAAATGTGCGAGAAAAATGTGGTGGCCTGGACTTTGATGATGGCAAGATGTACTCAGTTGGGTTGTCCAAAGAAGGCTGTTGATTTGTTTCTGGATATGCTTGTCAGTGGAACTGTGGCATATAGATTTACACTCAACGCTGTTTTGTCGGCATGTTCGGAGTTGGAGTTGCAATCGCTGGGGGTGCAATTGCATTCCTGGGTTATACGGTCTGGATTGGCTTCGAATATCTGTGTTGGATGCAGCCTGGTGGACATGTACGAGAAGGGCGTCTGATCAGATGCAAGATCATAAGGTTATGTCCTAGACAGCGATAATCACGGGATATATGCAAACTGAAGAAGATGAGGAGTATCAAACTCTTTTCAGAGATAAAAGGTCCAGTGAGGCCAAACAATTTCGTATTTGCTGGTGTTCTCAAGGCACGTGGAAGTACTCGTGATGTAGATATGGGGATACAAATATATGGGCTAGCTATAAAATTGGGCTTTGCCGGTGATACTTGGGCGGGTAATTCTCTCATAAGCATGTATTCTTGGTTGGGCCACATGGAAGACGCTCAGAGAGCTTTTGATGTGCTATTTGAAAAGAATTTGATTTCTTTTGGTACCTTTGTAGATGCCGATGCCAAAAGTTTGGACGATCAAGCCTTTGAACTACTACATGAGATTGAGAGAGGAATTGAAACGAGTGCTTTTACATTTGCCAGCCTTTTAAGTGGAGCTGCTTGTATCAGCGCTATTGGTAAGGGGGAAGCAAATCCATGCGAGGGGTAAAATCAGGGCTGGACTCAAATCAAGTCATTTCCGATGCTTTGATACTATATATTCAAGGTGTGGAAACGTAGAAGCTGCTTTTCAAGTTTTCTGTGATATGAAGGAAAAATATTATAGCCTGTACTTCAATGATCACTGGTTTTGCAAAACATGGATTTGTGGCAAGAACTGTGGACACATTCTGTAAAATACTCGAGGCCAGTGGGAGGCCAAATGAGATCACCCATGTCGCTGTTTTATCTTCTTGTAGCTATTTGGTTTGATTTCTGATGAGTAAGAACACTTTAGGTCAAAGTACACGGAACATGGAATCTTGCCTAGAATTGGACACTATGCACGCATGGAATTATTATCCCTTGTTGATGCTCTTCAGTTTATAATTTCAATGCTTTTCAGGGCTGATACACTGGTTTGGTGTAGATTTCTGGAGCTTGCCGAGTTCATGGCAATGTTGAACTTGCAAAACAAGCTGCGGCAATGATTTTTCAGCAGGAACCGGATGACCCTGTTTATTATGTTTTGCTATCAAATCTGTATGCCTCAGCTGGTCTACTGGAAGATGCAGCGGCAATCGGAATGAAGGTCAAACTGAAATCTTACAAAAGAAGCCGGTTGTAGCTGGATTCAAGTGAAAAATATAGTTCACAACAGGAGATCTATGACGAACTGGACCGATTGGCTAGTTGAATAAAGAAACTGGGTTATGTTCTGAATACCGAATTTGTTCTTTATGACGTGGAGGAGGGATAAAAGGGACAATATTTGCTCTAGGACAGTGAAAAATCGCTGTTGTTTTGGGCCTTATAAGCACCTCCAGTCCGAAATCTGTCGGGGTGTGACATCCCGATTTTTCTCAAGTTTATTTTCAGTCAATTGAGTTGGGCAATTCATCTGTGCATATAGTTCGTCTCTCGAGTTGGCCACTCACGAGAGAACTAGTCTATTGAGTGAAGTAATTAAGGTATTCAACCGCGTCAGACTTGGGGACTGATCACCCTCGGGTCGGATGCAAGAAGATTTCCCCAAAAGCTACTCAGTGGACTAGGCGCGCTAAAATCGCACCAGAGTGAAATTAACCGTGAAATTGAAATTGAATTCTGAAATTTGAAAGTCAAAGGGTGTTGCAAATCTTATTAGGAACATTGGATTAATTCGTGGACTTTAAATTGGACTCAATTAGAAGAGAATTGATGGAAATTGAAATAATTAAATGTACAAGAGCTTGGGCCGTGGAAAATGAATGGACCTATTGGAAGAAGTTATGGAGGGTTTGAGTTAGTGGAGAATGACATCGCAGGTGATGTCATGGTGGAGCCAAATTCAAAGAGAGCTTGACAAGTGTCACAAGCCAATTGGCTCACCAAAAGTGGGGATGTCACTTCCCTCCCTTGTCTCCATCTTCAAGCTTGAGAGGAGAGAGATTGGGAGGGAAACCGAAGGAGGAAGAACCAACGGAAGCAGCCGAGCTTCGTCCGTCCACCGCGTGCTCGATCGTCGCCGTTCGTCGCTCGCCGCTGGAGTCCGCCGTCGCCACTCGTCCGTGCGCGACCGCACACCGTCCGTGCGCCGAGCCACCTTGCCTCCGTCTCCGCCGCGAAGCCCCGACCGTCGCGGCTCCAAGCCGCTTCGCTCATCGCCGCCCGCCGCCGCCGAGCTACCGTCCCGAACTCTAGCTTCCTCCGCCGGTCTTCCTCCGCCCATTCGGCCGCCATTCTGTCGCCATTCAAGCCGGTTAGTTGCTGGAAAGAAAACCAGCTAGATCTAGCATCTTCCGAGCTCGTTTTGGTCCCCTTTTAGTGCTCATTTGGTCTTGATCCGTGTAAGTTTGTCGTCGGCGTCGTCGTGCTCTTCACCGGAGACTCGTCGGAAAGTGATTCCGGTGAGTTTACCTCACTAATCCGTGATTAGCGAGTTAATGATGTCTTAAGCATGCTTAGTTTAAGTTGATTGAGATTAGGTGGATAGATTGGCTTAATTAATTATGGATTATATTAAGGTGATTAATTAAGGTAAAGTGTGTTTAGTTTAATGGTTAAGTATGTTTATTTTTAAAATAAACCTTGATGTGACTTAAAGGAGTTTATTTATGATTTAAATAAATGCTTCGAAATTGTTGGATTATTTAATAATATATCTTATTCCGAAATTCATTAAAATATTATTTATTAAAAAAAAAACTCGAAAATTTTATTTTGACCCTAGTTGCTCAGAATTTCGTGCCGATCGTTGTTGTGCTAGTAGAATTTGAAATTGATGATTAATTGTGGTGAATTGAGTGTGATTGCGATTTATGAGCATTCTTTAGAAAACCCTAAGTGTGGAAATTGATGGGAGATTGGCCGTGCTTAACCACCTATTAGAGGTCGTGCCTGATAGGGCCATGATGAACCACCTATGAGAGGTCGTGTCTAATAGGGCCGTGATGAACCACCTAAGAGAGGTCGTGCCTAATGGGGTCGCGATTGACCACCTATTAGAGGTCGTGCCCAGTGAGGCCGTGATGGACCACCTATGAGAGGTCGTGCCTAATGAGGCCGTGAATTACCACCTAATTGTAGGTCGTGCCGAGTGGGGTCGTGATTGCCACTGGTTATTAAACCTTCCTATAGGGTTGAGATTGAGAGCAATGATTGAATTGCTAGAATGACATGTAATCGGCCAAGTCGATTGATCGCTGAGACGATCCAAGTGGTTGAATTTTCCTGATGGTGTGATTGTGTCATGGTTGTTTGACTATCATGATTGTTCGTGGTTAAATTATATAAATTATGCTAATCTGCAGATGAAGGCTGAGGCGAGGTAAGTCTTCTTGATGTCGTGGCTAAGCTACTTTGGGGCGTATTTACTTTCTAATAGGGGTTTAGGAGGGGTGAACTTGCTGAGACAAAGTCTCATCCCGATTTGGGAAAAAATATTTCAGGACCCTAGATGGCGGGACCCCCAGAGAAGAATGGCATCCCGGTTTAGATTATCGAGCAGGTGCGCGGCTTCCCTGACCCTGGGAGCCATTGGGTCTATGAGCTGATTAGATCTACCGTGTGGATCCAAGAGACTGAAGACGTTAGGGTGCCCCATAGGTATAGAGCTTGGTTCCGTTTTGGGGCCAATGGTTTTAGGATTAGTCCACTTGACGGTTTGACATTCCCACGGCCGTGATGGATGCTCTCCGGGAGAGGGTGTAGCTGACCTTCCGATGGTAGGGTGGATAACCCACCATCTCCAAGCCCAAATGATCGAGTGGAGGATGTGGGATCGTCGAACGAGTCCAATTAGTAGTTATAGGACCGTTCTCCTTTTTGTTGTGGGCTGATCCATGATGTGTAGGCTAACCCCCTTTTTTTGATGCACATAAACTCTGACCCATTTTTGGTGCATAGTCTCTAGATCCTGTTGATGTACCTAAACCTTGTAATGATGATGATGTATGAAAGTATGTTGTTTGATTTTGAATTGATGTTCCTGCTGTCCTATCCCGTATGCTTTTGTAAGGGGTTTCTTAGTACGTTCCGCTTGCGCATTAAAATGAAAATTGGGGTCGGCGACACTACCTGGGAATGTCGCATTTACATGACCATGGTGGGTTGTTTCACGTGTCTCGGGGTTCGGGGCGTGACAACCCCGTTTAAGTGGTATCAGAGCATGGTGGTGTATGGAGTGATAAGGACGATGAGTCATGGGATAGTTAGTAGGAAGAACTTTTCATATTCCAATGCATGTGATTGTTAGTTGTTTGTTAGCTTGATTGAAAGGTTACTCAAATTCTAATATAGTATTGGAATTCGCCAATAGGCATCTATATTGAGCCTGTAGCATGAGTGACCGAGTGCCAAGAGCTGCTAGGAAGAGAGCAGTAGGCCCCGTGTTTCGGGGTGGGCCGTCGATGAGAGTCGGTGCCCGAAATGCCTTGGGAAGAGCGCAGGCTGTGGCCAGTGCGAGTGGTGCAGCGTCACCTCCAAAGGATGCGGTAGCCCCTGAGGATTCGAGGTTTGCTGGGATCATGCAGATGCTCGAGATGATGGGTGACAGACTAGACCAGCAGGCCGCCGCTTTAGCCGCCGCTATCGCCGCTGCCACTAATGCTGCTAATGTCGCCAATGCTGCTGCTGCCGCTAATGCCGCCGCTGCTACTGCCGCCGCACCGGTTGCCAAGCCAGAAGAGGAACTTGAGGAAATTCCCCTCGAGGATGTGGCCGCTGGGAGACCTAGACAGAAGTTGGTGCAGCACTTTTTGAGATTGAATCCACCAACGTTCACGGGAGCGGGAGATCTCGAAGCTGCAGCACTGTGGGTTCAGGAACTAGAGAATGCCTTTGAGCTGCTGTTGTGCACTGAGGAAGAGAAGGTCGTGCTGGCGGCCTATCAGTTGAGGGGGACCGTAGCCACATGGTGGAAAACTAATAAAGGGATAGTGTTCCCTGATGGTGTAGCTCGAGAGTGGAATGCGTTTCTAGAAGCCTTCAATGAGAAGTACTTTTCAAATTGTGCTAAAGAGTTGAAGATGGCGGAGTTCCAACGCCTTCGTCAAGGTGCTATGATAGTCGATCAGTATGAAGCGAAGTTTGCTGAACTGTCGCAGTATGCCCCTGAATTAGTTCAGAAACCGATAGACCGAATTTGAAGATTTAGAGATGGGCTTAGACCGGAGGTGAGGAGCTTTTTGGTGCCGTTAGATCTGAAGGAGTACAAGGATCTTTACAAGCGGGCCCAGCTAATTGAGAAAGACCAGAATGAGAAAGCCGCCGCATCTGGGTCGCGGTTTAATTCAAGCAGAAGTGATAATCGGTTCGGGAAGAGGCCGATGCCTGGGGGAAGGTACCATGTTCCGCCCACTAGGAAGGGTGGAGTGGGGAAGCCGTCATCAAGCTTTAATGGAGCATGTCGTTTGTGTGGAAGGCGACATGGCTCAGCCCTGTGCCCTCCTAGGACGGGTGCTTGCTATGAGTGTGGCCAGCAGGGTCACATTGCTAGGGTTTGTCCTAGGGGACAAATGAGACAGCCTCAGTTGCCGCCGTCGCCACCGCTGGGCCAGAACAGAGGATTCGCACCACAGATCATGCCGCAGGGTAGATTGAACCGACCTCCAGCTCAAGGAAGGGCTTATGCGCTCACCAGAGGACAGGCGGAGGATGCGCCTAATGTGGTCACAGGTATGGTCTTGCTGAACGACCATCCTGCTTATGCTTTATTTGATCCTGGAGCTTCGCATTCGTTTATAGCTGAAAGATTTGTTAAATTGATAGAATTAATTCCTGAATTGTTGGAGTCTGTGGTTAGTATATCTACTCCGTTGAAAGATAAAGTGTTAGCTACAGTAGGTTGCCTTGATTGCAAGTTAGTGATTGGTGAGCGAGAGGGGAGGATAGACTTGATAGTCCTGGCCATGTATGATTTTGATGTGACAATTGGCATGGACTGGCTCACCAAGCAACGAGCTAAAATGGATTGCTATCGCAAGGCGATTCAGTTTAACCCGTTAGGGGGTGAGAGCTTCGAATTTATTGGGAGTCGAGGAGGACCCTCGGTTTCCTTAATTTCATCGCTCGAAGCGACACACTTGCTAGGCAAGGGTTGCCAAGGTTACTTAGCGACTGTCGTAGACACGACAGTAGAGGAGTTAAAGATTGAAGATATCGCAGTGGTACGAGAGTTCCCAGACGTGTTTCCGAAAGAATTACCGGGTTTACCGCCAGAGAGAGAGATAGAGTTTGTGATCGAATTAGCCCCTGGGACAGAACCGATCTCTAAAGCTCCTTACCGAATGGCCTTGTCAGAGCTTAAGGAACTAAAGGTGCAAATGCAAGAGTTATTGGATAAAGGATTTATTCGTCCAAGCGCATCACCTTGGGGAGCACCGGTATTGTTTGTGAAGAAGAAAGATGGTTCATTACGCTTGTGCATCGATTACCGACAGCTCAACCAGGTGACAATTAAGAACAAGTATCCGTTGCCAAGGATTGATGATTTGTTTGATCAGCTTCAAGGAGCGTCGATATTTTCTAAGATCGACTTGAGGACGGGGTATCATCAGCTAAGAATCAAGAAGGAAGATATCCCAAAGTCGGCGTTTCGCACTTGATACGGCCATTATGAGTTTACGGTGATGCCGTTTGGGTTGACAAATACCCCGGCTGCTTTCATGGACCTGATGAATCGGGTGTTCAAAGAGTATTTAGATCAGTTTGTAATTGTTTTCATCGACGACATCCTGGTGTATTCAAGGAGTACTGAGGATCATGAAAAGCACTTAAGGATAGTGCTTCAGACCTTAAGAGATCACGAGCTATACGCCAAGTTTAGTAAGTGCGAGTTTTGGCTGACTCGTGTGGCTTTTCTAGGTCATGTCATCTCTGGAGAAGGAATCTCAGTGGACCCCGCAAAGATTGAGGCAATGATCAACTGGCCGAGACCGACGACAGTGACGGAAATCAGAAGCTTTCTAGGTTTAATAGGGTATTACAGACGGTTTGTAGAAGGGTTTTCAAGGTTAGCATCGCCAATGACGAGACTTCTGAAGAAGGAAGAGAAATTTGTGTGGACGGATAAGCGTGAGAGTAATTTCCAAGAGCTTAAGCATAAGCTAACTACCGCACCTGTACTTACTATCCCATCCGGTCCAGGAGGGTTTGAGATCTACAGTGATGCGTCATTTAAGGGATTAGGTTGTGTGTTGATGCAGCATGGTAGGGTTGTTGCATATGCGTCCCGTCAGTTGAGACCTCACAAGTTGAATTATTCGATGCATGACTTGGAGCTTGCAGTAATCATCTTTGCCCTGAAGATTTGGAGGCATTATTTGTGCGGAGAAAGATTTCAGATCTTCACTGACCATCAAAGTCTCAAGTACCTATTCTCTCAGAAGGAGTTGAATATGAGACAGCGTCGATGGATGGAGCTCTTAAAGGACTATGATTGCGAGATTTTGTACCACCCGGGAAAGGCGAACAAGGTCGTCGATGCGCTGAGTAGAAAGTCTTCAGTCGCTCAAATGGTACTCAAGGAATAGGGCCTAATTGAGAAAGCGCGAGATTCAGATTTCAAGTTTGAGGTAGGCCACCTTTCGAACCTTGTGGCCACCCTTAGAATTGAACCGGAAGTGCGAGTCGAATCGAACACTTCAACAGATGGATTCAGATGTTCAGAAAATCCTGCAAGAGGATGCAAAGAAAAGGAAGGCTGACTTTCAGATTTCTGAGGATGGAACATTGAGGTTCCAAGGACGATTGGTTGTACCTGCCGATGTGGAGCTTAAAGAAGAAATTCTTTCAGAAGCGCATCGTAGCAGTTACAACATTCATCCTGGTAGTACCAAAATGTATCAGAATCTGCGTCAACACTATTAGTGGTGTGGCATGAAGGCGGATATCGTCAAGCATGTCGCCAAGTGTTTGACGTGTCAGCAGGTGAAAGCTCAACATTGCAAACTGGGAGGACTTTTGCGACCCCTTGAGATCCTAGAGTGGAAATGGGAGCATATCACGATGGACTTCGTGACGGGACTACCGAGAAGCCAGAGAGGGAACGATTCGATTTGGGTAGTGGTCGACAGACTGACAAAGTCGGCTCACTTCATTGCAGTTCGAAGAGACTTGAATTTGGATAGACTGGCAGATCTATATGTACGTCAAGTGGTTCGTATACATGGAGTGCCAGTTACAATTACTTCGGACAGAGACCCGAGGTTCACCGCCGCTTTTTGGAAGAGCTTGCAATCCGCTTTAGGAACGAAACTGCAGTACAGTACGGCCTATCACCTACAGACTGATGGCCAGTCTGAGAGGACAATTCAGACCCTTGAGGACATGCTGCGAGCTTGTGTCTTGGACTTCAAAGGAAGTTGGGAGGAACAGCTTCATCTGGTTGAATTCGCCTATAACAACAGTTATCAGCAGAGTATATAATTGGCTCCTTTTGAAGCATTGTATGGCAGAGCATGCAGAACGCCAGTGTGCTGGGATGAGGTTGGAGAAAGAAAGATCACCGGTCCAAAGTTGGTTCAGCAGTCAGTAGAGGCAGTTGCAGTTATCAGAAATAGGTTAGAAACCGCTCAAAGCCGTCAGAAAAGTTATTCCGATAAGCGTCGAAGGCCATTAGAATTCCAAGTTGGTGAGCACGTCTTCTTGAAGGTGTCACCGGTGAGAGGTACTTCCCGCTTTGGCAAAAAGGGAAAACTGAGTCCGAGGTACGTAGGTCCCTTTGAGATTTTGGAAAGAATAGGGACTCTGGCGTACCGTCTTGCACTACCGCCAAAGTTGTCACAGGTGCACAACGTCTTTCACGTGTCGATGTTGAGGAAGTATGAACCTGACCCGACTCACGTTCTAAATTTCGAGGAATTAGACGTGGATGACAAAGTGTCATACGTTGAAAGCCCGGTTCAAATTGTGGATCGCAAAGAGCAAGTTCTGCGCACCAGGACCATCCCAATGGTCAAAGTGGTATGGCAGCACCATGGCACTGAAGGAGCAACTTGAGAGACTGAAGAGTCGATGAGAGAATTGTACACCCACCTTTTTGAGCAAAGTGTGTAATGGTTTAAATTTCGATGACGAAATTTTTATAAGAGGGGAAGAGTTGTGACATCCCGATTTTTCTCAAGTTTATTTTCAGTCAATTGAGTCGAGCAATTCATCTATGCATATAGTTCGTTTCTCAGAGTTGACCACTCACGAGAGAACTAGTCTATTGAGTGAAGTAATTAAGGAATTCAACCGCGTCAGACTTGGGGACTGATCACCCTCGGGTCGGATGCAATAAGATTTTCCCAAAAGCTACTCGACTAGGCGTGCTAAAATCGCACCAGAGTGAAATTAACCGTGAAATTGAAATTGAATTCTGAAATTTGAAAGTCAAAGGGTGTTGCAAATCTTATTAGGAACATTGGATTAATTCGTGGACTTTAAATTGGACTCAATTAGAAGAGAATTGATGGAAATTGAAATAATTAAATGTACAAGAGCTTGGACCCCGGCGGAAAATGAATTGGACTTATTGGAAGATGTTATTGAGGGTTTGAGTTAGTGGAGAATGACATCGGCGGGTGATGTCATGGTGGAGGCCAAATTCAAGGAGAGCTTGACAAGTGTCACAAGCCAATTGGCTCACCAAAAGTGGGGATGTCACTTCCTCCCTTGTCTCCATCATCTTCAAGCTTGAGAGGAGAGATTGGGAGGGAAACCGAAGGAGGAAGAACCAGCGGAAGCAGCCGAGCTTCGTCCGTCCACCGCGTGCTCGATCGTCGCCGTTCGTCGCTCGCCGGAGTCCGCCGTCGCCGCTCGTACGTGCGCGACCACACGCCGTCCGTGCGCCGAGCCGCCTTGCCTCCGTCTCCCGCCGCAAAGCCCCCGACCGTCGTCGCAGCTCCAAGCTGCTGCTCGTCACCGCCGCCCGTCGCCGTGAGCTACCGTCCCGAACTCTAGCTTCCTCCGCCGGTCTTCCTCCGCCCATTCGGCCGCCATTCCATCGCCATTCAAGCCGGTTAGTTGCTAGAAAGAAAACCAGCTAGATCTAGCATCTTCCGAGCTCGTTTTGGTCCCCTTTTAGTGCTCATTTGGTCTTGATCCGTGTAGGTTTGTCGTCGGCGTCATCGTGCTCTTCGCCGGAGACTCGTCGGAAAGTGATTCCGGTGAGTTTACCTCACTAATCCGCGATTAGCGAGTTAATGATGTCTTAAACATGCTTAGTTTAAGTTGATTGAGATTAGGTGGATAGATTGGCTTAATTAATTATGGATTATATTAAGGTGATTAATTAAGGTAAAGTGTGTTTAGTTTAATGGTTAAGTATGTTTATTTTTAAAATAAACCTTGATGTGACTTGAAGGAGTTTATTTATGATTTAAATAAATGCTTCGAAATTGTTGGATTATTTAATAATATATCTTATTCCAAAATTCATTAAAATATTATTTATTAAAAAAAAAAACTCGAAAATTTTATTTTGACCCTAGTTGCTCGAATTTCGTGCCGATCGTTGCTGTGCTAGTAGAATTTGAAATTGATGATTAATTGTGGTGAATTGAGTGTGATTGCGATTTATGAGCATTCTTTAGAAAACCCTAAGTGTGGAAATTGATGGGAGATTGGCCGTGCTTAACCACCTATTAGAGGTCGTGCCTGATAGGGCCGTGATGAACCACCTATGAGAGGTCATGCCTAATAGGGCCGTGATGAACCACCTAAGAGAGGTCGTGCCTAATGGGGCCGCGATTGACCACCTATTAGAAGTCGTGCCCAGTGAGGCCATGATGGACCACCTATGAGAGGTCGTGCCTAATGATGCCGTGAATTACCACCTAATTGTAGGTCGTGCCAAGTGGGGCCGTGATTGCCACTGGTTATTGAACCTTCCTATAGGGTTGAGATTGAGAGCAATGATTGAATTGCTAGAATGACATGTAATCGGCCAAGTCGATTGATCTCTGAGACGATCCAAGTGGTTGAATTGTCCTGATGGTGTGATTGTGCCATGGTTGTTTGACTATCATGATTGTTCGTGGTTAAATTATATAAATTGTGCTAATCTGTAGATGAAGGCTGAGGCGAGGTAAGTCTTCTTGATGTCGTGGCTAAGCTACTTTGGGGCGTATTTACTTTCTAATAGGGGTTTAGGAGGGGTGAACTTGCTGAGACAAAGTCTCATCCCGGTTTGGGGAAAAATATTTCAGGACCCTAGATGGCGGGACCCCCAGAGAAGAATGGCATCCCGGTTCAGATTATCGAGCAGGTGCGCAGCTTCCCTGACCCTGGGAGCCATTGGGTCTATGAGCTAATTAGATCTATCGTGTGGATCCAGGAGACTGAAGACGTTAGGGTGCCCCATAGGTATAGAGCTTGGTTCCGTTTTGGGGCCAATGGTTTTAGGATTAGTCCACTTGACAGTTTTGACATTCCCCTGGCCGTGATGGATGCTCTCCTAGGAGAGGGTGTAGCTGACCTTCCTGATGGTAGGGTGGATAACCCACCATCTCCAGGCCCAGCGCAGTCAGCAGTGGAGGATGTGGGATCGTCGAACGAGTCCAATTAGTAGTTATAGGACCGTTCTCCTTTTTGTTGTGGGCTGATCCATGTTGTGTAGGCTAACCCACTTTTTTTGATGCACATAAACTCTGACCCATTTTTGGTGCATAGTCTCTGGATCCTGTTGATGTACGTAAACCTTGTAATGATGATGTATGAAAGTATGATGTTTGATTTTGAATTGATGTTCCTGCTGTCCTATCCCGTATACTTTTGTAAGGGGTTTCTTAGTACGTTCCGCTTGCGCATTAAAATGATAAATTGGGGTCGGCGACACTACCTGGGAATGTCGCATTTACATGACTATGGTGGGTTGTTTCACGTGTCTCGGGGTTCGGGGCGTGACACAGGGTGTTTAAGAATTTCCACATTTGCAGAGATGGTCATTCGGTGATTAAGTATATCTCCATGGAACCGGAAGATCTATAGTCGTAAAGGGTGCAAACCAGTTCCATCATTTTATGGACGGAACATGCTCATGCAATGACTACTGGTGACGATGCTTCTTAACTTGTCTCATTTATTGTGTAATTTGAATCTCTATTTTAGATTTTCCCCCTTTGTTCCTATGTTACTTGAACTGGGATTCTGTCGTTTCCCTAGCAAGCCCAACAATGTAAATATCATGTTTTGAAATGTATATGGAGTTTGTACTCCTACTGTCAAAATACCAAGCAGAAGACCTCAAAATTGATCTCGATAAAATTCAGCAATATGATTCATGAAATCTAAAACAGTCATGCTTTAACCTTTGGATTTTCCTAGAGTGTGCAGTTTTCGGATTCTAGATATTTATGTTCTGTTCTATTGCTTGCGTTCCCAATATGCAGTCCTGAAGCCCAATAATTCATTCATTGTCTGAAAATTCTGTATGAATTTTGTTTTGGAAAGTTTGCTTGTAGTGCCTCCAACTTTTAGTTAGTCTACATTTTTGGATGTGGAGTTTTTTTTTGCTTTTTCATCTTCAAGTTCAACTATGCGATCATGTATATGTTGCTACAACATTTTCCAGACTGTTGCAGGGTGGATAATTTTAGGAAAGTGGTGATTGAGAAGAAACAAGAGTACCTTACGTGTGTAAACAATGGTTTGAAACCGAGGGGCATGATCCATGAAGGGTTCATGCAGTGATCAAGCATTCACAAGTATTGCACCTACTTGTCAGGGAGGAAATTGTTCTCCATCACATGGGGTATAGTTCCTGATGTACATCTTAGCTCCATATTGTTCCTCTGCAAGGCTTCTCGTATACAGCATTGGACTTGTCAGAGCAGGGAAAGCAACAGGTACTTGTTGCTAGTTTCCCCTCAGCAAATGACTGAATGTAATCTAAAGGTGTTTGACTAGAATGCACACCGTAACTGCTATGTTGTTTCCAGCAATGTGGCAATTATGATCATCTAAACATACGATTCCTATCAAAGAATGTTACTGTCCTCTGAGGCAAGAATTGATGAGGCAAATAATGTTATGCCACACCGCATGCCATAAGCTGACAAAGCCACTTGCACTCTCGAACGATGGATGTGTTTAAACTAGTGCAGATAACAGAGTTCGCAAAGGTATATAATGTGCACAAGCAGGTAATTTGAATTAAGAATCTTATAAAGTAGGCAAGTAGCTTTCAGATAAATTGAGTTTCTTACTGATTCTCGAGGTTCTTCACGCTCAATGGAGAATCATCCTAATGAGAAAGACCACTCATTGTGACAGGAGGCTGTGGATCTCTCTTCCAGCTCCATTCAGTTTTATTGACATTTTTTGCTCCACGGCACTATTAAAGGAGGGCGAGAATAATTGAAACCTCACATAACAAAGTGTTCAAAGTACGACAACCAGACCCGTCTAATGGACAGCAGAATTCATAGGCACAAATTCTATGCAACATCCATCACAATGTTGCAAATACAGGTACAAATTCTATGCAACATCTCTTTTTGTTTGCTCCATATTGAGCCAGCTACAGTGCTAGATACAAAGTATCTCTGCTTATTCTTTAAATTTGCAACATTTTCGCCTCTGCTCTGCAGGAAAAAACCGGCTCTCGCTGGATTTTGCTGATCATATAATGTCTAGAGCTTTGGGATTCTCTTCTCCATTTCTATGTTTTCTTTACATACTTCCGTAGTTGTTCGAGTAAAGATAGTGTTAATTGATGTGAATTCGAAATTTTCCATGGTTAGCGTAGTGACAGGCAAAGCACTTCCGCAAGAACTGATAAGCCATTGGAAAATTTTGAAGTGCTCGTACTTTTTACCGACTTTTCTCAGCTTGACTGTTCACTCATATCAATTAAAATTTTCAGTTTGTCAGGGAGCCTCGAGGACAATGGAATGAAATGCTCGGTGAAACAATAAATAAAGGATCCAAGTTCACCTTCTCAGTGGTTTGTTTAAGATATCATGTTTAGCATAAACCTTAATAGAAAGACTGGCTAAAACATCTCTCCAAGCTATCTGCGGCACTAATACTAGAGTTGATACTTGATATTGAGTCTCATCTTTTCTGGAGATAGAGATCTTTCAATAAATTTGGGACTTTGCTTGTTCAAATGTCATCAGAAATTAGTAAGGAAAAGAGAGTGGTGCTATTTATTAATGATATCTATATGCAGTATCTCTGTTTTAATACAATTTTAGTGATGAGTTAATATCACGAAAAGTCCCACATTAGTATAAACGTGACAAATTTACCCCAAATTAAATTTTTCACCACAAAAAATCCCAAACCAGTACACTTTCTCCAAATTTACTCCAAATGACCAAAAAATACCAAATTAGTACATGTGCAAACTGTTTTTTTTTACTGCAAAAAACCTCAAATTTGTACATTTATGACAAATATGCCATCCGTCAAATTATATTAATATCACAAAAATTCACAAAATTGGTACAATTGTGACAAACGGAGAGTAAAATCTCAAATTGGTATACTAGTCAACTGTCACGTGTCATCTAATTCAGCAATTTGATAGTAAAATTTAACTAAAATTTAACGGAAACTAACAGAAGATAAATTTGTCACAAGTATATCAATTTGAGGTAAATTTATTAAAGGTGTACCGTTTTTGATGGTTGAAAAATTAATTTGAGGTAATTTTTTTGTGGTATTAACCCTTTAGTGATTAGGAGATTAATCCATTTTTTAGTGTCCACTTAAGAGGGTGCAAGTGGTGGTGGTGACTCCTGGTCACGCAGATTTTAATGTCGATTTCATCTTGTCGGTCACGCATTGTTTTTCGGAAAAGAATAGTTAACCATACCAAGGCAATATAGGACATGAGATGCTAAACGCAAGAAAATTCCAGATTCTACAAAACGATTCATGTAAAGGTGATGTTGACTCTTCTGTGTCTTGGGGTCTTGTCGAATCAAAGGATGCCTACCATTATTTTCGTCATCCTGTGCTTTCGCGGAATTGCATGTTCTTTGCTTACTTGCAATGTGAAAAAGTGAATGGAGCAATAATTTCGTGGCTTGTCGAATAAATCCACCGATTTGTTCTTATGGGTAGAAGTAAATATAGACAACGGAAAAAAAAAATTCTCTTTCTCTACAATGATTTCTCATTTGTTTTCGACACTCAAATAATTCAAAATCACGGTACAATAATCTGCAGAAATATAACTATCATAGACCGAGAATAAGTCCACTGATTTGTTATTTTGGGTAGAAATAAATATTGACAATGGAAAAAAAATTCTCCTTCTCTGCAATTATTTCTTATTTGTTGTCAACACAGAAATAAATTAAAATCAAGATACAATAATCTGCAGAAATATGACTATCATAGATTGAAATACAATGAGAATTCATATACAATCAGAGTGGAGAATATGCTAGCATAAGGACTCAATAAATGGGAATAATAGGCTAACAATTGGAACTATTAGCTTCTCCATTTGGCTAAAGATGAAAAGCCAAATCAACATGTTCATATCCTCATCGCCACTCACTACAAAGTTATCCCCTCAATATCCAGTCGAACTAAAAAGCTTATTATCTTTCTTCCCCTGTTGCAGTCAAACATAATAGACCTTATATTCATCCCAAAGCTGACGGACGAAAGAGAGAGCGTAAAAGAAAGGAAAAGGTGATGGAACATTAATGAAGTAAAATGGGGCCAACCAGCTTTTGTTGATTGAGGGGCTCAATAAACGCCAAAAGTGTCAAAACCTAGAAAGAAAGAGGGAAGCTCCCCCCCAATTTCAAACGTCTCTGCTTTCCGGTTTATAATAGTCTTTTCATGATTCTTAACCTGAAGCTTTGTCCGGTCCCGTGTGGCTTTGTCCAGCCGAGTATCGTAAGCATTGAAATGGTTTACTCGGGATTGACTTGTGTTGCCCCTCCAAACGCATTGGTTATTGAATGGCCGAGCTTCAGCGGATTGTCTATCGTATCCCGAGCACGATGTTTCTACTGATAAACATTAGTAATTCGTGATGAACTTCAGCAAATCAATATAAAACCAACAAAAAGAACACAATTAATCACATTTGAAACAATATTACGATGCAGGCCGCCAAGCCTCAAAGCATCAAGAAGCTGCTGAAAATGTGAAAGAATCTCCAATTACCATTTCAGTGAATAGTCAATATTCATATGGTAAATGTTAAAAAAAATTCTCAAAATGTTTCAATGAGGATTTATTAATCATCTCTCAATAATGAGAATGAGAAAAAAGCTCATTTGATTAAGGTAATAGTACTGTTACATGCTAATTAGAACATATATACGACCTATTTTATAATCAATTTACAACATGTATTTTGTACATGAAGTATTGTCACTATTTCAGCATTCTTAACGAGTGTCATGGATGACACGCTAATATAATTATTTCAACGTCACAACTTTTCTTAGCTCAAAAGTAATGTGACATAAGACACGACAAAACTCTTGTAACTGATTAAATGAGTGAGAATGCATGATTCTCGGGGGCTTCCAAAAGGCAAGTCTGTAGATTCTTCCAGTTTTCTTACTTCTGAACTCCTCCTTTTTTTCTTTTTTTTGGCAAAGTTCAAAAATAAATCAACCTTGCACCGCTTATCAAATCTTATTTAATAGCCAAACCGAAGTTTTCTTCCGTATCTATATATCTTTTTGAAACAAATTTGTTTCACTCTATCAATTGACCAGAGTTAAATAGAAGTGGAGATCAAAAGAGATATTATTAGTTTGAAGTGATTACACCAATTGCACGCACTAATCTCCAATCCACATCAAAGACTATTGGGGTTGCTTTTGTCTTCAATAATTCTTAAAGCATGTCTCCGCTACGATTCTGGCTAGGAACAATATCCCCCTTATCTGCTTAGGGTAAAAAAAATTTCAATAAAGAAGATGTAAAGTCTATGTGATGTACAAAGTCATCAGCACCCACAATTGCGTCAAATTGTCCTTACATGGATCCCATCTTTATATAGCTGTATTAGCAACTACAGTCATTCTTGCCACATGCATTGCAAGAATATCGTTATGGTTTCTCATGTAACCACTATGCAAATAAGCTACTGCAAATTTATACATTTTAGCTTCATTTAAGGATTTTTTCAGATTTGCGTGATAAAACACGTAGTCGTTCATGGGTAGGTCAATAATGATACTGCACAATATATCATTGTCATATGAGATACTTTTCTCATAGTGATTATTTATTTCATGAAATGATTCGACCATGTAAGAAATTGGAATTAGAACTAAAGTTTGTGACTTAATTTAGGCTTTGGATTAGTGAATTGCAAGACACCTTAAGACGGAGTAGCCATAATACTTTGATGGTGGAATATCAGCATCGCAAGCTAAGAAATCCTATATCTGCGAGATTGCAGTGTTCATTGAGTTCTGAAACTCATTATAGTCATGTCTAGACATTGATGTTCTTAGTGCATGGCCTCATTCTACTAATTTCCTGGAGTATCATCCTATGTTTGGTAACCCTGCATTGTATTTCTACATTAAGTAAATAAATGTTATTGGAGAAGAAATACGAACAATTCCAATGAATGCTAACATGGTTTCATGATGCTGCTTCAAAACTAATGTACTATGCTGTGACATGGAGAAAAACTAATGTTTCGATATTAAGTTGTAAAAATGGTGAGGAGCACACCCAGTCCATGCGAGATATAGCAGTTGATAATATACGACCTGAGACTAGTACAATTTGGTATCATCCTGCGTGTCCTGCCCGCTAGCATCTGAATTTAATCAGTTGTCTTAAAAAGCAGGACTAGCATTTGACTGCTCTGGACTATACGGTACTCTTCCTTTTAGCAAGGAAGTCAGTCCTGACATGTAGGAAGGAAATAGAAATGTTGCTACTGAGGATTGTTTAGATTGGAATGTAACAATTTATCTTGTAAGGAAGCTACCGACATAATTGGAGCGTCTCTGATAGACACTGACTTGTAAAGTATATCATTTCTTCACTAGAACATGGCGCAAGAAAATATTTCTGTCACTGGAGCTGGATCTTTCCTATCTTTCCCTCAAAGTTCTTATCCTGATGCTCTACAAATTTATTAATATAAAGGCACCTTCCAAAGATTAGTTTCAGTCTAGTTATGAGATTTCACACTTTGGGGGCTAAAGATCTCTGCAATTCCTTAGTCATTTACATCATATCCACCAAGTTCTAAGCGTGGTTGTGAGTTGTCTTTAACAATTTGAAACTGATCATTATCATGGAAGAGGATCCAGGAGCTGGAAGGAATTCATGGAAAAACGTCCCCAAGTAAACAGCGAGCAAAGGAAAATTCGGACATAAATTGCGTGTTGATTCTGTTTGCTGAAGAACTGATTATTGACACAGTGATGCAGTTAATTTGAGGTCATGTGGCACAGATTGCTCCCCATCATCTTGAACTTCCTCCATCACCATGTTGTACATGCAGGCACAAATTCTATGCTAGATCTCTTTGTTTTGCCTTATATTGAGCGAACTACAGTGCTAGACATGATGTATCTCTGCTTATTCTTTAATTCTGCAATAGTTTTCTGCTCTGCGGGCAAACTGTTCTCCCTAGATTTTCCTGCTCTTATAATGGCTAAAGCTTTGAGATTCTCCTCTCGTTCTTTGTGTTTTCTTACATAGGTGTGTAATTGTTTCGAGTAAAGACAGTATTAATTGACGTTAATTCAACATTTTCAACCGCTAGCATAGTAACAGGCAAAGAACTTCCACAAGAATCGGTAAGTCATTGGAATATTAGGGAGTATCACGTACGTTTTACTGTCATTTCTCGGCTTGACTGTTTACTCATATGGATCAAAACTTTTAGTTTGTCAATGAGCTGCGAGAATTTATTGGAAGATGATGGAACGACATGCTCAGCGAAACAATGAATAAAGGTAACAAACTAACTGAAGTGGTTTGTGTACGATATCATGTGTAGCATAATCCTTAATGGAAAGACCAGCTGAAACATGTCTCCAAATTATTTGCTGTAACAATGCAATGTCATTGGATACAAAGCATAAAATTTTAAGTTTATACGATATTGAGTTTCACTTAGTTTTGGAAACGAAGTTTTTTCAATAAATTTGGGATATCGCCTGCTCCAAATGCCATTAGATTTAGGAAGGAAAAGAGAGCGTTGCCGTTTATTGATGATATCTATACACAATACCTCTGTTTTAATGTAATTCTAGTGATTAGGAGATTATTTCTTTTCAAGTGTTCACTTAAGAGGGTGTGACCGGTGATGGTAATTCCTGGTCACGCAGATTCTAACGTCAAATGCATTTTGTGAGTCACGCATTGGCTCTGGAAAAGAACTGTCACTGTTCTGAGGCAATAGGACAAGAGATCCCCGGACATGACAAAAATCCATAGGCTACAAAACAATTTTTGCCCAGGTGATGTCTACTCTTCTCTGTGGTGTGGTGTTGTCGAGTTAAAGCATGCTACCATTATTTGCCTCATCATGTGCTTTCACGGGATTGCATGTTTCTTTGCTACTTGCTAGTTCTTGAAGGTGAAAAATTGAATGAAACAAGAATTTTGTTGCTTGTTAAATAAATCCACTGATTCATTCTTTTGGGTATAAATAAATGTTGAGAACGGAAAAATTTCTCCTTCGTGTCTGCTATGATCACTTATATGCTTTTGATACTCGAACAGTCTAAATTCATGATACAATAATCTGCAAAAATATAGGTGTCATAGACTGAAACACCATGAATATCCATATACTCCTAGAGTAGAAAATCGGCTAGCATAAGGACTCATTGAATGGGCAGGTACTGGTTGTGCACTGTCTATAGACTAGAGATTTGAGAGCCCAACCATGGCAATTATAACCTGCTCCAATTGGCTAAAGATGAAGAGCCACATCAACGTGTTGTTCATATCCTCATCGCCATTCACCACAAAGTCGTCTCCTCAAAATCCAATCGAACTAAAAAGCTCATTGCCTTTCCTTCCCTATTGCAATCAAACATAGGAGACCCTTTATTTGGTCCCAAAGCAAAATGTATTGTACGAAAGAGAGGGAAAAAATAAATTTTAAAAAAAGGAGAAGGTGAGAGACAATTAATAAAGTAAATGGGGGTCAACCAGCTTTTGTTGATTAAGGGGCCCGATAAACCCAAAAAATCTCAAAAGCAATAAAAAAAGAGGGAAGCTCCCCTAATTTTAAACGTCTCTACTTCCCAGTCTGTAATATCCTTTTCAATATCTTGAACCTGAAGATTTATTAGATCCAGTATGGCTTTGTCAAGCCGAAATTGCTTGATTGTAAGCATTGAAATGGTTGAGTTGGGATTGACTTGTGATGCCCCTCGAACTGCAGTGGTTATCGAATGGCTGAGCTTTAGCATGCTGTCTACTGTGTCCCAGGCCCGATGCTTCTAGTGATAAACATACTTATCAAATTTGCGACGGATTTACCGCGTGAGGCACCATGCCTGAAAGTATCAAAGATATGCTTAAGGCTTAAAAGAGTAAGATTGCCTCTAACTATTGTTTTGGTGAATAGTCAATGTATTAGTATACCCTAAAATAGCATATGTTGTTAAAAAGTTTCTAAGAAAGGATTGATTAGGATTTACTAATTATCTTTCATAAATGGAAAAAGAGCCCGTTTGATTAAGGTAATATTTTGGTTACATTCTAATAGGAACATGTATAAGTCCTACTTTCTGTTCAATTCACATCATGCATATTGTGCATAAAGTATAGTCATTATTTTCAGTGTTCTTAACGAGTGTCACGGAGGACACGCTAATATGATTCTATCAATGTTACACCCTTTTTTAAGCTCAAAAGTAACGATGACATAAGACACGACAAAAGTCTAGTAGCTAATTAAATTTACAAGCTAGAAAGCATGATTCTCGTTGGCTTCCAAAAAGCAAATCTGTTGAGCTGTTTTCTTACTTTTTGACTCTCTTTTGTGCGCGAAGTTCAACTAAATAAAGAGGCCACACTACAACAAATGTCCTTACTTAGTAACTTATTCAACCTTACACTGCTAATCAAATCTCATTTTAGTAGCCAAACAAAAGTTTTATTCCATATATATATTTTAAGAAATTGGTTAACTGCATCAATCGACCAAAATGAATATGAAGTGGAGATGAAAGGAGAGATGCCACGGGCTTGACGTGATTGCACAAATGTCACACAATTCTCTATTACATGTCGTGACTGTTTTAGAAGACTTTGCTTTTGCCTTCAAGAATTATTGAAGTACCTATCCCTTTTAATTCTAGCTAAGAAAGAGATATGAAAAGTGATTGAACCAATTGCACACACTAATCTCCAATCCACATCAAAGGCTATTAGGGTTGCTTTTTATCTCCAATAATTCTTGAAGCATGTCTCCCTTATGAATCTGGCTAAGAGCGATAGCCCCTCATCTGTCCCGTCCATCATTAGGGTGAGAAAATTTCCAATAAAGAAGATATAAAGTCTATATGACGTACAAAGTCTTTAGGACCCACTATTGCTTCGAATTGGCCCTACGTGGATCCCATCCATATATGGCTGTATTTGCAAGTACAGTCATTCTTGCCACTGTGCATTGCAAGAATACTATTTATAAATAGGAGAGGGTATTTTATGTAACTACCATGCACATAAACTATTGCAAATTATACATTTTTGCTTCATAAAAGGATTTTTTTTTCAAAATATACATGACGACTAGGTCGACAATGACGCGGTGTAATATATCATAGCCATATGAGACAATT
This sequence comes from Eucalyptus cladocalyx, assembly GCA_017140615.1. Classification (NCBI taxonomy): domain Eukaryota; kingdom Viridiplantae; phylum Streptophyta; class Magnoliopsida; order Myrtales; family Myrtaceae; genus Eucalyptus; species Eucalyptus cladocalyx. Next base: position 4,263,815 of record CM029526.1, read on the forward strand.
TTCTTATAGCAATTATTTATTTAAAGAAATTATTCGACCGTGTAAGAAATTGGAATTACGTCTAAAGTTTGTGACGTAATTTAGCAAATATTGAATACATATCAAGTTATTAAGCACCGATGATGGACCAGAGAATTTTCAAAGAAGAAGAGAAGAAGAATGGAGGAGGGGAAAACGAAGAAGAAAATAAGAGGAAAGATAGTGAGTATATTTGTTTGTTAATAGGATGTGGACCCAAGAATCACGTCGAGTAGAGCGGAAGCAAAGTGGAGATAGTGGAGAAGGAAAGATCAAACAGGGATGGAAACCGGCCGTTTCACTAATTTCTTGACTTTCCATCCATTTGTTCCGTTGACTAACTTGGGGGCTTCTGTATAAGACCAGGCGACTCGAAGTCCCCAATCAAATAAGGATCGTTCCATCTTCTTTCAATCTTTTTATGTTGCGCCTCCTCCACACACTCTCAGCAATTCTTTACCAATTTCTCTATGCCAAAAGATATACAGAGGCATGGTTAATGCTCTCCGCTCCATGAATAGTTGTCGAGTGTTGCTACTCACTCTTATTCTAGTTCTAGTGATGACTTGCAGTGTTGAGAGTAAACAGCAGTGCCTCACTTCGTCATGTGGTAACATTCACAATATAAGCTACCCGTTTCGACTAAACACTGATCCGAAAGGATGCGGTAACATGGGTTTCGAGATGATTTGTGAAGATGATCGGGCTGTTTTATATGATGGTGATGACCGATACTATGTGCACTCTATCAATTATTCCACTAGACAAATCAAATTGGTCAACAATGGACTGCAAAAGGATAACTGCTCGTCTCTTCCTCGTGATTCATTGTGGCCCAGCTCAGACTCCAACCAAAGTAGAGTGGTCATTGTGAACTGCTCAAAGACGGTTAGTTCTCCATCCTACATCACTACTGGTCCATGCACCGAGGGGTTGTACTTTTCCAACACATCATCGAATTGGAACTTGTATGCTTTGGTCAATCCCAAAGTTTCAGATGTTAGGAATTTTTGCAACATTTACAGTTGGACATGGACAGACTATTTTGAAGTTGGAGAACACATTAACAGTAGCTTCTACAATTACAAGCTAATTCATAGCATCATGGCCGATGGATTTGTTGTCCACTACAATATGCCATATCGATCTTCACTGAAGACAGCTTTCTTTTGCTACTCTGATTGGTATAGCTACTTTCATCTCGATCGCTACTTTTATTCTCGCCGCTTAGCAATTAGCGCCACCGGAGGTCAGGTTTGCAGATCCATCTACTATTATGGCAGTAAGTATTGATCGGCAATGAAATTTCACCTGTATCCTCTTTCACTTGCTACTTTCTCTTTAAAACTGGAAAATGAAAGGAATATATAATATCCAAGAAAATTATGACAAAATATACATGATGGTGTACGTCAATGCATATATATATGTGTGTGTGTGTGTAGATTATAATTTCTTTCACAAAAGGGCTAAATCTCCTACTGTGAAAAAAACGAAAAAAGGATTCTTGTGCCACCAACCACATGACTAGATTTTTGTTGGCAAAGAATTTACATTTTTTTAATTTTCTTATTTATTCTTTAATTAGTCACTCAACTAATAATCCAAGAGACACTTGTTAACAATCCTTAAAAAAATTGTAGTCATGTATTGATAGGAGGGACAAAATTATTCATTAAAAATGGAAAGCACATTTTTTTCTAGATTTGTTGATGGCTAATTACGCGAAAGGAGTTTCTTGAATCCTTTCATCTACATGAAAAATGAAGCTCATTATTTCCTTTTATTTGCAAATGCACGTATCCCACTTCTCATATTCTTTTGGACAAGATTCAACTTGTACAAAGTAGTTTGCTGCCACTCTGTTTCCTCGTGTATTTTGCTTTCCGAACTTCTTTTCCTTTAATTTTTTTTTTTTTAACATCAATCATTACTTCCACAGGTGTCCTCGATGATATTGCATTTTGGACTACTATGGATTTTACAATGCCATTAGGTAAGCCGCAATTACTCATTCTTACAATAATTATGAAGAAAAAAACTTATTCTAACCAATCAAAATTTTCTTCAGTACTGTTCTGTGTAATGAAGTTCATAATTGGGATGCCATTTGTCGCGATTTTTCTAATCTACAAGTACAAAAGAAGGCACTTAGCAATGGACAAGAACATTGAAGAATTTTTGCGAGCTCATAACAACTTTTTGCCCATAAGGTATTCTTACTCGAATATTAAGAAGATCACCGGAAATTTTAAGCACAAATTAGGTGAAGGGGGATATGGTTCTGTATACAAAGGAAAACTCAGAAGCGGCATCGAAGTGGCCATCAAGATTTTGAAGCATTCAAAGGCTAATGGCCAAGATTTTATCAGTGAAGTGGCTACTATTGGAAGAATTCACCATGTTAATATAGTACAACTCACTGGTTTTTGCTTTGAAGGTTCGAAACAAGCTCTTGTATATGATTTCATGTCAAATGGATCTTTGGATAAGCACATTTTCACAGAGAAATGTGATAAATTTCTTGATTACAAGAAAATATATGAGATCACTCTTGGGGTGGCGAAGGGGATCGAATATTTACATCGAGGGTGTGATATGCAAATACTACACTTTGATATCAAACCTCACAACATTCTTTTAGACAAGAATTTCACTCCAAAAGTTTCTGATTTTGGACTCGCAAAACTTTATCCCACTGATCATAGCATAGTCTCAGTGACTGCTGCAAGAGGAACCTTGGGATATATGGCGCCTGAGCTATTCTACAAAAATATTGGAGGTGTGTCTTATAAAGCGGATGTCTATAGCTTTGGGATGTTACTCATGGAAATGGCAGGTAGAAGGAAAAATGTAAATGCAAATGTAGAACACTCAAGCCAAATTTATTTTCCGCTGTGGGTGTATGACCAAGTCAATAAAAAAGAAAGTGTTGAAATTGAAGAAGTTGTAAAGGAGGAAAGGGAAGTGATAAAAAAGATGATAATAGTTGCACTTGGGTGTATACAATTAAATCCTAACCATCGACCTCCAATGAACAAAGTCTTAGAAATGCTTGAAGGAGATATTGGTAATATTCAAATGCCTCCAAAACCACTTTTTTACCCACCAGATGAGCCCATTGATGATGACAAAGCCGAGATGGAATTAGAAACATTTTCAACTTCAGGCGCTTCTATAATTTCTGCTAGTTTTCCATTTGGAGGTAGCAATGATGTTTAGAGCCATGCACAACTTAATTGGAAAAGCTTTGTTCCCCACAATATGGTATTATGTTGGGAGGGAGGTGAGCTAGTTTAGTTTGCCAGTGATTACATTTTGTCTTCTTCTAGCTCTTAGGTTACTATTGTGTTATTGTACTTCTTTTTTGGGTCGGAGTGTTATTTTACTTCATATATAGTTTTGCCACGTGTGGTCCATATAATATCCTAAATGGGATGTATGTTGGGGTTCATAACCGTGCTTGGGAAGCATATTCTATATGTTCATCCAATGTGAATTTTAGGTAATCCAATTAATCATCTATAAACCAAATCACTTGTTTTATGTAGACTATCCACCACAGAGCGTTGCGAAACATGCCATCTTACATAGACTTGCTAGTGGTCCAATGTCCTCGTTGACTTGGTATTAATCATTTAGAGGTCGCTCAGCATTTGGCTTGCCAAAATTCAAACTCTTTATTCACGAGTTGCAACAAAAGTTTATTTTCCTTACAATTCATTTGCTTTGACCGAAAATCGATCAAATTCCTGAGACAATACAGATGGGGCCATCATGTGGTCTTGAAAGTTACATTAGCACTAATTTAAACAATTGAAACTTTAATTTGGTCAACATAATGTATTTGAGTCTTAAAACTTCCATTTTGCTCGTCTAAATCTTAAAACTTACAATTTTAATGTGCATGAGTCCTTCCGTTAAGCTAATAACATCTCCCAAGCCATTTCTATACCCGAGCAATCATGTGCCGGCTTGTGACTATGGCGAAACCGAGATTGAACTGAAAACTCTATCAACTTCATCCAGCATTCCGCTAATTTCTTCCACATCCCAATGTGAAGATTCAACTAGGGTATCGTTCTTCGGATTGTTAACACACATGACCCAACCGTAGAGATTTCCACTCCACTGTTTGGGGTGCGACATCTAAGTTGACTCATCTCTATGATAGTACCTCATGGAAGACAACTTTCTTTTGCTACTTTGATTCATATACTTTAGATGCTATGCCTCCAGTGATTTCAGTAGGATCTTCGGAGGTCAGGTTTGCGGATCCCAATACCATGGGGGCGGTAAGCATCGGTTGGCAATGATATGTAACAGCAATTTTGCATGATTCTGCACACACTTTCACTAACTACTTTCTCTTCAAAACTAAAAAATGACAGAAATATTTTAAATCCATGAAATAATGACAAGTTGTACGCGTTAATACATATCAATATATGTGTGTTTGAAACGTTCTAGAGCTTCACATTACCTATGAAAACCAAATTGTAGGAGTTGTGAGATTTCTAGGAAAAAAAAGGGACAGTTGAAGTCACCCCCAAACGGATTCATCATCAGCTGTAGATATACGTGTGCCAAGATTGTATCTCATTTCCATGGAAGGGCTAGACCTCCCAATGTAAAAAAAAAGAAAAAGAAAAAAGAAACTAAAGCGACTGTATCGTGAGTAGCCACATGACTACTTTTATGTTTGCCTAGAGTTTAGATTTTCTAATTTTCGTGAATTAGTTCCTTAATTAGTCACTTGACTAATTCAAAAGACACTCTTTTGACAACTTCCTTGAAACATAGTATTCCATTTCATGTATCGATAGTAGGTGTTGAGACCAGAATTTTAACAGACTAATCGAATATGCACCTTTTCTTTTAAAAAAAAAACTTAATAAATAAATATAGAATAGAGAATTGAAAAAAAAAAAAAAAAAAAAGATCAATGGAAGATCCATCAATGGAGTCCGGCCACATTCATTCCATTTGGGCTTAAGGCAATCCAGCCCATCACCTCAAATTGGTGAAATCCAATTCCTTTAAGGTATTGCATGACAACGTTTTTTGTTCCTTAGAATTTCTATTCTTTTTTTCCCTAACAAAAAAATAATAAAAACCCGCTTGGTAACGCCAAGTTGTTTTTCTGTTACTAGGAAATAGAAAGTTAGTCCGGAATAGATATGGAGCAGAAACAAGAAGCAAAAAAAAATTGTTTCTTGTTCCCGGAACAATTTCTAGAAATAAGCTAATTTTATTTTTTATTTTTCTTTTATTTCTCTCTCTTCTTTATGCCCACCTTCAATCGCCGAGCCACCACCCACGCTAACCACTTGTCGTCGTCGGTCACTGGTCGTCGCCATCGGTTGCCGGTTGCTGCAGCCAGTCGCCGGTCACGGTCGCCGGTCGCCGTCGCCGGTCGCTGCCGCCTGCTGCCGCACAGCCCATCTGCAGCCGATGGGTTGTGCAGCGGCGGTCGGCGGTGACAGTCGACGGCCGGTAGCCGTGCAGCGGCAGCGGCGGGCAACGGCGGCCAACGGTTGACGGTCGGCGATCCATGAGCAAGAATAAAAAAATGAATAAATACAAAAAAGAAACTGCGTTATCAAACACATTTCTATTCTTTTTTAATTTCAAGAGTAAAATTTTGTGTAGTTACCAAACAGTTATTCTTTTACTCGAAATTGTTCCCGAATAAAAATAGAAAATAACTATTTTTGAAAAAAAAAAACTCTTCCCTAGCTAAGAAACGTTATCATTCGCACCCTAAGCCCATCAAGCACAGTAGCCCAAACACGACGACAATCCAATGCCACTGCCATCTCCAACTCAAGCTCTCTCTCCATCGCTGGATTTCAGTTATAGGACTGAAAGTTTCCTTTTTGACGGATTCACCTTCTTCTTAGCAAGCTCAACCTCCATAGACGAAACTCTTGAGCTCAATACTAGGAATTGATGATCCACGGCTCATGCTCATCGCACACAACCAAAACCAAAAGGATCTTAAGTCGAAACTACTCGTCCTAACATGTTTGATTGCGGAATCGTCAACTGCACGGCTTCAAAGGCTTCATCGCACTACGGATTGAATCAGGATGCGTCTATGTACCACGTGTAATAGGAATCTATATGCCTTCTTCAGCGGAATACATTGTTTTTATTCTCTCTGTTATGAGGTAAGTCCAAATGGATAGTGCACGGACGCTGTTTGATGATATGCCTCAGAGGAATAGCTTCGCTTGGAACACAAGCAGACTGAAGGACCTGAGTATGAGGCATAACTCCTTTGGTGGAGCCCATTCCTGCTGAGTTCGGAAACTGCAGTGCTTTGCAAATGCTTTATCTCGAAGGGAATGGACTTACCGGGAAGGTTTCTTGATTCGTAGGTAAATTCAGAGGTTTGAGAGTTTTTTCGTCTCTTGGAGGCGATCTGCTCTCAAGTTCAGTTCCTGTAAGTATCAGTAATCTCTCATGGGGACTTGAAGCTTTGAAAAAGGAAGCAATGGCTTCATTGGTAGTTTGCTGGAGCAAATAACAGAAATCAGCATCTTGATTATACTGGACTTCAGTGGAAATAGATTCTTAGAGCCAATTCCAGTTGGTTTGAGTGATCTCTTATTGAGCTAACTGCCATAGTTTTGACAAAGCAGAATTTGTCTGGCGAGTTGCCATTGAGCTCAGAGGTTTGCTGAGTTCATAAGTCGTTGCTTTACAAGAGAGCAAGCATGTTATGCAGTGATGTCCCTGAAGGGTTTAAGTAGTTTGGTTCTCTAATTGTACAGTTCAAGAGAAGATGGATTCAGTTTGTCTATTCCACATTAGACAAGAGCTACGGTGGCATTCATGCTTCTGCTGGTGTTTGCTTACCCCTGGAAGGATGTAGTTATTGTTGGGGTTTCATGAATCATGTATAAGAAAAATTAACGAAAAGAACGCAGCGAAAATAAAGACATATTTTATACATGATGTTGGTAATTTGTTTATAAAACAAATGAAAAGGTGTCTTGTCACACATCGAAAAGATGTGAGTGCGCACGTGGACGAGATTTGACACTAACCAACGATCATTATTTTTATTTATTGAAAAGAATTCGGATTTATTTCTATAAAAAATTAACTATAAAGTCTTGTTGAAATAGTGCGATTGTTCACGAAAAGTTACAATTATTTTTTATTTATTTAATTCCGAATGTCTTATGTCCTTTCCACGTAGCCTTTGAGATGTACTTATTCATTTTGTAACTTTTCCGAAAGGTTGCCTTTGTTCTTTTTGCAATCTTTTGAAGAGTTGCATTTATTCGAAAGACATAGATAAGTACATTTGTTTTGAGATCAAATGATTATCTTCTTCCATTTTTCATCTTCTTTCGAAAGAAACTACAACCATTGTTTTCAATTGTTTCCCATGAGAGATCCTAGAGAAATACTAGAATTGCTATCTAGTATTCTCATTTTGAGACTTTGTTGTATCCTAGAGGAAATTTGTCGGTGACCATTAGTAACGTTGTGGGGCAAATAAATCTTTAAAGAAAGTGATATCACGCCTCAAAATCCGACTTGATTAGTCTAGAGATCTGACTTCATTGTTCTACCCAATTCGAAGCCATATTTTCCCAACACATGATTCTCCTAAGGCGTTGGTCGTGCATTTTAATCAAAAATCTGAATATAAATAGGGAGTTAAACGAATTACCTCTCGAAGCACGCTTTGAAACGAATTGATTCGGATGTTCTACAGTTCGAGTCCCACAAGCGTCGGACCTCTAGTTCAGACACACCAACAACGAACGTCGAACGGAAGAGAGAACTTTCGGATATTCACCACGATGATCGTGCTAGCAATCTCGTGGAAATGATCCGCCATATCCTCGATGTATTATAGTTACGGCCCGAACAAGAAAACACTCTACTTTCTCACGTCTCTCGAAGAACACAAGAACACACACGTCTCTCTTTATTTTCAGCAACCCATTTTCTCTCTAAAACACAAAACGCACGCCCACCTTTCTTGGTTTTTCAACCCTTGTTTTTGTCGCAAAAACAAACCTTTTAAAAATAAAGATATAAACTGATCAACAACGGTTGCTGATCGATGGACGATCAGCAACCGTTGCTGGTCGTCCCTGCTCATGCACGACTTCGTGCATGATGGTCAGCAACTGCTGACCGTTCATGCACGATTTCGTGGATGATGGTCAGCGGTTGCAAACCATCCAAGTTTCATGCACTTGCTTCGTGCACATGCAGGAAGCTTTATATATTCTTTTATTATTGGTTATTAAAAGGTATTAATTAATTAATTAATTAATTAAATGAAAAAATAATTAATTAATCAATCCCTTTTAAAAATAAAGAGAACATAATCTTTATATGTACAAATGGAATACATTAACATGTATCCACTTCGGGCATGCATGTACATCATATGCAAATAGGCTCGTGACTATAATACAAATTAAATTAAATCTCATTTAGTTTAATTTCAAATCGACACAATTCGATTACAGTAATTGCAAACACCTTTGCAACAAGAGCAGCTTTCATGGGCAAACATGGTTTAAAACCGAGAGGCATGATCCTGGAGGGGTTTATGCAATGATCAAGCAATCGCAAGTATTGCATCTATTTTTTGGTGAGGAAAATATTTTCTGTCAAATGGGGCATCATTCCTGCTATACATCTTAGCTCCATATTGTTCCTCTGCAAGGCCTCTACTATTGCAGCATTTGGACCTGTCAGAGCAGGGGAAAGCAACAGGTACTCGTTACTAGTTTCCCCTCAGCAAATGGTTGCATGTAATCTAAAGCTTTTCGACTACAATGCACACCTCAACTGTCATGTTGTTGCCGGCAATGTGTTTTATCAGTGGTAGCAATATGATCTTCTAAACATACAATTCCTATCAAAAGAATACTCATGCCCTCTGAAGCAAGAGTTGACGAGGCGAATTAAATTATGCTACACATCATGCCATAAGCCTAAAAAGCCACTTGCACTCTCGAATGATGCATATATTTAAAGGAGGGCAGATGACAGGATGCAGAAATTTAAGTAATGTCCACCAGCATGTAATTTGAGTTAAGAATCCTATAAAGTAGGTGAGTAGCTTTAAGATGAATTGAGTTTCTTACTCATTCTCGAGGTTTTTCATGCTCACTGGAGAATCATCCTGATGAGAAAGACTACTCGTTGTGACAGGAGGCTGTAGAGCTGTCTCTTTCAGTTCCATTGACATTCGTTGCTCCACTGCATCATGAAAGGAGGGCTAGAACCTTTGAAATCTCACATAACGAAGTGTTCAAAGTACGACAACGAGACCCGCCCAATGGATGGCAGAATTCATAGGCTGAACTTCAAGGTCTACATGAACCAACTTCCAGAAGCAAATAATAATGAACAGATGGCCTCACTTAGGAGGGGACTCGACCAGAGGCTCGAGTTATTGGAGGAGATTCGTCGAAAAAGGTCTCTGAGTCAGAGGTGGGTAAAGGACAATTTGGGCCTACATTGCATATCAATTCCTCTTGCGAAGGAGCTGACTATTGACTCAGCGATGTACTTACGGATTGCTCCTCGTCATCGTGAACTTCCTCCATCACAATGTAGTAAATACAGGTACGGATTCTATGCAAGATCTCTTTGTTTTTCTCCATATTGAGCAAGCTAAAGTGCTAGATAGAAGTGTCTCTACTTATGTGACATCCTGAATTTTCGACCCGTCCCGAATATATGAAATGGGTATCTCACCGGCACGCCTATGGTCTATTTTCTCTGAACTGATCACTCATAAGTTAATCAATCTATTGGGTGAAGCCGTTAAGAGATATAATCGCGGTAAAATCCCTAATAGCTACCCAGTAGGTCGGATCGAACTAAAATCGCATTCGATCGATTTTAACCACAAAATAGAATTCGGTTTCGGGAATCGGAAATTCAAGCATGTCACGGTTCATGTATAGGACGTCGTCTTGTCCTTTGGAGAAATTCCATCGAGTTCGGGATTTTTATGGAAAATCATATCGAGCAATTCGGAAAATAACGGAAATTTGACTTTAAATTTAGGGAGTTTTGAGCTTCAAATTATTTGGCGATGAGACTTGTAGAAATTTTGCGGCATTTTCTTCTATAAAATTTGGACCAATTAGGGAACTTGTTGGAGAAATTGAAGCTTAAATGGAAGAAATTCTGAGCTATGGTGGGGGTGCAACATTTGATATCAATTTGATTTATTTGTGGATAAAAAGGGCAAGAAAGAAATAGGGGACGTTGGGATATTTTTTGCAAGCCAAAGGGGGGACCAAGCAACTAATGGAAGGGATATTTGTGTTGATTTTTCCTCCTTTTCCTTGGCTTGTTGAGCACGTCCCAGCAGCTGGCTTCCATCTTCTCGCGCGGACGACCCCTGCATCGACGACTTCAGCCTCAATCTTCCTCTTCTTGGCAACTTCATCCTTTCATTTCTCTCGCTCTCTCTCTTTCTCTCTGCCGCGCGTTCGAAGACCAGCCCTGCTCATTCCATCGTGCAGCCCAAAGCCCACGCGTCCGTTTCTTTTCCTCCAGCCTGCTCCGCGGGTCAACACTCAGCAACAAACTTTGGTTTGTTGACCGAAGCCTTCTCGTGCATCCCGCGGAGTCCACCGAACCGAAGCCACCGAAGCAGCTCCTCAGCCTCACGTGTCAATTCCTCGGCAGCTCTCTTCGTCCACCAACGGCTGCTTCTCCAGTCAACGTTCATCTTCAAGCGGCCACCGAAGACCAGTAAAATTGCTGCAGCTGCCCGTGTCGTCCATTGCTCCACCGAAGCCATGCATCCAGTCAACACCAGTTGATCCCCTGCCCGTGTGTTGACTCCAGCAAGCGGCCGAAGCTGCTCTCTCCTTCGATCTTGCCACGCGTGTTCTTCCCCAGCTCGCGGCCACGAAGTCCAGCTTCCTCAACTCCTTCGCTATCTCTGTTGACCGGACTTGCTGCCCGGCACGAAGCCGATGGATTTCGGCCTAGCAACCTTCAATTTCACGGGCCCAAGAGCCCCGTAATTTTCAACCGAGCAAGCCACGATTTCTTTCAAGCCCAGCGAATTTCATTGGGCCCAGCAACCCACTTCCAATTTCAGTCCAACAAGTTTCGGCCCAAGAACAGACCAGAAATTCAGTCCATGGATCAGTGGATTTCAGCCCGCATCAGCGAGCTCGCAAGCCTTCTTCGAAGGCCTCAGCTCGGCCTAGGAATTATGTAGTTCCATTGGGCTTTCTTGTTCAATCCATTTGAAGCCGAAGATCAGGCCATGTGAAATTCGGCCCAAGCCCATCTTCAGCTTTGGAGTCCAGCCCATTGGAAGCCCAATTCCAAGCCCAAGCCCACGAAGCCAACCCAACCGTAGGTTCAGTCCAAACCCAGAATTTTCTGTGGGCTTGCGAGGCCACTAGGCCCGGCCCAAGTATCCACCGTCGCGGTGTTCCGGTCTTCGCCTTGTCAAGTGAGTTTTGCTCACTAAGTTTGCTAATTATACTTAAAAGTTGATTAGATTTAATTAAGTGCAATTATGTGGTTAGATTAGTTTATGACAATTAAATTAGTGACTTAATGATGCATGTTAGGTGGTTAGACCTAGTCATTAGCAAGTAGAGAGCTTCTAATATTTATTGAATGCATCTCGGGATTTTCCCGACCCGTTTTGGGTTCCAATTAGGCATCACGGGCTTAAATTGGATTTTTAATATTTATTTATTTATTTTTCGAAATTAATTATTTAATTATTTATTTTTTTGAAATTCAACCGAGATGGCTAGTGACCTAAAATTTTATACTGATTGTCGTATGCGCAGTCCATTTATTTAATTGAGCTTTATTTTGTGCTGAATTGAATTATTTGTGAAATTAGGAATTATTCTTTAACTGAATACTCTTTGGTTATTAATTGAAAAATAACCGGGCATCGGTTGATAATGCCAAAAATATGTGAATGGACTTCAGAAAATGTGGGAGTTATGGAAAGGAAAATATTATATTTTGACTCAGGCAAGCCGTGTGTCCACGCACGATATTTTATCGGGTATTTTTAACACAAATAAATTAGGCCAAGACATTACTTTAATTGAGGAATTTAAGTGCGAGGCACATTGTCATTGGGCCATGAGGGATTAATCGTGTGTTGGTTTATAGTTGAAGCAATATGATTATTGGAAGTTAATGTGATGTGTGTTATGTTGAGGAAAGCCAATGGGTCATGAGCAAGTAAAGTACTAAGTATTACGCGAGTAGAAGACTTCGTGTGAGTCACCTCTAGTGCCTTATACCATTGCTTATTATAGTCAAGGGCGAAGTGTTACGTGGCGACCTGAGTCGCATGGGAATTACCTCTAGGGCCTTGCAGTATTGTCATTCATAGTGAAGAGCTAAGTGCTACACGATAGAAAGGTCTCGTGTGAGTTACCTCTAGCCTTATGCTATTGCTTTTTGTAGTGAAGAACTAAGTACTACACGATAGTGAAATTTCATGTGAGTTACAACTAGTGCCTTATACTGTTGTTATTGGTGGTCAAGGACTAAGTACCGCACGATGACAAGACTTCGTGTTGGGTCACCTCTAGAGCCTTGAGTATACTTTTGAGTGGGAATGTTGAATTGGAACGTTGAGAATAATTATCAAGTATAAATGAAATCACCGATATGATTTGATCCGTTTGTTATGAATTGATTGATTGAGTTGAATTGGTCGGGGAATGGTTATCATTGACATGTAATCGACTAGGTCGATTGATCATTGCTTTGATCTGATGTTGTGAATTGATTGATCGAATGGAAATGACTATAAGTGGTCTTGTTGGCGTGTAATCGACTGGATCGATTTGATTGATGCTTCGATCAGTAATATGATTGCTAGGATGCCTATTTGATCTGTGCTAATATGTAGGTGGAATTTAAGGCCAAGGTAAGTTCTCTGACTCATGTTGTGCATAGGCAGCTCTAAGGTGTATTAGTTTATTAATCGGGTCTTAGGAGGTAGAACTTACTGAGACATGGTCTCAATGGTTATTGAATAACCATTTCAGGACCCTGATGAGGAGCCTGAGGAGGAGGAATCTGAAGATGAGAACCCTAATGTGGAACTAGATGAGAAGGAAGATTTTGGAGAAGAAGATGACCATGAGGAGGATCCTGAGTACGACCCGAATAAGGACTGAGATCCCATCCTGTTTTGTCAAACCTTGATTATATGTGGATAAGTGTTAGATCAGACCCTTGTGAATAGTATTGCATTATATACTATGAGGTGCTTGTATAAAAGAGTAGTTGTGAATTTCAGTATGAAAAATATGGTCCTACTTTTCTATTCCATTGCTTTATTGTCTGGGGATTTATAACTGCTTCCGCATGTGCATATTAAAATGAAAATGGTCAGCGATACGTCTTGGGATATCGCTTTCAAAATCGACCAAAGGTAAGGGATGTGCGAGTGCCTGAGGATTGGGGTATGACAGCTTATTCTTTAATTCTGCAACATTTTCGCATCTGCTCCGTGGACAAAAACTGGCTCTTGCTAGAATTTCCTGGTCATATAATGTCTAGAGCTTTGGGATTCTCTTCTCGGTTTTTTTATGTTTTCTTTACATACTTCTTTATTTGAGAAAAGATAGCGTAACTAATGCTAATTCGACATTTTCCATGGTTAGCATAGTTAGCATAGTAACAGGCGAAGAGAAAGAACTGATAAGCCGTGGGAAAATTACGGAGTACTCATACTTTTTACCGTCATTTCTCAGCTTGACCATTTACTCATATCGATTAAAAAAAATAAGTTTGGCGGGGAGCTACGAGGAAAACAATTCTTTACAAAGGCCAATTTGAGAATTTATCTAAAGATGATGGAACGAAATGCTTGGTGAAATGATAAATAAAGCTTCCGAGCTAACATTCTCAGTGGTTTGTGTATAATATCATGTTCAGCATAGACCTCAATAGAAAGGCCAAATAAAACATCTCTCCAAACTATTTGATGTAGCAATGCCACGTCCTTGGACACTGATGGTTTTTATTTATGGAGATGGGCCTAAGTTGGCCCGTCCGCCCATGTTGGGCCTAGAAGTCCGGCCCACGGGAATAGGGCCCGTGGATGGGGAAGGTATAAAAGGGAGGAGAGAGAGAGAGAGACACCTCTTGGAAAAATAATTCAACGTACGTCTTCCCTTTCTCCCGCTCTCTCTCTCTCCAAGAAAAAAAAGAAGCGTTTTTCTTCCCTTTAAGGCGCCATCGGATCGAACGGGCCAGATTTTCTTCCTCTTCAAATTGGTGTTTAATATGTGGCTAACAAGGTACGCTCGAATCTGTGGTGTGCTTTACGATCGGTGATACGTGTTATTCCCGGGCTTCGTCTTCCGCATTGCTTTAGGGGTTCGATTTAGTGTTGAATCCGGTTTTCGGGGATCCGTTATTCCCAACATTGGTATCAGAGCCCTAGTTCATGTTTTTCCCGACTTCTTTGATGATTTTTGATTGATTTTTTGCAAAAGAAATTCGGCCGTACGGATCAGGGCGAGAAATCCCGACACCCGAGCGCTGTTCCGCCATTTTTTCGAGTTTTCATAAGTCGAAATCGAATTCTGAACACACTGGGTGAAAGAGGTCGTTGAGACGAGTCCGGCGACATGTTGTGCGTCGCCGGGCGACGCCGCACGCGTGGCCGGGCGACGCCGCACGCGTGGCCGGAAGCCGCTGCGCGTGGGCGCGACGCGCCCGAAACGCTGGCAATGGCCAGCGCGTGCACTACACGCGCCGGTCAGCGAACCGACACGTGCGCGCCGCCGCCGGCGAACCGGCACGCGCCGGTCGGCGAACCGACGCGTGATGACGTCACATGATGACGTCACCCAACGGCCGCACCGCGGGATGACGTCATCGATGACGTCGCCGCCGACGACCGTTGGTCGGCCGGTCACCGGCCGGCGACCCGACCCGACGGCGATCCGACCCGACCCACGCGGGAGCCTGGCACGCAC
Source organism: Eucalyptus cladocalyx (assembly GCA_017140615.1). Taxonomy (NCBI): domain Eukaryota; kingdom Viridiplantae; phylum Streptophyta; class Magnoliopsida; order Myrtales; family Myrtaceae; genus Eucalyptus; species Eucalyptus cladocalyx. The sequence goes on from CM029526.1 coordinate 4,278,826, forward strand.
GCGGCACGTGCCGGCTGACGTTTGCGTGATGTCAGCCCACGCACGCGCACGGCACGTGCCGGTCGGTTTGTCCGAACTCGGCCCGATCGGCCCAACCGGCCCGACCAATCCGTCCGGTCCGACCGGTCCGCCGACCCGCGCGCCCGTCGACCCATTGACCCGTTGACCGTTGACCGTTGATTGATCGTTGACCGTTGACCCGAAAGAAAAAAAAAAAGGAATTTGTTTCTTTTTCAGTCATGCCTATGTGGGTTATAAGTAATCCATTTTTAATTCTGCATTTGTTGCATGAATCATGGAAAATTATGTATTTTCCCTTATGTAAATTATGGATTATAAGTGATCCATTTTAGTTCTGCATTTGTTGCAGGAACTATGATGCGCAATGCAAGTATACCTGCAATCCCGAGATCGGACGAGGGAAATGCAAGACTTAAAAGGCTGCTGACTGAGTTAGCTAATTATCGGTGGCATGACAGTGATTTAGTATCACATGTGGTCAGGGTCAATCAGATGATACAGGAAATCATCTAGAATGGTTATCTTATGCCGGATTTTGAAAAGGTGCCGGCTTTGATGAACACTCTTCCACCTGAATGGCAAGCAGTGTTAGATCGGCTATGAGAGGTCAACGCGGTCCCGGCTTATAGGAAGCTAGTGGAAGCTTTTTTGAGAGAGTACTATAGGATTGAGTTATCCAAAACTTCAACCCTTAAATTGAGCGCCACATGGCGCCGAGTGAATGCGCCTTGGAGGCAACATGACAGCTCTCCAAAAGTTTTTCTATGGTTGGCAAATGTGTCTTCAAATTTCTCAGATATTTTGACTGACAGATTAGAAGAGACATTCCCTAATTATTTCTTGGATTAATTTGAGATGTTTTTGATGTGAATATATCTTTCCATGTTGATATTTTTTCTCTGTATATATATTGCTTAGTGTAATGTATAGTTATATTAATGTGAAAGCATTGTTATTCTATTGGATGTTAGATATTGTTGCTTTCTGTTATTGCTGGTTGCTGTGGGTAATTAGCTGTGGGTAGTTCATAGAAGTTTTTGTAACTTCATAGAATTTATTTTGCATAAGATAATTATATTAATAATAATTTTGAGTTAGGTTTTTGGAGGATGATTGGAAACGTAGTAACATTTTGATTCTGAAACCTTATTTGAAATTGTTCATTGATATGATGGGTCTATGCAAAGTGGATGCATAAATGATAGGCATTAATTATTCGTGCATGTATGTCTGATGTGTTCAAATCGATGATTTCAGCAACTAAGAACGTAATTGCTGATATGAACGGCGACAATTGTAAAATATTGAATATGAAGATTCAATATGTGCTGGAAAAGCAAGAAGCACTAGAAGCTCTTGACCATGTTATGTAAGATCTTGAGGATGCCATGCGCCACCTTGAGCTAGTAGAAGACCGCCTAACGGCATTTGAGCCGAAAACGAACATTTGCAATGCTGGTTCTAGCTCAAAAAGGGTTTTGAGCTCTAAGTGCAAGTGTATTGATTCGTTCAATATGTGGGAATACAAAGGATCAAGTCCTTATGGAAGAAATCAAGAGTTAACCAACACAAGAGAGGAAAACGTCCTCAAGTGAAGAAAATGTCAAGGGTGGGGTGTTACAATTGTGACAAGAGAGGTCACTATGCTCGCAACTGTTGTGAGCCGAAAAAGGTAAACACCTCTTGTACATTTGAGAACTTTGCTTATATGTCAAGTTCTGTATTATTGACTGAATCCAATCCTTTGTGGACTATAGATTCAGGAGCGACAGACCATATAGCGAAGGATAGATGATCCTTCGTGGAATTTCGACAAGTACCAACTAGAACTAGGTGGATCCATATGGGAAACAACTCCAGAGCTGAAGTAAAGGAATTGGCACCGGCCAATTGAACATGAGTGGTGGACGCACCTTGATGTTCTATATGCTCCAGAGATTCGTCGAAATTTAAATGTCTGTTTTGATGTTGGTTACGCTTGGTTTTAGTATGAACTTTCATAATAGAGGTGTAGATTTGTATTTGGATACAAACTGTTATGGTTGTGGTCATTTTCTGGATGGTTTTATTGTATTAAATGTTGACTGTGGTGATGTCAATATTTGTTATTCCATTTTCACGTCTTCTATTTCATATGATAATGATGTGAATGTATGGCATGCTAGACTTGGTCATATTGGCCAACAACATATGAATAGAGGGCTTGTTGGGTAACATTGAAAAAGTCGATTTGCCCATATGTGAGTATTGCCTAGTAGGGAAAACAACAAGGAAACCATTTAGAAAAAGATAAAAGAGCTGAATTTCCTTTGCTTTTAATCCATTCTAACATCTGTGGTTCAATGAATGTGAGAGGAAGGCATGGGATTGTTTATTTCATCACTTTTATATATGATTATACTCTATTCGGATATATCTATTTGATTTATCATAAGTCTGAAGCATAAGTTGTTTCAAAAGGTTTATGAACCCGGTAGAAAATTAATTAGACAAGAAAATAAAAACATTGAGATCCGATCGAGGTCGAGAATATTTATCTGATGAGTTCAGAAAATTATGTGATGAAAAATGAATAGAAAGACAGTTGTCTATTACGTATACTCCTCAACAAAATGGTGTTGTGGAAAGAAGAAATAGTACCCCACTAGAATGGTTAGGTTCATGATGGCGCATGCTAACTTACCTATCACTTTTTGGAGTGATGTGTTGTTAATTGCTGCATATATACTTAACCGGATGCCTTCCAAATCAGTTGCTTCCACACCATATGAGTTATAGACAGGTAGAAAACTGGACTTAAGTTTTCTTAAGGCATAGGGTTGTGCTACCTATACACATGAGTCCTCTCACAAGTTTGGGAAATTGGGTCCCAAAGGAAAGAAGAGTATTTTAACGAGATACTCAGAACACTCGAAAGGGTATGTGTTCATAGGTGAGCAGGAAAGTGGGAGTATAACTGAATTTGAATCACGGGATATCACATTCTCAGTGGATGAATTTCCTAAGAAAGGCGAAATAGGAGAAGATTACTCCCTATTTGAAACCTTGGATAAAGATAATGATATTAGTGGAGTTTGTTCAAGTGGGAGTAATATGAAAAGTGATGAATTGAATTCAACTCATTCTCAATTGCGACCACATGATGAGACGACATCATCATTATCTAATCCAAGTGGGAGCATTATGGGGAATGATGTGCTAAGTGTACAATCTCCCATACGGTGAACATGTTGCCAAAGTATTCCCCGTCGACGTTTTGACATTGAAGGGGAAACTTTTATGGTTGCTCCGCAAGATAAGGATGAGCCAAGAAATATTAATAAGGCTCTGAATTGCCCTAATAAGGAAAAATGGATTCATGCAATGGAAGAGGAAATGGAGTCAATGAAGTCAAACCATGTTTGGGAATTGGTTGATCTTCCAAAAGGACACAAAGCTATTGAGAACAAGTGGGTTCTCAAAATAAAGCGAAAGGCTGATGGCTCGATAGAAAGGCATAAGGCTCGCCTTATGGCGAAGGGGTATAATCAACGGGAATGAATTGATTATGAAAATACATTTTCTCCCGTAGTGAGATTTACCTCGATTCGCATTATTTTGGCAATAGTGGCTTGTATGGATCTTGAGTTACATCAGATGGATGTAAAGACTGTTTTCCTCAATAGAGAACTAGAGGAAAAACTATATATTGAACAACCTGCTGGTTTCATAGTGAAAGGCCAAGAAGAAAAGGTATGTCGACTTTTGAGGTCGATATATGGCCTTAAGCAGTCATCAAGACAATGGTATATACGTTTTTATAATACCATAATGGCATATGATTTTACAATGATTGATGAGAATCATTGTGTATATATCAGAAGATCCAAGAATCAATTTGTGATCATATCATTATATGTTGATGATATACTAATTGCTGGAAGCAATATGGAGTTTGTTAATACTGTCAAGAGATGGTTGTCTTCTAACTTTGAGATGAAGGATATGGGTAAGGCTGCATACATTCTTGGAGTTAAGATTTCAAGAGATCGTTCGAAGAGATCGTTGTCTCTATTGCAAGAAACCTATGTAAATAAGGTTCTTGAACGATTTTGTATGCAAGACTGTAAACCCATAGACGCTCCTATTGCAAAAGGTGAAGGATTGAGCCATAAGCTGTGTCCAAGGACTCCACAAGAAAAGGAACAAATGAAACATGTTCGTTATGCTAGTGCTGTTGAAAGCTTGATGTACGCTATGATGTGTACAAGACCTGGCATATGTTTTGCAGTTGGAATGGTGAGTAGATACCAATCCAATTCAGGTCCAGCACAATGGAAAGCCGTTAAGAGAATACTGTGGTATCTAAAGGAGACTGTTGATTATAAGCTAAGTTATTAAGGAAAGGATCTGCGACTCTAAGGCTATCCTGATGCTGATTGGGGAGGAGATTTAAATGAAAGGAAATCTACTTCTGGGTTTGTTTTCTTACCGAATGATGGCACCATATGTTGGAGCTGTAAGAAACAAACATGCATAGTCTTGTCCACGATAGAAATTGAGTTCGTGGCATTATCAGCAGCAGTATAAGAAGATGTTTGGCTTTAGAGATTTTTTTAGATCATTTAGGTGTTATTGGAAGTGCTGCAGATTTGTTATTTGTTAACTGTGATAGCCAAGCAGCGAAAGCGTACACCAAAGATCCAAAATATCATGGCAAGACCAAACATATAGATACCAAGTATAATTTTGTCAAAGATATGGTTGCACAAAATGAAGTGAACTTACAGTACATATCTACGCATAGAATGTAGCAGATCCTATGACAAAGCCAATACTTAGAGATGTGTTTTTGTGGCCATATGAAATCTCTAAGATTGTGTAGAGGCTGATGTACTGAATATTGTAATTTCCCTAAGTGTTCACAATTTGATGAATTTGTGTTTTCATCATTAATGCCTATGAATCTTTGTTTGATCTTTATGCATCTTAATGCTCAGCGCATTATTTTAAGTTGAGAAAGTATGTCGGACAGATATAAGATTAGCCCACTCACACGGGTAATCGCCTATTTACCGTGTGATAAATAGAGATGAGACTGTTTTTAAGCTTATTATCTATGTGATAATCGATAGCTCAAGCTTAAAACACGTATGTCGCCTTAACTGGGTGTTAAGATGAGGACATAATACTTACTATGTCCGAAAGTAAAATACCCCATATATTTTACTTTATCTGTCTATGATACCAGATGTGAGTTCTGATGAATTTTGTCAATGAGTAGATACGTGAACTCAAGTTAGACATTGGGTATGTCTGAACTATCATCTGTACGGTATTGAAAGGTGTAGACATACGCTCCATGGGAAATGAGTTAATACCGTAATACGTATTTCATACTACGTATGCATGAGACGACCAATAAGAGTGGCAAAAGTTTGATCTCAACTTTTATGCCGTGTGAGACTCCTGAGGAAAAGAGTTCCTCAATTTTTTAGTCCCCTCATGACTCTTGCTTATTCTCAAGATTTCTATTTAGTGTTTGCTATCTTAGGATGTTGCCAATGGTCATGAGTATGATTCGATCTAATGGGGCATTTCTAGAAAAGCAAGCTAAACTGAAATTGAGAGTTTGAAGGAAAGAGAAAGATCGATTTTGGAGAATCACATTGTAGTTTTGTATTCACTGGTTAACCAATTATGATTGTTTTTGGGATAATCATGATTGTGAATACAATATATATATATCATTGTTTAAAAGAGATCAAGAGAGATATAAATGTGATCGATCGATCTAGGGTACTGCATACTAAATCTACTCAGGATGTGATGCCCATTATGAGCTACTATATATTCCTAACAGATGTATGGCAACGAGCTCTCAAAGTATGCTGGTCGCACAGATTATTCACCAGTATGAATGTTGAAGAGATGTAAAGAGAATCTCGTTTAGCCCACCATGTGCGAGTGGGATATGATGGTTTTTATTTATGGAGATGGGCCTAAGTTGGCCCATCCGCCCATGTTGGGCCTAGAAGTCCGGCCCACGGGAATAGGGCCCGTGGATGGGGGAAGGTATAAAAGGGAGGAGAGAGAGAGAGAAGACACCTCTTGAAAAAATAATTCAACGTACGTCTTCCCTTTCTCCCGCGTGCTTTCTCTCTCCAAGAAAAACAGTAAGCGTTTTTCTTCCCTTCAAGGCGCCATCGGATCGAACAGGGCCAGATTTTCTTCCTCTTCAGCATTGGTGTTTAATCTATGGCTAACAAGGTACGCTCGAATCCGTGGTGTGCTTTACAATCGGTGATACGTGTTATTCCCGGGCTTCGTCTTCCGCATTGCTTTAGGGGTTTGATTTAGTGTCGAATCCGGTTTTCGGGGATCCGTTATTCCCAACAGACACAAAATCATAATATCTCAAGTTGATCTAGATATTAAGTTTCATCTTTTCTGGAGATAGATATTAAGTTTCATCTTTTCTCGGAGATAGAGATCTTTCGATAGGTTTTGGGACTTTGCTCGTTCAAAATGTCATTACGGAATTGCATGTTCTTTGCTTGCTTGCAAATTCTTGGAGGTGAAAAATTGAACGGAGCATAGAATTTGGTAATTTTTTGAATAAATCCATTGATTTGTCCAAAATACATAAATGTTGGGGAAATTACTAAAAAAAAGTCTTAAAACATTTTGCAATTATGTCAATTCAGTCATAAATTTATTTTTTTACCAATTGAGTCCTAAACCTTTTACAATTATTCCGGTCAAAATTGGCCGCCGACACCGATGTAGCTATTGGTTGATTCCATCAATAATTTTTTTAATAATATTTTATTTTTCCGAATTATTTTATTAATTTTTCAATATTTTTTACCTCTTTTCTCTTTCTTTTTCCCCCTCCCTTCTCCTTCCTCTTCCCTCCTTCTTCCTTTGGCTTTAGCAACCGACCAACCTCATCGATTGTCGACTGAGGCAGTTGGGCGAGCTGGCCTTGCTGGATCTAGCGAGGGCTCGCCTCGCGTTGCTAGGCGAGGGCAAGCTCGCCCAGACACTGACGGGGTGAGCCCTTGCCAGCAATGGCGAGGGAGTCCTTACCCAGCAACGGCAAGGTGAAGCCTCGCTAGATCTAACAAGGGCTCGCCCAGTTAGTGGTTGGGCGAGGTCGCCCTCACCTAAGGACAAAAAAGGGGGCCTTGCCATCACTAGGTCTAGCAAAGAGAGCCCTTACCGATTTGGTAGGAGTTCATCCCCGCTAGTGGCTAGGCGAGCTTGCCCTCGCCTAACGACGGTGAGGTGAGCTTGCCCAGCTGCCTCAGTCCGGTGATCGGCAAAGGTTGGCTGGTCGCCAGAGCCAAAAGGAAGAAGGAGTGAGGAATTAAAAAAAAAAAAGAGAGAGAAAAAAGGTAAAAAAAAAAGATTAATAAATTAATAAAATATTATTAAAAAATTGGTGGTCGTCGACCACGCCATGTCGCAAGACCGGTTGGCCAATTTTGTTTGGAAGAACTGAATTGACACAATTATAAAATGTTTAAGACTCAATTTGCTAAAAAAAAAATAATGAGTTTAGGACTAAATTGACACAACTGCAAAATATTTAGGATTTTTTTGGTAATTCTCCCCATAAATGTTGACAATGGAAAAAAGTTCTCCTTGTTAGCATTGATTTGTTATTTATTTGACACTCAAATAGGTTAAAATTTACGATGCCATAATCTACAGAAACATAGCCATCAGACTAAAATACAATGAGAACTCATATACAATCAAAGTAGAATATAGGCTAGCTTAAGGACTCATTAGATAGGCATAAGAGCTAAACTATTGGAATTATTAGCTGCTCTATTTGGCTAAAGATTAAGAACCATATCAACATTTTTGTTCATATCCTCATCATCAACTCGCCACAAAGTTTCTCTCTTAAAAATCCCATCGAACTAAAAAGCATATTGTCCTTTCCCCAGTCGCAATCAAACATAAAATATTTGGTCCCAAAGCTGAGAAAGAAAGAGGGAAGCTCCCCTTAATTTCAAATGTCTCTGCTTCCCATTCTGTAATAATTCTTTTCAAATCCTGAACTGAAGATTTTTGGTTCCGTCCGGTAAGGCTTTGTCAAGCCGAGCATTGTAAGCATTGAAATGGTTAAGTAGAGATCGACTTGTGTTGCCCCTCGAATGGCCGAGCTTTGGCACATTGTTTATTGTGTCCTAGGCACGATGCTCTTAGTGATATACACACTCGTCACATTTGTAACTAATTTACCAATCGGACCACCATGCCTCAAAGCATCAAAGAGATACTCAAGACTCAAAAGGGTAATATAGTAAATGTTTGTAAAAAATTTCTCAAAATGTATCGACTAAGATTTATTAATTATGTTTCAAGAATGAGAATGAGAAAGCAGCCAGTTTGATTAAGGTAATAGTTCAGTTACGTACTGACAGGGACTTATATACATCCTATTTTCTGATCAATTTACAACTTGTATTTTGTACATAAAATACAATCGTTATCTTAGCCTTCTTAATGAGCATCATGAAGAATGCTCAAATATAATTATGTCGACATTCCCTTTTATTAGCTCAAAAGTAAAGCGACATAAGACAGGACAAAAGTCTTATAACTAATTAAATTTAAAATGAGAAAGCATGATTCTCGTGGGTTGGCAAAAAACAAGTCCGTCCACTCTTCCTGACTCCTATGCTTAAATAGTCAAGAGAAAAGGAGTGACCAATGTAGTGACTCCCTCTAAACGTTACTGAAATAGTTTCCACGTCCATTATGAAGTGTTTGATTTTGAGGGATAGTTATTTTGCACCACCTAGGCTGAAAGTTTATGGTTGACAAATCTGTTACTGTAGTCTCACTGAGATGCGAATAGTTAAGAAATTTTAGTCATTTAGAGGTTTGCCTACAACAAGAATTGCGATTATGATTTCGTAAAAGATAGGTGTCTCCTTTATCATTATGTCAATTACATTGATGGGAAAATGCTATTTATAATTAAATTGAAATCATTATTGTAATTATGAATAAAGCCAGTCATTTATATAAATAGTTAGTGTAGTATTCACATGGGTAAGTTATTGATCATGTACAATATATTAAATTAATATTTCATTTATTTTATAGAAAATAAATGATAATAAAATATTTTCTTGAAAAATGATTGTTTATATTCTTACAAAATGAATGCAAGTAAATATATAGACATAAATTACTATAAATAATGAATACTTTTTATTAAATGTTTATTTCAAGGGATATAATTATTTTAAGAAAATATTTTTTAAATAATTCATTTTTCAATCGGAGCCTAAAAGCATCGTTATATTATTTAGGTGCTGCTCAAAGTTCTGAAAAAAACACCCGTCATTAGCTCGAAGCCTCTTATTATCATCTCCGTCCATCCTTCATTCTGCTACCGGGAAACGCATTGTGCAGAGAGCTGTAATCGACTGCTCTCTCTCTCTCTCTCTCTCTCTCTCTTCTCTCTCTCGCTCGAGCTGATGTTGACGAGCCCTCGAGCCCCCGCTTTCTTTCTCCACTCGCAGCACTCGCCATCTTTAGCTTCCGTCCCTCGCTCCGCCACATTCTCTTCCCCAAGTCGTCCCTTTTGCTGGATTCGAGTCAACCGTCCGGAATCGGATCGAGAGCGCCGTTGCTTCACGTGCAATGCCGCCGCGTCATCTCATCACCTAACGTCGAGTTCAAACCGGGTGAGTGGCTCTCAGAGACAATTCATCGAACAGTTGATGTCCTTGAAAGCCATTTGAAATATTTGATCGAACTCCTCGTTAAAAGTCTTGCCTTTTCAGGGGCGTTGGATGTGTTATTTCAAGAACTCTGGCTCAACGAGAAAGAGACCGAATCTCTCTTGACCAGGGACCCGAATCTGAGGCTGAAGTCTATCGGCTCGTTGTGGGCTCGTGTTGCCTCTTTGAAATCTGTCGGAATCAGTGGCCTTGAGCTCTGCCATTTGGTTGCGAAATGCCCTTCTGTGTTGCAGCAGGTGAAATCGATTCCTTTATACTCTTTGTGCACGACAAACTAGATGGAAAGGTTGACCCAATGCAGCTTAAGCGTCTCTTTTTGTCAACTGAGCCACGATTCCTAGCTGGATTCGAGGAAAAGGTTAATTTGCTGATTGACGGTAGGATTCCTAGAGAAAAGATTGTTCATGTTCTCAACAATGTGAATTTAATGAAGGCTTTGTCTCTTAAGCCGTTTGAAGAAATTGAAAGGCTCCTTAATTTCTCGAGCCGCTATGGTGGGGTTGATTCGATCGTGAGGCATCCCCCCATTCTTAACTTCGATATGGATACCCAATTGATTCCGAGAGTGGAGTTTTTCCTAGAACTTAGCGGAGGAGATGAGGATGCAACCGGGGCAGTGTTGCACAAACTGCCTACCTTTCTGAAATACCGTGTGGAACACTTGGAAAGCCATGTACATTTCTTGAGGTCATTTGCAGGATTAGATGATCAAGAAATATTCAGGATCATTCTTGTGTTTCCTAGCATTGTTAGTGCGAACAAGGAGAGGAAATTGCGTCCCAGAATTAGTTTTCTCAAAGAATGTGGACTCAACTCCAATGAGATTTCCAAGTTCTTGACAAAAGCCCCTCTGTTTTTGGGTCTATCTTTTGAGGGCAACATTGCTTATAAGCTGGGTTTTTTGGTGAAGATTGGTTACAAGTACAGAATGGAGGAATTCGCGGTTGCAATAGGCGCTGTGACTAGGACAAGTTGTGAGAATATGCAGAAGGTGATTGAGCTCTTCTTGAGTTATGGGTTTTCTTGCGAAGACATGCTTCTCATGAGTAAGAAGCATCCTCAAATACTTCAATACAATCCTGATTCTCTGGCGGAGAAAGTGGAATATTTGGTGGGGGAGATGGGACGCGACCTTGACGAGCTATTGGATTTCCCTGCATTTCTTGGTTACAAACTCGATAGTAGAATTAAGCATAGGTACGAGGTGAAGAAGAAGATTATAGGTGAAGGAATGTCGATCAACAAGTTGCTCAGTGTTTAGTCGGCGAGATTTGCAAAGAAGAAGGTAGAAAAGTTGGCGCACAAAGCCTAAAAATTAGGGGTTGCACAATTTCATCAGCAGAAGTTTATGGCAAAATTGACGGAAATTGTATAGTTACTGAGTTTTCTCAAAGCTTCATCAGTTGAAGGCTTTTGCTTTTTTCAGGCAAAATTCTGGCTTGACTTCGTTAGGTGAAGATAGAAAGTCATATTTTTCATCCCTAGACCTGCAAAGCCATAATTAAGTTCGAAGAAAATGGTCGGTAGGTACCCAGTTGAATGAAATGATTGAGTACGCTCCATTTTAAGGTTAAAGCAACAAGAAAAGTGGCTGATCTTTGTATTTGTGTAACTGTCATTTGCGAAGGAATCCACCTTGAGTTGATAGCAATATTTCTTTGGTTGCTCCCACATTTTTCTGTTCTCAGTCCTGAAATCTTTAAAAATGTGATTTGACGTTGAAAATAATCTTGTCAATGTGCATGAGGCATCAAGACTTGGTTGCCCTTGTTATGCAATAGATTTCCTAACCGGGATGGTCAAAATCAATAAGTTAACTTCATTGCAAGGCATCTATGATTAGGACAGTCATTTCACCTGTAGAAATTGCAACAAATAATTGAGTGTTAATTCTGTTGTCTCCGATTCGTTCTTTGATTAAATTACATTCCGTAAATTATTACGACCGTTAGTTCAGGATTACCTCACAGGACATTATGATCATCAACAAAACCGAGGATCTATTATCCTCAAGAGATCTGCAAAGGTGCGGCATTTATGCATAATAGGTGCCATTGGCAACTTCATTCTTTCTCCCATGCACCATGAGGTTATACTTTGGAATGGCGAATTCCAAGACACCTTAAGATGAATAGCCATACTGCTTCGATGGTGGAACACAACCATGGCAAGGTAAGAATTCCTATATCTGCGAGATTGTAGTAATTATTGAGTTATGCAAACTAATCATATTCAGGTCTGAACATCGGCATTCTTAGTGTGTGGCCTCATTCTATGGCGTTTCTTAAGTTTTATCTTATGTTTGGTAATCCTGCATTGAATTTCCACATTCTATAAATAAATGTCAATGGAGAAGAAATATGAACAAACTATTCCAATAGATGCTGACAAGGTTTCATGGTATCCCGTCATAACTAATATATTATTTCCTGACATGAAGAAAAACTAATTTTGAAAAGTTTGAATTGTCTACGAGAGTGAATTGGAGTAAAAAGGAAAAAATATTCTTCACCCACCTCCTTTTTCCTCTTTCCTTCCTCTCCCAAACAAAGCCTCAAAATAGTATCATAAGATCATGGCCCGCTCATGTGTAAAAGTGTCAAATTGATCATATAACTTTCTTGAAATTTCTGGATAATAGATGGGGTGTGAATCCTTTTATGCTCATTAGCGAGTCCTTATGCTAGACTTATGCTAGCCTATTTTCTACTCTAAATGTAAATAAATTCTTATTGCTATTTCACTTTTTGTGATAGATGTATTTTCACCGATTATTGTACCACGGATGTCGAAAAAACATAAGAAATCATCGTAGACAAGAATAAATTGTTGGACTTATCTAACAAGCAACATAGTTCTTGATTATATGGCCAATTGATTCTTAGAGTGGAGTTTCTCTTAGAACTTAGTGGAGGAGATGAGGATGCCACCAGGGCAGTGTTGCGCAAACTTCCTACCATTTCAAAATACCAGGTGGAACACTTGGAAAGTCATGTCGAGATATTGAGGTCATTATCAAGAAATATTTAGGATCATACTTGTGTTTCCTAACATCGTTGGCGTTGTGGACTGAACTCCAGTGAGATTTTCAAGTTCTTGACAAAAACCCCTTTGTTTTTGGGTCTATCTTTTGGGGGGAACATTGCTTATAAGCTTGGTTTTATGGTGAAAATTAATTACAAGTACAGAACGAAAGAATTCGCTGTTGCAATTGGCGCTGTGACTAGGACAAGTGGTGAGAATATGTAGAAGGTGATTGAGCTCTTCTAGAGTTATGAGTTTTCCTGTGAAGACGTGCTTCTCATGAGTAAGAAGCATCCTCAGATACTTCAATGCAATCCTGATTCTCTGGAGGAGTAAGTGCAGTATTTGGTAGGGTGGATCAGACAGAGCCTTGACGAGCAATTAGATTTCCCTGCATTCATTGATCATAAACTAGATAGTAAAATTAAGCACAGGTACGAAGGGAAGAAGAAGATTATAGGTGAGGTGAAGGAATGTCACTCAACAAGCTGCTATGTTTTTCGTCTGAGAGATTTGCAGAGAAGCTAGAAGAGCTGGCGCACAAAGCCTAAATAGTAAAGGGTTGCTAAGTTTCCTCCACAGAAGTTCATGTCCAAATTGATGGAAATTGTACTGAATTTTCTCAAAGCTTTACAATTTCAAGGTTTTGCTGTTTTTTTTTTCCAGGGTAAAATTCTGGCCGGGACTTCCTTAGGTGAAGACAGAAAGTCATTATTTCATCCCTAAACTTGCAAAGCCATCATGAAGTTTGAAGAAAATGGTCGATTCCCAATTGAATGAAATGACTGAGTATTCTCAATTTGAATGTTAGGCAACAAGAAAAGTGGCTCATCTTTTTGTGTGTGTAACTGTCGATTCTAATGGAATCCACCTTTTAATTGATGGCAATATTTCTTTGGTTGTTCTCACATTTTTCTGTTCTTAGTCCTGAAATCTTGAAAAATGCGATTCGAAACTGAAGAGAATCTTGTCAATGTGCATGAGGCGTCAGGACTTGATTGCCTTTGCTATGCAATTCAGGATAGATTTCCTACTTATTGAGTAGGGATGGCCGGAATCAGTGAGTTAACTTGATCGAAAGGAATCTATGATTAAGAGAGTCATTTCACCAATAGAAACTACAACTTAAAAGTGTTAATTCAGTTCTCTTCGATTTGTTATTTGATTGAATTACATAATTTCCATAAATGTTACGACTGTGAGTTCAAGATTACCTCTGGAAATATCATCATCAACAAAACTGAGAATCAATTGTCCTCAAGAGATCTTCAAAGGCGTGGCACTTATGGGGGGTCTCAATCAGGGTTGGTTGGCCGTCGCGCCGTGCCTGTTACTCCACTAATAATGTTAACTTTGGCTTTAATTTCTTGACCGGATCCGTTGACTGACTTGGTCTTTTCTATAGGACAAAGTGACTCCAAAGTCTCCAATCGAACAAGGTCCATCTAATCTCTTTTCGGTCTTTTCATATGGTGCCATCTTCAAATGCCCCAAGCAGTTCTTTAACAATTTTGCTTTGCCCAAAGACAAATAGAGACCTGATTAGTGCCTTCAACTCCGCCGATGTCTATGCAGTGTTGCCGCTCCTCCTTATTTTGTTGCATGCGATGACTAGCAATGCCGCTTTGAGTAATTCGTGGTACGTCCCTTCATCCTATGGTGATATTTGCAATATAAGCTACTCATTTCATTGAAGAATGAAATAAAGGAGTGCAATGAGTAGGAGAATGAGTTGGCTTGTGAAGATAATTGCACAATTTTATACTTGTGTGATGACTAATACTTCATATAGTCTATCAATTATTCCATCCACCAAATTAGATTAGTCGACTGCTCATCTCTCCCTCTTCATTCATGGGCAGTGTATAGCTTCAAACACCAAATTGACCTAAACAACCCATACAAAATGGACTGTGATGGTCCATTGGTCATTGTGAATTGCTTGAAGCCGATTAGTTCTCCATTCTACATTGCCACAGGTCCTGTATTGAGGGGTTGTAATCTTCCAACACATTATCAAATTGAAACTTGTATTTTCTCGAACTTATTAATGACTGATATACACTCTATATGGGGTCACTTTAATAAAATAGAAGTCTTCTAATTATGCCAAACTGTTGAACACGCTATAAGATCCTCTTCAAAGATGGTGAGGGACCACGCTACAAGAAAAAGAGATTGTGTGTCAGAAGGAAGTGATGGGGGAGAGAGATGGATTTGTTTGTTGACGGAACGTGGGGCAACAATCACGTGAAGAGAGTTTGGAAGAAACTTTTGAATTTTCAATGGGTGTAAAATTTCCAAGGGTTGGATGTGACCACTAATAATGGAACTTTAGTATGGGTCCCCCATTTTTAATTTCTTGACTTGCATGCCTTTGTTACATTGATTGACTTGGGTATTTCTATTGATCGAGGCAACTCCAAAGTCTCCAGTCTAACGAGGTTCGTCCAATCTTTTTTCAATCATTTAATGTTGTGCCTCCTTCTGTCCTCTGCACAAACCGACCAATTCTTTACCAATTTCTCTTTTCCCCAAGACAATCGGAGACATAATTAAGACTCTCAGTTCCGTGAATATCTCTCTAGTGTTGCTAGTCTTTCTTGTTCTATTTGCAAGGGATGTAATGCATGAATTTGCATTATTTTTTTCAATTTGAAGATTCAAAACTTGCTAGATGGGAATGTTTTCTTGGTTATGCACTACCCATAGGCTAAAAATTTAGGGGTCCAACCATAGCAATGAGCCACATCAACATGGTGTTCATATCCTCATCGCCACTTGCCACTCTCCACAAAAATATCTCCAAAAAATCCAATCCAACAATTTTTTTTTTTTTTTTGTTTCTTCTCCTATTGCAATCAAACATAGGAGACCCTTTATTTGGTGCCAAAGCAAAATCTAATGGACGAAAGAGAGAGCAAGAAAACACAAAAAATAAAAAGGTGAAGGGAAGAGATCATTAACAAAGTAAATGGGCGTCAGCCAGCTTTTGTTGATTAAGGGGCTCAATAAACTCAAAAAGTAAAAAAGTTAGAACAAAAGAGGGAAGCTACCCTAATTTCAACCGTTTCTACTTCCCTATCTGTAATATTCTTTTCAAGTTCATAAACCTAAACGTCTGTTGGGTCCAATATGACTTTGTTAAGCCAAAGCTTGCTTCATTGTATGCGTTGAAATAATTGACTTGGGATTGACTTGTATTGCCGATCGAGCTGCATCAATTATGTTCTTGGTATTCGGGTCGAATGGCCAAGTTTTGACCCGTTACCTGTCGTGTACCGGGCACAGTGCTTCTACTGATAAATACCCAAAAATTGATCTTTTTATTGTTGGAAAATCAATATAAAGCTAACAACAATAACAGCCTTATCACATTTGAATTGGATTTATCACTTGAAACGCCATGTCTCAATGCATCAAAGAGATGCTCAAGACTCAAAAGGGTAATATAACCTCTAATTATCATCTAGGTGAATATCCAGTTTATCTATACAATCTCATATGGTAAATATTAAGAAGTTTATGAGAATGTATTGATTAGGATTTATTACATATCTTTCAACTATATATATCTTGTTAAAGTGTAGTTACCATTTGTTAGCATTCTTCATGACAGTCACGAAGGATGCACTAATGTGATTCTATTGATGTTATGCCCTTCTCTTAGCTTTAAAGTAATGGCTACATAAGACGCAACAAAGACATTGTAACTAATTAAATTTGAATGCGAGAAAGGATGTTTCTCGTGGGCTTCAAAAAGCAAGTCTGTAGATTCCTTATGTTTTCTTACTTCTGCACTCTCTTGCTACATGACAACAAATCTCCTTACGCAGTAACTTCGTCAACCTCACACCCCTAATCAAATCTTATTTTAATAGCCAAACCAAAGTCTTCTTCCACATCTATACGGCTTTTTGAACAAAATTGGTTTGCTGTATCAATCGACCAGAGTAAATCAGAAGTGGAGGTGAAAAGAGAGACGTCACTAGTTTGAAGTGATTGCCCCCATTCATATAGACCAATCTCCAATCCACATGACAGGCTATTGAGTTTGCTTTTGTCTTCAATAATTCTTGAAAGATGTCTCCCTTATGATTCTTGCCAAGAATAATATTCCCTATATCGGGCCACGTCAATTATTAGGGGGACAAAATTTTGTATAAAAAAAAAATGTGAAGACCATATGATATAAAAAGTCATGAGGACCCACTATGGACTCGAGTTGTCCCCACAAGGATCCCTTCTTTATATAGCTGTGCTAGCTAAAATTTGTACTTAAGCAACTATAGTAATTCTAGCTACGCGCATAGCAAGAATACAATAATAGGGTGGATATATATGATTTTGCTTTCAGGCGGAGTATAGAAGAGGAGAGGGTATTTTATGTAAGGATACACACATAAACTATCGCAAATTTATACATTTTAATTTTAGATAAGGATTTTCTCAGATTTACTTGATAAAATATGTAATTGTTCATGGCTGGGGAGAATTACCAAAAAAGTCATAAACCTATTACAATTGTGCCAATTTAGTCATAAACTTTTTTTTTTTTTTGCCAATTTAGTCCTAAACCTTTTATAATTGTGCCAATTCAGTTCATCCATTAAAAATTGGTCAGCTGGCGCTGATGTGGATGTTGATCGAGGACAACTGGGCGGCAAACGCTGATATGACAATTTTGTAATATTTTTTTTTCGAATTTTTTATTTTTTGATTTTTTTTTCTTTTTTTTCCCCCTTCTTCTCCTTCCTCTGGCTGGCCAGGTCAGCCTCACCGGCCACTGGTGAGGCTCGCCCCCGCCGGCGACTAGCGAAGGCAAGGCTGTCCTCGCCGACCCTCGCCTCTGGCTGGTGTCGGCCGGCCGGAGGAAGGAGAAGAAGGGGAAAAAAAGAAAAAAATTCAAAAAAATAATAAGAAATTCTAAAAAATATTTAAAAATTGCCATATTAGCATTTGCCGGCCAGTATCCCCGGCGGCATCCACGCCGGCTGGCTGGCCAATTTTGGTTTGGATAGATTGAATTGGCATAATTGTAAAAAGTTTAAGACTAAATTGACAAAAAAAAAAAAAGTTTAGGACTGAGTTGACACAATTGCAATAAGTTTAGGACTTTTTGGGTAATTGCCGGCCAGCCATATCGACAGGTATGTTCAACTTCCCAATGGCTTGATCATCTAGTTGCTTTAACACGTGGGATCTTTTGATAAGTCATTCAAAAACCCCTTCATGAGTTTACCCAAAGAAATAACGACCATCCAAGTGATGGGATAAGGAAGAAACCTGAATACGCAACCCTTATTTTAAAGACTAGACTATAAAGATTGAACGATGTAACTGTAGATTCCGTGCTCTTTCATCAGTTGCAGGACATATAGGCCATGTTTGGTAACCATCCAAACAGGGTCAAATTATGATTTTTTGTTCCTAGAATTAGTTTGGGTTCAGAATCGGGTTTAGTAAAATTTTTGTTCCCGGGAACAAATTTGTTCTCGGGAACAGATTGGGAGTGGAATCAAGAATAAAAAAAAAAAAAAGTTGATTCTTGTTCCAGAATTAGAATTGAGAATCAAAACCAACAACTCTTCTTCTTCCCTTCGGCCATCTCGCGACCGCCGTCCACCACCGCCTGCCACCGCCCGCCATCGCCCGCCGTTCGCAGCCACCAGCCGCCGTCCGCTGGTCTGGCAAGCTCGCCAGGCCAAGGCGAGGTCCGGCGAGGCCGAGCCTGGCCGGGGCTGGGCACGCCTTGCAACGCCCAGCCCCGCCAGTGGCCAGGCGAGTTTCGCCCAGCCCCGACGAGGGTTGGCCTCGCCGAGGGCCGACGACGCTCCAGTGAGGTCGCCGGACCGGCGACCGGCCACAAGAAGAAGAAGAAGAAGAAGAATAGGAGAAAAAGGAAAAAAAGAAAAGAAAAAAGGAGAAAGGTAAATGATTTATTTAAAAATTAAAATAAATTGATTTGGAACAAATTAATGAGCGCGTCTAAACAAATTCTATTTCAGAATCAGAAATTTTGGACAATTATCAAATGGCTTAAAATGCTTAGAATCAGTTCCCGGGAACAGAATAAAAAAGAATCATTTTTTATCAGAGTCTACTCCCGTAATAGAATCGTTACCAAACGCGCCCATATTAGCCCCCTTGGAAACACAACTCTGTAGAGGATTCCCGTCCAACTTTATTTTTGGGTGTTTTTCTTCCCTTGACTTATGACTCTTAAGGGAACGCCTTAAAGAAAAACCTCAAAAAATTTTGAGAAGTCAGTGCGTTTGCTTTAACCTTCCCATCAAAAGTTAAAGTACTACTTGAATAATTTAAGAAAAATCATGAAATGACTATATATGAAATTACGTGTCAATATTTGTATGCCATGGAAATTTAAGGTATTTAGAGTTTAAAAAATTAAAACTAAGCGCACCGTAGAATTAGATTAAGTAACGTTATAGATATTTAGATATCTTGTAAAATGTAAAAGGTGTAAAGTTAATCTCCCTACTGCAATTATCCTATGGTCAAACCAAAGAAGCACAAGCCAGATATTTTCTTCTGCGATACGGGTTGTGAGTAGTTAAGGAAAAAACCGTTGGCCATCGCGTTAGGGAGTTGCTTGTTCGGTGCAAGCATACAATCATGACATGCCCATGTCGTCATGGGTGATGGTGTCAGATTCCTCAATAACCGATGAGTTTTCATCCATCACAGCCCATGAATGCCCATTCATTTTAGATATCTTAGACGATACGTCCGAGGAGTATGCTCCTTCGATATATAAAGGAGAAAGCAACGGGTCTTCAGCACTTCAAAAAGACCATTGAATTTACCACAAACATCAAACTCTCGTAACTAAGGTTCGAGTTCGTTAATGAATAACTAGGGAGGGAAGATCAATTGGCCCTTTGCCATCCCACGTCGAACATGTGGATATCACCAAAAATGATGGTGTCATTATTTTTATAGATGGATGTAAAAAAGTAGTTCGTATGATTATTTTCATGTGCTAACTCAAGTCTTGAGTCGCCACAACCTTTCACATCACTCTTCGTTTGAAAGGGATAGGTCATCTTGGAAACTTCACTGCACGAGAGGCTGAACGGGGTTGTTCATTCGGAGCATTAGTGTCCCCAGTAGCACGGCAAGAAAGACCAATGACACAAGGCACACAAGTCTGGAATTGCGAGGAAAAGTCTTGAGTCGCCACAACCTTTCATATCACTCTTCGTTTGAAAGGGACAGGTCATCTTGGAAACTTCACTGCAGGAGAGGCCGAACAGGGTCGTTCATTCGGGGCATTAGTGTCCCAAGTGGCACGGCAAGAAAGACCAATGACAAGAGGCACACAGATCTGAAATTGCGAGGAAAAGTTGTGTCGTTCTCGGCCTGTGAGCGATGAAAATTCGGGGCTTAATATGTGGTGGAGGATCAACAAGGATAAAAAGACGTCCATGTAATAATGGCGAATGAGAGAGACCTTAAATATGAAGACTGGGGATCTTCTATTAAAAAGCCCATGTCAACCAATAAAACAAAGTCAATCAAGTTGAGAATATTACAGAAGTAGCGAGTAGGACCCAACACCATCGCCATTTCTTTCTGGCACGAAACCATCGTGTTGACAACCCATAAATATAGCCGTCCAACAATATTATTTCATGATTTAGAGAATTTTATTAGATAAGTAAGTTATTTTAAATTCCCAAAGATATTTAGGATGTTAATGAGTCAAGAAAGCCATCTTAAGATTCCATTACAAACTTTAAATTGAAGTCAACCCAAATGAGTTAAGAATCGAATGCATCCTGATAATTAAGGATTGCATAAATTCAATTTAAAGGAAAAAGAATGTTAAGAAATAAAAAGAATTATCCACTCTATTCTATTTTTATTGAAGAAAATTCTACAAAAGTTGTTAAAGTAACTTTATAGTTCCGTTGCTATCTTTGGAGAGAATCTTATAGAGTGTTCAACAGTTTGGCATAATTAGAAGATTTGAAAGTCAACAATAACAAAAGGGAGAATTACCAAAAAAATCCTAAACTTATTGTAATTGTGTCAATTCAGTCATAAATTTTTTTTTTTAGTCAATTTAGTCCGAAACCTTTTACATTGTGTCAATTTAGTCATCCGGCCAAAATTGCTTAGTCGACGCCGACATGGATGCCGTGGGGACAGCTAGCTGGCAAATGCTTGATGTGGCATTTTTAAATATTTTTTAAATATTTCTTTCGAATTTTTAATTTTTTTTGAATATTTGAATTTTTTTTCTTTTTTTCCTGGGCGAGGCTGACCTCGCTGGCCCTCGCCTTTGGCCGGCCGGCGTTGGCCAGAGGAAGGAGAAGAAGGGGGAAAAAAAAAAAATTAAAAAAACTAAAAAATTCGAAAAAATATTAAAAAATTGCCACATCGGTCATTAAGCCCCAGTATCTCTCATGGTGTCCATGTCAGCACCAACCGCCAATTTTGGCCGGATGGACTGAATTGACAAAAAAAAAAGTTTAGGACTAAATTGCATAATTGCAATATGTTTATGATTTTTTTAGTAATTCTTCTTTCATGGCTGGGTTGATAATGGCGTTGTGCAATATCTTATTATCATATAAGATAATTTTTTTTAATGGTGACTATTTATTTCAAGAATGATCAACTGTGTAACAAATTGAATGACGACTAACCTTCGAGACTTAATTTAGCAAATATGGAATATATATCAAGTGATTAAGCGCGATGGAACGGAAAAAAAAAAATTTCAAAGGTGGAGAAGAGGGGAGGAGGAAAAAAACAAAGTACAAAAATAGAAGAATGTGTCAGAAGGAAGTGACGGGGAGAGAGATGTGAAAAAGTTGGACACGACTCCACTAATTATGGAGCTTCAGCTTCGGTCCACCTCCTTTTAAATTCTTGACTTGCTTGCATTTGTTCCGGTAATCGATTGGGGCTTCTCTATAGGCCAGGCGACCGCAAGCCTCCAGTCAGATTAGGATCACCCAATCTCTTCTGAATCTTTTCAAATTGCGCCTCTCCTCCACGCAGACCAAGCCATTCCTTACCAATTTCTCTTTGCCCAAAGACAAACAGAGACATGTTTCATGCTCTCAACTCCATGAATATCTCTCTAGTGTTGATGCTCATTCTTGTTCTATTGCAAACCATGACTAGCAAAGCTGGGCTGAGTAATCCACGATGCGTTGCTTCATCTTGTGGTGACATTCGAAATATCAGTCACCCGTTTCGACTGAAGAGTGATCCAAAGGGATGTGGTGATCCAAAAAATGAGCTGGTTTGTGAAGATAATCGCGCTGTTTTATACTTCCATGATGGTCGATTTTATGTACAGTCTATCAATTATTCCATCTTCGAAATCACATTGGTTGATGATGGGTTGAAAAAGGATAACTGCTCATCTCTCCCTCGTCATTTACGAGCGTTCTATAACTTTAGGAACCTGTCCGATCCAAATAATTCATACTACATGCTCTACAGAAATATGTTGGTCACTGTGAACTGCTCAAAGGCAATCAACTCTCCCATCTACATCGCTATGAGTCCATGCATTAAGGGTTTGTACTCTTCAAACACATCATCGAATTGGAACTTGTATGTTTTGCTCAATCCAACAGCATCGGATGTTAGGGACTTTTGCACCATTAGCAGCGGGACAATGTTACCCAATTTTAGCAGTTATGAGCAGATCAATAGTAGCTTCTACAACTACGAGCTAATCCATAACATCATGGCTGATGGATTTACTCTCTACTTTGGTCCATTGAGGAGGAGGCCGAAATATTTCTTTTGCTACTTTGATATGTATAACTACTTTCATTTCTATAACTTATTTTATTATGATAGATTGTATATGTATGACTCCAGCAGCGGTCAAGTTTGCGGATCCAAGTACTACTACGACGGTAAGTATTGGTCAGCGATTAAATTTTACCATAATTTTGCATGATTCTGTACAATGTTTCACTTCCCACTTTCTCTTCAAAACTGGAAAATGAAAGAAACATTTAATATCCACTAAACTTACGACAAATATACAAGATAGTGTACGTCAACTACGTGTATTTGAAAGTTTTTGGGAGGATCGCATTACTTATACATTCAAAGTTGAAGCAGTTGCAAGATTCGCGAAACAAAATGAAAAAGTGACGGTAGAAGCCACCCCCAAACAGACTCAGATCAGCTGCACATATACAAGTCTCTAGATTATAATTCCTTTCCACAGAAGGGCTAGAACTCCCACTGTAAAAAAGAAAGAAGATGCTTGTGCGAGCAACCACATGACTAGCTTTTGTTGGCATAGAATACACATTTTCTTACTTTCTTAATTGGTTCTTTAATTAGTCACTTAACTAATAATCCGGGAGACGCTCCTTAACATTCCTTAGAAAAATTGTAGTCATGCACCACTAGGAGGAACATAACTATTAATTAAACATGGAAATCACTGTTTCTCTAGATTTGTTAGCATCTAACAAAATGAATAGAGTTTTTTGTATTGCCTACCATCTATGTATGAAGCTTATTATTTTCATTTATTTGTCAATTCATGCCTGCCACTACTCATATTCTTTTGGACAAAAGTCAACTTATACAAAGTTACGGGCTACTACTCTATTTCCTTGTGAGTTTTGTTTTCCAAACTTCTTTTCCTTCAATTCCTTCTCACACCAATCATTCCTTCCACAGGTCTGCTGAAAAATATTGCAATTTGGACTACTGGAGATTTTATAGCACTACTAGGTAAGCCGCAATGATTTGTTCTTTCAATAATTATAAAAATAACGTATTCTAACCCAATAAAAATCTCTTCAGTGCCTTTTTGTGTAGCGAAATTCATAATTGGGATGCCATTTGTCACAATATTTCTTATCTACAAGTATAAAAGAAGGCACCTAGCAATGGACAAGAATATTGAAGAATTGTTGCAAGCTCAGAATAACTTTTTGCCCATAAGGTACTCTTACTCTAATATTAAGAAGATCACCAAAAACTTTAAGCACAAACTAGGTGAAGGGGGGTATGGTTCCGTGTACAAAGGAATGCTTAGAAGCGGCAACGAAGTGGCCATCAAGATTTTGAAGCAGTCCAAGGCCCATGGCCAAGATTTTATCAGTGAAGTGGCTACTATTGGAAGAATTCACCATGTTAATGTAGTGCAACTTGTCGGTTTTTGCTTTGAAGGCTCGAAACAAGCTCTCGTGTATGATCTCATGACAAATGGGTCCTTGGATAAGCACATTTTTGCTAAGGAAGCTGATAAGTTTCTTGACTACATGAAAATATTTGAGATCGCTCTTGGGGTGGCGAGGGGGATTGGATACTTACATCGGGGGTGTGATATGCAAATACTACACTTTGATATCAAGCCTCATAACATTCTTTTAGACAAGAATTTCATCCCGAAAGTTTCTGATTTTGGGCTCGCGAAACTTTATCCCACGAATCATAGCATAGTTTCATTAACTACTGCAAGAGGAACCTTAGGATATATGGCGCCTGAATTGTTTTACAAAAACATTGGCGGCGTATCTTATAAAGCGGATGTCTACAGCTTCGGGATGTTGCTCATGGAAATGGGAAGTAGAAGGAAGAATATAAATGCAAATGCAGAACGCTCAAGCCAAATTTATTTTCCATTGTGGGTGTATGACCAAGTCAGTGAAGGTACAAGTGTTGAAATGGAAGAAGTTGCAGAAGAGGAAAGGAAGGTGATAAAAAAAATGATAATAGTTGCACTTTGGTGCATACAATTAAACCCTGATCACCGCCCTCCAATGAACAAAGTCATAGAAATGCTAGAAGGAGATATTGGTAAACTTCATATGCCTCCAAAACCGCTTATTTACCCACCAGATGTGTCAGTTAACAACGAAAAATTTGAGATGGAACTAGAAACACTCTCTACTTCACCAAGTGCTTCGGTAATTTCAACTAGTTCTCCTTTTATAGATAACAATGTTGTTTAGAGAAGCTTGTGCTATTTCATTGGAAAAGCTTTATACATTTGCCCACAATCTAGTATTATGTTGGGAGGGAGTTGAGCTAGTTTATTTCGACCCTAATTACTTTGAGATTGTCTTCTTGTGGCTCTTATATTAATGCTGTGTTATTGTACATATAGTTTTGCTCTCTTGCACCTCCGTAAGGACAAAAAATTTGTCAGAAAGCCAGGATAAAAACAGAGGAGGAAGGTGACGGCCGTTGTGAATTGTCTTCCCTCGTTATGTGATTTTGGATAATTCCAATGAAAAAATTAACAATAACCCATGATCTTACTCCTATATGCTCCATTGCCACCGTATGATTTCTCAATATAGAAAATAACTGATTTCGACTTATGAATTCATTATAAAAAAAAAAAAAAAAAAACATAAAAGTATATGCTTTGCAAAGTGGACACCATCTATCTATGCTAGAAACAGTTTTTATCAAAATGGAAAAGAAATGATCTTAAATGAAACAAACTCAATGAAGTTTATATTTGAAAGAGCTCATAATCCGTTTTAAAGTTGACATGAATATTAATGAGTAATAATACCTAAAGATTACAATTTTCTCTTAGATCACTCAGTTATGGTGATTTCAATAAATGAAAATTCATTTATACCCGATATTGGCCATGGAGGGAAGGGGGAGAAGGAGAGGCAACCCTCTACCCGCCAAAAAAATTAACAAAATTTTCAATTACGAATATGAAGTGGGCATTTTTTTTTTAATAGAAAAATGAGGGGAATGAAGTTTGTTTTAAATAAGAACTATGAGTAACCATCGTAATTTCAAAAGGGTGAACTGATGTCCAGCCAAATTTTCAATCGGCGGATATTCTCATCCAAAATTCTATGATTTTACCTCTAGATTTATGCTGAACAGGTGTATGAACTAGAGGATCGTTACCTTGAAGAACAATCGCTGAACAATTTTCATCCAAAATTTCCCCGTTACCACAAGGCTGTCCGCCGAAAACAAATCGCTCCTTACACCTTTCAAGTTCTAACCCGCGAGCTCCATCCCCAGCTGGAGGAGCAGGAGCGTCAATTACATCTAAGGAGTCCAAAGAGGCTAGGATTTTTTGATTCTACTTCTGCTTCTTCTGGTTTGTTCGATTCACTCGATTGGATTGGAGGGTGGACAGTGGAGGCGTGGAGGGAGGGCGATGGTGCGGGATCGTGAATGAGTTTATTTTCCGGTGTTTGTTCTGGTCAGGATGAAGGTGTTGCTATGGTGGAAGTTTCTATTTGTGGGGGGAAGAAGGCACAGGTGATGGTGTTCTTCGTGGTGGGCTTCATGGACTGCGAGCTAATGTTGGAGTAAAAATGGGTTCCTCTCTTTCTAAGGACTTGGAGTCTGCAGTTGGACTTGATGTCCAGAATATTGCTTGTGGTGGATGACATGCTGCTTTAAAGTCCAAGCAAGGAGATAGCTTTTCGTAGGGGAGAGATGGGGTGATAGACTGGGGCATGGCTGGACTCTTATGTCTTGCATCGAAAGCTAATAGATGCTCTCAGCAATACAGATATGAAGCGAGTATCATACATGTTCTGGTGATTTATACACTCGGGGGTGATGGAGCTTATAGTTTTGGTATTCTTGGGCATGGGAATGAAGTGAGCCACTGGGTACCAAAAAGAGTGAGTGGACCCTTGGAAGGTGTATATGTCTCATCCCTCTCCTGTTGAATTTGGCACGCTGTAGTTGTCACTTCTGCTGGCCAGTTACTTGCTTCCGGTGATGGCACCTTCGATGTTCTGGGCCATGGAGATTGGAAAAGTGTATCAATACCCAAGGAAGTGGAGCCCTTGAAAGGGCTTTGCACTGTTCGAGCTGCTTGTGGTGTTTGGCATAAAACTGCAGTTGTGGAAGTCATGGTTGGTAATCCTACTTTCGGTAACTGCTCATTCGAAAACTGCAGTAGTAACTAATGGATGTGATCAGTGGGCGGTTTAATTTTTTTGTAAACTCATTTCCTTTTTTTTTTAATGCAAATATTCAAGTTTAATGAAATTCAAGTGTTTAATGATAAGTTGATGATGGTTGCTTGGCCAATTACTTGCTGTTTTCTGATGAGTTGGTAATGATGATTATTAACAATCACTTGGCCAAATGCTTGCTGTGATCATAGACGTTTCCTATACTCTTGTTGGCCAAATGCTTGCTGTTAGAATTGTTGGAAAGCCATTAGTTGTACTGTTGTCAGCATTTTCAATCATCTTTTGGCTCTCACATGTTCAGTTAACAAACTATGCCTGGTTTTGATTTCTCCTTTCCCGGAGTTCTGTCTTTGTGCTTGTATTAAGGGGAATATTCGATAGTACCGTTGAGAAAGAGCGAGTTCTACACGTCCATCAGCACGAAAAGCCATTTGAGAAAGAACTGCTCACAATTTGCAATATAGTAAAGGTGGATATGTATATAATGGAGCACTCTGGGTAATAACAGAGTACGAAACAACTGAACAAGAGCTCAGGATCTTCTAGTTCATCTCATTACAAGTTTACAAGGGAGCTTCTGGTATATTCAGATTTCGTTTCCAGGAATCAAATTTCAATTGATAGGCACAAGCCTGTTCCCTTCTCTTCAACCTTTTCTGCTTCTATTTCCAGGGGCTTACTATAAACCAAATTGAAGCGACAACTACACAGAGTTAAAAACTGGGCAAGTTTTTTTGATAAAGACCGTTAGCCATCATCTCGTTGCTGCTTATCTCCATCAAAGTCATCGTTTCTCTGGAAAATCGAACGTGCCCCACGTTACTTCAGCTGAATTCCAGCAATAAACGGTGGGTTCTGCTTTGCCACCTGAATTTTGTGCCCTTCTCTTTCAACTTGGAAAGCAACGGGTAGAAATCCGAGAACCGGCATGAGTGAACCTGATCTTCGTCCAATTTCGAAACTCCCTTCTAGGGCAAAGCAGTGCTGGAGATAGGTGTGTTCATATTAAGTATCTTTGCCTGGATTATCCACAATTGTGAGAATATGATCTCTCAAATATTCAGGGAAAGTCGCTGGTGATGAAGAAGACTACACCTCTGTGAACAGGGTTTTCGTGGACCGCATAGCTCACTTCCTCTTGATTTGGTGAATCTGGAATTTCACTCCCTCGCAGACTGGGAACGCATAAATTCCTCAAAGAAACCTGCAAAATATCAAACTGTCATGACTGCTATATAAACGAGCTTTACAATTGACTGCTATACCCGCATGGCATGATTCGCCAATTTTTCGTGCAATGAGGTTTTGACACATAAAATTTTCCTTTCCCAGAGCTTTCCGATCCGTAGATGCATTCTTCTTTTCTCTTTTTAAGAGAGAGAGAGAGAGAACCTTAGAAATTACCGTCATAACTGCCGAAGAACGCTAGTGGCATCCAGTCAGGTATAGCCTTCTCAAGGAATTCAAGCTCTGGAGTCCTGGAACATCCTCCGCTTTCTCGCAATTCACCATGTTCGGCTCCTCCAGTTCTCCAATTCAGACAGATTAGGGACCGTCTCCGTTGCCATGCAGTCTGCAATATTAACCTCTACCAAACTCAATGGAAGAGGTGGAAGAGACTCGAGCTCCTTAAATTTGTTAAGCATCATGAAGACGATGTTTTCCAATTTTCCTATCAATTCTGGAAGCTCTGCGACATCATAATGGACCCTGGCAGTGAGACGCTCCTCGAATTCTAGGTCACCAACAAATTTACGAAGTTCAGTCAGGGAGACGCACTTCATAGTACTCAACAATTCAAGTTTCCTCAATGACCACACCGAATCAGGTAGGTCCTCTGTTCCTGTATCATTAAGCGTGAGTTCTTTGAGAGAAGCCATCATTCCCACAAGGGATCCACAACCAACAAAGAAAGAAGGGGCGCGAAATTCTAGCAAATCAGAACACTTGCGCCGGTTTTTGGACATGTGTGAAAACTACCTCGCCAACAAATTGCCCTACTTCCACACCTACACTGTCGACCCTCCATTTTCAATCGAGTGAATCGAGCAAACCCGAAGAATCAGAAGTAGAGTCGAAGAATCGTAGCCTCTTTAAGCTCCTTAGATGTAATCGAACGCTCCTTCATCCAGCTGAGGAGGATGGAGCTTCCGAGGAAGAACTTAAAAGGGGTGAGAAGAGATTCGTTATGGGCAGGACAAACCAGAGGGCGGGAAAATTTTGGACGAAATTTGTTTAGCAACTGGTCTTCTAGATGACGAACTAGAGTAAAGTCAATTTTTTTTTTTAAAAAAAAAAAATAAAATTGCCCCGTTTTTAGTCTTTGGAAACAGTCGCCATGCCAAGTTGCCAACATTTAACAAGACAGTGAGTTCAAATCATTATTTGAGATTATGTTGGTTACTTCATGACTTTATTTCAAATAAGGTTCAATCCATATCTGTTTTTAAAAGAAAATATTTACACTTTAGATTTATATTTGAAATTTTCTCACAAAAATAAAAATTACAAATATCTGCTATAGAGAATGTAATCTCATATTTAGTTTCATGCTCAAACTTTTTCTTTAGAAAAAAAGCATATCAAAATCCATGTCAATTTGCTTAAGGTAAATTCCAATATAATGCATTAAATGGGAAAGATGTCAATTGCAAAGACATAAACGAAAACATAATCTCATCTTTACCTTAAATGTATAGACAATTGTATTATCTCTTTCTTCGTATTACTATTCATGTAATAAATTCTGACTTTTAGTTAACACTATATATACTTTCCGAGATGGCGTGGTCGATGTTAACGTGGATAATATTAATAATATTTAGATATTTTTTTTTTAATTTTCTTTTCTTTTCTTTGTCTTCTCTTCTTCCTCTAGTCAGTCGTTGGGCCTTGGCAATTGACCAAAGGTAAGGACTGGCGAGATCAACCTTTCCACCTTTGGCGAAGCTTGCCCACCTTGTTGTTGGGTGAGGTTAACCTCGCTAGATTTGGCTAGGTGTAGTCGACCTCGCTAGTCAACCTCGTTGGCCCTCGCCTTTAGCTGGTCATCGAGGCCCGTCGACCAGCTAAAGGAAGAAGGGAAGGAAAAAAAAAACGAGATAAAGAAAAGAAAAAAATTATAAAAAATGAAAAACAAACATAGTGGTGCTTTGATACTATATTGTCAGAATACCAAGTGTCTTTAGATTAGACATACTTAAATCTCGTGTAGTCAACAGACACAGTTACTGACCAAAAAAAAAATAAAAAGACACAATTGTGCCTTCACTCACTGAAAGTCTAGCATGCATCAATTCTTAAATCGGTTTTGCCACCGGAGAACACTATATATTGTCGGAGTACCAAGTGTCCTTACTAATTGACATTTGTGCGTCTACATTGCCATTCATCGCCCAAACCTGCAATCTATCAACCACGACTTGACAACTCACTAAGGGGAGCACCTATATAAGATGAGACGCTCCCTCACTATTTAATCTTACTCTTCTTCTGCAATTGAGATCCTCAATACCCTCTCGCGGGAACTAATTCGAGTATTGGTGGGCCGATCCGGCCTTAACCTGAATTCCGTGATGCAGATTGACTCATGCAGCAGAGTTTTGGCTGATTCGGTGATTCTTAAGTTGCGTCAAAGTTTTGACGCTGTTTTTTGGAAACACGATCCTTATGTTCTTGGAACTTGCTAAGGATTTTCTGAAACGAGTCTGGTAACAATTCCCCTTTTCTATTGCTGCCTAAGGAGAGCCGGAAACCGAGGGGGATCGAATTTGCATTAAAATCAGCTCGATGGAAATCGTCTTTTTCGGATGGGTTTTCTTCGTAAATTGTTGGGATTGCGCCCTTACTACAAACGACCGGGGAGAGCATGGGACGGGGGCAATAATGCTATATTGATCCGAACCAAGAATTTATAAAATATTAACTTATACATGAAAAAACAAGCACGATTTCTTCACATTTTTTATCCTTCGAAAACTACTTTTCGTAAAATAGAGTTAACCATTAACTTTCATGAACCACCCGAGCACCCCGAAGTTTGCTGCACTCAAAAAGGATAACTCTCTTCTATCTAATATTTTCTTTTTTACATATCTATGAAATTCTGTGCTGGCTCAACTCCAGCACTTAATAGAGAAGTATTCTAAATTCCAAACTATTAGCCATCCGTAACACCCAATTTGAAAAAGAAAAGAACGAAGGGCAATACAGATGATGTATTTTAAAAAGAAAAGAAAAACAGAAAAAGAAGACAACAAGAAGCACATCTTCACCGTCATTGCAATAATCTGGTCTGCGGCTTTTTCAGAGAAAAAAAAAAAAACTCATACAAGAGTTCTTGAAAACGAGCCGACCGGCTGAATTCCTCAACAGCGCTTCTTGCCTTCTTAGAAGCGTTGCGCGAGCTGCCGTTTCAGTCTGTAGCTCCTTCGCCATCTTCTGCTAAAGCGCTTTATCAACAGTTGGCAAGGCGTTCAGCAGACGGACCTCCTATTTGGAGTGGGCCACATGCCCAAAAGCTTCCCTTTCGGCCGACATTTACAGCCCTGGCTTGAGCATGGGCTTGTTTAGAAATTCAAACCACTAAACGCAGCTTTAGTCTTCTTCAATGCAGTCACCTGGCTCTCCAGACGAACGCACCGACATTGGACACCCTCCAGAGTGCTCCTGTCAAGGCTTTTATGGCGCACCAGGACCCTGAGACATGTTACGCTAGCCAAGCCCAACGTTTGGGCAATTAGCTGGGGTCCCATTGCGCTTGCCTAAGCCCAGTGAGGGGCCTTGGCTGGGCTGCAGCGGCATGGCACCTGCCATGAAAGCATCTTCCCCTAAGCTTTATGAGTTCAAGGTATGGCCTTTTACAGGAGAGATTCTGGCGCCGGCTTCCTTAAGTGAAGAGACAAAGTCATTTTGTTCTATCCCTAAGCTTGAAGGAAATGGTCGATACCCAGTTGAATGAAATGACCGAGTATCCGCCGCTTCAATGTTAAAGCAACAAGAAAAGTGGCTTATATCTTTATGCATCTGTATGACTTGATTACAAAGGAATCCACCTTGAGTCGATGGCAAAGTTTCTCTGGTTGCTCTCATATTTTTCTGTTCTTTGACCTGAAATCTCAGAAAACGTGATCTGACACTGAAAATAATCCTGTCAATGTCCATGAGGCATGAAGACCTTGTTGCCCATCGTGCAAATCAAGATGATTTCCTACTTATTGAACAGGAATGGCCAGAATCAGTGAATTAATTGGTCAGGAAAATCATTTTACCAATAGAAAACACAATACATAATTAACTGAGATGCAGCTCTCTTCGGTTCTTTCTTTGATTGAATTACGTCATTCCCACAAATGTTATGATTAGGATAACCACAAAGGACATATCCATTGTGAAAAAATACCGAAGATTGATTATCTTTGAGAGATCTGCAAAGGCATGGATATATGCATAACAGGTGCCATTGGCAACTTCATTCTTTCTCCTATTACTTGACACAGGTTAGGCTTTGGAAAGGCGTAATGCAAGACACATTAAGATGGAGTAGCCATAATGCTTTGATGGTGGAAAATAACCATTGCAGGCTAATAAATGCTCTGCGAGATTGCAGTGATCATTGAGTTATGAAAACTCATTGTAGTAAGGTCTGGACATTGATATTCTTAGTGCGTGGCCTCATTCTATAACATTTCTTGAGTATAACCCTGTGTTTAGTGACCCAGCCTTGCATCTCTACATTCTGTAAATATATGTCATAGGAGAAGTAAGAACATAATTCCGATGCATGCTAACATGGTTTCATGATGCTATGCCAAAACTGATGTACTATGTTGTCACATGGAGAAAAACTGTTGTTTTGATATTAACTCGCAAAAATGAAAAGTGGCACACCCAGTCCATGCAAGAAATAGCAGTCGATAACATACGACCCATCACTAGTTCAATTTGGTATTGTCCTGGGTGTTCTGCCCAGAAGCATCTGTTTCCTATCAGCCGTCCTAAAAAGCAGGACGGGCCTTTGACTGCTCTGGACCATATGGTACTCTTCATCTTGGCAGGGACGTCGATTCTGACATAGAGGAAGAAATAAGAAATGCTGCCACTGAGGCTTGTGTAGATTGTAATGCAACAATCATTCTTATAGGGAAGCTACTGACGTAATTGGAGCATCTCTGATAGACACCGACTTCTAAAGTATGTCAGTTCTTCACTAGAACATGATGCAAGAAAATATTTCTGTCATTAGAGATGAATCTTTCTGAACATTCCATCAAAAATCTTATCCCGGTTGCTCTATAGATTTATTAATATAAAAGCGCCTTGTGAGATCTCTTTGAGTTGTCTTTAACAATATAAAACTGATCATTATCATGGAAGAGGATCCAGGAGCCAGAAGAGATTCATGGAAAAACGTCCCCAATTAAAAGGTGAGTAAAGGACAATTTGGGCGTAAATTGCCCATCGATCCTGCTCACTGAAGAACTGAATATTGACACAGCGATGAACTTAATTTGAGGTCATGTGGCAAAGATCGCTCCCCATAATCTTAAACTTTCTCCATTACAATGATGTAAATACAGGTACAAATTCTATGCAAGATCTCTTTGTTTTTCCTTACATTGAACAAGCTACAATGCTAGATATGAAGTATCTCTGCTTATTCTTTAATTTTGCAACAATTTTCTGCTCTGTGGACAAACCTGTTCTCCCTGGATTTTCCTGGTCATATAATGTCTAGAGCTTTGGGATTCTTTTTTTGTTCTTTGTGTTTTCTTACATAGTTCTGCAGTTGTTCGAGTAAAGGCAAGGTTAATTGACGTTAATTCAACATGTTCAACGGTTAGCACAGTAACAGACGAAGAACTTTCACAAGAACTGATAAGTTATGGGAATATAAGGGAGTGCTTGCACTTTTTAAGCTCATTTCTCTGCCCGACTGTTACTCATATCAATTGAAATTTTTTAGTTTGTCAGTGAGCTGTGAGGAATACATTTTTTCACAAAGGCCATTTTAGAATTTATCTGAAGATGATGGAACAATATGCTCAGCAAAATGATGAATAAAGGTTACAAACTAAGCTTCTCAGTTTTTTGTGTATGATATCATGTGCAGCATAAACCTTAATTGAAAGACAGCTGAAACATGTCTCCAAATTATCTGCTGTAACAATGCTATGTCACTGGATACAAATCATAAAATCTTAAGTTTATACTCGATATTGAGTTTCATTTCCTTTTGGAGATAGAGATCTTTCAAATAAATTGGGACATTGCCTGTTCAAAATGCCATCAGAATTAGCAAGGAATAGAGTGTTGCTATTTATTGATGATATCTATACAAAATACCTATGTTTTAATATAATTCTAATCATTAAGAGATTTTTTTCTTTTTTAAGTGTTCACTTAAGAGGGCGTGACTGGTGATGATAACTCCTAGTGACGCGGATTTAAACTTCAATCTCATCTTGTCAGTCATGCATTGGCTTTGGAAAAGAACAGTTACCATTCTAAGGCAATAGGATATGAGATCCTTGGACATGACAAAAATTCATTGTCTACAAAACAATTCGTGTACAGGTGATATGTCCTCTCTTCTCTGTGTTGTGCTCTTGGTCGAATCAAAGGATGTCTACAATTGTTTGCGTCATCATGCGCTTTCGCGGAATTGCGTGTTCTTTGCTACTTGCAAGTTCTTGAAGGTGAAAAATAGAAAGGAGCAATAATTCGTTGCTTGTTGAATAAATCCACTGATTTGTTCTTCATGGGTATAAACAAATGTCGAGAATGGAAAAAATTTCTCCTTCTTGTCTGCAATCGTTGCTTATATTTCTGCGACTCTCAAATAGATTAAAATCATAATGCAATAATCTATAGAAATATAATTATCACAGACTGAAATACCATGAGAATTCACGTACAACTAGAGTAGAATATAGGCTAGCATACTGACTCATTAAATGCGCAGGAATCTTTTTTGGTTTTTCACTGTCTGTTGACTAAAGATCTGAGAAGCTAACCATAGCAAATTATGAGCTGCCCCACTGGGCTAAAGATGAAGAGCACATCAACGTGTTTTTCACATCCTCATCACTACTCACCACAAAGTCATCTCCTCAAAATCCAATCAAACTATAAAGCTTATTGTATTTATTCCCCTGTTGCAATCAAACATAGGAGACCTTTTATTTGGTCTCAAAGCAAAATCTAATGGACTAAAGAGAGAAAAAATAATTAAAAAAAAAAAAAAAGGCGAAGATGAGGGATCATTAATAAAGTAAATGGGGTCAACTAGCTTTTGTTGATCAAGGGCCCAATAAACGCAAAAAGTCTCAAGAGCAAAAAAAAAAAAGGGGGAAACTTCCCTAATTTTAAATGTTTCTGCTTCCCAGTCTATAATATCCTTTTCAAGATCCTGAACCTCAAGATTTGTTAGATCCGGTATGGCTTTGTCAAGCCGAAATTGCTCGATTGTAAGAATTGAAATGGTTGACTTGGGATTGACTTGTGTCACCCCTCGAACCACATTGGTTATCTAATGGCTGAGCTCTAGCACGTTGTCTACCGTGTCCTAGGCACGATGCTCCTAATGATAAACACACTTATCAAATTTGCTACAGATTTACTGCTTGAGCTACCATGCCTCAAATATGCTTAAGACTTAAAGGGGTAAGATAGCCTCTAACTATCGTTTTGGTGAGTGGTCAATGTATTAGTACAGACTAATATAGTAAATGTTCTTGAAAAGTTTCTAAGAATGGATTGATAAGGATTTACTAATTATCTTACATAAATGAGGAAATAGCCTATTTGATTAAGGTAATATTTTGGTTACATTCTAATAGGAACATATATATAAAGTCCTTTTTTTCTGTTCAATTCATATAATGCATTTTGTATATAAAGTATAGTCCTTATTTTCAGAATGCGTGGAAGGTCGGGAACAGGAAGGCGCAGGTGAGGAGCAGCATTGGGAGGAAGAAGAGGAAATTAGGGGGTGGAATTGAGGAGGATTGTGGGTGGGGAGAAGAAACTCAAGGTTTCGGGTTCTGAGGTTGGTGAATTGGGTGAGGTAATGTGTTGGGATTTTAGCCTCTGTGTTCACCATTGTTCATACTTTCTTACGTTGCTTTTGCAAATGGTCATCATGTGCTGAGTCTCGACAAAGTAGTATTAGTAAGCATCTTTTTCTCGCCACTCTCTCTTCGTTTATGTGGTTTCATAACATTTGCTTTTATTGATATCTTAAAAATATTTATCTTGTGATACGTATTTTTTAACATTTGTAATTACCAAGCAAATGCAAATGCAACATCTGGTTGACATTATGTAAAAGTTTAGGAAGTATCAGTGCCTCACTCCTATGCTTAAACGGTCAAGAGAAAATGAGTGATCAATGTAGTGACTCCCTCTAAACATTACTATAACAGTTTTAGGGGTGTTCGATTTAGAGGCATGGTTATACCACTTGGCCTAAAAGTGTATGGTTGACAAACCTATTACCAAGATGCTAGTAATGAAAAAATCTCACTCGTTTAGAGGTTTGCCTACGACGAGAATTGCGATTATAACCTCGTAAAAGATAAGTGTCTCCATTACCATTATGTCAATTACTTCGATGGCAAAATGCTATTTATTATAAAATTAAAATCATTATCATATTTATGAATAAAGCTGGTCATTTATATAAACAGTGTAGTATTCAAAAAAATTAAGTTATTGATCATGTACAATATATTAAATTAGTATTTCGTTTTTTTAAAAAATAAATAAATGTAAAATATATTCTTGAAAAATGATTATTTATATCCTTGCAAAATGTATAGATATACATTATTATAAAAATTGAATATTTTTTATTAAATTTTCCTTTCAAGGGATATAATTATTTTCGTCATTTTATTTAGGTGCGATACGATGAGACCACGTTGACGGTCGGATCCGGGAAAGTTGCTTCGGAGAAAAAGGTCCCGCTCAAAGTTCTGGAAAAAAAAAAGAAAGAGAGAAAAAAAACCGCCATTAGCTCTGAGCCTCTCATCATCTCCATCCATCCTTCATTCTGCTACCGGGAATCGCACTGTGCAGAGAGCTGATGTTGAGGAGCCCTCGACCTCCCGCTTTCTTTCTCCACTCGCAGCGCTCCCCATCTTCAGCTTCCGTCCCTCGCTCCGCCACCTTCTCTTCCCCCAAGTCTTCCCTTTTGCTGGATTCGACTCAACCGTCCGGAATCGGATCGAGGGCGCCATCGCTTCACGTGCAATGCCGCCGCGTCATCTCGTCACCTAATGTCGAGTTCGAACCGGGTGAGTGGCTCTCTGAGACAATTCATCAAACGGTTGATGTCCTTGAACGCCATTTGAAATGTTTGATCGAACTCCTCGTCGAAAGTCTTGCCTTTTCAGGGGCGTTGGATGTGTTATTTCAAGAACTCGGGCTCAACGAGAGAGAGACCGAATCTCTCTTGACCAGGGACCCGGATTTGAGGCTGAAGTCTATCGGTTCGTTGCGGGCTCGTGTCGCCTCTTTGAAATCGGTCGGAATCAGTGGCCTTGAGCTCTGCCATTTGGTTGCGAAATGCCCTTCTGTGTTGGCAGCAAGTGAAATCGATCCCTTTATACTCTTTGTGCGCGACCAATTAGATGGAAAGGTTGACCCAATGCAGCTTAAGCGTCTCTTTATGTCAACTGAACCGCGATTCCTAGCTGGATTTGAGGAAAAGATTAATTTGCTGACCGACAGTGGGATTCCTAGAGAAAAGATTGTTCATGTTCTCAACAATGTGAATTTAACGAAGGCTTTGTCTCTTAAGCCGTTTGAAGAAATTGAAAGGCTCCTTAATTTCTTGAGCCGCTATGGTGGGGTTGATTTGATCGTGAGGCATCCCCCCATTCTTAACTTCAATATGGATACCCAATTGATTCCGAGAGTGGAGTTTCTCCTAGAACTTAGCGGAGGAGATGTGGATGCAACTGGGGCAGTGTTGCGCAAACTGCCTACCTTTCTGAAATATCGTGTGGAACACTTGGAAAGCCATGTAGAGTTCTTGAGGTCATTTGCGGGATTAGATGATCAAGAAATATTCAGGATCAGTCTTGTGTTTCCTAACATTGTTAGCGCGAGCAGGGAGAGGAAATTGCGTCCCAGAATTAGTTTTCTCAAAGAATGTGGACTCAACTCCAATGAGATTTTCAAGTTCTTGACAAAAGCCCCTTTGTTTTTGGGTCTATCTTTTGAGGGCAACATTGCTTATAAGCTGGGTTTTTTGGTGAAGATTGGTTACAAGTACAGAACGAAGGAATTCGCGGTTGCAATAGGCGCTGTGACTAGGACAAGTTGTGAGAATATGCAGAAGGTGATTGAGCTCTTCTTGAGTTATGGGTTTCCTTGCGAAGACGTGCTTCTCATGAATAAGAAGCATCCTCAGATACTTCAATACAATCCTGATTCTCTGGAGGAAAAAGTGGAATATTTGGTGGGGGAGATGGGACGTGACCTTGATGAGCTATTGAATTTCCCTGCATTTCATGGTTACAAACTTGACAGTAGAATCAAGCATAGGTACGAGGTGAAGAAGAAGATTATAGGTGAAGGGATGTTGATCAACAAGCTGCTCAGTGTTTCGTCTACGAGATTTGCAAAGAATAAGCTAGAAAAGTTGGCGCACAAAGCCTAAAAATTAAGGGTTGCTAAGTTTCATAAGCAGAAGTAGATGGCAAAATTGACGAAAATTGTTTAGTCACTGAGTTTTCTCAAAGCTTGAGGGCTTTTGCTTTCTTTCAGGTGAAATTCTGGCTTGATTTCCTTAGGTGAAGATAGAGAGTCATTTTTTTCATCCCTAAACCTGCAAAGCCATTATGAAGTTTGAAGAAAATGGTCGATACCCAGTTGAATGAAATGACTGAGTATGCTCCATTTTATGGTAAAAGCGACAAGAAAAGTGGCTGATCTTTGTATTTGTGTAACTGTCAATTACAAAGGAATCCACCCTAAGTTGATAGCAATGCATCTTTGCTCTCACATTTTTCTGTTCTTATTCCTGAAATGTTGAAAAATGTGATCTGACATTGAAAATAATCTAGTCAATGTGCATGAGGCATCAAGATGTGGTTGCCCTTGTTATGCAATCCAGATAAACTTCCTAAGCGGGATGGTCAGAATCAATGAGTCAAATAGGCATCTATGATCAAGAAAGTCTTTTCACCAATAGAAACAACATATAATTGAGTGTTAATTGTAGTTCTCTCCAGTTTGTTCTTTGATTAAATTACTTCCTGTAAAATATATGACTGTGAGTTCAGGATTACCTCACAGGGCATTTTCATTGGCAACAAAGCTGAGGATCAATTATCCTCAAGAGATCTGCAAAGGCATGGCATTTATGCATGATAGGTTCCACTAGCAACTCTCTTCTTTCTCCTGTGCGACTTTATGCAGGTTAGTCTTTGAAATGGGAAATTGAAAGACACCTTACGATGAAGTAACCATACTGCGATGGTGGAATATGACCTTGGGGAGGTAAGAATTCTTATACCCACAAAATCACAGTGATTACTGAATGCTGCAAACTCATCATATTCAGGGATGGCAATTGATATTCCCAGCACGTGGTCTTATTCTTCTGCATTTCTATCCTATATTTGGTAATCCTGCATTGCATTTCTACATTCTATAAATAGATGTCATTGTAGGAGAAATAAGAACAAAATTTTCTCATGCATGGTGACATGGTTTCATGATTAAGCGTCAAAACTGATGTACTATGGAGAAAAACTAATTTTGAATCTTACGAATTTTCTGTGAGAGTGAACTGGAAATAAAGTGAAAATTTTTCTTTACCCAACTCCTTTTTTCTCTTTCCTCCCTCTCCCAAACAAAGCATTAAAATAGTATCACAAAGATCAGGTCCTGCTCAGATTGGGGGGTGAATCCTCTTATGCCCATATAATGAGTCCTCATGCTAGCCTTTTTCTACTCTAATCGTATATGAATTTTCAACTGTATTTCAGTCTGTGATATTTGTATTTCCACAGATGATTGGATCGTGATTTTAATCTATTTGAGAGTCGGAAACAAATAAGAAATCACTACAAACAAAGGACAAATCAGCGAACTTATATAACAGGTGACCAAAATTATCATTCCATATGAAAGAACAAGTCACTGGACTTATAAAATACGGTTTCATGGTATTGCAGTGAAGAAGGAAGTTGGAGAAGAAGAAGGGAGGAGGGAAAGAACGAAGTAGAAAATAAGAAGGATTGTGTATCAGAAGGAAGCGTACTTGTGCGTTGATGGAATGTGGAACGAACAATCAAGTGGACAAGAGTGGAAGAAAGGTGGAGATAGCCGAGAAAGAAAGATCAGATGTGAAGAAAACTTATTTTGAAAGTTTGATGGGTGTAAATTTGCTGATTGACAGTGGGATTCCTAGAGAAAAGATTGTTCATGTTCTCAACAATGTGAATTTAACGAAGGCTTCGTCTCGTAAGCCGTCTGAAGAAATTGAAAGGCTCATTAATTTCTTGAGCCGCTATGGTGGGGTTGATTTGATTGTGAGGCATATTCCCATTCTTAACTTCGACATGGATAGCTAATTGATTGCGAGAGTAGAGTTTCTCCTAGAGTTTAGCAGAGGAGATAAGGATGCCACCGGGGGCAATGTTCAGGATCATTCTTGTGTTTCCTAACATTGTCAGCGCGAGCAAGGAGAGGAATCTCAAAGAATGTGGGCTCAACTCCAATGAGATTTTTGAGTTCTTGATAAAAGCCCCTTTGTTTTTGGGTCTATATTTTGAGGGGAACATTACTTATAAGCTAGGGTTTTTGGTGAAAATTGTTTACAGCTATAGAACGAAGGAATTTGCAGTTGCAATAGGTGCCATGACTAGGACAAATTGTGAGAATATGCAGAAGGGGATTGAGCTCTTCTTGAGTTATGGGTTTTCTTGTGAAGACGTGCTTCTCATGAGTAAGAAGCATCCTCAGATACTTCAATACAATCCTGATTCTCTGGAGGAAAAAGTGGAATATTTGGTGGGGGAGATGGGACGTGACCTTGATGAGCTATTGAATTTCCCTGCATTTCTTGGTTACAAACTTGACAGTAGAATCAAGCATAGGTACGAGGTGAAGAAGAAGATTATAGGTGAAGGGATGTCGATCAACAAGCTGCTCAATGTTTCGTCTGAGAAATTTGCAAAGAAGAAGGTAGAAAAGTTGGTGCACAAAGCCTAAAAATTAGGGGTTGCTCAATTTCATCAGCAGAAGTTTATGGCAAAATTGACGGAAATTGTATAGTTACTGAGTTTTCTCAAAGCTTCATCAGTTGAAGGCTTTTGCTTTTTTCAGGCGAAATTCTGGCTTGACTTCCTTAGGTGAAGATAGAAAGTCACATTTTTCATCCCTAAAACCGCAAAGCCATTGTTAAGTTCAAAGAAAATGGTCAGTAGGTACCCAGTTAAATGAAATGATTGAGTATGCTCCATTTTAAGGTTAAAGCAACAAGAAAAGTGGCTGATCTTTGTATATGTGTAACTGTCATTTACAAAGGAATCCACCTTGAGTTGATAGCAATATTTTTTTGGTTCCTCTCGCATTTTTCTGTTCTTAGTCCTGAAATCTTTAAAAAACGTGATCTGATGTTGAAAATAATCTTGTCAATGTGCATGAGGCATCAAGACATGGTTGCCCTTGTTATGCAATAGATTTCCTAACCGGGATGGTCAAAATCACTAAGTTAACTTGATTGCAAGACATCTATGATCAGGATGGTCATTTCACCTGTAGAAATTGCAACAAATAATTGCGTGTTAATTCTGTTGTCTCTGGTTCGTTCTTTGATTAAATTACATTCCGTAAATTATTACGACTGTTAGTTCAGGATTATCTCACAGGACATTATGATCATCAACAAAACCGAGGATCTATTATCCTCAAGAAATCTGCAAAGGTGTGGCATTTACACATAATAGGTGCCATTGGCAACTTCATTCTTTCTCCCATGCAACATGAGGTTGCACTTTGGAATGGTGAAGTCCAAGACACCTTAAGATGAATAGCCATACTGCTTCGATGGTGGAATATAACCATGGCAAGGTAAGAATTCATATATCTGCGAGATTGTAGTAATCATTGAGTTATGCAAATTCATCATATTCAGGTCTGAACATTGGTATTCTTAATATGTGGCCTCATTCTATGGCGTCTCTTAAGTTTTATCCTATGTTTGGTAATCCTGCATTGAATTTCCACATTCTATAAATGAATGTCAATGGAGAAGAAATATGAACAAACTATTCCCATAGATGCTGACAAGGTTTGACGGTATCACGTCAAAACTAATATATTATTTCCTGATATGAACAAAAACTAATTTTGAAAAGTTTGAATTGTCCGTGAGAGTGAATTGGAGGAAAAAGGGAAAAATTTTCTTCACCCACCTCCTTTTTCCTCTTTCCTCCCTCTCCCAAACAAAGCATTAAAATAGTATCAAAAGATCATGACCCGCTCATGTGTAAAAGTGTCAAATTGATCAGATAACTTACTTGGAATTTCCAGACAATAGATGGGGTATTAATCCTTTTATGCTCATGGCACTGTGACTAGGACAAGTTGTGAGAATATGCAGAAGGTGATTGAGCTCTTCTAGAGTTATGAGTTTTCCTATGAAGATGTGCTTCTCATGAGTAAGGAGCATCCTCAGATACTTCAATGCAATCCTGATTCTCTGGGGGATTAAGTGCAGTATTTGGTAGGGTGGATCGGACACAGCCTTGACGAGCAATTAGATTTCCCTGCATTCCTTGATCATAAACTCAACAGTGGAATTAAGCACAGGTACGAGGGGAAGAAGAAGATTATAGGTGAGGTGCAGGAATGTCACTCAACAAGCTGCTATGTGTTTCGTCTGAGAGATTTGCAGAGAAGCTAGAAGAGCTGGCCCACAAAGCCTAGAAAGTAAAAGGTTGCTAAGTTTCATCCGCAGAAGTTCATGGCCAAAGTGATGGAAATTGTACTGAATTTTCTCAAAGCTTTACAATTTCAAGGTTTTGCTGTTTTATTTTTTCCCAGGGTAAAATTCTGGCTGGGACTTCCTTAGGTGAAGATAGGAAGTCATTATTTCATCCCTAAACTTGCAAAGCCATAATGAAGTTTGAAGAAAATGGTCGATACCCAGTTGAATGAAATGACTGAGTATTCTCAATTTGAATGTTAAGCAACAAGAAAAGTTGCTCATCGTTGTATTTGTGTAATTGTCGATTCTAATGGAATCCACCGTTTAATTGATGGCAATATTTCTTTGGTTGTTCTCACAATTTTCTGTTCCTAGTCCTGAAATCTTGAAAAATGTGATTCGAAACTGAAGAGAATCTTGTCAATGTGCATGAGGCGTCAAGACATGGTTGCCTTTGTTATGCAATTCAGGATAGACTTCCTACTTATTGAACAGAAATGGCCTGAATCAGTGAGTTAACTTGATTGAAAGGAATCATTTATCAAGAGTCATTTCACCAATAGAAACTACAATATATAAGTGTTAATACAGTTCTCTCCGATCTGTTATTTGATTAAATTACATTATTTCCATAAACATTACGACTGTGATTTCAGGATTACCTCTGGACATATCATCATCAACAACACTGAGAATCAATTATCCTCAAGAGATCTTCAAAGGCGTGGCATTTATACATAATCGATACCATTGGCAAGTCCATTCTTTCTCCTATGCGACTTCAACACAGGTTAGTCTTTGGATTAACGAATTGAAAGACGCCTTAAGTTGAAGTAGCCATATTGCTTGGTGGTGGAATATAACCATGCAAGGTAAGAAATCCGGTATTAGTGAGATTGCAATGATAACTGAGTTATGCAAACTCATCGTACGCAGTTTTGCACATTGATATTCTTAGTGCGTGACCTCAGTC
Organism: Eucalyptus cladocalyx; assembly: GCA_017140615.1. Classification (NCBI taxonomy): domain Eukaryota; kingdom Viridiplantae; phylum Streptophyta; class Magnoliopsida; order Myrtales; family Myrtaceae; genus Eucalyptus; species Eucalyptus cladocalyx. Next base: position 4,322,479 of record CM029526.1, read on the forward strand.
TACTGCATTTGTTAAGAATTATCCTATATTTGGTAATCCTGAATTGGATGTCCTGGGAGAAGAAATAAGAAAAAATATATATTCTGATACATGCTGACATGGTCGCGTGGTGTTGCGTCAAAACTGATATACTATGTATTGACATGAAGAAAAATTAATTTTGAAAAGTTTGAATGTTCTGCCAGAGTGAATCGGAGGAAAAAGGAAAAAAAAAATTCTTCACCCACCTCCTTTTTCCTCTTTCCTGCCTCTCCCAAACGAAGCATTAAAATAGTATCAAAAGATCATGCCCCGCTAAAGTGTAGAAGTACCAAATTAACCAGATAACTTTCTTGAGATTTCCAGATAACATATAGGGTGTGAATCCTTTTATGCCCATTCAGTGAGTCCTTATGCTAACCTATTTTCTACTTTAACTGTATACAAATTCTCATTTTATTTTACTCTGTCCTAGTTATATTTTTGCAGATGATTGTATCGCAAGTGTGGAAAAAACATAAGAAATCACTGCAGACAAGAACAGATCATTGAACTTATATAACAAGCAATGGAGTTACTGTTGCACTCGAAAGAACAAACGAGTGGACCTATGTAACACGGTTTCGTGCTACTGTATCAAAATTGATGTGTTACATCAGAAGTTGTTTTGAGGTAGGCTAGTTTTTGTTTTTGATCTTGTTCCTCAAAACTATATGTCAATTTTCTTATGATTGTGACACGAGCGGTGAAGGAGGGAGTTGGAGAAGAAGGGAGAAGGAAACAAATGAAGAAGAAAATAAGAAAAAAGATAGTAGTGATGGAGAGAGAGAGATTTGTTTGTTGATGGGATGTGGACCCAACAATTTCATGGAGAAGAAAAATCAATCAAATGTATTAAACGATGTTCAGAAAATAAGAAAAAAGATGGTAGTGATGGAGACTAGAGAGAGAGAGAGAGAGAGAGAGATTTGTTTGTTGATGGGATGTGGACCCAACAATTTTGCGGAGAAGAAAAATCAATCAAATGTATTAAATGATGTTCATAAATTTTTACGTAGGTGATTACGGGGGGTCTCAATCAGGGTTGGTCGCTACGCCGTGCCCATTACTCCACTAATAATGTTAACTTTAGCTTTAATTTTTTGACTTGATCCGTTGACTGATTTGGTCTTTCCTATAGGACAAGGCGACTCCAAAGTCTCTAATCGAACAAGGTTTTTCAATCTATTTTCAATCTTTTCATATGGTGCTATCTCCACATACCCCAAGTAGTTCTTTAATAATTTCACTTTGCCCAAAGACAAATAGAGACCTCATTAATGCTTTTAGCTTTGCCGATGTCTTTGCAGTGTTGCTGCTCCTTCTTGTTCTGTTGCATGTGATGACTAGCAATGTGGCTCCGAGAAATTCGTAGTATGTCGCTTCATCCTGTGGTGACATTCTCAATATAAGGTACTCATTTTGATTGAAGAATGAATTGAAGAGGTGTAGTGAAAAGGAGAATGAGCTGGCTTGTGAAGATAATTGCACAATTTTACACTTGTGTGATGATCGATACTACGTGCAGTCTATCAATTATTCCATCCACCAAATTAGATAAGTCGAATACTGGTCTCTGCCTTGTCATTCATGGGTGGTGTATAACTTCAAGCATCATATTGACCAAACAACCCCGTGATGGTCTATTGGTCATTGTGAACTGCTTGAAGCCGATTAGCTCTCCATTCTACATCACCACAGGTCCATGTATTGAGCGGCTGTAATCTTCCAACACATTATCGAATTGGAACTTGTATTTTTTCGAACTTATTAATGACTTATGTACACACTATATAGTGTCACTTTAATAAAATAGAGGTCTTCTAATTATGCCAAACTGTTAAACACGCTATAAGATTCTCTTCAAAGATGGTGGGTGAACATGCCATAAGAAATAAAAATTGTGTATCAGAAGAAAGTGACGGGGGAGAGAGATGGATTTGTTTGTTGACGGAATGTGGAGCCAACAATCACGTGAAGGGAGTTTTGGAAGAAACTTTTGAATTTTCAATGGGTGTAAAATTTCCAAGGATTGGACGTGACTCCACTAATAATGGAACTTTAGTTTGGGTCTCCCTTTTTAATTTCTTGACTTGCATGCTTTTGTTACGTTGATTGATTTGGGCATTTCTATTGGTCAAAGCAACTCCTAAGTCTCCAATCTAACGAGGTTCGTCCAATCCTTTTTCACTCATTTAATGTTGGACGTCCTTTTGTCCACACACACCATCCAATTCTTTACCAATTTCTTTTTTCCAAAAGACAATCGGAGACATAATTAATACTCTCAGCTCCATGAATGTCTCTCTAGTAGTGCTGGTCTTTCTTGTTCTATTTGCAAGCGATGTAATGCATGAATTTGCATTATTTTTTTCAATCTGAAGATTCAAAACTTGCAGGATGGGAATGTTTTCTTGGTTATGCACTGCCCATAGGCTAAAAATTTAGGGGTCCAACCATAGCAATGAGCCACATCAACATGGTGTTCATATCCTCATCGCCACTCACCACAAAGTTATCTCCTAAAAATTCAATCCAACTTAAAAGTTTGTTGTTGTTGTTGTTGTTGTTGTTGTTTCTTCTCTTGTTGCAATCAAACATAGGAGACCCCTTAAGTTTAGTTGATCATTAACAAAGTAAATGGGGGTCAGCTAGCTTTTGTTGATTAAGGGGCTCAATAAACTCAACCAGTAAAAAGTTAGAACAAAAGAGGGAAGCTCTCCTAATTTCAAATGTCTCTGCTTCCCAATCTGTAATATTCTTTTTCAAGTTCCTAAACCTAAAGATCCGTTGGGTCCAATATGGCTTTGTCAGGCCAGAGCTTGCTTCATTGTATGCGTTGAACTTGTATTGCCCATCAAGCCGCATCAATTATGTTCTTGGTATTCAGGTTGAATGGCCAAGTTTTGACGGGCTTCATGTCGTTAGTGCTTCTAGTGATAAATACCCAAAACTTGATCTTTTTATTGTTGGAAAATCAATATAAAGCTAACAACAATAACGGCCTTATCACATTTAAAATGGATTTATCACTTGAAGCGCCATGCCTCAAAGCATCAAACAGATGCTCAAGACTCAAAAGGGTAATATAACCTCTGATTATCGTTTAGGCGAATATCCAATTTATATATACAGTCTCATAAGGTAAATATTAACAAGTTTATAAGAATGTATTGATTAGGATTTATTACATATCTTTCGACTATATATATCTTGCTAAAGTGTAGTTATCATTTATTAGCATTCTTCACGACTGTCACGAAGGACGCACTAATGTGATTCTATCGATGTTATGCCCCTTTCTTAGCTTAAAAGTAATGGCTACACAAGACACAACAAAAATAGTGTAACTAATTAAATTTGAACGCGACAAAGGATGTTTCTCGTGGGCTTTAAAAAGCAAGTCTGTAGATTCCTCATGTTTTCTAACTTCTGCACTCTCTTGCTACATGACAACAAATCTCCTTACGTCGTAACTTCATCAACCTCACACCCCTAATCAAATCTTATTTTAATAGCCAAACCAAAGTCTTCTTCCATATCTATACGGCCTTTTGAACAAAATTTGTTTGTTGTATCAATCGACCAGAGTAAATCAGAAGTGGAGGTGAAAATAGAGATGTCACTAGTTTGAAGTGATTGCCCCATTGATATAGACCAATCTCCAATCCACATGAAAGGCTGTTGAGTATGCTTTTGTCTTCAATAATTCTTGAAAGATGTCTCCCTTTTGATTCTCGCCAAGAATAATATTCCCTATATCGGGCCATGTCAATTATTAGGGGGACAAAATTTTCCATAAAAAAAATGTGAAGACCATATGATGTAGAAAGTCATGAGGACCCACTATGGACTCGAGTTGTCCCCACAAGGATCCCTTCTTTATATAGCTGTGCTAGCTAAAATTTGTACTTAAGCAACTATAGTAATTCTAGCTACGCGCATAGCAAGAATACAATATTAGGGTGGATATATATGATTTTGCTTTCAGGTGGAGTATAGAAGAGGAGAGGGTGTTTTATATAACGATACACACATAAACTATTGCAAATTTATACATTTAATTTTAGATAAGGATTTTCCCAAATTTACTCGATAAAATATGTAATCGTTTATGGGCTGAGGAGAATTATCAAAAAAGTTCTAAACTTATTGCAATTGTGCAAATTTAGTACTAATTTTTTTTGTATGGCCAATTTAGTCCTAAATCTTTTACAATTGTCTTAATTTAATTATCCGCCAAAATTGGCGGCAGGTACTGATGTGGATGCTGGTCGGGACGCAAAATGAACGCTGATGTGGCAATTTTTAAATACCTTTTTCGATTTTTTTTTGAATTTTTGAATTTTTTTACTTTTTATCCCCTTCTTCTCCTTTCACCTTGTCGGCCATTGGCGAGGCTCGTCCTCGCCGGCCACTGGCAATGGCGAGGTTGCCATAGCCCTGCCCTCGGCCGGCCAAATGAAGGAGAAGAAGGGAAAAAAAAGAAAAAAATTGCCACATCAACATTCGCCGGCCAGCTGTCGTTAACCAGCGTCCATGTAAGCATCGACCGGCCAATTTTGGTCGGATGAATTGAATTAGTACAATTGTAAAAATGTTTAAGACTAAATTGGCAAAAATAATAATAATTTAGGACTGAATTGACATAACTGTAATAAGTTTAGGACCTTTTGGTAATTGCCAATCGGCCATATCGACAGGTATGTTCAACTTCCCAATGGCTTGATCATCAAGTTAGTCTAGTTGCTTTAACACGTGGGATCTTTTGATAAGTCATTCAAAAACCCCTTGAATAGTTTACCCAAAGAAATAACGACCATCCAAGTGATGGGATAAGGAAGCAACCTGAATACACAACCCTTATTTTAAAGACTAGACTATAAAGATTGAGCGATGTAATTGTAGATTCCGTGCTCTTTCATAAGTTGCAGGACATATACTAGCCCCCTTGGAATCACAACTCTGTAGAGGATTCCCGTCCAACTTTATTTTTGGGTGCTTTCTTCTCTCAACTTATGACTCTTAAGGGAACGCTTTAAAGAAAAACCTCAAAAAGTTTTGAGAAGTCAGGGCGTTTGCTTTAACCTTCCCATCAAAAGTTAAAGTACTACTCGAATAATTTAAGAAAAATCATGAAATGATTATATATAAAATTACGTGTCAATGTTTGTATGCCATGAAAATTTAAGGTATTTAGAGTTTAAAACATTAAAACTAAGCGCACCGTTGAATTAGATTAAGTAGCGTTATAGATATTTAGATATCTTGTAAAATGTAAAAGGTGTAAAGTTAATCTCCCTACTGCAATTATCTTATGGCCAAGCCAAAGAAGCACAAGCCACATATTTTCTTCTGCGATACGGGTTGTGAGTAGATAAGGAAAAAACCGTTGGCCATCGCGTTAGGGAGTTGCTTGTTCGGTGCAAGCATACAATCATGACATGCCCATGTCGTCATGGGTGATGGTGTCAGATTCCTCAATAATCGATGAGTTTTCATCCATCACAGCCCATGAATACCCATTCATTTTAGATATCTTAGACGATACGTCCGAGGAGTATGCTCCTTCGATATATAAAGGAGAAAGCAACGGGTCTTCAGCACTTCACAAAGACCATTGGATTTACCAGAAACATGAAACTCTCGTAACTAAAGTTCGAGTTCGTTAATGAATAACTAGGGAGGGAAGAGCAATTGGCCCTTTGCCATCCCACGTCAAACATGTGGATATCACCAAAATTGATGGTGTCATTATTTTTATAGATGGATGTGAAAAAGTAGTTCGTATGATTATTTTCACACGCTAACTCAAGTCTTGAGTCGCCACAACCTTTCACGTCACTCTTCGTTTGAAAGGGACAGGTCATCTTGGAAACTTCACTGCAGGAGAGGCTGAATGGGGTCGTTCATTCGGGGCATTAGTGTCCCTAGTAGCACGACAAGAAAGACCAATGACACGAGGCACACAGGTCTGGAATTGCGAGGAAAAGTCTTGAGTCGCCACAACCTTTCGTATCTCTCTTCGTTTGAAAGGGACAGGTCATCTTGGAAACTTCACTGCAGGAGAGGCTGAACAGGGTCGTTCATTCGGGGCATTAGTATCCCCAGTAGCACGGCAAGAAAGACCAATGACAAGAGGCACACAAGTCTGAAATTGCGAGGAAAAGTTGTGTCGTTCTCAGCCTGTGAGCGATGGAAATTCGGGGCTTAATATGTGGTGGAGGATCAACAAAGATAAAAGGACGTCCATGTAATAATGGCGAATGAGAGAGACCTTAAATATGAAGACTGGGGATTTTCTATTAAAAAGCCCATGTCAACCAATAAAACAAAGTCAATCAAGTTGAGAATATTACAGAAGTAGCGAGTAGGACCCAACACCATCGCCATTTCTTTCTGGCACGAAACCATCGTGTTGACAACCCATAAATATAGCTGTCCAACAATATTATTTCATGATTTAGAGACTTTTATTAGATAAGTAAGTTATTTTAAATTCCCAAAGATATTTAGGATGTTCATGAGCTTCCTTTTTTCTAATGTGACGAGAAAGCCATCTTAAGATTCCATTACAAACTTTAAATTTAAGTCAACCCAAATGAGTTAAGAATCGAATGCATCCTGATAATTAAGGATTGCATAAATTCAATTTAAAGGAAAAAGAATGTTAAGAAATAAAAAGAATTATCAACTCTATTCTATTATTATTGAAGAAAATTCTTCAAAAGTTGTTAAAGTAACTTTATAGTTTCCTCGCTATCTTTGGAGAGAATCTTATAGAGTGTTCAACAGTTTGTCATAATTAGAAGATTTGAAAGTCAACAATAACAAAAGGGAGAATTACTAAAAAAGTCCTAAACCTATTACAATTGTGCCAATTTAGTTCTAAACTTTTATTTTTTTAGTCAATTTAGTCCGAAAATCTTTTTAATTGTCTGCCAATTTAGTCCATCCGACCAAAATCGCTTAATGGCCGCGACAAACAACGCAGTCGGGACAGCTGGCCGGCGAACGCTTATGTGGCAATTTTTAAATATTTTTATAATATTTCTTTCGAATTTTTGAATTTTTTTGAATTTTTGAATTTTTTTTTTTTTTTTTCCGTGGCGAGGCTGACCTCGCCGGCCCTTGCCTCTAGCCGGCTAGCGGAAGGAGAAGAATGGGAAAAAAAAATTAAAAATTAAAAAATTCGCAAAAAAAAAAAAAAAAAATAAAAGAATTTCCACATCAGCGTTCGTTGGCCAAATGTCCTCGACTTAAGATCCACGTCAAAGATCAGCTTGCTTAATTTTGGTCGGATTGACCGAATTGGCACAATCAGTAAAATGTTTAGGATTAAATCGATAAAAAAATTATGACCGAATTGACATAATTACAATATTTTTATGACTTTTTTGGTAATTCTTCCTTCATGGCTAGGTTGATGATGGTGTTGTGCAATATCTTATTATTATATAAGATAATTTTTTTAATGGTGACTATTTATTTCAAGAATGATCAACTGTGTAACAAATTGAATGACGACTAACCTTCGAGACTTAATTTAGCAAATATGGAATATATATATCAAGTGATTAAGTGCGATGGAACGGAAAAAAAACAATTTCAAAGGTGGAGAAGAAGGGAGGAGGAAAAAAACAAAGTACAAAAATAGAAAATGTGTCAGAATGAAGTGACGGGGAGAGAGAGATGTGAAAAAGTTGGACAAGACTCCACTAATTATGGAGCTTCAGCTTTGGGTCCACCTCCTTTAAATTCTTGACTTGCTTGCATTTGTTCCGCTAACCGACTCGGGCTTCTCTATAGGCCAGGCGACCGCAAGCCTCCAGTCAGATTAGCATCACCCAATTTCTTCTGAATCTTTTTAAATTGCGCCTCTCCTCCACGCAGACCAAGCCATTCCTTACCAATTTCTTTGCCCAAAGACAAACAGAGACATGTTTCATGCTCTCAGCTCCATGAATATCTCTCTAGTGTTGCTGCTCATTCTTGTTCTATCGCAAGCCATGACTAGCAAAGCCGGGCCGAGTAATTCACGATGCATTGCTTCATCCTGTGGCGATATTCGCAATATAAGTCACCCGTTTCGATTGAAGAGTGACCCAAAGGGATGCGGTGACCCAGAAAAGGAGCTGGTCTGTGAAAATAATCGTACTATTTTATATTTTCATGATGGCCGATTTTATGTACAGTCTATCAATTATTCCAGCCTCGAATTCAGATTGGTTGATGATGGGTTGAAAAAGGATAACTGCTCATCTCTCCCTCGTCATTCACGGGCGTTCTATAACTTCAGGAACCATTCCGATCCAAGTAATTCATACTACATGGTCTATGGAGGCAGACTGGTCATTGTGAACTGCTCAAAGGCAGTTAACTTTCCTAGCTACATCACTACGAGTCCATGCATTAAGGGTTTGTACTCTTCCAACACATCATCAAATTGGAACTTGTATGTTTTGCTCAATCCATCAGCATCGGATGTTAGGGACTTTTGCACCATTAGCAGCTGGACAACATTACCCGATTTTAGCAATTATGAGCAGATCAATAGTAGCTTCTCCAGCTACGAGCTAATCCATAACATCATGGCTAATGGATTTACTCTCTACTTTGGTCCATCGCGGAGGGCAAAGAATTTCTTTTGCTACTTTGATCTGTACAACTACTTTCATTTCTATAAGTTATTTTATTCTGATAGATTGTTCATGTATGTCTCCGACAGCAGTGAAGTTTGCGGATCCTGGTACTACGACGACGGTAAGTATTCGTTAGTGATGAAATTTCACCATAAATTTGCATGATTCTGTACAATGTTTCACTTCCCACTTTCTCTTCAAAACTGGAAAATGAAAGAAACATCTAATATCCACTAAACTTACGATAAATATACAAGATAGTCTACGTCAACTATGTGTATTTGAAAGTTTTTGGGAGGATCCCATTACTTATAAATTCTAAGTTGAAGGAGTTGCAAGATTCGCGAAACAAAATGAAAAAGTGACGGTAGAAGCCACCCCCAAACAGACTCAGATCAGCTGCACATATACAAGTGTCTAGATTATAATTCCTTTCCACAGAAGGGCTAGAACTCCCACCGTAAAAAAGAAAGAAGATGCTTGTGCGAGCAACCACATTACTAGCTTTTGTTGGCATAGAATACACATTTTCTTACTTTCTTAATTGGTTCTTTAATTAGTCACTTAACTAATAATCCGGGAGACGCTCCTTAACATTTCTTAAAAAAATTGTAGTCATGCACCACTAGGAGGAACATAACTATTAATTAAACATGGAAATCACTGTTTCTTTGGATTTGTTAACATCTAACAAAGTGAAATGAGTTTTTTGTATTGCCTACCATCTATGTATGAAACTCATTATTTTCATTTATTGGTCAATTCATGCCTGCCACTACTCATATTCTTTTGGACAAAAGTCAACTTATACAAAGTGACGGGCTACTACTCTATTTGTGAGTTTTGTTAAACTTCTTTTCCTTCAATTCCTTTTCACACTATTCATTCCTTCCACAGGTGTGCTAGAAAATATTGCAATTTGGACTACTGGAGATTTTATAGCACTACTAGGTAAGCCGCAATGATTTGTTCTTTCAATAATTATAAAAATAACATATTCTAACCCAATAAAAATCTCTTTAGTGCCTTTTTGTGTAGCGAAATTCGTAATTGGGATGCCATTTGTCACAATATTTCTGATCTACAAGTATAGAAGAAGGCACCTAGCAATGGACAAGAATATTGAAGAATTTTTGCAAGCTCAGAATAACTTTTTGCCCATAAGGTACTCTTACTCTAATATTAAGAAGATTACCAAAAACTTTAAGCATAAACTAGGTGAAGGGGGGTATGGTTCCGTGTACAAAGGAATGCTTAGAAGCGGCAATGAAGTGGCCATCAAGATTTTGAAGCAGTCCAAGGCCCATGGCCAAGATTTTATCAGTGAAGTGGCTACTATTGGAAGAATTCACCATGTTAATGTAGTGCAACTCATTGGTTTTTGCTTTGAAGGCTCAAAACAAGCTCTCGTGTATGATCTCATGACAAATGGGTCTTTGGATAAGCACATTTTTGCGGAGGAAGCTGATAAGTTTCTTGACTACATGAAAATATTTGAGATCACTCTTGGGGTGGCGAGGGGGATTGGATACTTACATCGGGGGTGTGATATGCAAATACTACACTTTGATATCAAGCCTCATAACATTCTTTTAGACAAGAATTTCACCCCGAAAGTTTCTGATTTTGGACTCGCGAAACTTTATCCCACGGATCATAGCATAGTTTCATTAACTGCTGCAAGAGGAACCTTGGGATATATGGCGCCTGAATTGTTTTACAAAAACATTGGCGGCGTATCTTATAAAGCGGATGTCTATAGCTTTGGGATGTTGCTCATGGAAATGGCAAGTAGAAGGAAGAATATAAATGCAAATGCAGAATGCTCAAGCCAAATTTATTTTCCATTGTGGGTGTATGACCAAGTCAATGAAGGTACAAGTGTTGAAATGGAAGAAGTTGCAGAAGAGGAAAGGAAGGTGATAAAAAAAATGATAATAGTTGCACTCTGGTGCATACAATTAAACCCTGATCACCGCCCTCCAATGAACAAAGTCCTAGAAATGCTGGAAGGAGATATTGGTAAACTTCATATGCCTCCAAAACCGCTTATCTACCCACCAGATGTGTCAGTTAACAATGACAAATTCGAGATGGAACTAGAAACACTCTTTACTTCACCAAGTGCTTCAGTAATTTCTACTAGTTCTCCTTTTAGAGATAACAATGTTGTTTAGAGAAGCTTGTGTTGTTTCATTGGAAAAGCTTTATACATTTGCCAACAATCTAGTATTATGTTGGGAGGGAGTTGAGCTAGTTTATCTCGACCCTAATTACTTTGAGATTCTCTTCTTGTGGCTCTTATATTAATGTTGTGTTATTGTACATATAGTTTTACTCTCTTGCACCTTCATAAAGACAAAAAATTTGTCAGAAAGCCAGGACAAAAACAGAGGAGGAAGGTGATGGCCATTGTGAATTGTCCTCCCTCGTTATGTGATTTTGGATAATGCCAATGAAAAAACTAACGACCCACAATCTTACTCCTATATGCTCCATTGCCACCGTATGATTTCTCGATATAGAAATTAATTGATTTTGACTTATAAATTCATTATCAAAGAAAACATATATGTATAGAGTGGACACCATCTATCTATGCTAAAAACTATTTTTATCAAAATGGAAAAGAAATAATCTTAAACGAAACAACTCAATGAAGCTTATTATTGAAAGAACTCATAATCCTTTTTAAAGTTGACATGAAATTATCAACGAGTAATACTATGTAAAGATTACAATTTTCTCTTAGATCACTCAATTACGGTGATTTCAATAAATGAAAATTCATCTATACCCGATATTGGCCATGGAGGGAAGGGGGAGAAGGAGAGGCAACCCTCTGCCCACCAAAAAAATTAACAAAATTTTCAATTACGAATTTGAAGTAGGCATTTTTTTATTCATAAAAAAATGAGGGGAATGAAGTTTGTTTTAAACGATAAGTGACCATCGTAATTGCAAATAAGTGAATTGATGTCCAGCCAAATTTTCAATCGGCGGATAATTTCACCCAAAATCTTATGATTTTACCTCTAGATATATGCTGAACAGTTGTATGAACTTGAGGATCGTTACCTTGAAGAACAATCGCTGAACAATTTTCGTCCAGAATTTCCCCCGTTACCACAAGGCTGTCCGTCGAAAACAAATCGCTCCTTACACCTTTCAAGTTCCAACCCGCGAGCTCCATCCCCAGCTCGAGGAGCAGGAGCGTAGATTACATCTAAGGAATTCAAAGAGGCTAGGATTCTTCGATTCTACTTCTGCTTCTTCTGGTTCGTTCGATTCACTCGATTGGATTGGAGGGTCGACAGTGTAGGCGTGGAGGGAGGGCGATGGTGCGGGATCGTGAATGAGTCAGGATGAAGGTGTTGCTATGGCGGAAGTTTCTATTTGGGGGAGAAGAAGGCACAGGTGATGGTGTTCTTGGTGGTGGGCTTCATGGACTGCGAGCTAATGTTGGCGTAGAAATGGGTTCCTCGCTTTCTAAGGACTTGGAGTCTGCAGTTGGACTTGATGTCCAGAATATTGCTTGTGGCGGATGATATGCTGCTTTAAAGTCCAAGCAAGGAGATAGCTTTTCCTAGGGGAGAGATAGGGTGAGAGACTGAGACATGGCTGGACTCTTATGTCTTGCATCGAAACCTAATAGATGCTCTCAGCAATACATATATGAAGCGAGTATCATACATGTTCTGGTGGTTTACACACTCGGGGGTGATGGAGCTTATAGTTTTGGTATTCTTGGGCATGGGAATGAAGTGAGCCACTGGGTACCAAAAAGAGTGAGTGGACCCGGAAGGTAATATATGTCTCATCCCTCTCCTGTTGAATTTGGCACGCTGTAGTTGTCACTTCTGCTGACCAGTTACTTGCTTCCGGTGATGGTGCCTTCGGTGTTCAGGGCGATGGAGATCGGAAAAGTGTATCAATACCCAAGGAAGTGGAGCCCTTGAAAGGGCTTCGCACTGTTTGAGCTGCTTGTGGTATTTGGCATACAACTGCAGTAGTGGAAGTCATGGTTGGTAATCCTACTTTGGGTAACTGCTCATTTGAAAGCTGCAGTAGTGACTAATGGATGTGATCAGTGGGCGGTTTAATTTTTTTGTAAACTTATTTCTTTTCTTTTTAATGCAAATATTCAAGTTTAATGAAATTCAAGTGTTTAATGAAATTCAAGTGTTTAATGATAAGTTGATGATGGTTGCTTGGCCAATTACTTGCTGTTTTATGATGAGTCAGTAATGATGATTATTAGCAATCACCTGGCCAAATGCTCGCTGTGATCATAGATGTTTCATATACTCTTGTTGGCCAAATGCTTGCTGTTAGAATTGTTGGAAAGCCATTAGTTACACTGCTGTTAGCATCTTCAATCATCTTTTGGCTCTTCTTCTCTTCTTTATCACATGTTCAGTTAAATTATGCCTGAGTTTTGATTTCTCCTTTCCTGGAGTTCTGTCTTTGAGCTTGTATTAAGGGGACTATTCGATAGAACCGTTGAGAAAGAGCGAGTTCTACACATCCATTAGCATAAAAAGCCATTTGAGAAAGACCTGCTCACACTTTGCAATAGAATAAAGGTGGATATGTATATAATGGAGCACTCTGGGTTAAATAACAGAGTTAGAAACAGCTGAACGAGAGATAAGGATCCTCTAGTTCATCTTCATTACAAGTTTACAAGGGAGCTTCTAGTATATTCAGATTTCGTTTCCTGGAGTCAAATCTCAATTGAAAGGCACAAGCCTGTTCCCTTCTCTTCAATCTTTTCTGCTTCTATTTTCCAGGGGCTTACTATACACCAGATTGAAGCGACAACTACAGAGTTAAAAACTGGGCAAGCTTTTTCGATAAAGACCATTAGCCATCCTCTCGTTGCTGCTTATCTCCATCAAAGTCATCGTTTCTCTGGAAAATCGAACGTGCCCCACGTTACTTCAGCTGAATTCCAGCAAAAAATGGTGGGTTCTGCTTTGCCACCTGAATTTTGTGCCCTTCTCTTTCAACTTGGAAAGCAAGGGGTAGAAATCCGAGAACTGGCATGAGTGAACCTGATCTTCGTCCAATTTCGAAACTTCCTTCTAGGACAAAGCAGTGCTGGAGATAGTTGTGCTCATTTTAAGTATCTTTGCCTGGATTATCCACAATTGTGAGAACATGATTTCTCAAATATTCTGGGAAAGTCGCTGGTGATGAAGAAGACTACACCTCTGTGAAGAGGGTTTTCGTGGACCGTATAGCTCACTTCCTCTTCATTTAGTGAATCTGGAATTTCACTCCCTTGCATACTGGGAACGCGTAAATTCCTCAAAGAAACCTGCGAAATATCAAACTGTCTCCACTCACTAAAAGTCTAGCGTGCATCAACCCTTAAATTGGATTTACCACCGGAGAACACTATATATTGTCAGAGTACCAAGTGTCTTTACTAATTGACGTTTGTGCGTGTACATTGCCATTCGTCACCCAAAGCTACAATCTATCAACCACGACTTGACAACTCACTAAGGGGAGCGCCTATATAAGATGAAATGCTCCCTCACCATCTAATCTTACTCTTCTTGTGCGATTGAGATCCTCAATTCCCTCTCGTGCGAACTAATTCAAGTACCGGTGAGGCGATCCAGCCTTAACATGAATTCCGTGATGCAGATTGATTCATGCAGCAGAGTTTTGGCTGATTCGGTGCTACTGTTGTGCATCAAAGTTTTGGTGCCGTTTTGTGGAAACATAATCTTGAGATGATACTCATGTTCTTGGAACTTGTTAAGGATTTTCTGAAACGAGTCTCGTAATAATTCCCCCTTTCTATTGCTGCCTAACGAGAGCAGGAAATCGAGGGGGATAGAATTTGCATTAGAATCAGCTCCGACGAAAATCGTCTTTTTCGGATGGGTTCTCTTCGTAAATTGTTGGGATTGCGCCCCTACTACAATCGACCGGGGAGAGCAATGATGGGGCAATGATGCTATATTGATCCGACCCAAGAATTTACAAAATATCAACTTATATATGTAAAAACAAGCATGATTTCGTCGCATTTTTTATCCTTCCAAAACTACTTTTCATAAAATAGAGTTAACCATTAAATTTCATGAACCACCCAAGGACCCCCAAGTTTGTTTCACTCAAAAGGATAACTCTCTTCAATCTAGTAATTTTTTTTCTTTGTATGTATCTATGAAATTCTGCGATGGCTCAACTCCAGCACTTTATACGGAAGTATTTTAATTTCCAAACTATCAGCCATCCATAACACCCAACTTGAAAAAGAAAAGAATAAAGGGTAATACAGAAAATGTTTTTTAAAAGAAAAGAAAAACAGAAAAAGAAGATAACAAAAAGCACATCTTCACCGTCATTGCAACCATCTGGTCTGTGGCTTTGTCAGAAAAATCTCATACAAGAGGTCCTAAAAACAAGCCGACTGGCTGAATTCCTCAACAGCGCTTTTTGCCATCTTATCAGCGTCGAGGCAAGCAGCCGTTTAAGTCTGCAGCTCCTTCGCCATATTCTGCTAGAGCGCTTTAGCCACTGTAGTTAGAGATGCAAATGGTCTTTCGTATAAACACCCATAATTCGTGATGAAATTCAGCAAATCAATATAATGCCAACAATAACACACTTATCACATTCGAAACAGATTTGCCACTCAGGCCACCGTGCCTCAAAGCACCAAAAAAGTCAAGAAGAACGCGAAAGAGAGAAATAAGGAAATTTTCTATGTATTTTGATATATTCATAATGAGGATTATCAGCCTTTTTGTAGGCTTTATGAAAGACTAAATAAGATAACATATCAATTAAGATATGTAAAATTGTAACATTCTGGATTTTCAGTTCTATTTTCAATTGAATAAATCAGGCATTTCATCGACGCGCTTATAGTGCTATTCTCAGAGCCGATCACTTGTAAGATAAATAAACTATCTAGAGAAGTCATTAAGAGATTTTAATACAACAGACTTGAGAATTAATTTAAATTGATCGCTTCATTGTCTTTAGTCACGCAAGGGTCATTATGGCATTGTCAATATCGATCGGAGATCAAAGATAAGTCGATTTGACTAAGATGTGTGATTAAAGTGTGGGTGATTCTACATGATTGCAAAATTTTCGTCGATTGACACTAGACCGTTTTTCAATCCTTTTGGATACCATGTACTTGTAATTGAAATATTGAGATCTTCACGACCACCGAGAGTTGCCAATGCGTCGAAGTGGTACATTGTGGCTCGAAGAAAATCGATCACAGGTCATTTGCATTAAAAATTTCTGAAAGCTACTAGTAGCCTAGGTCACGCTAAAAGTGCATTGGATTGAAATTAATTGCGAATTTGAACTCGATTTTAGAAATTGAAAATTTGCCATTATCACGATTCATTTTAGAAACGTCGACTCATTCTCCGAGGAATTTTCGGAGATTCCGAGATTTTTACGAAAAATCGTTTCTGGATGTCATGAATTAACTAAATTCGGACAGGTCGAATCGAAGGGGATTTTGGCTTCTATACTGATCGATGTGGCAAATGGGACTTATAGAAAATTTTATGGGCTTTCTTCTTTATCAAATTAGACGTCGAATTGAGAAATTTCATAGAGAAATTGAGGAGATTCGGAGCTTGGACTAAGGGCTGCATTTTAGTATCAATTTGTATAATTTGTGGGATTATCAATTTGGATAATTTGTGTGATTATAATGTGAAGAAAGTATCAGGGGACATGGAGATAGGCATGTGGAGTTAAGGGGGACAAAGCATTAATGAATTTAGATATTTATTTTGACTTATCCCCTCCCCTTCAGCAGCTTCTCGATCACGCCTCCTCCGTCCCCATCTCCTTCGCGCTTCCTCTTCACCGAAGGCCACGACCATTCTTCTTTCATTTTCATTTCCTCAGCATCTCCTCATCTCTCTCCACTCACCGAAACCCCCCTCAAGAAGTCAACTCAGCAAGGATCCCAGGCGGTTTGTTGACTCCATCAATTTCCCCAACTCCTAGCTGCGTCTGTCCCCACCGGAACCACCTCCTCCCTCTCTGCCGCCCCACCATCTTGTGTCTGGTTTTGCTCGGTTATTTCCCCTAACGAAGACAGCAGCTGCTCCACCATCCTTCGTGTCTTCAATTCAGACCACCGATTCTTCTCTCCACCGTTTCATCTGCTGCCATGTTCCAGTCCACGCTGCATCTTCTCGGTCGGTTTGTTGACCGCGATCTCCACGTTCGGTCGTCCACGACGCCACCGACCGAAGCAGCTCTCTACCTTCGAAGTTGCAGCTGCCTTCACGTCCCTTGAAGCCCAGCGTCTTAGCCCACAATCCACCGAAGTAGCATCTCCAGCGAAGCCCAGCCCAGTTCGTGTAATTCCAGCCCATCCAAAGACAAGTCCACGTGAAGCTCGGCTCAAGCGTGGCCCAGTCCAGCGAAGTCAGTCCAGTTCATTTTTTTTTCAGCCCAATTCCAAGCCCAAGCCTGCAACCAGCAGCCCTGCAGAAGCCCAAGCCGAAGCTCAGCCTTGCTGAGCTATGTTGGGCCAATTCTAGGCCCGGTCCAAGCTCATCGACGCCAACAGCTCGCCTTCGTCCTTCGTCCGTGAGAAGCCCCATCCACGATCGAGCAGTGTCCCACGCGAACTCAGCTGCTCAAAGCAGCCCTTCAGCTGTGGAATCCAGCAGCCCCGTGAGCTTTGTGGGCCAAGTTTCAGGCCCGATTTGTGCCCCGTTGGTGTCACCGCTTTGGAGCTTTTCGTTCTTCGTCGCGTCCCCGTTGTTTTGATCCGAGCGGATCATTAATCAAGTGAGTTTAACTCACTAATCCTCGCTTAGTAGGTTAATGGAACTTAATGATTGATTAATTTAGGCTAAGATGGATTAGGTGGTTAGATTAGATTATATTAGATTAGTGAATTCAATTAATTGCCGATGCATGTTAGGTGGTTAGTTAGTGTAATTAGTGAGTAAATATGTCATAATATTTATTTAACGAACCTTGAAATTTTTCCGCGCCTGCATTTAGGTGTCAATTAGGCATTACGGGCCTAAATTGGATTTATTGGCAATTATTTAATATTTTTCATAATTATTTAATTAATTATTTATTTTTCAGAAATTAGATCGGGAGAGTCAATGACCGGAATTTTATGCTGTTATTGTGGTGCAATTTGTTTATTTATTTGAGCTCTAATTTGTGCTAAATTGATTTAATTGTGATTTTATGATTTTATTCCTAAATTGGTTTAATTTTGGTAATTAGTTGGAAATTAACCGAGCGTTGGTTTACAATGCTAAAAATATTTTGGTGGATTGTATGAAATGGTGGGAATTATGGAAAGGTAATTATTATATTTTGGTAAGGCGCTAACCGTGTCTGTCTGCTACACTATATTTTATCGGGTATGATAAAAAGTGAGAAATTGTTGGAGAACGAATGTTGGCTCGATGATTCGGTATGTCATCTCGAAGAAAGACATTATACTACGTCGGCTCGATGAATAAGTACGTCATTTCGGAGAAAGACGCTATATTATATTGGCTCGGTGACTTGGCACGTCATCTTGGAGAAATAACGTGGGCTCGGTGACTTGGTATGTTATCTTGGAAAATGCACGTTAGTTTAGTGATTCGATATGTCACCTTGGAGAATGCACGTGGGCTTGGTGACTAGGTTTGTCATCTTGGAGAATGCACGTAGGCTCGGTGATTAGGTATGTTATCTTGGAGAATGCACGTAGGCTCAGTGACTAGATATATCATCTTGGAGAATACATAGTATTGATTAGAATGACCGGGGAATGGTTTAATTGATATGTAATCGATGAGGTCGATTGATAGATAAGTCGATCTGAGTGAATGATTTGATGTGTTGATGTGACTCGATGAGATTATGAATTGTGTTGAATTGCAGGGAGGAACTGAGGCTAAGGTAAGTCCTCTAACTTGTGATTGTGCTTAAGCAATCTTTATAGCGCATTTTTTTTTTCTAATCAAGTCTTAGAGGGTAAAACTCGCTGAGACATTGTCTCACTAATTATTGTATAACTATTTTCAGGTCCTTAGGTGGTGTTTGTGAATGACCAAAAGCCCTAGAGTTAAGAGGTGAAGCCTGAAGAATCGGCGATCTTGTCTAGCTAGCTAGTTGTAGGACAATTCTCTTTTGTAGGGAGCCAATCCCTTTTGTAAACCTTTGTGTATAGACCTGTGTGTTTGTAAAAAGGTATTTTGTAAAAAATTGGCCATACTTTTCTATCCCATTGTTTTATTGTCTGGGGATTATTTATATACTTCCGCATGTGTATTAAAATGAATGGATCGGCGATGTATCCTGCGGTGTCACTATTTAATCAACCAGTGAGGGATGGGCGCGCGCTAGAGGATCAATGTGTGACAAAAATCGTAGAGGATATTCACATAATCTTGAAAGATACAAAAACCATCCTAATTTTCCTAAATAACTCTAACAAAAACGATGCTCAAAACTCAAAAGGGTCTCCAACTATTATTTTAGTGATAGGCAATAGATCAGGTACAATTTCATATGGTAAATGTTAAAAGTTTCTCAGAATGTATCGATTAGGATTTATTAATTGTATGAGCCCGTTCGAATAAGGTAATAGTTCGGTTATATATATGTCCCATTTTTTGATCAATTTACAACATGTACTTTGTACATAAAGTATAGTTGCTTTTTCAACATTTCTAGCGAGTCTCAAGAACGCGCTTATAAGATTCTTTCAATGTCATATTTTTCTTAGCACAAAGGTAACGCAACATAAGACACGGCAAGAGTCTTGTGACTACTTAAATCTAAAAGCGAGAAAGCATGATTCGAGCATGCTTCCAAAAAGCAAGTCTGTCAATTCTTCTTGTTTTCTTACATTTAAACCACTTTTTTGCATAAAGTAACTCAACCCTATCAAATTTTATTTAGTAGCCAAACCTGGTTTTTTTATTCCACATCTATATAGCTTTTTGAAACAAAATTGGTTCATTGTATCAATCCACCATAGTTAAATGGAAGTGGAGACCAAAAGAGATACGCACAAATCTCCAATCCACATCAAACACGATTATGGTTGCTTTTATCGTCAACAATTCTAAAAGTATGGGTCCCTTTTGATTCTAGCTAAGAAAGATGTATTCCGTATCGTGCCCGTCAATCATTAGGTTAATTAATTAATTTTTTAATAGAAAATGTAAAGACTATTGCTTAGAAAGTAATTAGGGGGGTCTCAATCAGGGTTGGCCACCGGGCCGTGCCTGTTACTCCACCAGTAATATTAACTTTGGCTTTAATTTTTTGACTTGATTTGTTGACTGACTTGGCTTTTTTTTTATAGGACAAGGCGACTCCAAAGTCTCCAATCGAACAAGGTTCATCCAATTTCCTTTTACTCTTCTTAATATGGCGCCATCTCCACATACCCCAAGCAGTTCTTTAACAATTTCACTTTGCCCAAAGACAAATAGAGACCCGATTAATACTGTTAGCTCCACCGATGTCTATGTAGTGTTGCCGCTCCTCCTTGTTTTGTTGCATGAGATGACTAGCAATGCCACTCCGAGTAATTAGCAGTACGTGTCGCTTCATACTGTGGTGACATTCGCAATATAAGTTACTCATTTCGATTGAAGAATGAATCGAAGGGGTGCAATGAGCAGAAGAATGAGCTGGCTTGTGAAGACTATTGCATAGTTCTATATTTGTGTGATGGTTGATACTTCGTATAGTCTATCAATTATTCCACTCACCAAATCAGATTAGTCGATGGCGGGTTGTGAAAGGATAACTGCTTGTCTCATTCTTGTCATTCATGGGTAGTGTATAACTTCAAACACCATATTGACCCAAACAACCCATACAAAATGGACCGTGATGTTCCATTGGTCATTGTGAACTGCTTGAAGCTGATTAGTTCTCCATTATACATTGCCAATGGTCCATGTATTGAGGGGTGTTGACACCTAATTTTTGCCCAAATTATTGCATATAGATTATCTAGGTATTTAAAATGGAAGATGTTTTCCCTAAAAAAATAATAATAAATTAAAAAAATTAAAAAAAAAGAAGATAAAAGATAAAAAAATTAAAAAAAGATTAAAAAGAAAAAAAAAAAGAAGAAAAAAGTAGGGGCCAATGATCTAAATGTGACTAGCCAAGCCTAGGAGGTTAGATTGGAATTCAAATGGCAAGTTGGGGCCAAAATGCAATTTCCAAAAGTCGAGGGACCAATTCGTAAATTTTGCAAAATTTGCGCCCAAGCCCTTAAATCATCATCTTGGTCATAAATTAAGTTGAAATTGAATTTGGGCCAAGTAGAATCAATCAAATTGAGCCAAAAAGGACCTAATTGCATTGAATTTGGCATTTTCGGGCAAGAAAATGGCCAACTTTGAGGGACTTTCTTGCAAAATTGGGTGGAGATAATTGCGAAAAATGGTCAAGATCTTAAACCACTATACATGAGCTTTCTAATTGATCAAAAAACGCAGCCAAATTAGTGGATTAAAGCACTCAAATCAGCAGCCAAAACTCAGTCCACGAGTTCGTTTTAATCCGGAGTTGCTGAGTAAGCAATTTGGTGGCCCCACCATATCCTCCTCAACTGCCCAACCAGCCCGATCTTTGCACGTGATGGAAGACCGTATATAGTAGTGCAAGTGGACGAAAATTGGCAAGGGATAAGCTTCTGACAACACCGGAAATTCGCAGCAAAGTCCGCACACTCAACAGCTGCAGAACTTAAAAAATTGGCTGAGTCTGAAGAGTAGGTGAAGTAGCCCTGTTGACAGGCTTGGTAGGTGGACAAAAGGCTGACCAAAAATCCCTTAATTCGGGGGATAAGATCACTAAAGAAAGGTCTTTGAAGGGAGGAGAGAGAGGAGACGAGGGGGAGAGGAGAGAGCTCGGAGTCGTTCCCCAAAGAAGCCCTCAGAAGCAACTCCAAAAAAAGAGAAACCCAGAAATTCCAGACCGACCTGGAGAGAGAAAAGTGAGATTTTCACACACCTGCGGAAAAAATTAGCTAAAACCTCAAACTAGAGAGTGAAACTTCATTCAAAGATATTTCCAACCATAGGTCGCACGTCCCAAATGGAGATCGGGAAGGCCTCCTAAAGCCCCCCGAAACAGTGCCCTCCTGGCGGGCCAAGAAAGTCCGAAATTTTTTCTAAGTGTTGAGACTGGTTGGTCACGAGTGAGGAAAGCCAGTGTTTTTGAGAAAGTTGAGAGACAAATGAGGAAAATCTTGACTTTTAACCCAAACTAGAATACATATAGTTTGGCGTGGTGTCAAGTTTTCCAACAAAATACGTCTTGAAGTCTAATGTTAGAGGTCAATGAAAACCTTCGTTGTCAGTTCTTCTTTTTTGCAGATCTCATTTCCAGTTGAAGAAGCCAACTTCCACAGGCCCCCGAGGATAATTTGTCGGTTTCACCGGCCAATAACCACTTGAAAAGGAAACTAGGAAGCAAGGTAAGCATCCTAGATGTATTTATTTTCGAGTTTAAGCATGTTTTGATCATGAAAATCAAGAGGAAAACCAGCCCGGAAAACTGATTTCTGAGGCTGAAATTTTTCTAAGTGTTTGAAATCTCTTCAAGAGTTTTGCATGTGTGCTTCTTGGAGAGGTCGTTTTGATGTCTTTCGGTGAGTCATTCTCTATGATGTTTGTTGCATTTGAAAGTCAACGTTACCTACTTTCACGTGGATTAAGTAGCATTTCCCTTAGATCTCATATGTGATGAGTGTTGGGGCTTGAATATGGGCATGCAACCTGTTTGCTTGACTTTGGTTCAAACCCAGATTTCGAAATCAGCTCAACCCACATATTTGAGATCGATTTTAGCTTGGTTCTTGTGTGTTGCAGGCTATGATTTCTATCTAATATTGCTCATTGCATGTGGTAGTATAATCTTGATACTTTAGTTCCACATAAGATTGCTCATGGGTGAAGATTGAAGGCCACAAATATGGCACGAGGAAGCTGATTTGAGATGATTTGATGCACGCCAAGTGTTCAACAAAATGCGCAAACCGAGTTTCGATTTTGAAACGGTCGATTTGAGCTTGATTATTGTGATATTCATGTGCTGTGTTACTCCATGTTAGCATAGATCGGTTTAAGGAATTATTATTATTATTTTTTTACATAATTAAAAAAAGAGAAAAAATATGAAAATTTAAAAAATATCAAAAAATGTTAGATAGCATCAAATTAGGATATAAATGACATATATAAAATTTTCCAAATTTTAAAATGTCATTTTCCTAATTTAATGCTATTTTGGTATTTTATAACCATTTTTGTAAATAATCCATTTTGCGTAGATTAAAACTATTTAAAGTAATTTCATGCATATTTGAATTCTCATTTTGCTCATGGGGGTCCTGTCCCGGGGCGTGATAACAAGGCCATGTAATATTATTTGCTCGACTTGTATCGGGTTTACCTTTTCCGCGTTTATTTTCAAGTCATTTCAATTTCTTGGATGTTTACTTACGCGCCGCTTTTCATTAATTTGAGTGTAAATTTCTCTTCTAAATTATGTTAGGATTAGTCTAGACATTTAAAAAAAAAACTACAAAAACATTTGCATGGACACTTAGTGATTTCATAAAGATTATAATTGGTAATCAAGAATGTGTGGCCATTTAGATAAATAACTTTCCAAGTTAGTGGTACCGCAAGGGCGCTAATAGAAACATTGACGTAAACAAGTCCCCGTTCCTAGAAATCTCTGGTTGCGTAGGAATCGAGACACCACTCCCGTGTCTCGATTGGTTTCTAGCCGACCCCAATAGGCTAGTGGCGACTCC
This sequence comes from Eucalyptus cladocalyx, assembly GCA_017140615.1. Lineage (NCBI taxonomy): Eukaryota > Viridiplantae > Streptophyta > Magnoliopsida > Myrtales > Myrtaceae > Eucalyptus > Eucalyptus cladocalyx. The sequence goes on from CM029526.1 coordinate 4,345,960, forward strand.
TAGAATATTTAGGTTGTTAATAATTGAAATATGAAATCCAACGTCGCGCGAGGTATGGGCTTGGGAGAGCCCGCGCCTAATTTAGGGCCATTGGTCCGCTTCTTTAGGCAAATACCCCTAAACCTTCTTCCTTTTCCCCGGACGGAAAAAAGAGGTCGTGACAGCTTGGCGACTCCGCTGGGGAGTTGGTTGCAAACCTTAGAGGACTTAGGCCGTAATAACTTGGTTGGTTGTTCACTAACATGGTCTTCATTTGATAGCGCGTGTCAAAGTCGCGTGGAAAACAATGTTAGCCCGCTAACAATGTGTTAAATGTTTTTGTAGGTTTGGAGTAATAAGGGGTGGAGTGTTTGTTAACCCATCTCTTTTGTAGGGAGGCGTAGGAATGTATGCCTATATGGATGAAATTGAAGTGTTGTTTGAATATTAATTGATGTGTGTGCATTTATACTTATCTTAGCACTACACATTTACACACACCACCCGCGATCTAAAACCCCGATCGCATTAGGAAGCCCATAGAAGGTGCCAAAAGATGGAACCCGTGCGGGGAATGACCCATGGTTATCCACTTTTGGTCCCACTCATTTTGATTAATGATAAAGAGAACTGTCTGACGTAAGTGCGGAGTGGGGAAAACTCTTTTGATCTAATCAAAATGGGGACCTTAAGCCTTTAGAATTCCGCCTTTATGCGTCAAACCTCACAAGTTTACATCCGCATGTCTATGTGATTTAAAAAAAAAAAAAAAAAAGTCTCTTCACCCATTGTAAGTATGATTTCTCTATCTACTTGCTCACCTCGGATTGAAATTTTCATTTGTTGGAGATTCGCAGAAATCAATGGAATGCCCTTGAAAATATAGGCTTGGCACTCACTTTTGATAAATAAGCATTTCAAATACCTATGATCTACTGAACATATGTTTTTGTTTAAATTTTCAATTATGAACTTAAAGTCACATTTTGTATAGAAATTCTTCCAAATCAAGATTACATTTTGGGGCATAGAATTAAAATCAAATTTTCAATAAAACTCTTTATTGGTCACATTTTAAAATTAAAATTCAAATCCCATTTTGTATATTGATTTTTCAAAATAAAAATCACCTCACATTTGCATGAGTGAAACCACAAATTAATTTTTCAAAATCAATGCCCCATTTGTGTATGAAACTTTTGGAACAAAGTGGGCATTCAATTGATAGTCGCGGATCGATCTTTTAATGAAATCTCCTCTTACTAATAAAATCTTGACGAAATACCAAATTCTCGTAAGTGGATACTACGGAGAAGGTATCGTCGCCTTGATTTCATTGTAAGAGGCGGCTTTATTGAAAGATCAATTTTTCATTCATATACTGACATTATCTTCCTTTCGCAGGTCATGCGTGACAACCATTCCTTGAACTCCTCTTGCTTGGCCATGCCAAAAGTGGACTTTAAAGCTAGGACGAGAATTGTGCTTATTATGCTCCTCTACGAAAGAGCTTATTGTACTTTATCCTTGTCATTATTCCTATTAGGAACCGTGTTTTACGTTTTGAGTTTTGATTGTGAACCCAATCAAATGATTTTGTAAATCATACAACTCACATTTTCTAATAATGAAATTAGAGTTCATAAAAGTTATATTCTTTAAAACACTTGAAGTGTTTCAAACGGACCCTCTGGGCTGAGTTTTATGCCTTAGCTTCAAAATATGTGAAAATGAGTTTCAAGAAGAACTTGCATAATACTTTATCTCTTCACTTAATCGCTTTTGCAGGTTGATCCGTAGAACGATGCTTTGAGGGGGTAAGGTTGTAATCGTTCCAATAGGGATTTCTTGCGCAACAACTAACTCAGTCATCCATTTTTGTCAAACAGGCAAAATGACGGTTTTGTTCAAGATTGACAAAAGTGCGAGCCTTTCCCTAATAGAGCAAGTCATGAGATGCACCAATTCATGCTCATTTATGGGCATATTTGGTTGAGCCATGAACTACTTGAATATTTTCGCAACATATGTATTCAAACATTGTGATTAAGTGTGAAAAGAATCATCAAGGCCTTGAAGATCACAAATCTACTGGTCTAATGAAGTTCCACATCCTGGACGACCTCATATTAATTTGACATTCTTCGTGGAAGAAGAAATTTGTATACATTCTTTGGCAAGAAACTACTTCGTTGGTTGCGAACAAGAAGCATCTGCAATCCCTACACTTCCAATGGTTTCTTGGCATCCAATCCTGTATGGAGATGATTATTGGTCGCATGCACGACAACACTTCAAGATGTAGATGTACACAAACAAGAATTGGTCATCAAATGTTGCCTTCAAATAAAAGGTGGTAATCGTTTCAAGTTAAATTCGATTTATTTTAGGAATGATTTGTCCTTGCACTTTGTGCAGATTTTAGTGAGGCAAATTACTGGCAAGCAACAAGATTACACAGGGAGGACAACCTGGTCCAGAATCACACGATCTCTAAAAGAAAAGGGTGTGTTCGTTCCAAAAGTCAAAACAACTCATTCATAAACTGACATAGCCACCCATGCTTACAGATTGTGAAGTGGGAAATGCATTGATGCAGCAAAAATGGCAAAAAATCACCTAGCCTAAAAGGGGTATGCAGGAAATTGAGTAAAGCATGAAGGGCTCAAACGAAACAGAGATTCATCAATCCAACATGATGGAGCTGCATATGGACAAGTTACCTAACCTAGTGTGGCATGCATTTGACCATAAGGACAATGTCTTGCCTTCTTCAACCAAGCTACAATGAGATGCTGAATTGCCTGACTTTGAAAAAGGGTGTACTTCGTTCCTAAACCTAATGTACCTAAGAATATAAATAATACATTGTTTCCATATGTGTAGGAAATTTTAATTGGGGCATATGGCCACAAAATGGATCGGGGGCACGCAATGCCTGAGTCACCCGACTTCTAAAAGGGGAAAATTTCAAATGGAATAGACATTTGCCAAGTGAATTACTGTCAATCATGAAAGCAATTCCCTCTCCATAGCCAAGGAAACGAGATGGAACGCAATCATCAACTATGCCGTAAAAAGGAGTATACCGTTCCTAAAATGAATCATGTCGAGTATGAAAATAACATATTCGTCTCTTTTTCCTTGCAGTTGATGAATGGGGCAAATCACTTAAAGCAGAGCAATTCTGACCCATGAGCAAGATGAAACATAGTCAATTGAGTCAGCACGAAAATGGAGTATCGTTTCTGAATTAGTCCAATTCAATTTTGGAATATAAGTAATATGCCCTATCTCTTGTAGGAAAAAGTGCACATTGACCGTTGGAGCAACACCTTATACCAAGAAGGCATGCTAAGGCCCAACTATCCATTTTGATGGAATAAATGGAGCAAAACATCCAAGGAGCAATGCCCTCACGTGTCGAAACAAGGAGTACCCCTCTCCTTTCATCTTTGACGCCCACTTAGAATGAGTGAATTCGATAACATCTTTGAAAGGAAGATCTTCAAGGAAATGTTAACACCTGAGGAGCAAAAGCACATGAAGAGGAAACACAAGACATTTAAAGTCAGCTGCAGGAGAAGGGTAATTCGGTATCATTTCCAAAATGCCCCTCTCTAACTTCATTATTTGATGTAGTTCCCTTGTTTGACAGGAAGCGTCGGTATTCGAGGAACAAGCTTGAGAAATTGATTTAAGCATAATTCATATCGACCAAGCAAGCATGTGGAGCCAACACATGTCAAAGTCACCTAAGTTGGCTTAAAATATGTGTCGTTCTAGAGTCAGTTCAATTAAATAAAAAAGAAACATCCCATGGACACTACCAGCACTTCGGCCTGGTGGTATGGGGAATGAAGTGGTCCGAGAGCGGCCGGGTTCGATCCCTGGAAACGACAACGAGTTTTCCATAAAATGTAAAAAATAATAATAATAATAAATAAATTTTTTTTTGCATCTTTTACTTTTGCAAAAAGAAGAAAATGCTTGAACTAATGAGACCAAAGATCTGAGATTCTCTTCAAGCCTTAAAACAGTACGTTCATTCCGCTGTTTTCCGCCAAATGGTGAAATTGACCAAGGGTAATGTTGTATCGTTTCCGGTTTTACGATCCCTAAGGATTCATGTACTAACACATTCCCTTTTTGTTCTTCGTAGGGTTGTCTGACTACTAAGGCACAGGTAAGTACCCTTCTTCTCAAAATCAAATGGAAAACAAATGGAAAATTTCCATCACAAAAAAGAGCATTTAGTGTTTTTCTAGAAATAAGCACACAAAAAAAATGGAAATTGACAAAAAAAAATTTCCACAAAGTTTGCAAAAGTCTTCTTTACTTTCAAATTGTCCATCCACTCGGCGGATCTCTCATTTTGAATCAAAATTCCATATGGAGATTAATCCACCCAGATGATCTCAACAAAAATGAAAGGCGGTGTTACTTATGCCAAGCGAGAAACACTTAGGATGAGGAAAGGCAACCCATTTCCAAACATGTCCTTTAAGCACTCTGGGATTTAAGCGAAAAAGAAAACCCGTGTCATTCAAGGTCATCGAATTCATTCGCAAGCGGTACATAGACCAAAATGATAAGAGGCATTTATTTCCTCTATCATACACACTACAGGTGACAATAGTTAGCCCATTCGAGCCTTTTAATGTGAAGAATTTTCTACAAAATACCCCTGTCAAGAACCACCCCACGATGGGGCAATTATGGAGGTTTGGGTTGACATTATTTGGAGAGGGAAGATGAGAAAAGTTTCTTTACTCTCACTTGCATAAATCTTTTTTGTGGTAACTTCAGGTGAATTCTTATGGAAGCTCGAAGCATCCCAAGGTGAAGAAGAGCATTCTTTTCTCTACTCAAACAGCGATACCCTTTGCTTAAACCATATTGAGCCTAACTATTCATTTCTAAAACCCGAGTGGTGATTATCTCCCCACATTGGGGCATGGCACATGATTTACCAATGTAATTGATGTTTATATGAGAATATGAAAAGCATCTTGAAAGTCCCAAGAGCTCAAAAAGTTTGAAAGAACAAAAGTCAAGTGAAAATTAAGGGGCATGAAAAAGCAGTGCGCCTGGTAAAAGCAATGCCAATGCCCACAAAAAAAAAGGGGTGAGAGAGTGGAAGAAAAACAATTGCATCAAGAGGAATATCTCTGTGAAAGCAAAAATGGCAAAAAAAAAAAAATGCCTGCATTGAAAAGAAAATCATTGCAAATGCGAAAGCCATTATGTTAAGATGATTAGTCAAAGGACTTTCGAGACAATTTGATTTCTAAACATTGAGTACTTTAAAAAAAATGGATGATATGGTAATGATGCCATGATAATCACCAACTCCCAAATCCCCCTTTGATAAAAAGTTCTAAGCCTTTTGAGCTAAGCCTTTTGAACCTTTCCCCGAATCAACATTACAACCCATTTCCAAAGTCTCTTCAGATTGGGATGATTCAAAGTGGAAATAAGGACTTCCTAAAGAAGATGCCGCTTGAAGAAGTGAGAGTAAGGTTGTCTTGTCTCATCTTAAGGTTTCTTGACTTGTAAACCTGGCGGAGATGTCGATCAGTGATTAATTTATTTCATAGCCAATGATGCTTATCCATTGCTAAAACCATGACCAAAACTGCACTACGGTCCTTCTAAAAGACCTCTTTGATTGGTCAGTGTGTACTTATTGCGAATGATTCAAAGCCTTGCGCACTAGAAGAGTGAGGTTGAGTGATCAGTTTATTTCCCACATGAATAGATGGGATCAAACAGCCATTTTCTTGAGGATATGCGAGAAGCCCTTTCTAACTAGGGATCCTTGCTTGGCATACTTAACAAACCTTTCTCATAAGTCAGGGTCATTTCGACAAGGACTTTTCTCCCAAGAGAATTTGACGATTAATGATATCATTCGAGCATGATGACAGTTTTACGAATTTGTCAAGTTGTCGGAATTAGTTTGATTTGTTTATGCAATCATTGCTTTCTCATTACCGATACACTTTTGATATTGTTTCTAATGACATATGTTGAAATTGACCTCATCTAGTATGCTTTCGCTACTAGAATACTTGTTATAATGAATACTATTTGATGTGTAGTATCCATTTCAGAATATTCTTGAATGACAAGTTCCTCCAGTGAAACCATACAATTTCAAAGGGTTCATGGGTTAGCCTTAAACCATGCATTTTCAAAAGGTTCTTGGTTATCCTTAAACCTTGCAATTTTCGAAAGGTTCTTGGTTATCCTTAAACCTTGCAATTTCAAAGGGTTCATGGGTTAGCCTTAAACCATGCATTTTCAAAAGGTTCTTGGTTATCCTTAAACCTTGCAATTTCAAAGGGTTCATGGGTTAGTCTTAAACCATGCACTTTCAAGAGGTTCTTGGTTATCCTTAAACCATGCAATTTTAAATGGTTCATGAGTTAGCCTTAAACCATGCATTTTCAAAAAGTTCTTGGTTATTCTTAAACCATGCAATTTTAAAGGGTTCTTGGATTAGCCTTAAATCATGCACTTTCAAGAGGTTCTTGGTTACCCTTAAACCATGCAATTCTAAAGGTTCATGGGTTAGCCTTAAACCATACATTTTCAAAAGGTTATTGGTTATCCTTAAACCTTGCAATTTCAAAAGGTTTATGAGTTATCCTTAAACCATGCATTTTCAAGAGGTTCTTGGTTATCCTTAAACCATACAATTTCAAAGAGTTCATGGATTAGCTTTAAACCATACATTTTCAAAGGGTTATTGGTTATCCTTAAACCTTGCAATTTCACACGGTTCATGGGTTAGCCTTAAACCATGCATTTTCAGAAAGTTCTTGGTTATCCTTAAACCTTGCAATTTCAAAGGGTTTATGAGTTATCCTTAAACCATGTACTTTCAAGAGGTTCTTGGTTATCCTTAAACCATGCAATTTTAAATGGTTCATGAGTTAGCCTTAAACCATGCATTTTCAAAAAGTTCTTGGTTATTCTTAAACCATGCAATTTTAAAGGGTTCTTGGATTAGCCTTAAATCATGCACTTTCAAGAGGTTCTTGGTTACCCTTAAACCATGCAATTCCAAAGGACTCATAGGTTAGTCTTAAACCATGCACTTTCAAGAGGTTCTTGGTTATCCTTAAACCATACAATTCCAAAAGGTTCATGGGTTAGCTTCAAACCATGCATTTTCAAGACATAATTTCAAAGGGTTCATGGGTTAGCCTTAAACCATGCATTTTCAAGAGGTTCTTGGTCATCCTAAAAACATACAATTTACACGGTTAGTGGGACTGCCTTAAACCACACGGTTAGTAGGATTGCCTTAAAACTACATGGTTAGTGGGATTGCCTTAAACCACAAGGTTAGTGGGATTGCCTTAAACCACACGGTTAGTGGATCTGCCTTAAACCACAAGGTTAATGGAACTGCCTTAAACCACACCGTTAGTGGATCTGCCTTAAACCACAAGGTTAATAGGACTGCCTTAAACCACATGGTTAGTGTGATTGCCTTAAACCACAAGGTTAGTGGGACTGCCTTAAACCACACGGTTAGTGGATCTGCCTTAAACCACACGGTTAGTGGAATGGCCTTAAACCACATGGTTAGTGGGACTACCTTAAACCATAAGGTTCGTGGGACCCTTAAACCACAAGGTTCGTGGGTATATCCTTAAACCCTAAATCACGCACTTTACATTAAGCTCACTTGCATTTTCATTTTGCTATTTTTTTAAAAAAAAAAAAAAAAACATAAAAAAAAAAAAAAAAAAACAAAACAAAACAAAATATTAGGTGTCACCTTATCTTTGGAAGAAATCTCTTTGAGCTTCCTTCCAAAGAGGGGCAGCTGTTGACACCTAATTTTTGCCCAAATTATTGCATATAGATTATCTAGGTATTTAAAATGGAAGATGTTTTCCCTAAAAAAATAATAATAAATTAAAAAAATTAAAAAAAAAAAATAAAAGATTAAAAAATTAAAAAAAGATTAAAAAGAAAAAAAAAAGAAGAAAAAAAGTAGGGGCCAATGATCTAAATGTGACTAGCCAAGCCCAGGAGGTTAGATTGGAATTCAAATGGCAAGTTGGGGCCAAAATGCAATTTCCAAAAGTCGAGGGACCAATTCGTAAATTTTGCAAAATTTGCGCCCAAGCCCTTAAATCATCATCTTGGTCATAAATTAAGTTGAAATTGAATTTGGGCCAAGTAGAATCAATCAAATTGAGCCAAAAAGGACCTAATTGCATTGAATTTGGCATTTTCGGGCAAGAAAATGGCCAACTTTGAGGGACTTTCTTGCAAAATTGGGTGGAGATAATTGCGAAAAATGGTCAAGATCTTAAACCACTATACATGAGCTTTCTAATTGATCAAAAAACGCAGCCAAATTAGTGGATTAAAGCACTCAAATCAGCAGCCAAAACTCAGTCCACGAGTTCGTTTTAATCCGGAGTTGCTGAGTAAGCAATTTGGTGGCCCCACCATATCCTCCTCAACTGCCCAACCAGCCCGATCTTTGCACGTGATGGAAGACCGTATATAGTAGTGCAAGTGGACGAAAATTGGCAAGGGATAAGCTTCTGACAACACCGGAAATTCGCAGCAAAGTCCGCACACTCAACAGCTGCAGAACTTAAAAAATTGGCTGAGTCTGAAGAGTAGGTGAAGTAGCCCTGTTGACAGGCTTGGTAGGTGGACAAAAGGCTGACCAAAAATCCCTTAATTCGGGGGATAAGATCACTAAAGAAAGGTCTTTGAAGGGAGGAGAGAGAGGAGACGAGGGGGAGAGGAGAGAGCTCGGAGTCGTTCCCCAAAGAAGCCCTCAGAAGCAACTCCAAAAAAGAGAAACCCAGAAATTCCAGATCGACCTGGAGAGAGAAAAGTGAGATTTTCACACACCTGCGGAAAAAATTAGCTAAAACCTCAAACTAGAGAGTGAAACTTCATTCAAAGATATTTCCAACCATAGGTCGCACGTCCCAAATGGAGATCGGGAAGGCCTCCTAAAGCCCCCCGAAACAGTGCCCTCCTGGCGGGCCAAGAAAGTCCGAAATTTTTTCTAAGTGTTGAGACTGGTTGGTCACGAGTGAGGAAAGCCAGTGTTTTTGAGAAAGTTGAGAGACAAATGAGGAAAATCTTGACTTTTAACCCAAACTAGAATACATATAGTTTGGCGTGGTGTCAAGTTTTCCAACAAAATACGTCTTGAAGTCTAATGTTAGAGGTCAACGAAAACCTTCGTTGTCAGTTCTTCTTTTTGCAGATCTCATTTCCAGTTGAAGAAGCCAACTTCCACAGGCCCCCGAGGATAATTTGTCGGTTTCACCGGCCAATAACCACTTGAAAAGGAAACTAGGAAGCAAGGTAAGCATCCTAGATGTATTTATTTTCGAGTTTAAGCATGTTTTGATCATGAAAATCAAGAGGAAAACCAGCCCGGAAAACTGATTTCTGAGGCTGAAATTTTTCTAAGTGTTTGAAATCTCTTCAAGAGTTTTGCATGTGTGCTTCTTGGAGAGGTCGTTTTGATGTCTTTCGGTGAGTCATTCTCTATGATGTTTGTTGCATTTGAAAGTCCATGTTACCTACTTTCACGTGGATTAAGTAGCATTTCCCTTAGATCTCATATGTGATGAGTGTTGGGGCTTGAATATGGGTATGCAACCTGTTTGCTTGACTTTGGTTCAAACCCAGATTTCGAAATCAGCTCAACCCACATATTTGAGATCGATTTTAGCTTGGTTCTTGTGTGTTGCAGGCTATGATTTCTATCTAATATTGCTCATTGCATGTGGTAGTATAATCTTGATACTTTAGTTCCACATAAGATTGCTCATGGGTGAAGATTGAAGGCCACAAATATGGCACGATGAAGCTGATTTGAGATGATTTGATGCACGCCAAGTGTTCAACAAAATGCGCAAACCGAGTTTCGATTTTGAAACGGTCGATTTGAGCTTGATTATTGTGATATTCATGTGCTGTGTTACTCCATGTTAGCATAGATCGGTTTAAGGAATTATTATTATTATTTTTTTACATAATTAAAAAAAGAGAGAAAAATATGAAAATTTAAAAAATATCAAAAAATGTTAGATAGCATCAAATGAGGATATAAATGACATATATGAAATTTTCCTAATTTTAAAATGTCATTTTCCTAATTTAATGCTATTTTGGTATTTTATAACCATTTTTGTAAATAATCCATTTTGCGTAGATTAAAACTATTTAAAGTAATTTCATGCATATTTGAATTCTCATTTTGCTCATGGGGGTCCTGTCCCGGGGCGTGATAACAAGGCCATGTAATATTATTTGCTCGACTTGTATCGGGTTTACCTTTTTCCGCGTTTATTTTCAAGTCATTTCAATTTCTTGGATGTTTACTTACGCGCCGCTTTTCATTAATTTGAGTGTAAATTTCTCTTCTAAATTATGTTAGGATTAGTCTAGACATTTAAAAAAAAAAACTACAAAAACATTTGCATGGACACTTAGTGATTTCATAAAGATTATAATTGGTAATCAAGAATGTATGGCCATTTAGATAAATAACTTTCCAAGTTAGTGGTACCGCAAGGGTGCTAATAGAAACATTGACGTAAACAAGTCCCCGTTCCTAGAAATCTCTGGTTGCGTAGGAATCGAGACACCACTCCCGTGTCTCGATTGGTTTCTAGCCGACCCCAATAGGCTAGTGGCGACTCCTAGAATATTTAGGTTGTTAATAATTGAAATATGAAATCCAACGTCACGCGAGGTATGGGCTTGAGAGCCCGCGCCTAATTTAGGGCCATTGGTCCGCTTCTTTAGGCAAATACCCCTAAACCTTCTTCCTTTTCCCCCGGACGGAAAAAAAGAGGTCGTGACAAGGGGTTGTAATCTTCCAACACATTATTGAATTGGAACTTGTAGTTTCTCGAACTTATTAATGACTGATGTACACTTTATATAGCCTCACTTTAATAAAACAGAAGGCTTCTAATTATACCAAACCATTGAACACGCTATAAGATTCTCCTCAAAGATGGTGAAGGAACACGCTATAAGAAATAAAGATTGTGTATAAAAAGGAAGTGATGGGAAAGAGAGACACATTTGTTTTGTTGACAGAATGTGGAGCCAACAATCACGTGAAGGGAGATTGAAAGAAACTTTCGAATTTTCAACGGGTGTAAAATTTCCTATGATCATGACTTGGGCGTGGAAGGAGGGAGTTGGAAAAGAAGGGAGATGAAAACGAACGAAAGTGAGATTTTGTGGGACTACTACTATCTGTTTTAAAATTTTAAGTTATCAGATGAATGCATGATTTATTATTTAAATATTCTAACACTTTTTCTCATGCTTAATCTGGTCTTTTGCGTAGTACTAAGCATGGAATTATTGGGAAGATAAATGGGGCATGATAAGATTTGAACTCAGGACTTCCAGCTTTGATACCATGTGAGATTTTATAAAAAAACTACTAACTGTTCCAAAAATTTAAGTTGTTAGATGAATGTGTGATTTATTATTTAAATATTATAGCAAAAGAAAGTAACAAGAAAGATGGATTTGTTTGTTGATGAGATGTGGACCCAACAATTATGTGGAGAAAGAAAGATCAAATGTATAAAATGATGCTCTGAAATTTTTTACGTGGATGATTTTACAGGGGGTCTCAATCAAGGTTGGCCACTAGGCCATGCTCAGGACTCCACTAATAATGTAACTTGGGCTTGTGTTGTCCCCTTTAATGTCTTGACCTAAGTGTAGTTGTTCCGTTGATTGACTTGATATTTTCTATAGGACAAAGTGACTCCAAAGTCTCTGATCAAACAAGGTTCATCAAATCTCTTTTCAATCTTTTCATATGGTGCCATCGCCACATACACCAAGCAGTTCTTTAACGATTTCGCTCTGCCCAAAGACAAACAGAGACATGATTTATGCTCTTAGCTTTGCAAATGTCTATGCAGTGTTGTTGCTCTTTTGTTTTGTTACATGTAATGACTCGCAATGCCTCTCCAAGCAATGCTATTTCGATTGAAGAATGACCCAAAGGGATGCAGTGAGTGGAAGAATGAGCTGGTTTGTGAAGATAATTGCACAGTTCTATACTTGCATGATCCGATACTACGTTTAGTCTATCAATTATTCCACCCACCAAATCATATTAGTCGATGACGTGTCGCAAAAAAATAATTGCTCTCTCTCCCCTGTCATTCATGGGAGGTGTATAACATCAAGCACCGTATTGACCAAACAACCCATGCAAAATGGACCACGATGGTCCAGTGGTCATTTTGAATTGCTTGAAGCCAATTAGTTCTCTATTCTACATCACCATCGGTCCATGTATTGAGGAGTCATAATATTCCAACATATCATCAAATTGGAACTCGTATTTTCTCGAACTTATTAATGACTGATGTAAACTTTACATAGTGTCACTTTATTCACAATTCTAGAGGAAAAAAAATTAAAATTTTATTCTCCTAATGAACCTTGCTGCCTTTTGTTATTGGCGACTTTGAAGTCTTCTAATTATGCCAAACTGTTAAACACGCTATAAGATTCTCTTCAAAGATGGTGAGGGAATTATAAAATTCAAATATTTTACTCTAATGACTTCAGCAGAATTTTCTTCAGTAAAAATAGAATAGAGTGGATGATTCTTTTGGTTTCTTAACATATTTTTTCCGAATTTTCTTCAGTAAAAATAGAATAAAGTGGATGATTCTTTTTGTTTCTTAACATATTTTTTCCTTTGAACTAAATTTATGCAGTCCTTAATTATCAAGATGCATTTAACTCACATGGATTCATTTTGATTCAAAGTCTACAATCTAATCTTAAGATGACTTTCTTGTCATATTAGAAAATAGAAAACTTATTAATAGCATAAATATCTCAAGGAATTTGAAATAACTTATCTAAGAAAAATCTCTAAAACTATGAAATTGTATCATTGCACAGCTAAATATATGGGTTGTTAACTGTGACGTTTTCTCGCAAGAAAAATTGGGGATGATGTTGGGTCCTACAATGAAATGGTGTCATTGGACAGCTAAATATATGGGTTGTCAATTGTGATGTTTACTCTTGTAACAATCTCGACTTGATTGACTTTGTTTTATCGGTTGATAGGAGCATTTCAATAGACGACCCCTAGTCTTCATTTTTAAGTTTCTCTCTCATTCGCCATTATTACATGTACATTTTTTTTATCCTTGTTGATCCTCCACCACATATCAAGCCCCAAATTTCCACTGCTCGTTGGCTGAGAGTGACGCGACTTTTCCATGTAAGAAATTGTTATTAATGTCATCTTCATTTTGATGCTCAAACTTTTTTTTTCCAAAAATTTCTATCGAAACCCCTGTAAGTTTGCTTACGGTAGATCGCTACTGTTGTATTCAGTGGGCAAAGATGTCCACTGATGACATAATCTCATCTCAGCTTTTATGTATTGACATTGCATTATTTCCATCATCGTATTATTTTTCGTGTAAGAAATTGTAATTTCTAATTAACACTACATATGTGCCTTGTATGCAAAATATACATTGTTTAGTTATATCTTTTAGAAAAATATAATATGGATGAAGCCAACTTTAATTATAGTGGAAAAGTTCTAGCTCAAAGAAAAAACTTAAGATTTGACATAATTTTAACCGTCATCAAGTATTCTCTTATCCCAATACTGATTTAGGTTATTATAAAGAATTGAGAACAAAACCTACAAAATTTTGAATTGAACTTGCATTTTCTTGAACTTGTTAATGACTATATACACTTAATATAGTGTCGCTTTATTCACAATTCTCGAGTAAAAATAAGTTGAACTTAAATTTCCCGAAGAACCCTAATACCTTTTGTTATTGTTGACTTTCAAATTTTCTAATTATGCCAAAGTGTTGAACACTCTATAAGATTCTCTCCAAAGATAGCGTGGGAACTATAAAGTTACTTTAACAACTTCCCGAAAATTTTCTTCAATAAAAATAGAATAGAGTGGATAATTCTTTTTATTTCTTAACATTCTTTTTCCGGTAAATTGAATTTATGCAATCCTTAATTATCAGGATGCATTCGATTCTTAACTAATTTGGGTTGACTTCAATTCGAAGTTTGTAATGGAATCTTAAGATGGCTTTCTAGTCATATTAGAAAAAAGGAAACTCATTAACATCCTAAATATCTTTGGGAATATAAAATAAGTTACTTATCTAACAAAAATCTCTAAAACATGAAATAATATTGTTGGACGGCTACATTTATGGGTTGTTAACACGATGGTTTCGGGTCAAAAAGAAATGGCGATGGTGTTGGGTCCGATTCGCTACTCCTGTAATATTCTCAACTTGATTGACTTTGTTTTATTGGTTGACATGGGCTTTTTAATAGAAAATCCCCAGTCTTCATATTTAAGGTCTCTCTCATTCGCCATTATTACATGGACGTCTTTTTTTATCTTTGTTGATCCTCTACCACATATTAAGCCCCGAATTTCCATCGCTCACAGGCTGAGAACGACACAACTTTTCCTCGCAATTCCAGACCTTTGTGCCTTGTGTCATTGGTCTTTCTTGCCGTGCTATTGGGGACACTAATGCCTCTCTGAAGCGACAAATGGACGACCCTATTCAGCCTCTCCTGCAGTGAAGTTTCCAAGATGACCTGTCCTTTTCAAATGAAGAGTGATGTGAAAGGTTGTGGCGACTCAAGACTTGAGTTTAGCGCGTGAAAATAGTCATACGGACTACTTTTTCACATTCATCTATAAAAATAATGACACCATCAATTTTGGTGATATCCACATGTTCGACGTGGATGGCAAAGGGCCAATTGCTCTTCCCTCCCTTGTTATTCATTAACGAACTCGAACTTTAGTTACGAGAGTTTCATGTTTCTGGTAAATCCAATGGTCTTTGTGAAGTGCTGAAGACCCGTTGCTTTCTCCTTTATATATCGAAGGAGCATACTCCTCGGACGTATCGTCTAAGATATCTAAAATGAATGGGTATTCATGGGCTGTGATGGATGAAAACTCATCGGTTATTGAGGAATCTGGCACCATCACCCATGACGAAATAGGCATGTCATGATTGTATGCTTGCACCGAACAAGCAACTCCCTGACGCGATGGCCAACGGTTTTTTCCTCAACTACTCATAACCCGTATCGCAGAAGAAAATATCTGGCTTGTGCTCCTTTGGTTTGGCCGTAAGATAATTGCAGTAGGGAGATTAACTTTACACCTTTGACATTTTACAAGATATCTAAATATCTATAACGTTACTTAATCTAATTCTACGGTGCGCTTAGTTTTAATTTTTTAAACTCTAAATACCTTAAATTTTCATGGCATACAGACATTGACACGTAATTTCATAAATAAAAATTTCATGATTTTTCTTAAATTTTTCGAGTAGTACTTTAACTTTTGATGGGAAGGTTAAAGCAAACGCGCTGACTTCTCAAAATTTTTTGAGGTTTTTCTTTAAGGCGTTCCCTTAAGAGTCATAAGTTGAGGGAAGAAAAGCACCCAAAAATAAAGTTGGACGGGAATCCTCTACAGAGTTGTGCTTCCATGGGGCCTAATATATGTCCTGCAACTGATGAAAGAGCTCGGAATCTACAATTACATCCCTCAATCTTTATGGTCTAGTCTTTAAAATAAGGGTTGTGTATTCAGGTTGGTTCCTTATCCCATCACTTGGATGGTCGTTATTTCTTTGGGTAAACTCACAAGGGGCTTTTGAATGACTTATCAAAAGATCCCACGTGTTAAAGCAACTAGACCAACTTGATGATCAAGCCATTGGAAAGTTGAACATACCTGTCGATATTAAATCTTAGATTAGACATCACTTAAATCCCGTCTAATTGACAGCTAAAGAGGTGCCTCCATTAACTAAATGGTCCAGTTTGCATTGATACTCAGATTGGCTTTATCAGTGTAGATTGTAAGATCACTGTAGATCACTAAATATTGTCAGAGTGTATAGAGTTTTCAGTTTTGGACATTTGTCCATGCACATTGCCTGTTGTCACCTCCGGACATATTCATAGTCAATAAAACCAAGGATCCATTATCCTCAAGTGATATGCAAAGAGGGGGCATGAACTCATAATAGGTGCCATTGGCAACTTCATTCTTTCTCCTATGTGACTTGACACAGGTTATGTTTTGGAATGTCGAATTGCAAGACACCTTAAGATGAAGTAGCCGTAATGCTTTGATTGTGGAATACAACCACAGCATGGTATGGATTCCTAATATGCGAGATTGCAGCGATCATTGAGCTATGCAAACTCATCATATTCAAGTTTGAACATCGATACTCTTAGTGTGTGGTCTCATTCTATTGCATTTCTTAAGTATTATCCTATATTTGGTAATCCTACATGGAATTTCCACATTCTATAAATAAATGTCTTTGGAGAAGAATTAGAACAAACTATTCGGATACATGCTGATATGGTTTTATGGTATCATGTCAAATCTGATGTGCTATGACATGAAGAATAACTAATTTTGAAAAGTCTAAATTTTCTGCAAGAGTGAATTGGAGGAAAAAGGAAAAAAAAATTTCACCCTCCTTCTTTTTGCCTCTTTCCTCCCTCTCCCAAACAAAGCATTAAAGTAGTATCGAAAGATCATGCCCCGCTCATGTGTAGAAGTTCTTAATTAACCGTATAATGTTCTTGATATTTTTTCAAATAATAGCTGGGGTGCGAAACCCTTTATGCCCATTTAGTGAGTCCTTATGCTAGCCTATTTTCTGCTCTAACTATATATGAACTCTTGTTTTATTTCATTCTATGATAGCATATAATTGCAATTATTGTATTGCGAGTGTCCAAAAAATATACGAAATCATTGCACACAAGAACAAATCCTTGGACTTATCAAACAATCAACGGATTTATTGTTCAATCCGAAAGAAGAGATCAGTGAACCTTTATAACATGGTTTCATGGTACTGCGTCAAAATTGATGTCCTGTGTCGTGACACGGAGAAAGAGTAGTTTTGTCAATAGCCAATTTTATTTCATGATATTGTTCCTTGAAACTATAATTCAATTTTCCTATGATCGTGACTCATGGGGCGAAGAAAGAAGATGAAGATGAAGAAGGGAGGAGGAAAAAACAAAAACATAAAGAAGAAAACAAGAAGAAAGATAGCGTATCGGAAGGAAGTGATGGGGAGAGGGGTGGATTTGTTCTTTGACGGAACTTGGAACCAACGTGAGAGAGTGGAAGAGACGTGGAGAAAGAAAGATTTTATGTGAAGCAAAATCTTTTGAATTTTCAATGGGTGGAAACTTCAAGATGTGCTATATGTCTAGGTCAATAAAAGGGGGTCCTCAAAGGAGAAGGGTTGGACATGACTCCACTAATAATGGAATGGAGCTTCAGTTTGGGTCCACCTCCTTTAATTTCTTGACTTGCCTGCATTTGTTACGTGCTTGACTTGGGCTTTTCTATAGGACAAGGCAAGTGAAAGTATAATGCCCCGTCAATTAGGGCTCTGAAATTTTCATAAAGAAAGTCATTAGGACCCACTGTCGCTTCAAACTGTCCTGACATAAATCCCATATTTATATAGCTGTACTAGCTTAAATTTATACTAAAGCACTATAGTCATTCTTGCCACGTGCATCGCAATAATACAATTATAGTAAATGATTTTGGTTTTCAAAGAAGTATAGGAGAGGACGTTTTTATGTAACTACTTTGTACATAAACTATTGCAAAATTTATACATTTTAGCTTTAAATAAGGTTTTTTTTTTTTTTTTCAGATTTGCACGACAAAATACATAGTTGTTCATGGCTAGATCGACAATGATCCCGTGCGATATCATTGTCATATGAGATACTTTTCTTAAATATGAAATGGTTTTCCTAAACCAATTATTTATTTCATGAAATGATTCAACCATGTAAGAAATTGGAATTACATCTAAAGTTTGTGACTTAATTTAGGCTTTGTTGATGATATTTATACATAAAACCTCTGTTTTAAAGCAATTCTAGTGATTTAGGAGACTAATTCCATTTAAGTGTTCACTTAAGAGGGTGTGATCGGTGGTGTTAAAGATTCACGTGAACTCCATCATCTTGGCAGTCATGCATTGGCTCTCGAAAAGAACAGTTACCATTCTAATGGTAATAGAACATGAGATCCTTGGACATGACGAAAATCCATTCGCTATAAAACAATTCGTGTACAGCTGATGCCCACTCTTCCGTGTTGTGGTCTTGTCGAATCAATGGATGTCTACCATTATTTGCATCATCATTGTGCTTTCATGGAATCGCATGTTTCTTTGCTAATCGCTAGTTATTGAAGGTGAAAAATTGAATGGAGCAAAAATTTACTAGTCGAATAAACCCACTGATTTGTTCTTTTGGGTAAAAATATACCATTTCGGTGAATAATCAATATATTAGTATAGTCTCATGTAGTAACGTTGTTAAAATGTTTCTTAGAATAGATCGATTCGGATTTACTGATTACCTATCAAGAATTAGAAAACAATCGGTTTGATTAAAGTAAATATTTGGTTACGTGCTGATAGGAATATATAATTCCTATTTTCTGTTCAATTTACAACATGCATTTCATATATAAAGTATAATCATTATTTTCATCATTCTTAACGAGTTTCAGGACGCGCTAATGTGATTCTATCCAATGTTACACCCTTTTTTTTAGCTCAAAAGTAACAGCTACATACGACACGATAAAAGTATTGTAATTAATTATAATTAAAAGAGAGAAAGCATGATGCTTAAGAGCTTTCAAAAAGCGAGTCTGTAGATTCTTTTTATCCGATCAAAAAAAATAAATTTCTTTCGCTTTATTACTTTTCAATAATTTTTTTTGCACAAAGTTCAATAAATAACTCACCTCGCACCGCTCATCAATTCTTATTTAATAGTCAAACCGAAGTTTTCTTCCGTATCCACAAGGCTGATTTTGTTCATTGTATCAATCGACCAGAGTTAAATAGAAGTGGAGATCAAAAGAGATATCATTTGTTTGAAATGATTGCACCAATTGCACGTATTAATGTCCAATCCACATCAAAGGTTTTTTTTTTTTTTTTTAGACAGGAATCCACATCAAAGGTTACTGGGCTTGTTTTTGTCTTCAAGAATTCTTGAAGCATGGCTAACAAGCCCAGTCTTCAAGAAATCTTGAAGCATGGCTAACAATTATATTCCCCTTATCTGCCACGTCTATCATTAGGGTGAGAAAACTTTCAATAAAGAAGATGTAAAGTCTGTATAATGAACAAAGTCATTACCACCCACTATCACATCAAATTGTCGCTTCATGGGTCTCATCTTTATACAGCTGTATTAGCAACTACTGTCATTCTTGCCACGTGCATTGCGAGCATACTATTATAATATGGATATACATATATATATATATATATATATATATATATATATATATATATGCTTTTAAGTGGAGTATAAGAGAGGGTATTTTATGTAACTACTATAATTTATACATTTTAGCTTCATATAAAGATTTTTTTCAGATTTGCGCAACAAATATGGATTCGTTCTTGGCTAGGTCGACGATGACACTGTCTATATATATCATTATCATATGAGATTTTTTATTTATTTATTTTTTTATGGAGATTATTTATTTCATGAAATGATTCAACCTTGTAAGAAATTGGAAGTCATCAAAAGTTTGTGACTTAATTTAACAAATATGGAATAGATATCTAAGTGATCAAGCACCGATGATGGAGCGTAAAATTTCTAAGAAGGTGGAGAAGAATTGGAAAGATAATGATGGGATGTAGACCCAACAATCACATGGAGAAAGTGGAGATAACGGAGAAGGAAAGATCAAATGTGTAAGAATATCTTTTGAGTAGGTTCCCCTAATAATGAAACTTTGGACCTGAGTAGGTGCTTAAAAGACTTAAAGAGAAGAAATAGGTGGGAGATCGACCCTAGGATGGAATATTCTACAATGTCACCCCTGTGTTCCCTACTCGTGAAGAAGACAAAAAACATGAGCGAATTTGGGGGCCTCATAGTGGTGAAGGTAGACACTACATTAAGACTTCCATTTTGGTTACTATTAGGTAGGTAGGTAGGTATGTATAATAGCCTCCCACACCTAAGACACCTGGGATGAGTGAGGGAAGGTGAAAGGCTCTCTACTCGGTGGCACGCCTTACGGCAAGGCCCCTCAACCAATCGCCATCCAAGTGACCCAAATAATGAAACTTTAGTTTGGGTCCACCTTTTTAATTGCTTGACTTTATACATTTGTTCCGTTGACTGACTTGGGCTTTTCCTATAAAAACTAGGCGATTCTCAAGTCTCCAAATCTAACAAAGATCATCTAATCTTTTTACATTGCACCTCCTCCACACACACCAAGCAATTCTTTACCAATTTCTCTTTGCCTAAATACAAATAGAGGCATGACTGATGTTCTCGGCTCTATGAATATTTGTCAAGTATTGCTACTCACTCTTCTCTTATTTTCAGCAATGACTAGCAATGTCGAGTTGAGTGATCAACAATGCGTTCCTTCATCCTGTGGTGACGTTCGTAATATACGCTTTCCATTTTGACTGAAGAGTGATCTACAAGGGTGTGGTGCATCAAGATTCGAGCTAGCTTGTGAAGATAATCGCACTGTTCTGAACTTCCTTAATGGTCAGTATTATGTGCAGTTTATCGATTATACCAAACAACAAATTAGATTGGTTGACGGCGGGCTGCAAAGGGATAACTGCTCGTCTCTCCCCCATCTTCATGACTTCAATATGAGTTCCTATATATTGGCCCCATATAGCGGCCTGTACGACCGCATTACAAATAGTATATTGGTCACTGTGAACTGCTCAAAACCTATTAGTTCTCCATTTTACATTGCCACCGATCCATGCATTAAGGGGTTGTACTCTACCAACATGTCATCGAATTGGAACTTGTATACTTTGGTCAATCCAAAGGTATCGGATGTTAGGGATTTTTGCACCATTAGCAGTTGGACATGGGCGTCATATGATTTTCGAGGAGCGCAGGCTCATAATAGCTCTTTCAACTACAAGCAAATCCATAACATCATGGCCGATGGATTCGTTCTCTTCTATCTTATATCTTCATGGAAGAAAACTTTCTTTTGCTACTTTGATATCTATAAATACTTTTGGCTCAATCATTACTTTTATTCCCATCGCTTATATGACAGCTCCAGTGGAGGTCAGTTTTGTGCATCGATGTACTATCATGGTGGTAAGTATTGATCGACCTTGAAATTTCACCGTAATTTTGCATGATTCTGTGTATTCTTTCACTTGCTACTTTCTCTTTGAAACTGAAAAATGAAAGGAATATCTAATATCCAAGAAAATTATGACAAAATATACAATAGCGTACGTCAATGTATACATGTGCCTAGATTATAATTTCTTTCAACAGAAGGGCTAAATCTGTATTGTAAAAAAATAAAAAGAAAAGAAAAAGGATTCTTGTGCGACCAACCACAAGACTAGTTTTTTGTTGGCATAGAATTTAGATTTTTTTTAAAAATTTTCTTAATTAGCTCTTTAATTATTTACTTCACCAATAATCCTAGAGACACTCGTTAACAATCCTTAAAAAATTGTAGTCATGTATCGATAGGAGGAACAAAATTATTCATTAAAAATGAAAAGCTCCGTTTTTCTTGATTTGTAGACAATAAATTCAACTTATACAAAGTAGCTTGCTTCTACTTTGTTTCCTCATGATTTTTGCTTTCCAAACTTTTTTTTCCTTCAATTATTTTTCACACCATTCATTCCTTCCACAGGTGTCCGAGATGATATTGCATTTTGGACAACTTGGGACTTATTAGTATCATCAAGTAAGCCACAATGATTTATTCTTACAATAATTATGGAAATAAAAAAAAACACCTATTCTAACCTATCAAAATTTTCTTCAGTTCTTTTCTGTGTAGTGAAATTCGTAATCGGAATGCCATTTGTCGTGATATTTCTAATCTACAAGTACAGAAGAAGGCACTTAGCAATGGACAAGAACATTGAAGAATTCTTGCAGACTCATAATAACTTTTTGCCCATAAGATACTCTTACTCGAATATCAAGAAGATCACCAGAAATTTTAAGCACAAAATAGGTGAAGGAGGTTATGGTTCTGTATACAAAGGAACACTCAGAAGTGGCAACGAGGTAGCCATCAAGATTTTAAAGCAGTCTAAGGCCCATGGCCAAGATTTTATCAGTGAAGTAGCTACTATTGGAAGAATTCACCATGTTAATATAGTGCAACTTATTGGGTTTTGCTTTGAAGGCTCGAAACAAGCTCTTGTGTACGACTTCATGTCAAATGGATCTTTAGATAAGCATATTTTCACGAAGGAAGGTGATAAGTTTCTTGATTATAAGAAAATATATGAGATTGCTCTTGGGGTGGCGAGGGGGATTGAATATTTACACCGGGGATGTGACAGGCAAATACTCCACTTTGATATCAAGCCTCACAACATTCTTTTAGATAAGAATTTCACGCCGAAAGTTTCTGATTTTGGACTCGCGAAACTTTATCCCATTGATCATAGCATAGTTTCAATGACCAATGCCAGAGGAACTTTGGGATATATGGCACCTGAGTTGTTCTACAAAACCCTCGGTGGTGTATCTTATAAAGCAGATGTCTATAGCTTCGGGATGTTGCTCATGGAAATGGCAGGTAGAAGGAAAAATTTAAATGCAAATGCGGAACACTCAAGCCAAATTTATTTTCCGTTGTGGGTATATGACCACATCAATGAAGGAGAAAGTGTTGAAATGGATGAAATTGTAGGAGAGGAAAGGGAGGTGATGAAAAAGATGATAATAGTTGCATTTTGGTGTATACAATTAATTCCTGACCATCGGCCTCCAATGAACAAAGTCTTAGAAATGCTTGAAAGAGATATTAGTAATATTCAAATGCCTCCAAAACCGCTTATTTACCCACCAAATGAGCCAATTGGCGATGACAGAGTCGAAATGGAATTACGAACATTTTCAACTTCATCAAGTACTCCCATAATTTCCCCTAGTTTTCCAATTGGAGATAGCAGTGGTGTTTAGAACCACCTACAGTTTAATTGGAAAAGCTTTGTTCCCCACAACGTAGTATTATGTTGGGAGGGAGGTGAGCTAGTTTAGTTTCTCAGTGATTACATTTCGTCTTCTTCTAGTTCTTAGCTTATTGGTGTGATTTTGTACTCTCTTTTTTCCGGTCGGAGTGTTATTGTACTTCATGTATAGTTTCACCACGTGTGGTCCACTATGAAGCACGGACACTCTCCGGGACCCTTCGTGTCGTGTCCGACACTCCGACACGTGTCCGACACGCTTCGACACGCTCCGACACGCTCCGACACGTGGTCAACGCGTGTCGAGAAAAACGACACGCGGTCAACTCTCTCCGACACGCTCCGACACGAGAGTCGGAATTTCCGACACGTGACTCCGACACGCACGGGGTTATTTTTATAAATTTCCAAAACTTTGGGGACTAAATATAAATATATGAAAAAAAATTTTAAAAAAATTAAAAAAATTAAAAGTTGAAACTTAGACTTCGCACGCGCGCGCACAATTTCAGACTCTTCTCTTCAGTCTTCACTTCAGTCGCACACGCTGAGTTTGAGGTGGATTAGTAAATTTCTTGGATTTTTTTCTCTGTGGCTTGTGTGAATGGGTGTTGTTGCGTGAATCTTGTCATAAGAACTTAAAATCTTCATTCATACGGGCTTATGAATATTAGTTTTTCCTTGCATTGATTTAAACAAGACTTATTATTTTTCATACATCTTTTGAAATTCCCATAAATCTCTCGAACCTAGGCTATTTGTCAATGTCTTGATGAGCAGTGAGATTTCGAAATAACTCTCTCTATTTTATAGTATTGTTAGACTTTTATTTTGTCCTTTCTCTATATTGACTCATTGATTTTAAGTTTTCTATCAAAGAGTAACGCCATTCAAAGTTTCCCATCAAAGTCAATTTCAAAACTTGCAAACGACAGAATTTATAGTCCTATTCTAAATTATACGAGACCTACTTATTTATACATTTATATATAAAAATATTTATTTAATATTTAACGTGTCGGAACGTGTCGAAATTCTCTACTTTTTGAGAAATGACGTGTCGCGTGTCGTGTCGTGTCGTGTCGCGTGTCGCGTGTCGCGTGTCGGTGCTACATAGGTGGTCCATACAATCTCTTATATGGGATGTAACCGTGTTTAGGAAGTGTATTCTAAATGTTCATCCAATGTGAATTCTAGCTAATTCAGTTAATCATCTATAAACCAAATCACCCATTTTCTGTAGAATATTCATCAAAGAGGGCTGAAAAACGTGCCATCTTACATATACTTGCCAGTGGCCTGTGTCCTCTTTGACTCGGTGTAAATCATTCTTTTTTCCTCGATTGCTCAGGTCGCAGAGTAGTTTTTAATTGTGGTTATTGCATTTAGAAGTCGCATAGCATTTGGTTCGCCCAAATTCAAATTCTTTATTCACCAATTGCAATAAAATTTTATTTTCTTCGCAATTCATTTACTTGGATCGAAAATTGATCAAATTCTTGAGAAAATAGTGATGGGGCGATCATATGGTCTTGAAGGTCACATTAGCTCTAAATTTTAAATGATCAAGAGAAAATGGGACAATTACTTAGAAAAGTCTTGCAACTTGTCAACATAATACATTTGAGTTTTAAAATTTTCATTTTATTCGTCTAAAGTCTTAAAATTTGTAACTTGGTGCGCATGATCCTTCCGTTAAGCTGCGAATGCCTCCCAAGCCACTTCAATACCCAAGCCATCATGTGCCTGCGTATGACAAAGGTGAAACCTTGATTGAATTGGAAAATGGTCAACTTTATTCGGCGTTCCACTAATTTCTTCTTCATCCCAATGCGACAATGAGATTGAGTTTAATTAAGGATGATCCTTCCCATTTAATCAATGTGACACGTTGATTTTGAAAAAAAAAAAAATGCAACAGGTGAATCACACATAATGTATCTTGGGGTGGTGTTCTCGTAATACATGGATCTTGGGGACGGCAAACCTATCTTCTTCTGTTTGGGTTGCATCAGAGGGAGTCAGGGAATTGGAATGCAAGCCCGCGAGCGCCACTGGTGGCATGGCACCCAAACCCGCCCGACTTGTGGAACCCGCTGATGGCATACGATTAGTTGGATAGGCTTGAAAATGGTTTGGTACATTGGAGAAGCTCCATGCGCCGGACTAAGAAAAGTATAAAAACCTCATCTCTCGTTACCATCGTGTGAGAGTTGATTGGCCCTTGCTACCACCATTCTAGGGTTGGCCGACCCTCATGGATCTGAGCACTTGCATGGTGATGACCAACAACTCAGACCTTTGGTTGAGTAGGAGTCTTTTCCGAGGCTCAGTGCCTCTTCAAGACTTTTCCAACCATCTCTGTGTTCCATTCTTCTTTTTCATTTTAATTTTTCACTTTTTTTCTTCTTCAATTTCTTTTTTTTTTGGATTATCTTTTTTGTTTCTTTTTAGTTTTGGTTTGTCATATTATGTAGTACCCACGTGTACATACGAATTCAATAATTGTAAGGATTGATTTATTCCGTTTAAATATATTAGGAGTTGATTGCATTTTAATTGAAAACACCCAGTAGTCATATTTTTGACAGGAAAAAGCAATTCCTCTTGATTTTTTTGAGAACTAAATTTGTGGAATCAATAAAACAAAAGAATGACAAAACATTACCATCACCTAACAATGACGAAATCATGCATTGATTGATTTTCTTTTTCTCCACGTACGAATGAAAAGCAAAATAAGCAAATTGACTTTAGCGTAGTTTGTTAATTCCTGTATTTTGCAGAAGAATGGCCTTCGTGGCTATCTATTTACATTTCTCGTTTCCTGAGTGTGCTCTCCTGATATGGAGCAAGGCGTCTCTTTCTCTCTTCCCTCCACCGTCCAATATCAAAGCTCCCTCCTTCCCGCCAAAACCTCTCCCCCTCTAGCCCCTCGACCGCCGCCTCATCACCCCCACCACCGTGGCGGCGACCTCCCTGGAGCAATCTCCCACCCCGACCTCACGTCCCGTGATGGGTCCCCTCCCGACCTCCGCGCCTTCTTTCTCCTCCTCAAGTCTGTTCGCTCTCGGAGGCGGGCCCATCGCGCGCTGGCTCGGTACGATCTCGAGGCCCACTCGGGGATTCTCAACTCGCTCATCAGTCTCTACTCAAAATGCAATGACTGGGCCGAGGCCGAGAGGATATTTATGGACACGGGTCAGAAAAGGAACTTGGTTTCTTGGAGTTTTTTTTTTTTTTTGACAAATGGTTTCTTGGAGTTTGAAGCGGTTGAAACTTTCCTTCATATGCTTGAAGATGGTTTTTTTTACCTAACGATTATTGTTTCGCGGCGGTTATTCGGCCTTGTTCAGTTCCGGAGAATGCATCAATTGGTGATGCAATTTTCTGGTTTATAATCAAAAGCGGCTACGTAAATTATGATGTGTGCGTTGGGTGTGCATTTTAATTGACATGTTTGCGAAGGCTAGTGCTGATTTTGTTTCAGCTCGGAAGGTGTTCGAGAAAAGGCCCGAGAGGAGTGTGGTTGCTTGGTTTTGATGATGACAAGATGTACTCCGGTGGGTTGTCCAAGAAAGCTGTTGATTTGTTTCTCGATAAGCTTGTGAGTGGGACTGTGGCAGATAGATCCACACTCGAAGCTGTTTTGTCAGCAAGTTAGGAGTTTAAGTTGCAGTCGCTGGGGTTGCAGTTGCAATGCTGGGTTATACAGTCTGGATTGGCTTCGGATGTCTTGTTAGATGCGGCTCAGTGGACATGTACGTGAGGTGTGTAGCTAGTGGAATGCTTAATGATTGGAGAAAGGTGTTTGATCGGGTGCGAGATCATAACGTGATGTCTTAGACAGTGATAATCACAGGAAGTATCAAACTCTTTTCGGAAATGATAAAAGGTCCCATGAGGCCAAACCATTTCACATTTGCTAGTGTTCTCAAGGCATGTGGAAGTACTTGTGATGTAGATATGTGGATACAAATATACACGCTAGCTACAAGATTGGGCTTTGCTGGTGATACTTTCATGGGTTATTCTCTTATTAGCACATATTCTCAGTCGCACCACATGGAAGACACTCAGAGAGCTTTTGATACACTATTTGAAAAGAATTTAATTTCTCGTAATGCCCTTGTGGATGCCTATGCCAAGTGATTGGAGTCCAATGAAGCCTTTGAACTGCTACATGAAATTGAAGAGAGAGGATCAGAACGGGTGCTTCTACATTTGCCAGCCTTTTTAGGAGTCCAATGAAGCCTTTGAACTGCTACATGAAATTGAAGAGAGAGGATCAGAATGGGTGCTTCTACATTTGCCAGCCTTTTTAGGTGGAGCTGCCTGTATCGGTGCTATTGGTGAAGGGGAGCAAATCCATGGGAGATGGTAAAATCAGGGCTGGACTCAAATCAGTGCATTTCCAATGCTTTGATCACTGCACATTCAAGGTGGGGAAACCTAGAAGCTGCTTTTCGAGTTTTCTGTGAGATGAGAGAATTGACCACCATGCATGCATGGTGGACTTATTGGGTGGATGGGAATCCTTCCCATGAGATTATAAATTCAATGCCTTTCAGGGCAGATACACTAGTCAGGTCTGATGTACTTTTTGGAGCTTGCCGAGTTCTCGGCAATGTTGAACTTGCAAAACAAGCTGCAGCAATGATATTTTAATAGGAACGGGACTACCCTGCTGCTTATGTTTTGCTATCAAATATTTATGCCTTGGCTGGTCTTGGGAAGATGCAGCAGCAATCAGAAAGAAGATGAAACTGAAATATCTTACAAAAGAAGCCAGTTGTAGTTGGATTCAAGTGAAAAATAATGTTCACAAGTAACATACGCAGGTGCCGCTTCATGCCCAAAGGCACAGGAGATTTATGACAAGACTGATTGGCTAGTCGAATCAAGAAACTGGGTTATGTTCTGACTACTGAATTTGTTCTTCATGATGTGGAGAAGGGACAAAAGGAACAATATTTGCTCCAGAACAGTGAAAAAATTGCTGTTGTTTTTAGCCTTATAAGCACTCCAGTCCAAAATCTATCAGGGTGTTTAAGAATCTCCGCATTTGCGGAGATTGTCATTGGCAACCAGAAGATGTATGGTCATAAGGGATGCAAACCAGTTCCACCATTTTAGGGACTAAACATGCTCATGCAATGACTACTGACAACGATGCTTCTTAAATTGTCTCATTCGTTGTGTAAATTGAATCTCCATTTTAGACTTTCTCCTTTGTTCCTATGTTACTTGAACTGGGATTCTATTATTTCCCTAGCAAGCCCAACAATGTAAATATCATGTCCTGAATTGTAGATAGATTTGGTACTCCCTGTTGGAATACCAAGCGAAGACCTCAAATGAAGCTCGCAATATCTCAGCAATATGATTCATGGAATTGAAAACAGTCATGCTTCACCTTTGGATTTTCCTGGAATGTGCAGTTTTCAAATGCTAGATATGTATGCTCTGTTCTATCTTGAGCATTCCCGATATGCAGTCCTGATGCCCCATAATTCATTCATTAGCTGAATATTCTGTATGGTTTTCGTTTTGGAAATTTTGCTTGTAATGCCTCCGACTTATGGTCAGTCTACATTTTTGGATGTGGCAATTTCTTGTGCTTTTACATCGTCAAGTTCAACTATGCGAGTTCATGCCAGATGTTACTTCAATGTTTCCCAGACTGTTGCAGAGTGGATAAATTTAGGAAGTTGGTGATTGAGAAGAAACAAGAGCAGCTTTCGTGAGCAAACAGCGGTTTGAAACCAAGAGGCATGATCCTTGAGGGGTTCATGCAATGATCAAGCATTCGCAAGAATTGCATCGACTTTTTGGTGAGGAAAATGTTTTCTTGTCGAATGGGGCATCATTCCTGCTGTACGTCTTAGCTCCATATTTTTCCTCTACAAGGCTTCTCCTCATATGGCATTGTACTTGTCAGAGCAGGGAAAGCAATAGGTCTTTGTCACTAGTTTTCACTCAGCAAACGGCTGCATATAATCCGAAGGTAGTGGACTATAATGCGCACTGTCATATTTTTTACAAGCAATGTATTTCAACAGCGGTAGCAATAATGACTACTTTCTTAACAGATAGCATAATTTAGCCAAGTGACTGTTAAGGTTTTGCAATAATTAGATAGCTTTTGCAATATGCAGCCATCTGTATCTTTTAAGGTTTCAGGTTCCGAGGTTGTTGAATTGGGTGAGGTAATGTGTTGGGATTTTAGCCTCGGTGTTCACCATTGTTTATACTTTCTTACATTGCTTGTGCAAATGGTCATCATGTGCTGAGTCTGAGTAAGTAGTATTTGTAAGCATTCATATGCGTTGTTTGCTTTGTGGAGTCAATAACTAGTGTGCCATGAATCTTTGTTGCTTGGTGGATGAAGATGCTTTCCCCAGCAGAACCCATCCGTCGACATTCTCTTAAGCCATGACAAGCCTGCAAATGATATTGTTTTCAAAACAACCCCACTATTCCCACACTATGGTAGTGTTCCAAAGTTTCTTGGCAGTGCTTGTTGGGTTGGTAGACTGGAAACATGTGTGTTGACTTAATGTTGAATCTGGACTTTGTGTATTGGAAATTTACATGTTTTTTATTTTATGAATTCACTGCATGATCGTATGCTGGTCTTTGCTTTTGCAGGGATTTGTGGAAGGTCTTAGTCCAGTTAATTTAGCCTGTGGTATCATATACCAGCTACTTCTTTAACACCCTGTGTTCTGTACTCTTCCATTCGTACTGGTTCTTTAAATTAAGCAAATGAAGATTAAACTAATTAAGAGAATAAGCTCCTCTCTCTCAAAGCTTTCCCTACTTCAAGTATAGTGCCTTTGTCTCAGTATTTTTCGTTATTATTGACAACTCTATCTCATGCAGATGATTTTTTTTCTGGGCCAAAAAAAAAAAAGAGGGTGCTGTTGGTTAAGAATGAAATCCTGCCATAGTAGATACTGTCTTGATGCTTGTTTGTTCAGGTTCCATCAGATATTAGATGTCTACTTTGCTTCTAGATTTATCAGCTGTACTGGGGTAGTATCTGGCTCAAAATGTTCGTAGTGGTATCATGCTTGCAAGTAAATTGTATATGCCAATTGCAATAGGTAGCTAAATTGGAAAATAGTTTGTCCAATAATTCCTTGGAACCATTTAGAGCAATATAGATGCAGGTAGTTCAAGGAAACTTGTTCCAGGACTTCAATGTCTCATTCAGGATTGTAGTCCGTCATAATTCTGGGTGCTTGCCGCCAACTTAAAAACCAGTCATAATACTTTTTCCCCCTTTCTACAAAATAAAAATCAGTCTTCTCCTCAAATCTGTGGTGGTTTTCATTCGTAACTTCATCAGTCTTAAATTGATTCCGAGAGTGGAGTTTCTCCTTTTTGCTGAAGAACTGATTATTGACTCAGTGATGCATTTCATTTGAGGTCATGTGGCACAAATCGCTCCCCGTCTTGAACTTCCTTCATCACAATGTCGTAAATACAGGTACAAGTTCTACGCAACATCTCTTTGTTTTGCCTTATATTGCTCCCCGTCTTGAACTTCCTTCATCACAATGTTGTAAATACAGGTACAAGCTCCCTGTCTTTAATTCTGCAACTGCTTTCTGCTCTGCGGGCAAACATGTTCTCCCCGGATTTTCCTGGTCATATAATGTCTACTGCTTTGGGATTCTCTTCTCGTTCTTTGTTTTTTCTAACATAGTATTGTAGTTGTTTAGAGCAAAGACAGTGTCAATTGATGTTAATTCAGCATTTTCAACTGTCAGCATAGTAGCAGGAGAACTTCCGTGAGAATCGATAAGTCACGGGAATATTAGGGAGCTCGTTCTTTTTACTATCATTTCTCGGCTTGATTGTTTACTCATATCGATCAAAATTTTCAGTTTGTTAGTGAGCGGCGATAATTTATCGGAAGATGATGGAATGAAATGCTCAGCGAAACAGTGAATAAATGTTACAAACTAACTAAAGTGGTTTATGATTGGGCAAAAAAAAAAAAAAAAAAAAACTAAAGTGGTTTATGTATGATAGCATGTGTAGCATAAAACTAAATGGAAAGACTAGCTGAAACATGTGTCCAAATTATCTGCTGTAACAATGCCACGTCATTGGATACAAATAATAAAATCTCAAGTTTATAACCTGATATTGAGTTTCATTTCATTTTGGAAACGAAGTTCTTTCAATAAATTTGGATACTGCCTGTTCAAAATGCCATTAGATTTGGGAAGGAAAAAAAGTGTTGCCGTTTATGATGATATGTATACACAATACCTCTGTTTTAATGCAATTCACTGAATGGAGTATAAAATTTCGTAGCTTTTTGAATAAATCCACCGATTTGTTCTTTTGGGAAGACATAAAGGTTGACAACGGAAAATATTCTCCTTGCTTGCAATTCTTTGTTGTTACTTTCTGATAGTCAAATAGATTAAAGAATACGATACAATAATCTGCAAAAATATAACCATCAGACTGAAACACTGTCAGAACTAAAATACAATCAAAGTAGAAAATAGGCTAGCACAACGACTCATTAAATGAGCATAAAAGCTAAACCGTTGGAATTACTGGCTGCTCTATTTGGCTAAAGATTATAAGAACCACATCAACATGTTTGTTCATATCCTCATCATCAACTCGCCACAAAGTTCTCTCTTAAAAATACGATCGAAGTAAAAAGCTTATTGTCCTTCCCCCAGTTGCAATCAAACATAATTGACCCTCTATTTGGTCCCAAAGCAGAGAAAGAAAGAGGAAGCTCCCCTTAATTTCAAACGTCTCTGCTTCCCAGTCTGTAATAATTCCTTTCAAGATCCTGAACTTGAAGATTCGTTGGGTCCGTCCGGTACGGCTTTGTCAAGCAGAGCATTGTAAGCATTGGTTGACTCGATATCGACTTGTGTCGCCCCTCGAATGGCCGAGCTTTAGCACGTTGTCTACCGTGTCCCAGGCATGATGCTCCAAGTGATATGCACACTTGTCACATATGCAACTGATTTACCAGTTGGACTGCCATCCTCAAAGCATGAAACAGATGCTTAAGACCCAAAAGGGTAATGTAGCTTCTAACTACCATTTCGGTGAACAATTAGTATAGTAGTACCGTCTCATGTAGTAAATGTTGTTAAAAAGTTTCTCAGAATATACCTATTAAGATTTATTAATTATCTTTAAAGAATGAAAATAAGAAAACAACCTGTTTGATTAAGGTAATAGTTTGGTTACGTGCTAATAGGAACATATATATGTCGTATTTTCTGATCAATTTACAACATGTATTTTATACAAAAAGCATAGTCGCTATCTTAGCATTCATAACGAGCGTCATGAAGAACCTGCCATTATGATTCTTTCTATATCACACCCTTTTCTCAGCTCAAAAGTAAAGTGAAACAAGACACGACAAAAGTCTTGTAACTAATCAAATTTTAAAATGAGAAAGCACGATTCTCGTGAGTTTGCAAAGAAACAACTTCGTCCATTCTTCCTGCTTACTTTTGAACTCACTTTTTTGCGCAGAGTCCATTAAAATAAATCAACCTCTATCGAATCTTATTTAATAGTCAAACCGAAGTTTTCTTCCACATCTAGATAGCTTTTCAAACAAAATTGGTTCATTGTATCAATCCACCAGAGTTAAATAGAAGTGGAGATCGAAAGAGACATTGCTAGTTTGAAATGATTGCACTAATTGCTCGCACTAATCTCCAATCCACGGCAAAGGCTGTCGGGGTTGCTTTTGTCTTCAATGATTCTTGAAGCATGTCTCCCTTATGATTCTGGCTAAGAGTGGTATTCCCCTTTTCTGCCCCGCCATCATTAGGGTTAGAGAATTTTCAATAAAGAAGATGTAAACTCCATAGGATGCACAAAGTCATTAGGAACCACCATTGCTCGAAATTGTCCCCACGTGGATCCCATCTTGATATAGTTGTATTAACGACTACAGTCATTGTTTCCACGTGCATTGCAAGAATACAATTATAGTATGCATATATATGATTCTGCTTGACAGCGGAGCATAGAAGAGGGTATTTTATGCAACTACTTTGCACATAAACTATTGCAAAAGTTTATACAGTTTAGCTTCATATAAAGATTTTTATTTATTTATTTGTGCGACAAAACACATAGTCATACATGGTTAGGTCGACGACGATGCCATTCAATAAATCATTGTCATATGAGAAGCTTTTCTTATAGCAATTATTTATTTTATGAAATGATTTGACCGTGTAAGAAATTTGAATTATGTCCAAATTTTGTGACTTAATTTAGAAAATATGGAATACATATCAAGCGATTTAGCGCCGACGATGGAACGAAAAAAATTCAAAGAAGGTGCAGAAGAAGACGCGAGGTGGGAATAAACGAAGGAGAAATTAAGAAGAAGGATAGTGATGGGGGGTGGACCCAACAATCAGGTGGAGAAAGTGGAGTAGTGGAGAAGGAAAGATCAAACGTGAAATGACCTCCTTCGAATTTTTTATGGGTGCAAATGAAACTTCAGTTTGGGTCCACCTCTTTAATTTTTTGACTTTACATCCGTTTGCTACGTGGATGACTTGGCCTTCTCCACAAGACAAGGCGACCCCAAATCTCCAATTAAACAAAGGATCATCCCATCTTTTTCTCTTATCTTTTTGTAGTGCGGCTCCTCCTTACCCACCAAGCAATTCTTTACCAATTTCTCTTTGCCCAAACACAAAAATAAACATGATGAATGATATCAGCTCCATGAATATCTATCAAGCATCCCCCCTCATTCTTTTTTCTGTTGCAAGTGATGATAAGCAATGCTGGGTTGAGTAATCTGCCGTGTGTTGTTTCATCCTGTGATGACATGAATAACATAAATTACCCATTTTGACTGAAGGGTAACTTGAAGAGATGCGATGACACAAAAAAAAGAAAAAAGAGCTGATTTGTAATGATAATTATACTATTTTCTACTTTCACGATGGACGACCCTATGGATTCAGATTAGTCGATGATGGCCTACAAAAGGATAACTGCTTATATCTCCCCCGTTATTCATGGGCATAGTGGACCCTTTATTCATGGGCTACAAAAGGATAACTGCTTAAAAGAAGACAAGCTGAAACGTGTCTCCAAATTAACTGTTGTAACGGTGATTAAGAGCCTAACCAGTGCAATTATTAGCTGCTCCACTTGGCCAAAATTGAGAGCCACATCAACATCATGTTCATATCCTCATCACCACTCACCACGAAGTTATCTCCTTAAATCCCATCGAATTGTAAAGCTTATCGTCTTTCTTCCCCTGTTGCAATCAAGCATAGTGGACCCTTTATTTGGTCCAAAGCAAAATCAAATGGACGAAAGAGAGAAAACATAATAAATAAAAGAAGAAAAGAGAAGATGGGAGATAATTAATGAAGTCAATGGGGGTCAATTTGGTTGATTAAGGGGCTTGATAAACCCAACAAGTCTCACAAGCTAGAAAGAAATAGGGAAGCTCCCGTAATATCGAAGTCTCTGCTTCCAGTCTATAATATCCTTTTCAAGATCTAGAAACTGAAGATTTATTGGGTCCAGTATGGCTTTGTCAAGCCAAGCTTGCTTAGTTGTGAGTATTGAAATGGTAGACTCGGGATTAATTTATGTCGCCTGTCGAATGGCCGAGCTTCAGCAGATTGTCTATCATGTCCCGAGCACGATGCTCCTAGTGATAAACACCCATAAATCGTGACAAACATTAGTAAGTCAATATAAAGCTAACAAGATGACACACTTATCACATCTAAAACAGATTTATCACTGGAGTCGCCATGCCTCAAAGCATTAAAGAAATGCTCAAGACTCAACAGGGTGATATAACCTCTAACTACCATTATGGCGAATGACTAGCATATTAGTACAACTTCATGCCGTACATGTTAAAAAGTTTCTCATAATGGATCACTTATGATTTATTAATTATCTGTTAAGAATGAGAAAAAAAGCCCATTTGATTGAGGCAATATATCGGTGACATGCTAATTTATATAAGTCCTATTTTTTTTTTTTTTGGTTGAATTCACAACACGTATTTTGCACATAAAGTAGAGTCGCTATTGTTAACATTCTTAACGAGTGTTATGGAGGACATGTTAGTACGATTCTATCAAATGTTACAGCCTTTTCTTAGTTAAAAGATAACGGTGACATAAGACACCACAAAAGTCTTGTAACTAAATAATTCTAAAAGCGAGAAAACATGATTCTCGTGGGCCTTCAAAAGGCGAGTCTGTCAATTCTTCCTGTTTTCCCACCTTTGAACTCTCTCTTTTGCGCAAAGTTCAATAAAATAAGAGGCCACCCGACAACAAATCTCCCTACTTTAGTAACTTAATCAAACTCACCTCTTTAGTCAGATCTTATTTAATAGCCAAACCAATTTTTTCTTCCGTTTCTATATAGCTTTTTTAAACAAAATTGGTTCAATGTATCAATCCACCAGAGTTAAATAGAAGTGCAGATGAAAAGAGATATCACTAGTTTGAAGAAAAGTTGCACCAATTGCACGCACCGATCTCCAATCCACATGAAAGGCAATTGTGGTTGCTTTTGTCTTCAATAATTCTAAAAGCATGTGTCCCTTTTGAATCTAGCTAAGGCAGATATCTCCCTTGCTAAAAAAAAAAAAAAAAAAAAAGGCAGATATCTCCCGTATTGTGCACGTCTAGCATTAGGGTAATCAAATTTTTTAGAGAAAATGTAAAGACTATATGACCCACTATTGTTTCAGATTGTCCCTACATGTAATATCACATCTTTATATAGCTGTACTACATAGCTAAAATTTGTACTCAACCAACTATAGTCATTCTTGGCACGTGCATAGCAAGAATACTATTATATTATGGATATGTATGATTATGCTTTTGAGCGGAGTTTAGGAGAGGGTATTTTATATAACTACTACGCACATAAACTATTGCAAAATTTATACGTTTTAGCTTTATGTAAGGATTTTTTTTCAGTTTGCACAACAAAACACGCAGTCGTTCATGGGATGAATTTGTTTGTTGATGGAATGTGGAGCCAACAATCACGTGGAGAAAGTGGAAGCCAAGTGGAGATACAGGAGAAGGAAAGATCAAATGTGAAAAAAGATCCTTCAAATTCTTTATGGGTGCAAATTTTCTAGATGTATTAAATATATGCACGCGATTAAAGGGGGTCTCAAATAAGGATCGCCACCAGCTTGGGTCCACATCTTTAATTTCTTGACT
Source organism: Eucalyptus cladocalyx (assembly GCA_017140615.1). Classification (NCBI taxonomy): domain Eukaryota; kingdom Viridiplantae; phylum Streptophyta; class Magnoliopsida; order Myrtales; family Myrtaceae; genus Eucalyptus; species Eucalyptus cladocalyx. Next base: position 4,382,327 of record CM029526.1, read on the forward strand.
TTATTTGTTCCGTTGACTGACTTAGGCTTCTATATAAGACCAGAGGCGACTTCAAAGTCTCCAACCAAACAATTCTTTACAAAATTCTCTTCGCCCCAAGACCAAAAGAGACATGATCAATGCTCTCGGCTCCATGAATATCTATCGAGTGTTGCTGCTCATTCTTGTCCTATTGCAAGCCATGATGTGCAGTGTCGAGAGTAGTCAGCGGTGCGTTGCATCATCCTGTGGTGACATTCGTAATATAAGCTCCCCGTTTCGACTAAAAGGTGACCCGATAGAATGTGGCAACTCAAAGTTTGAACTGACTTGTGAAGATAATCACACTGTTCTATACTTTGATGATGGCCGATACTATGTGGAATCTATCAATTATACTGCCGGGCAAATCAAATTGGTTGATGACGGGCTGCAAAAGGATAACTGCTTGTCTCTCCCCCATCATTCATGGGTGCTGTATAATCTCACCAATTCAAACAGCCCATACTGGCAGCATGACAACAATTTATTGGTCATTACGAACTGCTCAAAGCCGGTTAGTTCTCCATTCTACATTGCTAACGGTCCATGCATGAAGGGGTCGTACTCTTCTAGCACATCATCGAATTGGAATTTGTATGCTTTGGTCAATCCAAAAGCATCGTATATCACGGATTTTTGCACCATTCACAGTTTGACATGGGTAGCATATAATTTTGGGGGTGAAGAGCAGATAAATAGCAGCTCCTACAACTACAAAATTATCCATAACATCATGGCCGATGGATTCAGTCTCGAATTTTATGTATCTTCAAGCAAGAAAGTTTTCCTCTGCTTCTTTGATTTCTTGAGCATCCACTATGGTCTCACGGGTTGCAGATCCACTTACGTCTATGGTAAGCTCCAGTTGGAAATGAAATTTTACCGCAATTTTGTATGATTCCGTACACTCTTTCACTTGCTACTTCTTCTTCAAAACTGAAGAATGAAAGAAATTTTTAATATTTCAGAAAACTATGACAAAACATGCGTGTTAATATATGTAATACTGATTTGTTTGAAACGGTTTGGATGCTTCACGTTACATATTAAAATCAAATTGTAGGTGTTGCAAGATTATGGAAAAAAAAGTGATGGTAAATGTCACCCTAAACAAACTCATCATCAGCTGCACATATACATGTGTCTTGATAAAAATTCCTTCCGTACGAGGGTTAAACCTCCCTATGTAGCTTTTTGTTGGCATAGAGCTTAGATTTTACTTAATTAGTTCCTTAGTCAGTCACTCAACAAATAATTCAAGAATGGCTTGTTTAACAAATTCGTTGAAAATTGTATTCATGTATCGGTAGGAGGAACAAAATTATTAATTACAAATGAAAATCATTGTTTCTCTAAATTTGTTGACCGCTAACAAAGCACAAGGAGTTTCTTGAATCGTCTATCATCTATGTGAATTTAAGCTTATTATTTCCATTTATTTACAAATTTACACATCCCAATTCTCAATCTTTTGGACAAATATCAACTTGTACAAAATAGCTTGCAACTGCTCTCTTTTCTAGCGATTTTTTCTTTTCCATACTTCTTTTCCTCCAATTTATTTTCACATCATTCATTCCTTCTTCCTCAGATCTCAAGATTCTTCCAATTTGGACAGCTTTAGAATTTACAACATTATTAGGTAAGCCGCAATGATTTGTTTTAAAATGATTATTAGAAAACTTAATCTAACAATTAAAATTTTCCTCAGTGTATTTCTTTGCAGCTAAATTCGTAATTGGGACACCATTTGTCGTGATATTTCTAATTTACAAGTATAGAAGAAGGCACTTAGCAATGGACAAGAACATCGAAGAATTTTTGCAAGCTCATAAAAACTTTTTGCCCATAAGGTACTCTTACTCGAATATTAAGAAGATCATAGGAAATTTTAAGCAAAAACTAGGTGAAGGGGGATATGGCTCTATGTACAAAGGAACTCTTAGAAGCGGTAGCGTAGTGGCCATCAAGATTTTAAAGCAGTCTAAGGCCCATGGCCAAGATTTTATCAATGAAGTGGCCACTATTGGAAGAATTCATCATGTTAATGTGGTGCAACTCATGGGTTTTTGCTTTGAAGGCTCGAAACAGGCTCTTGTGTATGATTTCATGTCAAATGGATCCTTGGATAAGCACATCTTCATGGAGAAATGTGATAAGTTTCTTGATTACATGAAAATATATGAGATCGCTCTTGGGGTGGCGAGAGGGATTGAATACTTACATCGGGGATGTGACATGCAAATACTACACTTTGATATCAAGCCTCATAACATTCTTTTAGACAAGAATTTCACTCCGAAAGTTTCTGACTTTGGACTTGCGAAACTTTATCCTACGGATCTTAGCATAGTTTCATTGACTGCTGCAAGAGAAACCTTGGGATATATGGCGCCTGAGTTGTTCTACAAAAACATTGGTGGCATATCTTATAAAGCGGATGTCTACAGTTTTGGTATGTTGCTTATGGAAATGGCTGGTAGAAGGAAGAATATAAATGCAAATGTAGAACACTCAAGCCAAATTTATTTTCCATTGTGGGTTTATGACCAAGTCAATGAAGGTACAAGTGTTGAAATGGAAGAAGCTGTAGAAGAGGAAAGGAAGGTGATAAAAAAGATGATAATAGTTGCTCTTTGGTGCATACAATTAAACCTTGACCATCGCCCTCCAATGAACAAAGTCCTAGAAATGCTAGAAGGAGATATTGGCAAACTTCATATGCCTCCAAAACCGCTTATTTACCCACCGGATGTGTCAACTAACAATGACAAAGCCGAGATGGAACTAGAAACACTTTCAACTTTACCAAGTGCTTCGGTAATTTCAGAAAATTTTCTTTTAGAGATAGCAATGTTGTTTAGAGAACCACGCACTGTTTGATTGGAAAAACTTTGTATATGTGCCCACAACCTAGAATTATTTTGGGAGGTACTTAAGCTAGTTTATCTAGACCCTAATTACTTTAAGATTGTATTCTTGTGGCTCTTATATTAATGTTGTGTTATTATACTTCGTATAGTTTTACTCTCTTGCACCTTCAAAAGGACAAAAACAGAGGAGGAAGGTGACGGCCATTGTGAATTGTCCTACCTTGTTACGTGATTTTGGATAATGCCAATGTAAAAACTAACAATAATCCGTTATCTTACTCCTATGCGTGCTACTGCCATCATATGATTTCTCAATATAAAAAACATCTGATTTTGACTTATGAATTCATTATAAAAAAAAAAAAAAACATATATGTATATGTTTTACAAATTGGATACCATCTATCTATGCTAGAAACAATTTTTATCAAAATGGAAAAAAAAATGATATTAAATGAAATAATTCAGTGAGACTTACATTTGAAAGAACTCACAATATGTTTCAAAGTTGACATGAAATTAGCAACTGAGTAGTAATATCGAAAGATTACAATTTTCTCTTATATCACTTGGTTATGATGACTTCAATTAACGGATTTTTATAATTTCATGGTACCTAAATGAAAATTTATCAACCTAACTTATATACCCGATATGGGTCATGGAAGGAAGGGGAGAAGGAGAGGCAACCCCTAACCCGTCAAAAAAATTAAGAAATTTTTTAATTACAGACCTGAAATAGGGGCATTTTTTGAAAAAAGGAAAGGCTTAAAATCAAGTTTGTTTTAAATAAAAACTCGGAGTAGCCGATGTAATTTAACGTTATCTGGCCAAATTTTCAATCGGCGGATAATTTCATCCAAAATTTATGATTTTACCTCCAGATTTATGCTAAACAACTGTATGAACTAGAGGATCGTTACCTTGAACAATCGCTGAACAATTTTCGTCCAAAATTTCCCCGTTACCTCAGCTCTGTCCGCTTACAACAAATCGCTCCTTACACCTTTCAAGTTCTTCCTCCCGAGATCCTTCCCCAGCTGGCGGAGCAGGAGCGTCGATTACATCTAAGGAGTTTGAAGAGGCTAGGATTCTTCGATTCTACTTCTGCTTCTTCTGGCCCGTTCGATTCACTCGATTGGAATGGAGGGTCGACAGCGTAGGTGTGGAGCGAGGGTGATGGTGCGGGATCGTGAATGAGTTTAGTTTCCGGTGTTTGTTCCGGTCATGATGAAGGTGATGCAATGGGGACGTTTTTCTTTGGGGGAAGAAGGCACAGGTGATGGTGTTCTCGGTGGTGGGCTTCATGGACTGCGAACTAATGTTGGAGTAGGAATGGGTTCCTCGCTTTCTAAGGACTTGGAGTCTGCAGTTGGACTTGATGTCCAGAATATTACTTGTGGTGGATGACATGCCTGCTTTAATGACCAAGCAAGGAGAGATCTTTTCCTAGGGGAGGAATGGGGTGAGCCCTCGACCTCCCGCTTTCTTTCTCCACTCACGGCGCTCGCCATCTTCAGCTTCAGTCCCTCGCTCCGCAACATCCTATTCCCCCAGGTCGTGCCTTTTGCTGAATTCGAGTCAACCGTCCAGAGTCGGATTGAGAGCACCGTTACTTCACGTACAGTGCCGCCGCGTCAACTCATCATCTAATGTCTAGTTCGAATGGGGTGAGTGACTCTCAGAGACAAATTGTCAAACAGTTCGTGTCCTTGAATGCAATTTGAATATTTGATTGAACTCCTTGTTAAAGTCTTTCCTTTTCGGGGGCGTTCTATGTGTTATTTCGAGAACTCGTCTTCACGAGAGAGAGAGAGAGAGAGAGAGAGAGAGAGAGAGACCGAATCTCTCGTGACCTGGGACTTGGATTTGAGGCTGAAGTCAATCGGTTCGTTGAGGGCTCGTGTTGCCTCTTTGAAATCTGTCGGACTCAGTGGCCTTGAGCTCTGCCATTTGGTTGCGAAATGCCCTTCTGTGTTGGCAGCAGATGAAATCGATCCCTTTATACTCTTCATGCGTGACAATTTAGATGGAAAGGTCGACCCGACGCAGCTCAAGCGTCTCTTTATGTCAACTGAGCCGCGTTTCTCAGTCGGATTCGAGGAAAAGGTTAATTTGTTAATTTGGTTGGGTTGATTCCCGTAAATTGACGTTGGAATACATTTTTATATTTGCTGGTTGAGCTGTATCCTAGAAAAGTGCAAAATAGATCTTGATTGTTACTTCCATTATGAAAATAGAGTTTGTTTTCTATTTTGAGGCCACCTCACATGGTGCGTGATTGAAAATTTTCATATCGGGACGTAAAGTTGTGGATTTTATTGTTAGGCCATTAAGAATATTTTGTGACAATTTAGCCGTAGTTTTCATGACTAAGAACTAAAAAAATAATAGTCCAAGCAAACATATCGACATTAAGTATTTAGCCATTAACAAACTTATTAAAGAAAATAAAGTGGTCATAGAACACGTAAGTACTAGATTGATGATAACCCATTCTTTAACTAAATGCATGCCACTACTGAGTTATAAGAATAATGTATTCAGAATGGGCATTGGTCCAATTATGTAAAATTTTCTTTATATAGAAGAATTTGTGAGACTTCTATCCATTTGTAATGTTGTTCTCAATACAATTGTATACATTCAATTATTCTAAGAGAAACAATTATGTTTGACCTATAGTAAATATAATGTTTATTCATTAAGTTATGTTATCACATATGGGCTGGTGAAATGCATTGTGATACACGGAAGATAATACTCGCTTTAAGAGGACTCATCATGTCATGCTTGATCCTCGAAATCTGTTACGCATAACATCCTTCTACTTGGTCAATTTTAGAATGCAATATCCTAGGACTATATATTGCCGACCCTTATTTATTAAGCACATGCGGAAGCAGTTATAAATCCCCAGACAATGAAACAATGGGATAGAAAAGCAATGTCATATTTTTCATATTGAAATTCACAACCATACTTTTATACAGAGCCATTCACAACTTCCTAAGTTCACTCTATTCACATATAAACATTGATCACAAAAGGGGATGGGATCTCAGTCCTCATCTAGGTCGTACTCAGGATCCTCCTCAAAATCACCCTCTTTTTCAAGATCTTCCTCCTCCTCGGGTCCTCTGTTTCTAACTCCTCATCAAGGTCCTGAAATGTTGTCTCACAATCGGGATGAGATTACGTCTTAGCAAGTTCTACCTCACTAAAACTCGATTAGGAAACCAATACACCACGTGGTTGTCTAAGCACAGCACGAGTCAGAAGACTTACCTTAGCATCAGTTCCAACTTGCAATTCAAGGTTATATACAAATGTTTCGTATATCACATCAAACAGTAAATCAAATCATGACATTAGATCAATCTTTGATCAATTGACCTAATCGATTATATGTTAGTCAGACCTCTTCTAGGTCATTCACATCCCACTGTATAACCTCCAATAATACATTTAGTCACATAGCTCCATTAATGCTCTCGGGCGTCGTTTTTGCCAAGGTGACGTAAGTAACAGATAGTCTACGTGTGTTCTTTAAGGTGCCATTTTCGCATAGTGATATTCCCCATCACCGAACCACGCTTTGGCCTATATATCGTACTTGATCAGTCTCACCAAGAGAATTCCTAGTTCACTCTCACGATTATTTCCGCTTTAAAATTCATCAAAGCATTATAAATGTTAAATAACCATACTTTCGCCATCGACCAATCAATCACTCAATTTCCATTCAATTCCAATCAATTTAGGAATAATTCCTCAAATTGCACAATTTAGTAAATTCCACAAAGCGTAGAGTTCAAATAAATAAACGAACGCACTACGACAATCAGCACGAAATTTCGGTCGTCGGTTATTCCAAATAATTTCCGAAAAATAAATAATTAAATAATTAATTTCGAAAATTAATAAATAAATACTAAAAATCCAATTTAGGCCCGTAATGCCTGATTGGACGCTAAACATCAGGAAAATCCCGAAATGCACTCAATAAATATTAGAAGCTCTCTACTTGCTTAATGACTAAGTCTAACCACCTAACATGCATTATTAAGTCACTAATTTAATTGTTCTAAACTAATATAACCACATAATTGTACTTAATTAAATCTAATCAACTCTTTGGCATCATTAGTTTACTTAGCGAGGATTAGTGAGATTACTCACTTGATTAAAAGCGGGTTTCGACGACACCGGCAGGCTTGAACTGGGCCTTGGACTTGGCCTAACAAATCTCAGCCCAACTGAGATTTGTTCTTGCTTTTGGGCTGGGCCCAAGTTGGGTTGGGCCTGTTGAACTTCTGGGCTGACTTCTTGGGCTGTTGGGCTGAGGATGGGCTTCAATTTGTTGCGTTGGAGGACTGAAATGGACTGCTGGGCTGCACGTTGAACTGAACTAGGCTGAGCTGCAATTTAAGTGGGCTTCAAATGAGATGGGCTTCCATTTCGCTGGAACTGCTGCTGGGCTCACTGGTTTGCGTGGGCTGATGGGCCGGACAGAAGCAGCAAAGGCCGCTCGAGCGTGGATTGAAGACACGCCATGGATGGACGAAGACGCTGGAATCCGTGGTTTCGGTCTTCACGCGGACTGAATGAAAGAAACGGCGAGGGGCGCTGGAATCCACCGAGGCCAAAGGGACACAGGAGCTGTGGTTGGCGGTGAGGAGACACGGATGGAGGAGCAGCTTCGCTTGGGCCACGAGAGACACGCGACAGCTTCGGTCTTCGAAATTCACGGGTGCTGCCCAGTCAACCGAAGGCTCCGCTTGTTGCTGGAGTTGACCGCGAGCTGGCGTGAGAGGCAGCGTGAAGATGGATAGTGGAGCAGACGATCGTGGAGCTGAGGGGTGAAGGACGCGCGGCAGATGGGAGACAACGACCGCAGAGGCTGCACTCGGGGGAAAGACTTCGCTGGACTGGAATGCGACCGAAAGCAATCAAGCAGAAGTTGAACAAAGAAAATTGAAAGTGAAGCTGAAGACTGAGGTTGTCGCACAAAGGAAAGATGGACAGCAAGTCTTGGACGGCAACTAGAGAGGGGATAAGGGAGGAGTGAGTGAGGGCTCCACCAAGGCTTGATATTTTGCAAAATATCCTTCAAGAATTACTCTTGGCCAAGTAAAAACACTTGGCCTTCAACAGGCCATCAAAAATGTCTCATATAACCTCTCAAGTAGTCCATTATTGCTAGGGTGAGGGGATGTTATGAATTTCTTAGCCAATGTTTCAATTGCTCTTCAATTCTCTCTTGATTCATTTTCAATTGGCCACCATAATTTCAATTGGTATATCAGTTATCAAATTGATAATTTTCCTCACCCAATTACCCATCTTGCATCTAAATTTTGCGACCAAAAACCATCTTTGGCCTTTTCTGCACAAAAACAACATGGCGACGACTTTTTCCCAAAAAGTGTCGGGTGTCAGAAAAATCTTTTGAGACTGAGTCGTGGTTCCTAAAATTTATTGTGACATGACAGAACCTTTAATTTTTGAAATCGAACTTGAATTTTTGGTTAGTTTCCATTTGACGTGTTCTCAGCGCGACCTAAGCTATCGGGTGGTTTTCAGAACTTTTTAAGGCAAGTGACCCATGGTCGATTTTCTTCAAACCACTATGAACGCATTTGATTCAATGGCGACTCTTGATTGTCGTGAAAATCCTGAGAATTCAAATACGGACACATGGTACTAAAATGATAGTAAAATCAGATTAATGTCGTCGACGAAATTTTCCAATTTAATTGGAGTCACCCACGATCGGCCACACATCTCAGTCGACCAGACCTATCTCTGGTCTTAAATCGATTTTTAATTGTGCCGCAATGGCCTCTAAAGATGAGCATGGTCGAGAAGCCGATTCCTAATCGAATTCTCAAGTTTATTGCCCTAAAATTTCTTAATTACTTACCCAGATAGTCTAGTTATCTCAAGAGTGATCGGCTCCGAGAATAGCCTTATAAACGCGTCAACGAAATGCTCGATTAATTCAATAGAAAACAGGTTGAGAAATTCAGGATGTCACACATCATCGTGATTCATGTGTTTTATTTCAGCATTAATTTTAAGTGAGTTTAGGTTAATATTTCATTTGATGGAATAATGGGATTAAGTAGGAGAATGTTATAATATATTTTGTTATTCTCAATGTGATCCAAATTTTGTATTTTCCAATTGATGTCGATTTATTACCCAATTTATTATTCACGTTTATTACGTGATAGTTGCTTGTTAATATGATATCATAATGGTCTTGATGGAAGACATTGGTCGTATAAGAAACGAAATAAAACGTCAGGTCATTTAGTCCAAATCTTATCATCACATAAAAAATACACTATCACGTTTGAGGAGTATTGACTAATGAAATATGACGTACAGATTTGGTGTTTCCATTTTTGTGGATCAATCATGCTTCATGCATCTGTTTTAGGTTTTAGGATTTTTCTGCATTTGGAGATTTTCATCAATGGTTGGAGGTATGTCAATCTTTATATTTCCAAAAATCAACCCACAATTTTGTACGAATTTATAAATCGGGATCATCATTTTTTATTTAGATTTAGTCTTACAGAAAAAACATAAGAAATTATTGCAGACCAGAACAGATTGTTGGACTTGTCTAACAAGCAACAAAATTATTGTTGCATTCAGAAGAACAGATGACTGGAGGCATATAACATGGTTTCATGATTATTGCGTCAAAACTGATATACTATCTCATGACATGGAGAATAAGAAGTTTTGAGGCAAGCTGGTTTTTTTATTTTTGATCTCGTTCCTCCAAACTGTACATCAATCATGCTATGATCGTGACTCGTACAGTGAGAAGAAAGCAGATGTAGAAGATGGGAGGAGGAAAAAAATGAAGAAGAAAATAAGAAAAAAGGAAGTGATGGGGGAGTGGAAGCGAGACTGTTTTATTTGGTGATGGGATGTGGAACCAACAATCGCAGGGAGAGAGCGGAAGGTCCCGGTGAAAGAGGAGAAAGATCTCATATGAAACAAATTCTTTTGAATTTTCAAGATGCGTTGTATAAGTAGGTGGAGTTTGGGTCCACCCTTTGAAAATTCAAATTTACGGGCAGACTCAAACCTCGCCTACTAAATTTGAGTTTTTATCCTCAATTTTTTGAATCTTCAATGAGTGTAAATTTTCAAATTTTCAAGATGCGCTGTATAAGTAGGTGAAGTTTGGGTCCACCCATTGAAAATTCAAATTTATGCAAGTAGGTGAAATTTGAATCCACCCATTAAAAACTCAAATTTAGTAGGTGAGGTTTGAGTCCACCTATAAATTTGAATTTTCAATGGGTGGACCCAAACTTCGCCTACTTATATAGCACATTTTGAAAATTTACACCAATTGAAAATTCAAAAGATTTTCATGATCAAACCATCGCGAAGCTGAACATTCCTAATGTTGACGGTATCAAATCTAAATTAGACATTATTTAAACCTCGTTTAATTGATGGCCACAGCTATGCCTCCACTAACTGAAAAGTCTAGCATGTATTCCTCATATCAATTTTATCACTGTAGATCACTACATACCGTCGGACTGCAAATGTCTTCAATAATGGACATCTATCCCATGCACATTGTCAGTTGTCACCTTTTAGGATATATTCATTGTCAACAAAACCGAGGATCAATTAATCCTCTAGACATTGATATTGTTGAGGGTATGTAATAAAAATTCAATACCTTTCACTTAGGGAGATAGATAAGAGGGAGCTCAAATTCGAGCAAGTTAGCATATCCAATTGGATCCATCTTCCTTTAAGAGTTTAAGCTAATGAATTATGAGCCAACTAAAATATATTAAGTACTTTACACTATACAAATTTTCCTATGAGATTTTCTCTAATACAACTTATACACGTATCCTAATAGATATTCTTAGTGTACGACCTCTTGTTTAAGTATTATCATAAGTTTGGGAATCCCGCATTGCATTACTACATCCTATAAATAAATGTCATTGGAGAAGATATAAGAATAAAATATTTCGATGTATGCTTAGATGGGTTCATCGTACTACGCCATATCGATGTGCTATAAAAAAAATAGAAATAATTAAAAATGAAAATTATTGTCGTGACATAAAAAACAAATTTTGAATATTCCATGAGAGTGAATAGGAGGAAAAAAGAAAAAATTTCTTCACCTACCTCCTTCTTCCTCTCTTCTGGCTCTCCCAAACAAAGCATTGAGGTAGTATGCCCTGCACATGCGTAAAAGTGTCAAATTAACCGTATAACTTTCTTGATATTTCCCAATAACAGATGGGGCGGGAATCCTTTGATGCCCATTTAGTGAGTCCTTATTATAGCCTATTTTCCAATCTAATTGTATATGAATTCTCATTGCATTTCAGTCTGTGATGGTTATGTTTCTGCATATTATCACATTGTCATTCTAATCTATATAAGTGTTGAAAAAACATAATAAATCATTGTAGACAAGAACAGATCGTTGGACTTATCTAACAAGCAATGGACTTATCGTTGTCCTCAAAAGAATAGATGAGTGGACTTATATAACATGGTTTCAAGTTATTGTGTCAAAATTGATGTACTATACCGTGGCATGGGGACAAGTTGTTATGAGGCAAGCTAATTTTGTTTTGATCTTGTTCCTCAAAACAACACATCAATTTTCCTATGATTGTGACTCGCGTGGTGAAGAAGGGAGTTGGGGAAGAATAAGGGGAGATAACAAAAAAGAAGAGGGGGAGGAGAAACAACACAATTGTTAGAAATTTTGTATGGTGCTCATTTAAGGGTGGTAATTTTTTTTTTTTCGATCACTTAAGTATTATAATTTTTAAAATATATTTATTTGAGTGCTATAACTTTTAATAGATCATTAATGACCATTTTTTTTAAATAGTTCACCAAAGTGCTAAAAATCTGAAGCACTTGTGGTTAACGTTTTTTAAAAGTTATGAGACTCAAGTAAATGATTAAAAAGTTTCATGACACTTAAACGATCAAAAAAAGTTATAATTCTCAAGTGAACATTGAATGAAATTTATGATACCTGTGCTGCCTTTTTCTAGTTGACTTGTTTGTTGAAGGGGTGTGAACCCAACAATTATGTGGAGGAAGAAAGATCAAATGGGACTTTGTCTTGGGTGGTTAGGGGGGTCTCAATCAAGGTTGGCCGCCGGGCCATGCCCAAGACTGACTTCTGGTTGGGTCAACCTCTTTGATTTCTTGACCTGATTGCAATTATTCCGTGACTGACTTGAGCTTTTTTATAGGACAAGGTGACTCCAAGTCTTCAATCAAACAAGGTTCATCCAAACTCGTTTCATTCTTCTCATAGGGTGCCACTCCACATACACCAAGCAATTCTTTACCAATTCCTCTTTGCCCGAAGGAAAATAGACACATGAATAATGCTCTCAGCTCCATGAATATCTATCAAGTCTCGCTACTTATTCTTCTTCTACTGCAAGTGATGACTAGCAATGCTAGGCCAAGCAATCAATGGTGCACTTCATCTTATGGTGATATTCGCAATATAAATTATCTGTTTCGACTGAAGAGCAATTCAAAGGGATGTGGTATTTCGAATTACGAGCTGACTTGTGAAGATAATCGCACTTTTCTATACATTCATGATGGCTGATACTATGTGCAGTCTATCGATTATTCCGTTAGTGAAATCAAATTGGTCGATGATGGGCTACAAAAGGATAACAGCTCATCTCTCCCCCGTCATTCATTTGTGTGGGATATCATAAACTCCAGTCAGATCTCGTCCTGCACGATTAAAGGCAGGTCATACTACATCATTGATGGTGCTGCATTGGTCATGGTGAATTGCTCAAAGCCGGTTAGTTCTCCATTTTACATTGGTACCAGTTTGTGCATTAAGGGGTCATACTCATCCACCACGTCATCGAATTGGAAGTTGTATGTTTTGGTCAGTCCAAAAGCTTTGGATGTTAGGGATTTTTGCATCATTAGCAGTTGGACATCGGTATCGCATGACTTTGAGCCTTACAAGCAGATTAATGTGAGCTCCTACAACTACGAGCTAATCCATAACATCATGGCCGATGGATTCACTCTCTCCTCTAGTCATATACCGAAGAAAACTTCCTATTGCTACTTTGATTTCTATGGCTACTTTCACCTCCGTAACTACTTTCATTCCGATAGATTTCATCTTTACAGCTTATAGGAGGTCAGGTTTGCGGATCCAAGCTTTACTTCAACGGTAAGCACCAATTGCCAGATAATTTTACCATAATTTTGCATGATTCTGCACAATTTCGCTTGCTACTTTCTCTTCAAAACGGAAAATGAAAGGACTATTTATTATCCAAGAAAATTATGACAAAACATACAAGATAGTGTACATCAACGTTGTGTATTTGAAAGGTTTTGGGAAGTTGGTATTACTTATTAATATCAAATTAAAGGAGTTGCAGGATTTGTGGAAAGAGACAAGGAAAAAGAAGAAGTGATAGTAGAAAGCCACCCCCAAACAGACCCACATCGGCTGCACATGTACATGCGTCTAGATTATAATTCCTTTCACAAAATGTGGTCGGAACTCCAATTATATATATTTAAAAAAAAAAGATTATTGTGCCAGCAATTCAATGACTAGTTTTTTGCTGTCCTAGAGTTTACGTTTTTTTCTTAATTAGTCACTTAACTAATAATACGAGAGACACTCGTTAACATTCCTTAATAAAATGTATTCATGCATCCATAGGAGGAACAAAATTATTAATTAAATCATTGTTTCTTTATATTTGTCGACCACTAACAAAGCGAAAGGAGTTTCTTCTATCGTCTATCATTTATGTGAAACGAAACTTATTAGTTTCATCGATTTGCAAATGCACACATCCCACTTCTTATAATCTCCTGGACAAAGTAGGTTACTACTATTCTGTTTCCTCATGAGTTTTATGTTCCAAACTTCTTTTCCTTCAATTCCTTTTCACTCTTTTTATTCCTTCCACAGATGTCCACGATGATATTGCAATATGGACAACTGCAGATTTTATAGTACTACTAGGTAAGCCGCAATGATTTAATCTTACAATAATTGAAAAAAAAATGTTAATCTATCAAAATTTTCTTTAGTGTTTTTCTATGTAGTGAAATTCGTAATCGGGATGCCATTTGTCGCGATATTTCTAATCTACACGAACAAAAGGAGACATTTAGCAATGGACAAGAACGTTGAAGAATTTTTGCAAGTTCATAATAACTTTTTGCCCATAAGGTACTCTTACTTGAATATTAAGAAGATCTCTGGAAACTTCAAATACAAACTAGGTGAAGGGGGGTATGGTTCTGTGTACAAAGGAATGCTCAGAAGCGGCAACGGAGTGGCCATCAAGATTTTGAAGAAGTCTAAGTCCCATGGCGCAGATTTTATTAGTGAAGTGGCTACAATTGGAAGAATTCACCATGTTAATGTAGTGCAACTCATCGGTTTTTGCTTTGAAGTCTCGTGTGCATCAATCCTTAAATTAGTTTTACCACCGGAGAACACTATATATTGTTGGAGTACCAAGTGTCTTTACTAATGGACGTTTGTGCGTCTACATTGCCATTCGTCACTTAAAGCTGCAATCTATCAACCACGACTTGACAACTCACTAAAGGGAGCGCCTATATAAGATGAAACCTCCCTCACTATCTAATCTTGCTCTTCTTGTGCAATTAAGATCCTCAATTCCCTCTTGCGGGAACTAATTCGAGTACTGGTGGGCGATCTGGCCTTAACCTGAATTCCGTGATGCAGATTGATTTATGCAGCAGAGTTTTGGTTGATTCGGTGATTCTTAAGTCGTCTATCAAAGTTTTGGTGCCGTTTTGTGGAAATATAATCTTGAGATGATACTCATGTTCTTGGAACTTGTTAAGGATTTTCTAAAACGAGTCTCGTAATAATTACCCTTTTCTATTGCTGCCTAAGGAGAGCAGGAAACCGAGGGGGATAGAATTTGCATTAGAATCAGCTCCGATGGAAATAGTCTTTTCGGATGGTTCTCTTCGCTAATTGTTGGGATTGCACCCCTACTACAATCGACCGGGGAGAGCAATGATGGGGGCAATAATGCTATATTGATCCGACCCAAGAATTTATAAAATATCAACTTATATATGTAAAAACAAGCACGATTTCGTCGCATTTTTTTATCCTTCCAAAACTACTTTTCATAAAATAGAATTAATCATTAAATTTCATGAACCACCCGAGGACCCCCAAGTTTGTTTCACTCGTAAGGATAACTCTCTTCAATCTAGTAATTTTTTTCTTTTTATGTATCTATGAAATCCTGCGCTGGCTCAACTCCAGCACTTTACAAGGAAGTATTCTAATTTCCAAACTATCAGCCATCCATAACACCCAACTTGAAAAAGAAAAGAATAAAGGGTAATGCAGAAAATGTATTTTAAAAAGAAAAGAAAAACAGAAAAAGAAGATAACAAAAAGCACATCTTCACCGTCATTGCAACCATCTGGTCTAGGGGTGAGCATGATCCGGGTTGGTTCGGGCCACCCCCTAACCCTAGGACCCACCCGTACAGTGTCGGTCCTCAATTTTTAGGACCGAGGACCGACCCTATTGAGCCTAGGACCAAGGACCGGACCGACCCAATGGGTTCGGTCCGATTCCAGGGTCAACCCGGGACCGATCAATAATTTTTTTCGTCTTATTTTTTATACTCCCTAAAAAAACAAACCTACAAATTTAAATTACACATTCATCGACAATGTGGCATTGTGCAACTAAACTATAAATACCAATATATATTTAGCAAATTTAAGATGACACAATAATAGAAATTTCGTACCTGCTAACCACTCATCGAGATATGGGACAAGATGAAAAGTTTTTGTAATCATCTATCTTTAATATACATAACATTATATGCAAAAGCGTTTTCCTGCATTTAATCACGTGGAGTCTAGTAAACCAAAAATGAGCTTCACATTACTTGACTAGCATTTGATTATGTAAAATCCACTCAACCAAAAAATGAGCTTTATACCACTTGACTAGCAAATCACCATAGCAACTGCAGTACTACTCTACTCTTCAAAAACTTCTACCATTTGACACGAATTGAAAAGCAAAGTGCAGCTAAAATTCATTAGTAAAAAACAATTAAACTATAAAATTTTAAAATACTTAATATAAACTATGAATATATAACTTCACATCTTGTTAATTTACTTGAACTTTTATACACCTGAAAACAAAACAAACGACACGTATTTAATACTTAACAAAAGTTTTAAATTGAAATTACTATTAGTGCTATTGATAGAACATCTCAATATAATATAATATAACAGACATTTTACTTAGGTTTGAATATATAAAAGAATTATAATTAATATAATATAATATACAGGGTTGGTCCAGGGTTGGACCGACCCAAAACTCTCAGGACCGAAGACCAACCCGTACGGATTGGTCCCGTAATTTCAGGACCAAGGACCGACCCCCCTTGGGAACCGGACCCGACCAGCGGGTTGGGCCGGTCCGGTGGTTGGTCCGTGGTCGACCCTAGACCACCGCTCACCTAATCTGGTCTGCGGCTTTGTCGAAAAAATCTCATACAAGAGTTCCTGAAAACGAGCCGACTGGCTGAATTCCTCAACAGCGCTTTTTGCCATCGTGTCAGCGTCGACGCAAGCAACCGTTTCAGTCTGCAGCTCCTTCGCCATATTCTGCTAAAGCGCTTTAGCCACTGTAATTAGAGATGCAAATTGTCTATCGTATGAACACCCATAATTCGTGATGAAATTCAGCAAATCGATATAATGCCAACAAGAACACACTTATCACATTCGAAACAGATTTGCCACTCAGGCCACCGTGCCTCAAAGCATAAAAAAAAAAAAAAAGTTAAGAAAAATGCGAAAGAGAGAAATAAGGAATTTTCTATATATTTTGATATATTCATAATGAGGATTATCAACCTTTTTGTAGGTTTTATGAAAGACTAAATAAGATAACATATCAATTAAGATACGTAAAATCATAGAGGATATTTACATAATCTTGAAAGATACAAAACCATCCTAATTTTCCTAAATAACAAAAAAGATGCTCAAAACTCAAAAGAGTCTCCAACTACTATTTTAGTGAATAGCCAATAGATTAGTATAATTTAATATGGTAAATGTTAAAAATTTCTCAAAATGTATTGATTAGGATTTATTAATTGTATGAGCCCGTTCGAATAAGGTAATAGTTCGGTTATGTGCTAATAGGAACATATATGTCCCATTTTTTGATCAATTTACAACATGTACTTTGTACATAAAGTATAGTTGCTTTTTCAACATTTCTAGCGAGTGTCAAGAATGCACTTATATGATTCTTTCAATGTCATCTTTTTCTTAGCGCAAAGGTAACGCAATATAAGACACGGCAAGAGTCTTGTGACTACTTATATCTAAAAGTGAGAAAGCATGATTCGCGCGAGCTTCCAAAAAGCAAGTCTGTCAATTCTTCTTGTTTTCTTACCTTTGAACCACTTTTTTGCGCAAAGTAAATCATCCCTATCAAATTTTATTTAATAGCCAAACCTGAGTTTTTTATTCTGCATCTATATAGCTTTTTGAAACAAAATTGGTTCATTATATCAATTCACCATAGTTAATAGAAGTGGAGACCAAAAGAGATATCAATAGTTTGAAGTGATTGCACCAATTGCACGCATAAATCTCCAATCCACATCAAACACGATTATGGTTGCTTTTGTCGTCAATAATTCTAAAAGTATGGGTCCCTTTTGATTCTAGCTAAGAAAGACATATTCTGTGTCGTGCCCGTCAATCATTAGGTTAATTAATTAATTAATTATTTTATTTCTTTATAGAAAATGTAAAGACTATTGCTTAGAAAGTAATTAGGGGGTCTCAATCGGGGTTGGCCACAGGGCCGTGCCCATTACTCCACTAGTAATATTAACTTCGGCTTTAATTTTTTGACTTGATCCGTTGATTGACTTGGTCTTTTTTATAGAACAAGGCGACTCCAAAGTCCCCAATCGAACAGGGTTCATCCAATTTCTTTTCAATCTTTTCATATGGTGCCATCTCCACATACCCCAAGCAGTTCTTTAACAATTTCACTTTGCCCAAAGACAAATAGAGACCTGATTAATACTCTTAGCTCCACTGATGTCTATGTAGTGTTGCCGCTCCTCCTTGTTCTGTTGCATGCGATGACTAGCAATGCCACTCCAAGTAATTTGCAGTATGTCACTTCATACTGTGGTGACATTCGCAAAATAAGTTACTCATTTCGATTGAAGAATGAATCGAAGGGATGTGGTGAGCAAAAGAATGAGCTGGCTTGTGAAGATAATTGCATAGTTCTATATTTGTGTGATGATCGATACTTCATGCAGTCTATCAATTATTCCACCCACCAAATCAGATTAGTCGACGGTGGGTTGCAAAAGGATAACTGCTTGTCTCATCCTTGTCATTCATAGGCAGTGTATAACTTCAAACACCATATTGACCCAAACAACCCATACAAAATGGACATTAATGGTCCATTGGTCATTGTGAATTGCTTGAAGCCGATTAGTTCTCCATTCTACATTGCCACCGGTCCATGTATTGAGGGGTTGTAATCTTCCAACGCATTATTAAATTGGAACTTGTAGTTTCTCGAGCTTATTAGTGACTGATGTACACTCTATATAGCCTCACTTTAATAAAATAAAAGGCTTCTAATTATACCAAACCGTTGAACACGCTATAAGATTCTCTTCAAAGATGGTGAGGGAACACGCTATAAGAAATAAAAATTGTGTATAAAAAGGAAGTGATGGGGGAGAGAGATAGATTTGTTTGTTGATGGAACGTGGAGCCAACAATCGCATGAAGAGAGTTGGAAGAAACTTTTGAATTTTCAATGGGTGTAAAATTTCCTATGATCATGACTCGAGCGTTGAAGGAGGGAGTTGGAGAAGAAGGGAGATGAAAACGAATGAAAGTGAGATTTTGTGGGACTACTGCTATCTGTTCTAAAAATTTAAGTTATTAGATGAATACATGATTTATTATTTAAATATTCTAATACTCTTTCTCACGCTTAGTCTGGTCTTTTGCGTAGTACTAAGTATGGAATTATAAGGGAGGGGGCCTAGTAAGATTTAAACTTAGGACTTTCAGCTCTAATACTAAGTGAGATTTTGTGAGATCATTGCTAACTGTTCTAAAAATTTAAGTTGTTAGATGAATGTGCGATTTATTATTTAAATATTCTAACAAAAGAAAATAACAAGAAATATGGATTTGTTTGTTGATGGGATGTGGACCCAACAATTACATGGAGAAAGAAAGATCAAATGTATAAAACGACGCTTTGAAATTTTTTGCGTGGATGATTTTACAGGGGGTCTCAATCAAGGTTGGCCATTGGGCCATGCTTGGGACTCCACTAATAATGTAACTTGGGCTTGTGTTGTCCCCTTTAATGTCTTGACTTGAGTGCAGTTGTTCCGTTGATTGACTTGATATTTTCTGTAGGGACTCCAAAGTCTCTGATCAAACAAGGTTCATTAAATCTCTTTTCAATCTTTTCATATGGTGCCATCACCACATACACCAAGCAGTTCTTTAACGATTTCCCTTTGCCCAAAGACAAGCAGAGACATGATTTATGCTCTCAGCTTTGCAAATGTCTATGTAGTGTTGTCGCTCTTTTGTTTTGTTGCATGCAATGACTAGCAATGCCACTCCGAGCAATGCTATTTCGATTAAAGAATGACTCAAAGGGATGCAATGAATGGAAGAATGAGCTGGCTTGTGATGATAATTGCACAGTTCTATACTTGCATGATGTCCGATACTACGTGCAGTATATCAATTATTCCACCCACTAAATCATATTAGTCGATGACATACAAAAAAAAAAAAAAAAAATGCTCTCTCTCCCCTGTCATTCATGGGTAGTGTATAACTTCAAGCACCGTATTGACCCAACAACCCATGCAAAATGGACCGCGATGGTCCAATGGTCACTGTGAATTGGTTGAAGCCAATTAGTTCTCCATTCTACATCACCACTGGTCCATGTATTGGGGGTCGTAATATTCCAACATATCTTTAAATTGGAACTCATATTTTCTCGAACTTATTAATGACTGATGTAAACTCTATATAGTGTCACTTTATTCACAATTCTAGAGAAAAAAAATTAAAACTTTATTCTCCTAATGAACCTTGCCGCCTTTTGTTATTGGCAACTTTGAAGTCTTCTAATTATGCCAAATTGTTGAACATGCTATAAAATTCTGTTCAAAGATGGTGAGGGAATTATAAAATTCAAATATTTTACTCTAATGACTTCAGCATAATTTTCTTCAATAAAAATAGAATAGAGTGGATGATTCTTTTGGTTTCTTAACATTTTTTTTCGTTTGAACTGAATTTATGCAGTCCTTAATTATCAAGATGCATTTAACTCACATTGGATTTATTTTGATTCAAAGTCTACTATCTAATCTTAAGATGACTTTCTTGTCATATTAGAAAATAGAAAACTCATTAATAGCATAAATATCTCAAGGAATTTGAAATAACTTATCTAAGAAAAATCTCCAAAACTATGAAATTGTATCATTGCACAGCTAAATATATGGGTTGCTAACTGTGATGTTTTCTTGCAAGAAAAATTGGGGATGATGTTGGGTCCTACAATGAAATGGTGTCATTGGACAGCTAAATATATGGGCTGTCAATTGTGATGTTTACTCCTGTGACAATCTCAACTTGATTGACTTTGTTTTATCGGTTGATAGAAGCAATTCAATAGACGACCCCTAGTCTTCATTTTTAAGTTTCTCTCTCATTCGCCATTATTGCATGTATATATATATTATCCTTGTTGATCCTCCACCACATATCAAGCCCCAAATTTCCACTGCCCGTTGGCTGAGAGTGACGCGACTTTTCCATGCAAGAAATTGTTATTAATGTCATCTTCATTTTGATGCTCAAACTTTTTTATTTTTTTTCAGAAATTTCTATCAAAACCCCTATAAGTTTGCTTAAGGTAGATCGCTACCGTTGTAGTTAGGGGTGTGCAAAATATCTGAGAACCGCCCGGACTGCCCGGAACTAGATCGGAACCGTCCGGAACTGGACCGGAACCGCCCGGAACCGGCGGTTATTGAGGGAACCGGTCCGGTTCCTGGTTTCAACTTACGGAACCGGTGGGTACCGGTCCGGTTCCTGGTTCCAACTTACGGAACCGGTGGGTACCGGTCCGGTTCCCGATTCCATCGCGGATCCGCCCGCTCGCCCACCCGGACTGGACCGATTAATTTTTAATATTAAAATATTACTAAAACAAAACAAACCCTAACCGAGCGTGACTTCTCTCCTCTGTGTTCGACTTTTTCAGTTTTGTGACTGTCTCTCTTCTCTGTCTCTCTCCTCTGTCTCTTCCTCGTTCCTCCCCGAGCGTTGACGCCGCCACCGCATCTGCTCCTCCACCACTGCTGTCTGCCCTCTCGCGCCGGCCGCCACCCGCCACAGCCTCTGCTCCGCCCAGCAATGACCTGCGACGCCACAGCTCACCTCCGCGCTGACCACCGCCGTTGCTTTTGCTCCAGGCCCCCTCCGCCAGCAATCCGACGCCATTGCAGCCCCTACAGTAGTGACGACCGACGCTAGCAGATCCCGAATCGGTGGCTGCGCCTCTGTCGCTGCTCCGCCGCCCCTCCGTGCAATCCATGTAGCCATTTCGATTCCTCCCCGAGCGTCAACGCCACCGCCGCTGCTCCTCCGCTGATGCTGTCCGCTCCCTCACGCCGGCCGCCACAGCCTCTACTCCACCCAGCAGTGACCCGCGACGTCATTACAGCCCCTACAGCCGCGACGACCGATGCCAGCAGATCTCGAACCGGTCGTTGCGCCTCCGTCGTTGCTCCGCTGCCCCTCCGCGTGATCCCTGCAGCCCCTGTGACTCCGATTTCCCCCGTCCATTGCTGGTTCGCCTTGCTGTTGACGCCACACCTTTGCCAGTCTCCTTGCCGGAACTCCACATTCGCATCAAGATCGGTTCCATAGATCCACCTAGGAACCGGACCGAACCGGCGGTCCGGTTCCCCGAGTGGATCCATGCAACAAACGGGTGGATCCTGATTCCAATTTTCGGAACCGATCCTTAGCGGGCGGTTCCTTGCCTTCTAGGTCGAACCGCCTGCCCGGACCATGCAAACCCCTAGTTGTAGTATTCGACACCTAAACCCCTGGAGTGCCAAAAGTTAGCATGAAGGGACACTTAAGTGCTAAAAGTTACGAAAGTGACATTTAAGTACTAAAAGTAGAGCAAAATGGATTACTTAAGTGCCAATTCGGCTAAAATCCAGCCAAAATGCTAATGTGGTGATTTTCCGGTGAAATAAGTGTAAAACAGCATCGTTTTGCATGCTAACGTGGTTAGATAATGCAAAAATGACGTCATTTTGGTGTTAACGTGGTAAAAAATTAATATAAAATTGAATTAAATTAAATTTAAAACTAAATTTATTTAAAACATTTTAAAATAAAATTAAAATTATTTTTAAATTATTTTTAATAAAAAGGAGGGTGGCGGCTGAGGGCCGAGCCCCGCCGTCGCCTCCCCGTCGCCGCTAGGAAGGGCCATCGATGGAGGGGGAGGGTTGGCGGGGTCGTCGGGCCCTAGCTAGGGTCGGCGACCTCGATTGACCAGCAGTGAGGGGTCGTGGGCCCTTGCCTCAATTTGGGGCGAGGTTCGCCGACCTGGTGAGGGTCGCGACCCTTGCCGGATTTAGGCGATGGCTATGACCCTCACCAAATTTGGGCTAAGGCGCGACCCTTGCCCCGATTGGGGTGAGGGCTCGTGGGTCCTGCCGTCGGTTAGCGGGGTCCCCAATCCTCGGCTAGGGCTCGGCGACCCTTAGCCGACCCTCTCCCCTCCTTCGCCGGCCCTTCCTAGCGGTGGTGGTGAAGGCTCGATCCTCCGCCACCTCCCTCCATGTTTTTTTTTAAAATTATAAATTATAAATTATAAATTATTATTATTATTATTATTATTATTATTATTATTATTATTATGTTTTGAATTAAATTTAATTAATTTTTATATTAAAATTCAAATTATATCAAAACGATGTCGTTTTTGTGTGTGTTTTGTTGAGTCGGTCTTCCAACGAGCCACGTAAGTGAGAAAATTAAGAAAAAAAAAATGCAATGTAGGATTTCCAGCAGGGTTTGCTAGATGTGACACTCAAGTGTCTATTTTTCATAAAAAGTAGCACTTAAGTGTCACTTTCGTAAGTTCTGACGGGCACTTAAGTGTCCTTTTGTGCTAACTTTTGGCACTTGAAGCATTTTTTTGCCAGATTAATTTAGTGGGCAATGATGTCCACTGATGACATAATCTCATCTCAGCTTTTATGTATTGACATTGTATTATTTCCATCATCGTATTATTTTTTGTGTAAGAAATTGTGATTTCTAATTAACACTATATATGCGCCTTGTATGCAAAGTATACATTGTTTAGTTATATCTTTTAGAAAAATATAATATGGATGAAGCCAACTTTAATTATAGTGGAAAAGTTCTAGCTAAAAGAAAAAACTTAAGATTTGACATAATTTCAACGGTCATCAAGTATTCTTTTGTCCCAATACTGATTTAGGTTGTCATAAAGAATTAAGAACAAAACCTACAAAATTTCGAATTGAACTTGCATTTTCTTGAACTTGTTAATGACTATATACACTTTATATAGTGTTGCTTTATACACAATTCTCGAGTAAAAATAAGTTGAACTTGAATTTCCCAAAGAACCTTAATACCTTTTGTTATTGGTGACTTTCAAGTCTTCTAAGGGGCTGTTTGGTAACGTTCCGGGAACACTGTTTTTGTTTTTTTTGTTTCCCAAAACAAAAATAAAACAGAAATGCGTTTGGTAAATTTTCTCCCTAAAGATAGCGAGGAAACTATAAAGTTACCTTAACAACTTATGGAGAATTTTCTTCACTAAAAATAGAATAGAGTGGAAAATTCTTTTTATTTCTTAACATTCTTTTTCCTTTGAATTGAATTTATGCAATCCTTAATTATCAAGATGCACTCGATTCTTAACTCATTTGGGTTGACTTCAATTCAAAGTCTGCAATGGAATCTTAAGACGGCTTTCTTGTCATATTAGAAAAAAGGAAACTCATTGACATCCTAAATATCTTTGGCAATTTAAAATTACTTAATTATCTAACAAAAATCTCTAAAACATGAATAATATTGTTGGACGGCTACATTTATGGGTTGTCAATACGATGGTTTCTTGCCACAAAGAAATGGCGATGGTGTTGGGTCCTATTCGCTACTCCTGTAGTATTCTCAACTTTATTGACTTTGTTTTATTGGTTTTTTTTTATTTTTTAGAGACTTTGTTTTATTGGTTGACATGGGCTTTTTAATAGAAGATCCCCAGTCTTCATATTTACGGTCTCTCTCATTCCCCATTATTACATGGACATCTTTTTATCTTTGTTGATCCTCCACCACATATTAAGCCCCGAATTTCCATCGCTCACAAGCTGAGAACGACACGACTTTTCCTCGCAATTCTAGACCCGTGTGCCTCGTGTCATTGGTCTTTCTTGCCGTGCTACTGGGGACACTAATGCCCCGAATGAACGACCCTGTTCAGCCTCTCCTGCAGTGAAGTTTCCAAGATGACCTGTCCTTTCAAACAAAGAGTGATATGAAAGGTTGTGGCGACTCAAGACTTTTCCTCACAATTCCAGAATCGTGTGCCTTGTGTCATTGGTCTTTCTTGCCGTGCTACTGGGGACACTAGTGCCCCAAATGAACAACCCTGTTCAGCCTCTCCTGCAGTGAAGTTTCCAAGATGACATGTCCCTTTCAAACGAAGAGTGATATGAAAGGTTGTGGCGACTCTAGACTTTTCCTCGCAATTCCAGACCCGTGTGCCTCGTGTCATTGGTCTTTCTTGCCGTGCTACTGGGGACATTAATGCCCCGAATGAACGACCCTGTTCAGCCTCTCCTGCAGTGAAGTTTCCAAGATGACCTGTCCCTTTCAAACGAATAGTGATATGAAAGGTTGTGGCGACTCTAGACTTTTCCTCGCAATTCCAGACCCGTGTGCCTCATGTCATTGGTCTTTCTTGCCGTGCTACTGGGGACACTAATGCCCCGAATGAACGACCCTGTTCAGCCTCTCCTGCAGTGAAGTTTCCAAGATGACCTGTCCCTTTCAAATGAAGAGTGATATGAAAGGTTGTGGCGACTCTAGACTTTTCCTCACAATTCCAGACCCGTGTGCCTCGTGTCATTGGTCTTTCTTGCCGTGCTACTTGGGACACTAATGCCCCGAATGAATGACCCTGGTCAGCCTCTTCTGCAGTGAAGTTTCCAAGATGACCTGTCCCTTTCAAACGAAGAGTGATATGAAAGGTCGTGGTGACTCAAGACTTTTCCTCACAATTCCAGACCCGTGTGCCTTGTGTCATTGGTCTTTCTTGCTGCTACTGGGGACACTAATGCCCTGAATGAATGACCCTGTTCAGCCTCTCCTACAGTGAAGTTTCCAAGATGACCTGTCCCTTTCAAACGAAGAGTGATGTGAAAGGTTGTGGCGACTCAAGACTTGAGTTAGCGCATGAAAATAATCATCCGAACTACCTTTTCACATCCATCTATAAAAATAATGACACCATCAATTTTGGTGATATCCACATGTTCGACGTGGGATGGCAAAGGGCCAATTGCTCTTCCCTCCCCAGTTATTCATTAACGAACTCGAACTTTAGTTACGAGAGTTTCATGTTTCTGGTAATTTCAATGGTCTTTGTGAAGTGCTGAAGACCCGTTGCTTTCTCCTTTATATATCGAAGGAGCATTCTCCTCGGACGTATCGTCTAAGATATCTAAAATGAATGGGTATTCATGGGCGGTGATGCATGAAAACTCATCGGTTATTGAGGAATCTGGCACCATCACCCATGACGACATAGGCATGTCATGATTGTAAGCTTGCACCGAACAAGCAACTCCCTAACGCGATGGCCAACGGTTTTTTCCTTAACTACTCATAACCCGTATCGCAGAAGAAAATATCTGGCTTGTGCTTCTTTGGTTTGGTCATAAAGGGCGCAATAACGTTCCTGTTCAAAAATTGTTCCAGGGGAATAGAAATAGAAAAAAGTATTTCTATTCCAGGGAACAATTTTTGACTAGAAAGATGCGTTTGGTAAACTTGTTCTAATAAAAATGAATAGAAACATGTTTGGTAAATTTATATTCTTTTTTTTTTTTTAAATATTTTTATTTTCTTTTTTTTTCTTTTATTTTCTTTTATTCTTCTTTTGGCCGGTTGTCGGCCATGTCGAGGCCGGCGACCGGCCAATTGGGCCGACAGCCTCGGGAGCCACGGCGAGGCTCGCCGTGGTTGGGCGAGGCTCGACCTTGCCTTGGTTGGGCGAGCTCGGGCTCGCTCGGATCTAGTGAGGCCAAGCCTCGCCGGTGGCTGGGCGAGCTCAACCTCGCCTTGGCTAGGCGAGCTTGGCCTCGCCCGATCCGGCGAGGCCGAGCGCCGGCCCTTGACGGCCGGTCGCCGGCCATGGCCGAGGCCAGCGACCGGCCAAAGAAAAAAGAAGAAGAAAAGAAGAAGAAAAAGAAAGAGAAGAAAAGAGAGGAGAGAGAAAATTTGTTCTTGAGAAGTGTTTCCGGAACAAAAAAAAATTGTTTCTTATTTCCGTTCCAATTTTGTTCCTAACAAAAAAATAGATTTTTGAATAAAAACGCAAACAAATGCGTTTTTATTCTTTTTTTGTTCCCGGGAACAAAAAAACAGAAAATTTGTTCATGAACAGATAAAAAGAACACAAACATGCAGGGCCAAGATAATTGCAGTAGGGAGATTTACTTTACACCTTTTACATTTTACAAGATATCTAAATATCTATAACGTTACTTAATCTAATTCTACGGTGCGCTTAGTTTTAATTTTTAAACTCTAAATACCTTAAATTTTCATGGCATGCAGACATTGTCACGTAATTTCATATATAATCATTTCATGATTTTTCTTAGATTATTCGAGTAGTACTTTAACTTTTGATGGGAAGGTTTAAGCAAACGCGCTGACTTCTCAAAATTTTTTGAGGTTTTTCTTTAAGGCGTTCCCTTAAGAGTCATAAGTTGAGGGAAGAAAAGCACCCAAAAATAAAGTTGGACGGGAATCCTCTACAGAGTTGTGCTTCCAAGGGGGCTAATATATGTCCCGCAACAGATGAAAGATCACGGAATCTACAATACATCGCTCAATCTTTATGGTCTAGTCTTTAAAATAAGAGTTGTGTATTGTGTCATTATCCCAATCTAAAATAAGGGTTGCTTCCTTATCCCATCACTTGGATGGTCGTTATTTCTTTGGGTAAACTCATCAAGTGGTTTTTGAATGACTTATCAAAAGATCCCACGTGTTAAAGAAACTAGACCAACTTGATGATCAAGCCATTAGGAAGTTGAACATACCTGTCGATATTAAATCTTAAATTAGACATCACTTAAATCTCGTCTAATTGATAGCTAAAGAGGTGCCTCCATTAACTAAATGGTCCAGTGTGCATTGATACTCAGATTGGCTTTACCACTGTAGATGGTAAGATCACTGTCGATCACTACATATTGTCAGAGTGTCTAGTGTTTTCAGTTTTGGACATTTGTCCATGCACATTGCATGTTGTCACCTCCGGACATATTCATAGTCAATAAAACCGAGGATCCATTATCCTCAAGTGATATGCAAAGAGGGGGCATCAACTCATAATAGGTGCCATTGGCAACTTCATTCTTTCTCCTATGTGACTTGACGCAGGTTATGCTTTGAAATGTCCAATTGCAAGACACCTTAAGATGAAGTAGCCGTACTGCTTTGACTGTGGAATATAACCATAGGAAGGTATGAATTCCTAATATGCGAGATTGCAGCAATCATTGAGTTATGCAAACTCATCATATTCAAGTTTGAAATTAGATATTCTTAGTGTGGCCTCATTCTGTTGCGTTTCTTAAGTATTATCCTATATTTGGTAATCCTACAAGGAATTTCCACATCCTATAAATAAATGTCTCTGGAGAAGAAATTAGAACAAATTATTTGGATGCATGATGACATTGTTTTAATGGTGTCATGTCAAATCTGATGTGCTATGTAGTGACTTGAAGAATAACTAATTTTGAAAAGTCTAGATTTTCTGCGAGAAGTAAATTGGAGGAAAAAGGAAAATTTTTCTTCACCCCCCTCCTTTTTCCTCTTTCCTCGCTCTCCCAAACAAAGCATTAAAATAGTATCGAAAGATCATGCTCCGCTCATGTGTAGAAGTTCTTAATTAACCGTATAATGTTCTTGATATTTTTTCAAATAATAGTTGGGGCGCGAAACCCTTTAGGCCCATTTAGTGAGTCCTTATGCTAGCCTATTTTCTGCTCTAACTATATATGAATTCTTGTTTTATTTCATTCTATGATAGTATGTTTTTGCAACTAATTTATCGTGAGTGTCCAAAAAATATAAGAAATCATTGCACACAAGAACAAATCCCTGGACTTTTCAACAAATCGACAGAATTATTGTTCAATCTGAAAGAAGAGATCAATGGACCTGTATAACATGTATTCATGGTACTGCGTCAAAATTGATGTCCTGTGTCGTGACATGGAGAAAGAGTAGTTTTGAGGATAGCTAGTTTTTATTCATGATATTGTTCCTTGAAACTATAAATCAATTTTCCTATGATCGTGACTCATGGGGCGAAGAAAAAAGATGGAGATGAAGAAGGGAGGAGGGAAAAAAAATGAAGAAGAGAACAAGAACAAAGAGATGGGGTTGACAGAACGTGGAACCAACGTTTACGTGGAGAGAGTGGAAGAAACGTGGAGAAAGAAATATCTTATGTGAAGCAAAATCTTTTGAATTTTCAATGGTTGGAAACTTCCGAGATGTGTTGCATGTGTAGGTCAATAAAGGGGGTCATCAATTGCGAAGGGTTGGACATGACTCCACTAATGATGGGTCCACCTCCTTTAATTTCTTGACTTGCATGCATTTGTTACGTGCTCAACTTGAGTTTTTCTATAGGACAAGGCAACTGAAAGTATTGTGCCCCGTCAATCAGGGAGATGAAATTTTCAATAAAGAAAGTCATTAGGACCCACCATCACTTCAAATTGTCCCTACATAAATCCCATCTTTATATAGCTGTACTAGCTTAAATTTAAACTAAATCAGTATAGTTATTCTTGCCAAGTGCATTGCAAGAATACAATTATAGTACATGATATTGCTTTTCAACGGAGTATAGGAGAGGATGTTTTATGTACATAAACTATTGCAAAATTTATACGTTTTAGCTTTAAATAAGGATTTTTTTCAGATTTGCACGATAAAACACGTAGTGGTTCATGGCTAGATTGACGATGACCCATGCAATATGTCATTGTCATATGAGATACTTTTCTTAAAGCAATTACTTATTTCATGAAATGATTCAGCCATGTAAGAAATTGGAATTATGTCTAAAGTTTGTGACTTAATTTAGGCTTTGTTGATGATATTTATACATAATACCTCTGTTTTAAAGCATTTCTAGTGATTTAGGAGACTAATTCCATTTAAGTGTTCACTTAAGAGGGTGTGATCGGTGGTGGTGAAGATTCACGGGAACTCCATCATCTTGTCAGTCACGCATTGGCTCTCAAAAAGAACAGGTACCATTCTAATGGTAATAGAACATGAGATCCCTGGACACGACGAAAATCCATTCGCTATAAAACAATTCATGTACAGCTGATGCCCACTCTTCCCTTTGTTGTGGTCTTGTCGAATCAATGGATGTCTACCATCATTTGCATCGTCATTGTGCTTTCATGGAATCGCACGTTTCTTTGCTAATCGCTAGTTATTGAAGGTGAAAAATTGAATGAAGCAAGGATTTACTTGTCGAATAAACCCACTGATTCGTTCTTTTGGTTAAAAATATATCATTTTGGCGAATAGTCAGCATATTAGTATAGTCTCATGTAACAATGTTCTTAAAAACTTTCTCAAAATAGATCGATTTGGATTTACTGATTACCTATCAAGAATTAGAAAACAATTGGTTTGATTAAGGTAAAAGTTTGGTTACATGCTGATAGGAATATATAATTCCTATTTTCTGTTCAATTTACAGCTTGCATTTCGTATATAAATTATAATCATTATTTTCAACATTCTTAATGAGTGGCAGGATGCGCTAATGTGATCCTAACCAATGTTACACCCCTTTTTTTAGCTCAAAAGTAATGGCTACATATGACAAGATAAAAGTCTTGTAACTAATTATAACTTAAAGAGAGAAAGCATGATGCTCATGAGCTTTCAAAAAGCAAGTCTGTCGATTCTTTCGCTTTATTACTTTTCAATAAATAAATAAATAAATAAACTCATTTTTTTGCGCAAAGTTCAATAAATAACTCACCCTCACACTGCTCATCAATTCTTATTTAATATCAAACTGAAGTTTTCTTCCGTATCCACATGGCTGATTTTGTTCATTGAATCGACCAGAGTTAAATAGAAGTGGATATCGAAAGAGATCACTTGTTTGAAATGATTGCACCAATTACACGCACTAATGTCCAATCCACATCAAAGGTTACTGGGGTTGTTTTTGTCTTCAATAATTCTTGAAGCATGGCTAACAATTATATCCCCCTTATCTGCCACGTCCATCATTAGGGTGAGAAAATTTTCAATAAAGAAGATGTAAAGTCTGTATGATGAACGAAGTCATTACCACCCACTATTGCTTCAAATTGTCCCTTCATGGGTCCCATCTTTATATAGATGTATCAGCGACTACTGTCATTCTTACCACGTGCATTGCAAGAATACTATTATAGTATGGATATATATTATTATGCTGTTTAGCGTACTATAATTTATACATTTTAGCTTCATATAAGGATTTTTTTAGATTTGCGCGACAAATATGCATTCGTTCATGGCTAGGTCGACGATGACTCTGTCTATATATATAATTGTTATATGAGATGCTTTTTTCTTTTTCTTTTTTTAAATAGAAATAATTTATTTCATGAAATGATTCGACCTTGTAAGAAATTGGAATTACATCAAAAGTTTGTGACTTAATTTAGCAAATATGGAATAGATATCTAAGTGATCAAGCACCAAGAATGGAACGTAAAAATTTCTAAGAATGTGGGGAAGAAGTGGAAAGATAGTGATGGGATGTAGACCCGACAATCACGCTGAGAAAGTGGAAGCAAAGTAGAGATAGCGGAGAAGGAAAGATCAAATGTATAAGAAGATCCTTTGAATAGGTTCCCCTAATAATGAAACTTTGGATCTGAGCAAGTTCTTAAAAGGCTTAAGGAGAAGAAGTAGGCGGGAGATCCACCCTAGGATGGGTGACCCTATAATGTCACCCATGTATTCCCTACTCGTGAGGAAGACAAAGAAACATGAGGGAATTTAGGCACGCCTCAGGGTGGTGAAGGTAGACACCACATCAGAATTTCGATTTTAGCTATCGTTAGGCAGGTAGGCAAGTATAATAGCCTTCCACACCTGAGATGAGTGAGGAAGGGTGAAAGGCCCTCTAATCGGCAGCACCCCTTACGGTAAAGTCCCTCAACCGACCACTATCCAAGTACCCTTAATAATGTAATTTCAGTTTGGGTCCACCTCTTTAATTGCTTGACTTTATACATTTGTTCCGTTGATTGACTTGGGCTTTTTATGTAAAGACCAGGCGACTCCCAAGTCGCCAAATCTAACAAAGATCGTCTAATCTTTTTATATTACACCTCCTCCACACACACCAAGCAATTCTCTACCAATTTCTCTTTGCCCAGATATAGAGGCATGTTTATTGCTCTCAGCTCTATGAATATCTGCCAAGTGTTGCTACTCACTCTTGTCTTATTTCAAGCAATGATGAGCAATGTCGAGTCGAGCAATCAACAGTGCGTTCCTTCATCCTGTGGTGACATTCGTAATATAAGCTTCCCATTTCGATTGAAGAGTGACCCACAAGGATGTGGTGTATCAAGATTCGAGCTAGCTTGTGAAAATAATCGAACCGTTCTAAACTTCCTTAGTGGTCAATACTATGTGCAGTCTATCAATTATACCGAACAACAAATCAGAGTGGTTGACGACGGGCTGCAAATGGATAACTGCTCGTCTCTCCCCCATCATCCATGGTCGCGGTATGACTTCAATAGACGTTCCTTCTCATACTTCATCATGTACATCACCAATAGATTGGTCATTGTGAACTGCTCAAAACCGGTTAGTTCTCCATTCTACATTGCTGCCGATCCATGCATTGAGGGGTCATACTCTACCAACATGTCATCGAATTGGAACTTGTATGCTTTGGTCAATCCAAATGTATCGGATGTTAGGGATTTTTGCACCATTAGCAGTTGGACATGGGCGTCACATGATTTTGGGGATGGGCAGGCTCATAATAGCTCTTTCAACTACAAGCAAATCCATAATATCATGGCCGATGGATTCCTTCTCCAATATTATATATATTTAGGGAAGGAGGCGAAGGAAACTTTCTTTTGCTACTTTGATATCTATAACTACTTTGAGCTATATCGCTACTTTTATTCCAAGCTCTTATATGATAGCGAAGGAGGTCCGCTCTGCACATCCATGTACAATCATGGCAGTAAGTATTGATCGACTGTAATTTTGCATGATTTTGTACACTTTTTCACTTGCTACATTTGAAACTGGAAAATGAAAGGAATATCTGATATCCAAGAAAATGATGACAAAATATACATGATAGTGTACGTCAATGTATACATGTGTCTAGATTATAATTTCTTTCCACAGAAGGGCTATATCTGTACTGCAAAAAAAAAAAAGTAAAAGAAAAGAAAAGAAAAAGGATTCTTGTGCGACCAACCACATGACTAGTTTTTTATTGGCATAGAATTTACATTTTTTTAAAATAATTTTCTTAGTTAGTTGTTTGATTAGTCACTTCACTAATAATCCAAGAGACACTCGTTAAGAATCCATAAATAATTGTAGTCATGTATCGATCGGAGGAACAAAATTATTCATTAAAAATGAAAAGCTTTGTTTTCTTGATTTGTAGACAATGAATCCAACTTATACGAAGTAGCTTGCTACTACTCTATTTCCGCATGACTTTTGCTTTCCAAACTTTTTTTCCTTCAATTCATTTTCATATCATTCATTCCTTCCACAGGTGTCCTAGATGATATTACATTCTGGACAACTTGGGATTTAACAATACTATTAAGTAAGCCGCAATGATTTATTCTTACTTATTCTTACAATAATTATGAAAAGAAAAACATATTAACTTATCAAAATTTTCTTTAGTTGTTTTCTGTGTAGTGAAATTCGTAATTGGGATGCCATTTGTTGTGATATTTCTGATCTACAAGTATAGAAGAAGGCACATAGCAATGGACAAGAACATTGAAGAATTCTTGCAAGCTCATAACAACTTTTTGCCCATAAGGTACTCTTACTCGAATATCAAGAAGATCACCAAAAATTTTAAGCACAAATTAGGTGAAGGGGGTTATGGTTCTGTGTACAAAGGAACGCTGAGAAGCGGCAACGAGGTGGCCATCAAGATTTTAAAGCAATCCAAGGGCCATGGCCAAGATTTTATCAGTGAAGTAGCTACTATTGGAAGAATTCACCATGTTAATATAGTGCAACTCATCGGTTTTTGCTTTGAAGGCTCGAAACAAGCTCTCGTGTTTGACTTCATGTCAAATGGATCTTTGGATAAGCATATTTTAACAAGGGAAGGTAATGAGTTTCTTGATTACAAGAAAATATATGAGATCGCTCTTGGGGTGGCGAGGGGGATTGCATATTTACATCGGGGGTGTGACAAGCAAATACTCCACTTTGATATCAAGCCTCACAACATTCTTTTAGACAAGAATTTCACTCCAAAAATTTCTGATTTTGGACTCGCGAAACTTTATCCCATTGATCATAGCATAGTCTCAATGACTATTGCAAGAGGAACTTTGGGATATATGGCGCCTGAGTTTTTCTACAAAATCCTTGGTGGTGTATCTTATAAAGCGGATGTCTATAGCTTTGGGAAGTTGCTCATGGAAATGGCAGGTAGAAGGAAAAATGTAAATGCAAATGTGGAACACTCAAGCCAAATTTATTTTCCACAGTGGGTGTATGACCGCATCAATAAAGGAGAAAGTGTTGAAATGGACGAAGTTATAGAAGAGGAAAGGGAGGTGATAAAAAAGATGATAATAGTTGCACTTTGGTGTGTACAATTAAGCCCCGGCCATCGGCCTCCAATGAACAAAGTCTTAGAAATGCTTGAAGGAAATATTGGTAATATTCAAATGCCTCCAAAGCCGCTTTTCTACGTGCCGATGAGCTCGACGACGATAAAGTCGAAATGGAATTAGAAACATTTTCAACTTCATCAAGCGCTCCCATAATTTCCGCTAATTTTTCATTTGGAGATAGCAGTGCTGTCTAGAACCATGCACAGTTTAATTGGAAAAGCTTTGCTTCCCACAACATAGTATTATGTTCGGAGGGAGGTCAACTAGTTTAGTTTGCCGGTCATTACATTTTTTCTTCTAGCTCTTAGTTTACTGTTTTGTTATTGTATTATTATTATTTTTTTTTTTTTTGGTCAAAGTGTTATTGTACTTCATATATAGTTTCTCCATGTATGGTCCATACAATCTCCTAAACAGGATGTATGTTTAACTTCTTAAAATAACCATGTTTGGGAAGCGTATTCTATATGTTCATCCAATGTGAATTCTAGCTAATCTAGTTAATCATCTATAAACCAAATCACTCGTTGTTTTATAGAATATTCACCAAAGAGGGCTGCAAAACGTGCCATCTTACTTATACTTGCCATTGGCCTGTGTCCTCTTTGCCTCGATATAAATCTTTGTTTTTTCCTCGATTGCTCAGGTCGCAGAGTAGTTTTTATTTGTGGTTATTGCATTTAGAAGTCACTCAGCATTTGGCTCGCCCAAATTTAAATTCTTTATTCACCAATTGCAAAAGAATTTTATTTTCTTTGGAACTCATTTACTTGAATTGAAAATTGGTCAAATTCTTGAGAAAACATCGATGGGGCAATCATATGGTCTTGAAGGTCACATTAGCTCTAAATTTTAAACAATAAAGAAAAAAAATAGGACAATTATTTAGAAAAGCCTTGCAACTTGTCAACATAATCCATTTGAGTCTTAAAACTTTCATTTTGTTCATTTAAGTCTTAAAACTTGTAACTTGGTGCGCATGATCCATCTGTTAAGCCACGAATGCCTCCCAAGCCGCTTCTATACCCAAGTGATCATGTGCCAGCCTATGACTAAGGTGAAACCTTGATTGAATTGGAAAATCAGTCAACTTTATCCGGTGTTCCACTAATTTCTTCTTCATCCCAATGTAAAGATGAGATTGAGTTTAATTAGGGGATGGTCCTTCCCATTTAATCAATGTGACACCGATGACACGTTGGTTTTGAAAAAAGACAAAAAATTGCAACAGGTGAATCACATATAATGTATCTTGAAGTGGTGTTCTCGTGATACATGGATTTTGGGAAAGGGAAACCTATCTTCTTCTGTTTGGGTTGCATCAGAGGGAGTCAGGGAATTGGAATGCAAGCCCGTGAGCACCACTGGTGGCATGGCACCCAAACCCGACGGACTTGTGGAACCTGCTGATGGTATACGATTAGTTGGATAGGCTTGAAAATGGTTTGGTACATTGGAGAAGCTACATGCGCCAGACAAATAAAAACATAAAGACCCACATGTACATACGAATTCGATAATTTCAAGGATTAATTTGTTCTTTTTGAAGATATTAAGAGTTGATTGCATTTCAATTGAGAACACCCAGTAGTCATACTTTAGACAGGAGAAAGCCATTCCTCTTGATTTTTTTTTAGAACTAAATTTGTGGAATCGATAAGACAAAAGAATGACGAAACATTACCATCACCTAACAATTACGAAATCATGCATTGATTGATTTCTTTTTCTCCACGTACGAATGAAAAGCAAAATAAGAGGATTGATTTTAGCGTAGTTTGTTAATTCCTGGATTTTGCAGAAGAATTGCCTTCGTGGCTATCTATTTACATTTCTCGTTTCCTGAGTGTGCTCTCCTGATATGGAGCGAGGCGTCTCTTTCTCTCTTCCCGCCACCGTCCAATATCAAAGCTCCCTCCTTCCCGCCAAAACCTCTCCCCCTCTCGCCCCTCGACCGCCGCCTCATCACCCCCACCACCGTGGCGGCGACCTCCGTGGAGCAATCTCCCACCCCGACCTCATGTCCCGTGATGGGTCCCATCCTGACCTCCGCACCTTCTCTCTCCTCCTCAAGTCTGTTCGCTCTCGGAGGCGGGTCCATCGCTCGCTGGCTCGGTGCCAGCTCGAGGCCCAATCAGGGATTCTCAACTCGCTCATCAGTCTCTACTCGAAATGCAATGACTGGGCCGAGGCCGAGAGGATATTTATGGACATGGGTCAGAAAAAGGACTTGGTTTCTTGGAGTTCCGTGATCTCCTGCTCTGCCAATAATCACATGGGAGTTTGAAGCGGTTGAAACTTTCCTTCATATGCTTGAAGATGGTCTTTTCCCTAACTATTATTGTTTCGTGGTGGTTATTCGGCTTGTTCAGTTCCGAAGAATGCATCAATTGGTGATACAATTTTCGGGTCTACAATCAAAAGCGGAAACGTAAATTATGATGTACGTATTGGGTGTGCATTTTAATTGACATGTTTGCAAGGGGTAGTGCTGATTTTGTTTCAGCTCGTAAGGTGTTCGAGAAAAGGCCCCAGAGGAATGTGGTTGCTTGAACTTTGATGATGACAAGATGTACTCTGGTGGGTTGTCCAAGAAAGCTGTTGATTTGTTTCTCGATATGCTTGTGAGTGGGACTGTGGCAGATAGATCCACACTCGAAGCTGTTTTGTCAGCAAGTTAGGAGTTAAAGTTGCAATCGCTGGGGTTGCAGTTGCAATGCCGGGTTATACAGTCTGGATTGGCTTCAGATGTCTTGTTAGATGCGGCTCAGTGGACATGTACGTGAAGTGTGTAGCTAGTGGAATGCTTAATGATTGGAGAAAGGTGTTTGATCGGGTGCAAGATTATAACGTGATGTCTTAGACAGCGATAATCACGGGAAGTATCAAACTCTTTTTGGAAATGATAAAAGGTCCCATGAGGCCAAACCATTTCACATTTGCTAGTGTTCTCAAGGCATGTGGAAGTGCTTGTGATGTAGATATGGGGATACAAATATATACGCTAGCTACAAGATTGGGCTTTGCTGGTGATACTTGCGTGGGTTATTCTCTTATTAGCACATTTTCTCAGTCGCACCACATGGAAGACACTCAGAGAGCTTTTGATACACTATTTGAAAAGAATTGAATTTCTCATAATGCCCTTGGGGATGCCTATGCCAAGAGCTTGGAGTCTAATAAGCCTTTGAACTGCTACATGAAATTGAGGAGAGAGGAATCAGAAGGGGTGCTTCTACATTTGCCAGCCTTTTAGGTGGAGCTGCTGTATCGGCGCTATTGGTGAAAGGGAGCAAATCCATGGGAGATGGTAAAATCAGCGCTGGACTCAAATCAGTGCATTTCCAATGCTTTGATCACTGTGTATTCAAGGTGGGGAAACCTAGAAGCTGCCTTTCAAGTTTTCCATGAGATGAGAGAATTGACCACTATGCATGCGTTGTTGACTTATTGGGTGGATCGGAATCCTTCCCATGAGATTATAAATTCAATGCCTTTCAGGGCAGATACACTAGGCAGGTCTGACGTACATTTTTTGGAGCTTGCCAAGTTCACGGCGATGTTGAACTTGCAAAACAAGCTGCAGCAATGATATTTTACTAGGAACCGGACTGCCCTGCTGCTTATGTTTTGCTATCAAATATTTATGCATCAGCTGGTCTTGGGAAGATGCAGCAGCAATCAGAAAGAAGATGAAACTGAAATATCTTACAAAAGAAGCCAGTTGTAGCTGGATTTAAGTGAAAAATAACGTTCACAAGTAACATACGTGGGTGACACTTCACGCCCAAAGGCACAGGAGATTTATGACAAGACCAATTGGCTAGTTGAATAAAGAAACTGGGTAATGTTCTGACTACTGAATTTGTTCTTCATGATGTGGGGGAGGGACAAAAGGAACAATATTTGCTCCAGAACAGTGAAAAAATTGCTGTTGTTTTTAGCCTTATAAGCACTCCAGTCCAAAATCTATCAGGGTGTTTCAGAATCTCTGCATTTGCAGAGATTGTCATTCTGCGATCAAGTATATCTCCATGGCAACCAGAAGATGTATGGTCCTAAGGGATGCAAACTAGTTCCACCATTTTACTGACTAAACATGCTCATGCAATGACTACTGACGATGATGCTTCTTAAATTGTCTCATTCGTTGCGTAAATTGAATCTCCATTTTAGAGTTTCTCCTTTGTTCCTATGTTACTTGAACTGGGATTCTATTATTTCCCTAGCAAGCCCAACAATGTAAATATCATGTCCTGAAATTTATATAGATTTGGTACTCCTACCATTCGAATACCAAGCAGAAGACCTCAAATGAAGCTTGCAATATCTCAGCAATATGATTCATGGAATTGAAAACAGTCATGCTTTGCCTTTGGATTTTCCTGGAATTTGCAGTTTTTGGAATCTAGATATGTGTTCTGTTCTATCCTGAGTGTTCCCAATATTCAGTCCTGATGCCCCATAATTCATTCATTAGCTAAATATTCTGTATGGTTTTTGTTTTGGAAATTTTGTGTGTAATGCCTTGACTTATAGTTAGTCCACATTTTTGGATGTGGCAATTTCTTGTGCTTTTGCATTGTCAAGTTCAACCTTGCGAGTTCATGCCATATGTTGCTTCAACATTTCCCAGGATGTTGCAGAGTGGATAAATTTAGGAAATTGGTGATTGAGAAGGAACAAGAGCAGCTTTCGTGAGCAAACAACGGTTTGAAACCAAGAGGCATGATCCTTGAGGGGTTCATGCAATGATCAAGCATTCACAAGTATTGCATCGACTTTTTGGTGAGGAAAATGTTTTCTGTCGAATGGGGCATTGTTCTTGCTGTACCTCTTAGCTCCATATTGTTCCTCTGCAAGGCTTCTCCTCATACGGCATTGCACTTGTCAGAGCAGGGAAAGCACTAGGTCTTCGTCACTAGTTTTCACTCAGCAAACGGCTGCATATAATCCGAAGGTAGTGGACTAGAATGCGCACTGTAACTGTCATGTTTCCTAGCAATGTATTTCATCAGCGGTAGCAATCATGACTACTTTCATGTTGGCATACAGTATAGATTTTCCTTTTATCTTAATATGCTCCTTAACTAGTCGCTTAACTAATAATTCACGAGACACTCTTTTGACAATTTCCTTGAAAAATAGTATTTATGTAACTATAGTAGGTATTGACACATGAATGTTTACGAACTAATCGAATATACATTTTCAAGGAACGATTCATTTATGGAGTCCGGCCACATTCATTCCATTTGGGCTTTAACGCAATTGGTGAGATCCAATTCCATGAAGCTCATCAAGCACATTAGCCCTAGCCCAGACAAGGACGCCCATCCACCATCGCCAACTCAAGCTCTCTCTCCATCGCCGGAATTCAGTTACAGGACTGAAAGTTTTCCTTTTTTAATTAAGTC
The DNA here is from genome assembly GCA_017140615.1 of Eucalyptus cladocalyx. Classification (NCBI taxonomy): domain Eukaryota; kingdom Viridiplantae; phylum Streptophyta; class Magnoliopsida; order Myrtales; family Myrtaceae; genus Eucalyptus; species Eucalyptus cladocalyx. The sequence goes on from CM029526.1 coordinate 4,422,075, forward strand.
ATCTTCTCCTCAGCAAGCTCAGCCTCCATAGACGAAGCTCTCGAGCTCAATGGTAGGAATTTGACGATCCGCGGCTCACGCTCATCGCAAGCTCAAGCGTTCTCGCGTTCCAGCCGCCGATATCCTTATTCTCCTTCGCCTCTTACGCGCCTGATGTTGCGCGACGTGGCATCGCGACTCTGTGCTACCGGGTTCGGTCTTCTGGCATTGGCGAGAAATGATTAAGTACCCTGAACGGTTGGATCTTCACAACTCCATGATCCTTACCATCGCATGATTTATCCATTCTTATCAAACCTTCAGGCGGAAGTTATTATAGTGGCAAATGAAGCGGCTGTGGACATTCGAAACGGGTACAGCTCTATTGATTGAACCGGGGCACGTCTATCTACCGCGACTAATAGGAATCTATATGCCTCCTTCAGGGGAAGACATTGTTCTTGTTCTCTCTGTCATGAGGTACGAGGAAGCTTTAAAATGCTATTGATAGAACCGGGGCACGTCTATCTACCGCGACTAATAGGAATCTATATGCCTCCTTCAGGGGAAGACATTGTTCTTGTTCTCTCTGTCATGAGGTACGAGGAAGCTTTCTTAGCTATTGATCCAATGAGTCCAAATGGGTCCTGCACGGTGACAGTTTGATGATATGCCTCGAAGGAATAGCTTCACTCGGAACTGACACGGACTGAAGGACCTGAGTATGAGGAATAACTTTTTTAGTGGAGCCCATTTCTGTTGAGATGCGAAACTGCAGTGCTTTGCAAATGCTTTATCTCGAAGTGAATGGAATTACCAGGAAGGTTTCTTAATTCTCAGGTGAATTCAGAGGTTTGAGAATTTTTTTGTCTCTTGGAGGTAATCTTTTCTCCAGTTTAGTTCCTGCAAGTATCAGTAATCTCTCATGGGGACTTGAAGCTTTGAAATTTAAGAAGCAATAGCTTCGTTGGTAGTTTGCTGGAGCAAACGATGGAGATGAGCATCTTTGATCATTCTGGACTTCAGTGGAAATAGATTCTTGGAGCAAATTCCAGTTGGTTGGAGTGATCTTTTTTCAAGCTAACTGCCCTTGGTTTGAGCAAGTAGAATTTGTCTGGTGAGTGGCCACTTGAGCTCATAGGTTTGCCGAGTCTGTAAGTCGTTGCTTTACAAGAGAGCAAGCATGTTATGTGGTGATGTCCCCGAAGGGTTTAAGTAGTTTGTTTCTCTAATTGTACAGTTCAACGGAAGATGGATCAAAGTTTTGATGCAGTTTTGTGGAAACACGATCTTGAGATGATACTTATGTTCTTGGAAGTTGCTAAGGATTTTCTGAAATGAGTCTCGTAACAATTCCCCTTTTCTATTGCTGCCTAAGCAGAGCCGGAAACCGAGGGGGATAGAATTTGCATTAGAATCAGCTCGATGGAAATCGTCTTTTTCAGATGGGTTCTCTTCGTAAATTGTTGGGATTGCACCCTTACTACAATCGACCGGGGAGGGCATGGGATGGGGGCAATAATGCTATATTGATCCGAACCAAGAATTTATAAAATATCAACTTATACATGAAAAAACAAGCACGATATCTTCACATTTTTTATCCTTCGAAAACTACTTTTTGTCAAATAGAGTTAACCATCAAAATTTCATGAACCACCCGAGCAGCCCCAAGTTTGCTGCACTAAAAAAGGATAACTCTATTCTATCTAAAATTTTTCTTTTTTACATATCTATGAAATTCTGTGCTGGCTCGACTCCAGCACGTAATAGATAAGTATTCTAAATTCCAAACTATTAGCCATCCGTAACACCCAATTTGAAAAGAAAAGGATGAAGGGCAATACAGATGATGTATTTTAAAAAGAAAAGAAAAACAGAAAAAGAAGAGAACAGAAAGCACATCTTCGCCGTCATTGCAATCATCTGGTCTGCGGCTTTGTCAGAAAAAAAAACTACCGGCTGAATTCCTCAACAGCGCTTGTTGCCTTCTTAGAAGCGTTGACGCGAGCTGCCGTTTCAGTGTGTAGCTCCTTCGCCGTCTTCTGCTAAAGCGCTTGCAACTGTCGGCAAGGCGTTGAGCCGACGGACCTCCTATTTGGAGTGGGCCACGTGCCCAAAAGCTTCCCTTTCAGCTGACATTTACAGCCCTGGCTTGAGCCTGGGTTGTTTAGAAATTTGAACGATCAAATGCAGCTTTAGTCTTTTTCAATGCAGCCACCTGGCTCTCCAGACGAACGCACCGACATTGGACACCCTGCAGAGTGCTCCTGTCAAGGCTTTTATGGCGCACCAGGACCCAGAGACACGTTACGCTAGCCAAGCCCAACGCTTGGGCAATTAGCTGGGTCCCATTGCGCTTGCTAATCCTAGTGAGGGGCCTTGGCTGGGCTGCAGCGGCATGGCACCTGCCACGAAAGCGTCTTCCCCTAAGCTTTATGAGTTCAAGGTATGCCCTTTTACAGGAGGGATTCTGGCGCCGGCTTCCTTAAGGGAAGAGACAAAGTCATTTTGTTCTATTCCTTAGCTTGAAGTTTGAAGGAAATGGTCGACACCCAGTTGAATGAAATGACCGATTATTCCCCGCTTCAATGTTAAAGCAACAAGAAAAGTGGCTCATATCTTTATGCATCTGTATGACTTGATTACAAAGGAATCCACCTTGAATCAATGGCAAAGTTTCTTCGGTTGCTCTCATATTTTTCTGTTCTTTGACCTGAAATCTCAGAAAATAATCCTGTCAATGTCCATAAGGCATGAAGACCTTATTGCCCGTTGTGCAAATCAAGATGATTTCCTACTTATTGAACAGGAATGGCCAGAATCAGTGAATTAATTGGTCAGGAAAATCATTTCACCAATAGAAAACACAACACATAATAACTGAGATTCAGCTCTCTTTGGTTCGTTCTTTGATTGAATTACATCATTTCCACAAATGTTATGATTAGGATAACCACAAAGGACATATCCATTGTAAAAAAATACTGAAGATTGATTATCATCAAGGGATCTGCATAAGGCATGTATGCATAACAGGTGCCATTGGCAACTTCATTCTTTCTCTTAATGACTTGACACAGGTTAGGCTTTGGAAAGGTGTGTTGCAAGACACCTTAAGATGGAGTAGCCATAATGCTTTGATGGTGAAAAATAACCACCGCAAGCTAATAAATGCTCTGCGAGATTGCAGTGATCATTGAGTGTAGTAAGGTCTGGACATTGATATTCTTAGTGCATGGCCTCATTATATAACATTTCTTGAGTATAACCCTATGTTTAGTGACCCAGCCTTGCATCTCTACATTCTGTAAATATATGTCATAGGAGAAGAAGTAAGAACAGAATTCTGATGCATGCTAACATGGTTTCATGATGCTATGCCAAAACTAATGTACTATGTGGTAACATGGAGAAAAACTGTTGTTTTGATATTAAGTTGCAAAAATGAAAAGTGGCACACCCAGTCCATGCAAGAAATAGCAGTTGATAACATACGACCTGTGACTAGTTCAATTTGGTATCACCCTGGGTGTTCTGCCTGGAAGCATCTGTTTCTTATCAGCTGTCCTAAAAAGAACTCGCCTTTGACTGCTCTGACCATATGGTACTCTTCATCTTAGCAAGGACGTCAATTCTGATATAGAGGAAGAAAGTAGAAATGTTGCCACTGAGGATTGTGTAGATTGTAATGCAACAATCATTCTTTTAGGGAAGCTACTGACATAATTGGAGCATCTCTGATAGACACCGACTTCTAAAGTATATCAGTTCTTCACTAGAAAATGATGCAAGAAAATATTTCTGTCATTAGAGATGAATCTTTCTGAAAATTCCATCAAAAATCTTATCCCAGTTGCTCTATAAATTTATTACTATAAAAGCGCCTTGGAAAGATTAATTTCAGTCCTCGATATGATATTCCACAATTTAGGGGCTAAAGATCTCTTATATCCTTAGTCATTTACATCATATCCACCAAGTTTTAAGCATGGTTGTGAGATCTCTTTGAGTTGTCTTAACAATATAAAACTGATCATTATCATGGAAGAGGATCCAGGAGCCAGAAGAGATTCATGGAAAAACGTCCCCAATTAAAAGGTGAGTAAAGGACAATTTGGGCGTAAATTGCGTATCGATCCTGCTCACTGAAGAACTGCATATTGACACAGCGATGAACTTAATTTGAGGTCATGTGGCACAGATCGCTCCCCATCATCTTGAACTTTCTCCATCACAGTGATGTAAATACAGGTACAAATTCTATGCAAGATCTCTTTGTTTTTCCTTATATTGAACAAGCTACAATGCTAGATATGAAGTATCTCTGCCTATTCTTTAATTTTGCAACAATTTTCTGCTCTGTGGACAAACCTGTTCTCCCTGGATTTTCCTGGTCATATAATGTCTAGAGCTCTGGGATTCTTTTTTTGTTCTGTTTTCTTACATAATTCTGCAGTTGTTCGAGTAAAGGCAAGGTTAATTGATGTTAATTCAACATGTTCAACGGTTAGCACAGTAACAGACTAAGAACTTTCACAAGAACTGATAAGTTCTGGGAATATTAGGGAGTGCTTGTACTTTTTAAGCTCATTTCTCTGCCTGACTGTTACTCATATCGATTGAAATTTTTAGTTTGTCAGTGAGCTGTGAGGAATACATTTTTTCACAAAGGCCATTTTAGAATTTATCTGAAGATGATGAAACAATGTGCTCAGCAAAATGATGAATAAAGGTTACAAACTAACCTTCTCAGTGGTTTGTGTATGATATCATGTGCAGCATAAACCTTAATTGAAAGACAGCTGAAACATGTCTCCAAATTATCTGCTGTAACAATGCTATGTCACTGGAGACAAATCATAAAATCTTAAGTTTATACTCGATATTGAGTTTCATTTCCTTTTGGAGATAGAGATCTTTCAAATAAATTGGGACATTGCCTGTTCAAAATGCCATCAGAATAAGCAAGGAAAAGAGTGTTGCTATTTATTGATGATATCTATACACAACACCTATGTTTTAATACAATTCTAATCATTAAGAGATTATTTCTTTTTAAGTGTTCACTTAAGAGGGCGTGACTGGTGATGATAACTCCTAGTAACGCGGATTTAAACTTCAATCTCATCTTGTCAGTCATGCATTGGCTTTGGAAAAGAACAGTTACCATTCTAAGGCAATAGGATATGAGATCCTTGGACATGACAAAAATTCATCGGCTACAAAACAATTCGTGTACAGGTGATGTCCTCTCTTCTCTGTGTTGTGCTCTTGGTCGAATCAAAGGATGTCTACAATTGTTTGCGTCATCATGCGCTTTCGCGGAATTGCGTGTTCTTTGCTACTTGCAAGTTCTTGAAGGTGAAAAATAGAAAGGAGCAATAATTCGTTGCTTGTTGAATAAATCCACTGATTTGTTCTTCATGGGTATAAACAAATGTCGAGAATGGAAAAAATTTCTCCTTCTTGTCTGCAATCATTGCTTATATTTCTGCGACGCTCAAATAGATTAAAATCATAATGCAATAATCTATAGAAATGTAATTATCACAGACTGAAATACCATGAGAATTCACGTACAACTAGAGTAGAATATAGGCTAGCATACTGACTCATTGAATGCGCAGGTATCTTTTTTGGTTTTGCACTGTCTGTTGACTAAAGATCCGAGAAGCTAACCATAGCAAATTATGAGCTGCCCCACTGGGCTAAAGATGAAGAGCACATCAACGTGTTTTTCATATCCTCATCACTACTCACCACAAAGTCATCTCCTCAAAATCCAATCAAACTATAAAAGCTTATTGTATTTATTCCCCTGTTGCAATCAAAAATAGGAGACCTTTTATTTGGTCTCAAAGCAAAATCTAATGGACTAAAAAGAGAGAAAATAATTCTTTTTTAAAAAAAAGGAGAAGATGAGGGATCATTAATAAAGTAAATGGGGTCAACCAGCTTTCCCGATAAACGCAAAAAGTCTCGAGCAACAAAAAAAAAAAGGAGGAGGGGGGGGGGGGGGGGGGACTTCCTAATTTTAAATGTCTCTGCTTCCCAGTCTATAATATCCTTTTCAAGATTCTGAACCTGAAGATTTGTTGGATCCAGTATGGCTTTGTCAAGCCGAAATTGCTCGATTGTAAGAATTGAAATGGTTGACTTGGGATTGACTTGTGTCACCCCTCGAACCGCATTGGTTATCTAATGGCTGAGCTTTAGCACGTTGTCTACCGTGTCCTAGGCACGATGCTTCTAATGATAAACACACTTACCAAATTTGCTACAGATTTACTGCTTGAGCCACCACGCCTCAAATATGCTTAAGACTTAAAAGGGGTAAGATAGCCTCTAACTATCGCTTTGGTGAGTGGTCAATGTATTTGTATAGTCTAATATAGTAAATGTTGTTGAAAAGTTTCTAAGAATGGATTGATAAGGATTTACTAATCGTCTTACATAAATGAGGAAATAGCCTATTTGATTAAGGTAATATTTTGGTTACATTCTAATAGGAACATATATATAAAGTCCTTTTTTCTGTTCAATTCACATAATGCATTTTGTATATAAAGTATAGTCCTTATTTTCAGAATGCGTGGAAGGTCGGGAACAGGAAGGGGCAGGTGAGGAGCAGCATTGGGAAGAAGAAGAGGAAATTAGGGGGTGGAATTGAGAAGGGTTGTGGGTGGGAAGAAGAAACTCATGGTTTTGGGTTCTGAGGTTGGTGAATTGGGTGAGGTAATGTGTTGGGATTTTAGCCTCTGTGTTCACCATTGTTTATACTTTCTTACGTTGCTTTTGCAAATGGTCATCATGTGCTGAGTCTCGACAAAGTAGTATTAGTAAGCATCTTTCTCTCGCCACTCTCTTTGTTTATGTGGTTTCATAACATTTGCTTTTATTGATATCTTAAAAATATTTATCTTGTGATACGTATTTTTTAACATTTGTAATTACCAAGTACATGCAAATGCAACATCTGGTTGACATTATGTAAAAGTTTAGGAAGTATTAATGCCTCACTCCTATGCTTAAACGGTCAAGAGAAAATGAGTGATCAATGTAGTGACTCCCTCTAAACGTTACTATAATAATTTCCATGTCCACTATGGAGTGTTTGATTTAGAGGCACGGTTATTTTGCACCACTTGGCCTGAAAGTGTACGGTTGACAAAGCCTGTCACTACAGTCTCACCAAGATGCTAGTTAAAAAATCTCACTCGTTTAGAGGTTTGCCTATGACGAAAATTGCGATTATGACCTTGTAAAAGATAAGTGTCTCTGTTATCATTATGCCAATTACTCCGATGGCAAAATACTATTTATTATAAAAATAAGATCATTATCGTAATTATGAATAAAGCTAGTCATTTATATAAACAGTGTAATATTCATATGGATAAGTTATTGATCATGTAAAATACATTAAATTAAGATTTCGTTTATTTCGTGAAAAATGAATGATTGTAAAATATCTTCTTGAAAAATAATTGTTTATATACTTGCGAAACCGAAATGTATAGATATACATTATTAACAAAAATGAATATTTTTTATTAAATTTTCTTTTCAAGGGATATAATTATTTTCGTCATTTTATTTAGGTGCGATACGATGAGACCACGTTGATGGTCGGATCCGGGCAAGTTGCTTCGGAGAAAAAGGTCCCGCTCAAAGTTCTGGAAACAAAAGAAAGAAAAAACACCGCCATTAGCTCTACGCCTCTCATCATCTCCATCCACCCTTCATTCTGCTACCGGGAAACGCACTGTGCAGTGTGCACAGAGCTGTAATCGACTGCTCTCTCTCTCTTCTCTCTCGCTCGAGCTGATGTTGACGAGCCCTCGACCTCCCGCTTTCTTTCTCCACTCGCAGCGCTCCGCCACGTTCTCTTCCCCCAAGTCGTCCCCTTTGCTGGCTTCGAGTGAACCGTCGGGAATCGGATTGAGGGCGCCATCTCTTCACGTGCAATGCCGCCGCGTCATCTCGTCACCTAACGTCGAGTTCGAACCGGGTGAGTGGCTCTCAGAGACAATTCATCAAACGGTTGATGTCCTTGAACGCAATTTGAAATATTTGATCGAACTCCTCGTTAAAAGTCTTGCCTTTTCAGGGGCGTTGGATGTGTTATTCAAGAACTCGGGCTCAACGAGAGACAGACCGAATCTCTCTTGACCAGGGACCCGGATTTGAGGCTGAAGTCTATCCGTTCGTTGGGGGCTCGCGTCGCCTCTTTGAAATCGGTCGGAATCAGTGGCCTTGAGCTCTGCCATTTGGTTGCGAAATGCCCTTCTGTGTTGGCAGCAGGTGAAATCGATCCCTTTCTACTCTTCGTGCGCGACCAATTAGATGGAAAGGTTGACCCAATGCAGCTTAAGCGTCTCTTTATGTCAACTGAGCCGTGATTCCTGGCTGGATTTGAGGAAAAGGTTAATTTGCTGACTGACAGTGGGATTCCTAGAGAAAAGATTGTTCATGTTCTCAACAATGTGAATTTAACGAAGGCTTTGTCTCTTAAGCCGTTTGAAGAAATTGAAAGGCTCCTTAATTTCTTGAGCCGCTATGGTGGGGTTGATTTGATCGTGAGGCATCCCCCCATTCTTAACTTCAATATGAATACCCAATTGATTCCGAGAGTGGAGTTTCTTCTAGAACATAGCGGAGGAGATGCGGATGCAACTGGGGCAGTGTTGCGCAAACTGCCTACCTTTCTGAAATATCGTGTGGAACACTTGGAAAGCCATGTAGAGTTCTTGAGTCATTTGCGGGATTAGATGATCAAGAAATATTCAGGATCATTCTTGTGTTTCCTAACATTGTTAGTGCGAGCAGGGAGAGGAAATTGCGTCCCAGAATTAGTTTTCTCAAAGAATGTGGACTCAACTCCAATGAGATTTTCAAGTTCTTGACAAAAGCCCCTTTGTTTTGGGTCTATCTTTTGAGGGCAACATTGCTTATAAGCTGGGTTTTTTGGTGAAGATTGGTTACAAGTACAGAACGAAGGAATTCGCGGTTGCAATAGGCGCTGTGACTAGGACAAGTTATGAGAATATGCAGAAGGTGATTGAGCTCTTCTTGAGTTATGGGTTTTCTTGCGAAGACATGCTTCTCATGAGTAAGAAGCATCCTCAAATACTTCAATACAATCCTGATTCTCTGGCAGAGAAAGTGGAATATTTGGTGGGGGAGATGGGACGCAACCTTGACAAGCTATTGGATTTCCCTGCATTTCTTGGTTACAAACTCGATAGTAGAATTAAGCATAGGTACGAGGTGAAGAAGAAGATTATAGGTGAAGGAATGTCGATCAACAAGCTGCTCAGTGTTTTGTCTACGAGATTTGCGAAGAAGAAGCTAGAAAAGTTGGCGCACAAAGCCTAAAAATTAAGGGTTACTAAGTTTCATAAGCAGAAGTAGATGGCAAAATTGACGAAAATTGTTTAGTCACTGAGTTTTCTCAAAGCTTGAGGGCTTTTGCTTTCTTTCAGGTGAAATTCTGGCTTGATTTCCTTAGGTGAAGATAGAGAGTCATTTTTTTCATCCCTAAACCTGCAAAGCCATTATGAAGTTTGAAGAAAATGGTCGATACCCAGTTGAATGAAATGACTGAGTATGCTCCATTTTATGGTAAAAGCGACAAGAAAAGTGGCTGATCTTTGTATTTGTGTAACTGTCAATTACAAAGGAATCCACCCTAAGTTGATAGCAATGCTTCTTTGCTCTCACATTTTTCTGTTCTTATTCCTGAAATGTTGAAAAATGTGATCTGACATTGAAAATAATCTAGTCAATGTGCATGAGGCATCAAGATGTGGTTGCCCTTGTTATGCAATCCAGATAAACTTCCTAAGTGGGATGGTCAGAATCAATGAGTCAACATAGGCATCTATGATCAAGAAAGTCTTTTCACCAATAGAAACAACATATAATTGAGTGTTAATTGTAGTTCTCTCCATTTTGTTCTTTGATTAAATTACTTCCTGTAAAATATATGACTGTGAGTTCAGGATTACCTCACAGGGCATTTTCATTGGGAACAAAGCTGAGGATCAATTATCCTCAAGAGATCTGTAAAGGCATGGCATTTATGCATGATAGGTTCCACTAGCAACTCTCTTCTTTCTCCTGTGCGACCTTACGCAGGTTAGTCTTTGAAATGGCAAATTGAAAGACACCTTACGATGAAGTAACCATACTGCGATGGTGGAATATGACCTTGGGGAGGTAAAAATTCTTATACCCACAAAATCACAGTGATTACTGAATGCTGCAAACTCATCATATTCAGGGATGGACATTGATATTCCCAGCACGTGGTCTCATTCTTCTGCATTTCTATCCTATATTTGGTAATCCTGCATTGCATTTCTACATTCTATAAATAGATGTCATTGCAGGAGAAATAAGAACAAAATTTTCTCATGCATGGTGACATGGTTTCATGATTAAGCGTCAAAACTGATGTACTATGGAGAAAAACTAATTTTGAATCTTACGAATTTTCTGTGAGAGTGAACTGGAAATAAAGTGAAATTTTTTCTTTACCCAACTCCTTTTTTCTCTTTCCTCCCTCTCCCAAACAAAGCATTAAAATAGTATCACAAAGATCAGGTCCTGCTCAGATTGTGGGGTGAATCCTCTTGTGCCCATATAATGAGTCCTCATGCTAGCCTTTTTCTACTCTAATCGTATATGAATTTTCAACTGTATTTCAGTCTGTGATATTTGTATTTCCACAGATGATTGGATCGTGATTTTAATCTATTTGAGAGTCGAAAACAAATAAGAAATCACTACAAACAAAGGACAAATCAGCGAACTTATCTAACAGGTGACCAAAATTATCGTTCCATATGAAAGAACGAGTCACTGGACTTATAAAATACAGTTTCAAGGTATTGCGGTGAAGAAGGAAGTTGGAGAAGAAGAAGGGAGGAGGGAAAGAACGAAGTAGAAAATAAGAAGGATTGTGTATCAGAAGGAATTGTGCTTGTGTGTTGATGGAATGTGGAACGAACAATCAAGTGGACAAGAGTGGAAGAAAGGTGGAGATAGCCGAGAAAGAAAGATCAGATGTGAAGAAAACTTATTTTGAAAGTTTGATGGGTGTAAATTTGCTGATTGACAGTGGGATTCCTAGAGAAAAGATTGTTCATGTTCTCAACAATGTGAATTTAATGAAGGCTTCGTCTCATAAGCCGTCTGAAGAAATTGAAAGGCTCATTAATTTCTTGAGCTGCTATGGTGGGGTTGATTTGATTGTGAGGCATATTCTCATTCTTAACTTCGACATGGATAGCTAATTGATTGCGAGAGTAGAGTTTCTCCTAGAGTTTAGCAGAGGAGATGAGGATGCCACCGGGGGCAATGTTCAGGATCATTCTTGTGTTTCCTAACATTGTCAGCGCGAGCAAGGAGAGGAATCTCAAAGAATGTGGACTCAACTCCAATGAGATTTTTGAGTTCTTGACAAAAGCCCCTTTGTTTTTGGGTCTATATTTTGAGGGGAACATTACTTATAAGCTAGGGTTTTTGGTGAAAATTGTTTACAGCTACAGAACGAAGGAATTTGCAGTTGCAATAGGTGCCATGACTAGGACAAGTTGTGAGAATATGCAGAAGGGGATTGAGCTCTTCTTGAATTATGGGTTTTCTTGTGAAGACGTGCTTCTCATGAGTAAGAAGCATCCTCAGATACTTCAATACAATCCTGATTCTCTGGAGGAAAAAGTGGAATATTTGGTGGGGGAGATGGGATGTGACCTTGATGACTTATTGAATTTCCCTGCATTTCTTGGTTACAAACTCGACAGTAGAATCAAGCATAGGTACGAGGTGAAGAAGAAGATTATAGGTGAAGGGATGTCGATCAACAAGCTGCTCAATGTTTCGTCTGAGAAATTTGCAAAGAAGAAGGTAGAAAAGTTGGTGCACAAAGCCTAAAAATTAGGGGTTGCTCAATTTCATCAGCAGAAGTTTATGGCAAAATTGATGGAAATTGTATAGTTACTGAGTTTTCTCAAAGCTTCATCTGTTGAAGGCTTTTGCTTTTTTCAGGCGAAATTCTGGCTTGACTTCCTTAGGTGAAGATAGAAAGTCATATTTTTCATCCCTAAACCCGCAAAGCCATTGTTAAGTTCGAAGAAAATGGTTGGTAGGTACCCAGTTAAATGAAATGATTGAGTATGCTTCATTTTAAGGTTAAAGCAACAAGAAAAGTGGCTGATCTTTGTATATGTGTAACTGTCATTTACAAAGGAATCCACCTTGAGTTGATAGCAAAATATTTTTGGTTCCTCTCACATTTTTCTGTTCTTAGTCCTGAAATCTTTAAAAACGTGATCTGATGTTGAAAATAATCTTGTCAATGTGCATGAGGCATCAAGACATGGTTGCCCTTGTTATGCAATAGATTTCCTAACCGGGATGGTCAAAATCACTAAGTTAACTTGATTGCAAGGCATCTATGATCAGGATGGTCATTTCACCTGTAGAAATTGCAACAAATAATTGAGTGTTAATTCTGTTTTCTCTGGTTCGTTCTTTGATTAAATTACATTCCGTAATTTACGACTGTTAGTTCAGGATTATCTCACAGGACATTATGATCATCAACAAAACCGGGATCTATTATCCTCAAGAAATCTGCAAAGGTGTGGCATTTATGCATAATAGGTGCCATTGGCAACTTCATTCTTTCTCCCATGCAACATCAGGTTACACTTTGGAATGGTGAAGTCCAAGACACCTTAAGATCAATAGCCATACTGCTTCGATGGTGGAATATAACCATGGCAAGGTAAGAATTCCTATATCTGCGAGATTGTAGTAATCATTGAGTTATGCAAATTCATCATATTCAGGTCTGAACATTGGTATTCTTAATATGTGGCCTCATTCTATGGCGTTTCTTAAGTTTTATCCTATGTTTGGTAATCCTGCATTGAATTTCCACATTCTATAAATGAATGTCAATGGAGAAGAAATATTAACAAACTATTCCCATAGATGCTGACAAGGTTTGATGGTATCAAGTCAAAACTAATATATTATTTCCTGATGTGAACAAAAACTAATTTTGAAAAGTTTGAATTGTCCGTGAGAGTGAATTGGAGGAAAAAGGCAAAAATTTTCTTCACCCACCTCCTTTTTCCTCTTTCCTCCCTCTCCCAAACAAAGCATTAAAATAGTATCAAAAGATCATGACCCGCTCATGTGTAAAAGTGTCAAATTGATCAGATAATTTACTTGAAATTTCCGGATAATAGATGGGGTGTTAATCCTTTTATGCTCATGGCACTGTGACTAGGACAAGTTGTGACAATATGCAGAAGGTGATTGAGCTCTTCTAGAGTTATGAGTTTTCCTATGAAGACGTGCTTCTCATGAGTAAGAAGCATCCTCAGATACTTCAATGCAATCCTGATTCTCTGGAGGATTAAGTGCAGTATTTGGTAGGGTGGATCGGACACAGCCTTGACGAGCAATTAGATTTCCCTGCATTCCTTGATCATAAACTCAACAGTGGAATTAAGCACAGGTGCGAGGGGAAGAAGAAGATTATAGGTGAGGTGCAGGAATGTCACTCAACAAGCTGCTATGTGTTTCATCTGAGAGATTTGCAGAGAAGCTAGAAGAGCTGGCCCACAAAGCCTAGAAAGTAAAAGGTTGCTAAGTTTCATCCGCAGAAGTTCATGGCCAAAGTGATGGAAATTGTACTGAATTTTCTCAAAGCTTTACAATTTCAAGGTTTTGCTGTTTTATTTTCTCCCAGGGTAAAATTCTGGCTGGGACTTCCGTAGGTGAAGATAGGAAGTCATTATTTCATCCCTAAACTTGCAAAGCCATCATGAAGTTTGAAAAAAATGGTCGATACCCAGTTGAATGAAATGACTGAGTATTCTCAATTTGAATGTTAAGCAACAAGAAAAATGGCTCATCGTTGTATTTGTGTAATTGTTGATTCTAATGGAATCCACCGTTTAATTGATGGCAATATTTCTTTGGTTGTTCTCACATTTTTCTGTTCCTAGTCCTGAAATCTTGAAAAATGTGATTCGAAACTGAAGAGAATCTTGTCAATGTGCATGAGGCGTCAAGACATGGTTGCCTTTGTTATGCAATTCAGGATAGACTTCCTACTTATTGAACAGGGATGGCCAGAATCAGTGAGTTAACTTGATTGAAAGGAATCATTGATCAAGAGTCATTTCACCAATAGAAACTACAATATAAAAGTGTTAATACAGTTCTCTCCGATCTGTTATTTGATTAAATTACATTATTTCCATAAACGTTACAACTGTGATTTCAGGATTACCTCTGGACATATCATCATCAACAACACTGAGAATCAATTATCCTCAAGATATCTTCAAAGGCGTGGCATTTATACATAATAGATACCATTGGCAAGTCCATTCTTTCTCCTATGCGACTTCAACACAGGTTAGTCTTTGGATTAACGAATTGAAAGACGCCTTAAGTTGAAGTAGCCATACTGCTTGGTGGTGGAATATAACCATGCAAGGTAAGAAATCCGGTATCAGTGAGATTGCAACGATAACTGAGTTATGCAAACTCATCATATGCAGTTTTGCACATTGATATTCTTAGTGCGTGACCTCAGTCCACTGCATTTGTTAAGAATTATCCTATATTTGGTAATCCTGAATTGCATGTCCTGGGAGAAGAAATAAGAAAAAAAATATATTCTGATACATGCTGACATGGTCTCGTGGTGTTGCGTCAAGACTGATATACTATGTATTGACATGAAGAAAAATTAATTTAGAAAAGTTTGAATGTTCTGCCAGAGTGAATTGGAGGAAAAAGGAAAAAAATTTCTTCACCCACCTCCTTTTTCCTCTTTCCTGCCTCTCCCAAACGAAGCATTAAAATAGTATCAAAAGATCACGCCCCGGTAAAGTGTAGAAGTGCCAAATTAACCAGATAACTTTCTTGAAATTTCCAGATAACATATGGGGTGTGAATCCTTTTATGCCCATTCAGTGAGTCCTTACGCTAACCTATTTTCTACTTTAACTGTATACAAATTCTCCTTTTATTTTACTCTGTCCTAGTTATATTTTTGCAGATGATTGTATCGCAAGTGTCGAAAAAACATAAGAAATCACTTCAAATAAGAACAGATCATTGAACTTATAGAACAAGCAACGGAGTTATTGTTGCACACGAACAAACACACTAGTGGATCTATGTAACACGGTTTCGTGGTACTGTATCAAAATTGATGTGCTACGTTATGACATGGAGAAGAAGTTGTTTTGAGGTAGGCTAGTTTTTGTTTTTGATCTTGTTCCTTGAAACTATATATCAATTTTCTTATGATTGTGACTTGAGCGGTGAAGGAGGGAGTTGGAGAAGAAGGGAGAAGGAAACAAATGAAGAAGAAAATAAGAAAAAAGATGGTAGTAAGAGAGAGATTTGTTTGCTGATGGGATGTGGACCCAACAACTTCGTGGAGAAGAAAAATCAATCAAATGTTGTTCCTCGAAACTATATGTCAATTTTGTTATGATTGTGACTCAAACGGTGAAGGAGGGAGTTGGAGAAGAAGGGAGAAGGAAACAAATGAAGAAGAAAATAAGAAAAAAGATGATAGTGATGGAGAGAGAGAGAGAGAGATTTGTTTGTTGATGGGATGTTGACCCAACAATTTCTTGGAGAAGAAAAATCAATCAAATGTATTGAACGACGTTCAGAAATTTTTACGTAGGTGATTACGGGGGGTCTCAATCACGGTTAGTCGCCGCACCGTGCCCGTTACTCCACTAATAATGTTAACTTTAGCTTTAATTTCTTGACCTGATCTGTTGATTGACTTGGTCTTTCCTATAGGAGAAGGCAACTCCAAAGTCTCCAATTGAACAAGGTTCATCCAATCTCTTTTCAATCTTTTCATATGGTGCCATCTCCACATACCCCAAGTAGTTCTTTAACAATTTCACTTTGCCCAAAGACAAATAGAGACTTGATTAATGCTTTTAGCTTCGCCGATGTCTTGGTAGTGTTGTCGCTCCTCCTTGTTCTGTTGCATGTGATGACTAGCAATGCGGCTCTGAGTAATTCGTAGTATGTCGCTTCATCCTGTGGCGACATTCCCAATATAAGGTACTCATTTTGATTGAAGAATGAATCGAAGAGGTGTAGTGAGTAGGAGAATGAGCTGGCTTGTGAAGATAATTGCACAATTTTATACTTGTGTGATGACCGATACTACGTGCAATCTATCAATTATTCCATCCACCAAATTAGGTTAGTAAACTACTTGTCTCTGCCTTGTCATTCATGGGTGGTGTATAACTTCAAGCACCGTATTGACCAAACAACCCCGTGATGGTCTATTGGTCATTGTGAACTGCTTGAAGCCAATTAGCTCTCCATTCTACATCACCACGGGTCCATGTTTTGAGCGGGTGTAATCTTCCAACACATTATTGAATTGGAACTTGTATTTTTTCGAACTTATTAATGACTGATGTACACACTATATAGCATCACTTTAATAAAATAGAGTTCTTCTAATTATGCCAAATTGTTGAACACGCTATAAGATTCTCTTCAAAGATGGTGGGGGAACATGTTATAAGAAATAAAGTTTGTGTATTAGAAGAAAGTGACGGGGGAGAGAGATGGATTTGTTTGTTGACGGAATGTGGAGCCAACGATCATGTGAAGAGAGTTTCGGAAGAAACTTTTGAATTTTCAATGGGTGTAAAATTTCCAAGGGTTGGACGTGACTCCACTAATAACGGAACTTTAGTTTGGGTCCCCTTTTTAATTTCTTGACTTGCATGCTTTTGTTACGTTGATTGACTTGGGCATTTCTATCGTTCGAAGCAACTCCTAAGTCTCCAATTTAACGAGGTTCATCCAATCCTTTTTCACTCATTTAATGTTGGGCCTCCTTCTGTCCACACAAACCAACCAATTCTTTACCAATTTTTCTTTGGGAAAATGTCACAAATGGTCCTTATACTTTTTCTTAATATGCAATTTCGTCCATGAACTTTCAATCGGTTCAATTTGGTCTATGAACTATTGATAAATGTCCGATTAGTCCCTGAACTTTCGATCGGCTCAATTTGGTTCTTGAACTATTGATAAATATCCGATCTAGTCCTTCATTACTGTTTTTCCTTTTTTTGCTTATTCTCTATTCCCTCTGCCGGCATCTGGCGAGGGTCGCCGTCGCTAGCGTCGGGCAAGGGGCAGAAGAAGAAGAAGAAGAAGAAGAAGAAGAAGAAGAAGAAGAACAGTAATTAAGGGCGAGGGAGCCCCTTGCCCGACGCTAGCGACGGCGACCCTCGCCAGATGCCGGCAGAGGGAATAGAGAATAAGCAAAAAAAGGAAAAACAGTAATGAAGGACTAGATCGGATATTTATCAATAGTTCAAGAACCAAAATCGAGCCGATCGAAAGTTCGCGACTAGATTGGATATTTATCAATAGTTCAGGGACCATATTGAGCGAAAAAAAAAGTAATTAAGAGCCGATCGAAAGTTCGGGGACTAGATTGGATATTTATCAATAGTTCGGGGATCATATTGAGCCGAAAAACAGAATTAAGGACTAGATTGGACATTTATTAATGGTTTAGGGACCAAATTGAGCCGATCGAAAGTTCGGACTAGATTGGATATTTATCAATAGTTCGGACCATATTGAGCCGAAAAACAGTAATTAAGAGCCGATCGAAAGTTCAAGGACTAGATTGGATATTTATCAATAGTTCAGGGACCATATTGAGCCGAAAAACAGTAATTAAGGCCTAGATTGGACATTTATTAATGGTTTAAGGACCAAATTGAGCCGATCGAAAGTTCAGGGACTAGATTGGATATTTATCAATAGTTCAGGGACCATATTGAGCCGAAAAACAGTAATTAAGAGTTGATCGAAAGTTCAGGGACTAGATTGGATATTTATCAATAGTTCAGGGACCATATTGAGCCGAAAAACAGTAATTAAGGACTAGATTGGACATTTATTAATGGTTTAGGGACCAAATTGAGCCGATCGAAAGTTCAGGGACTAGATTGGATATTTATCAATAGTTTAGGGACCATATTGAGCCGAAAAACAGTAATTAAGAGCCGATCGAAAGTTCAGGGACTAGATTGGATATTTATCAATAGTTCATGGACCATATTGAGCCGAAAAACAGTAATTAAGGACTAGATTGGACATTTATTAATGGTTTAGGGACCAAATTGAGCCCGATCGAAAGTTCAGAACTAGATTGGATATTTATCAATAGTTCAGGGACCATATTAAGCCGAAAAACAGTAATTAAGGACTAGATTGGACATTTATTAATGGTTTAGGGACCAAATTGAGCCGATCGAAAGTTCAGGGACTAGATTTGATATTTATCAATAGTTCAGGGACCATATTGAGCCGAAAAACAGAAGAAGAAGAAGAAGAAGAAGAAGAAGAAGGAAAAACAGTAATTAAGGATTAGATTGGACATTTATTAATGGTTTAGGGACCAAATTGAGCCGATCGAAAGTTCAGGGACTAGATTGGATATTTATCAATAGTTCAGGGACCATATTGAGCCGAAAAACAGTAATTAAGGACTAGATTGGACATTTATTAATGGTTTAGGGACCAAATTGAGCCGATCGAAAGTTCAGGGACTAGATTGGATATTTATCAATAGTTCAGGGACCATATTGAGCCGATCGAAAATTCAGGGATAAAATTGCACATTAAGTAGAAGTATATGGACCATTTGTGACATTTTCCCTTTCTCTTTTCCCAAAGACAATGGGAGACATAATTAATACTCTCAACTCCATGAATATCTCTCTAGTATTGCTGGTCTTTCTTGTTCTATTTGCAAGCAATGTAATGCATGAATTTGCATTATTTTTTTCAATCTGAAGATTCAAAACTTGCTGGATGGGAATGTTTTCTTGGCTATGCATTGCCCATAGGCTAAAAATTTAGGGGTCCACCATAGCAATGAGCCACATCAACATGGTGTTCATATCCTCATCACCCCTCACCACAAAGTTTTCTCCTAAAAATCCAATCCAACTTAAAAGTTTGTTGTTGTTGTTGTTGTTTCTTCTCCCGTTGCAATCAAACATAGGAGACCCCTTATTTGGTGCCAAAGCAAAATCTAACGGACGAAAGAGAGAGCAAGAAAACACAAAAACAAAAAGGTGAAGGGAAGGGATCATTAACAAAGTAAATGGGCATCAGCCAGCTTTTGTTGATTAAGGGGCTCAATAAACTCAACAAGTAAAAAGTTAGAACAAAAGAGGGAAGCTCCCCTAATTTCAAACGTCTTTGCTTCCCAATCTATAATATTCTTTTTCAAGTTCCTAAACCTAAAGATTTGTTGGGTCCAATATGGCTTTGTCAAGCCAGAGCTTGTTTCATTGTATGCGTTGAAATAATGAACGACCTTGTTCAGCCTCTCCTGCAGTGAAGTTTCCAAGATGACCTGTCCCTTTCAAACGAAGAGTGATATGAAAGGTTGTGGCGACTCAAGACTTTTCCTCGCAATTCCAAACCCGTGTGCCTCATGTCATTGGTCTTTCTTGCCGTGCTATTGGGGACACTAATGTCCCGAATTAACGACCTTGTTTAGCCTCTCATGCACTGAAGTTTCCAAGATGACCTGTCCCTTTCAAACGAAGAGTGATACGAAAGGTTGTGACGACTCTAGACTTTTCCTTGCAATTCTAGATCCGTGTGCCTCATGTCATTGGTCTTTCTTGCCGTGCTACTAGGGATACTAATGCCTTGAATGAACGACCTTGTTCAACCTCTCCTGCAGTGAAGTTTCCAAGATGACCTATCCCTTTCAAACAAAGAGTGATATGAAAGGTTGTGGCGACTCTAGACTTTTCCTCGCAATTCCAAACCCGTGTGCCTCGTGTCATTGGTCTTTCTTGTTGTGCTACTGGGGACACTAATGCCTCTTCGAAGTGACGAATGAACGACCCTGTTCAGCCTCTCCTGCAGTGAAGTTTCCAAGATGACTTGTCCCTTTCAAACGAAGAGTCATATGAAAGGTTGTGGCGACTCTAGACTTTTCCTCGCAATTCCAGACCCGTGTGCCTCGTGTCATTGGTCTTTCTTGCCGTGCTACTGGGGACACTAATGCCTCTTCGAAGGGACGAATGAACGACCCTATTTAGCCTCTCCTGCAGTGAAGTTTCCAAGATGACCTGTCCCTTTCAAACGAAGAGTGATATGAAAGGTTGTGGCAACTCTAGACTTTTGCTCGCAATTCCAGACCCATGTGCCTCGTGTCATTGGTCTTTCTTGCTGTGCTACTAGGGACACTAATGCCTCTTTGAAGCGACGAATGAATGACCCTGTTCAGCCTCTCTTGCAGTGAAGTTTCCAAGATGACATGTTCCTTTCAAACGAAGAGTAATATAAAAGGTTGTGGCGACTCTAGAATTTTCCTCGCAATTCCAGATCCATGTGCCTCGTTTACTGGTCTTTCTTGCCGTGCTACTAGGGACACTAATGCCTCTCCGAAGCGACAAATGAACGACCCTGTTCAGCCTCTCCTACAATGAAGTTTCCAAGATGACCTGTCCTTTTCAAACGAAGAGTGATGTGAAAGGTTGTGGCAACTCAAGACTTGAGTTAGCGCGTGAAAATAATCATACGAACTACTTTTTCACATCCATCTATAAAAATAATGACACCATCAATTTTGGTGATATCCACATGTTCGACGTGGGATGGCAAAGGGCCAATTGCTCTTCCCTCCCTAGTTATTCATTAACGAACTTGAACTTTAGTTACTAGAGTTTCATGTTTCTGGTAAATTCAATGGTCTTTGTGAAGTGCTGAAGACCCGTTGCTTTCTCCTTTATATATCGAAGGAGCATACTCCTAGGACGTATCGTCTAAGATATCTAAAATGGATGGGTATTCATGGGCTGTGATGGATGAAAACTCATCGGTTATTGAGGAATCTGGCACCATCACCCATGACGACATAGGCATGTCATGATTGTATGCTTGCACCGAACAAGCAACTCCCTAACGCGATGGCCACCGGTTTTTTCCTTAACTACTCACAACCCGTATCGCAGAAGAAAATATCTGGCTTGTGCTTCTTTGGTTTGGCCATAAGATAATTGCAGTAGGGAGATTAACTTTACACCTTTTACATTTTACAAGATATCTAAATATCTATAACGTTACTTAATCTAATATCTAAATATCTATAACGTTACTTAATCTAATTCTACGGTGCGCTTAGTTTTAATTTTTTAAACTCTAAATACCTTAAATTTTCATGGCATACAAACATTGACACGTAATTTCATATGTAATCATTTCATGATTTTTCTTAAATTATTCGAGTAGTACTTTAATTTTTGATGGGAAGGTTACTTCTCAAAAATTTCTGAGGTTTTTCTTTAAGGCGCTCCCATAAGAGTCATAAGTTGAGGGAAGTAAAGCACCAAAAATAAAGTCGGACGGGAATCCTCTACGGAGTTGTGCTTCCAAGTGGGCTAATATATGTCCTGCAATTGATGAAAGAGCACGGAATCTACAATTACATCACTCAATCTCTAGGGTCTAGTCTTTAAAATAAGGGTTGTGTATTCAGGTTGCTTCCTTATCCCATCACTTGGATGGTCGTTATTTCTTTGGGTAAACTCATCAAGGGGTTTTTGAATGACTTATCAAAAGATCCCACGTGTTAAAGCAACTAGACTAACTTGATGATCAAGCCATTGGGAAATTGAACATACTTGTCGATATTAAATCTTAGATTAGACATCACTTAAATCTCATCTAATTGACAGCTAAAGAGGTGCCTCCATTAACTAAATGGTCCAGTGTGCATTGATACTCAGATTGGCTTTACCACTGTAGATTATGAGATCACTATAGATCACTAAATATTGTCAGAGTGTCTAGAGTTTTCAGTTTTGGACATTTGTCCATGCACATTGCCAGTTGTCACCTCCGGACGTATTCATAGTCAATAAAACCGAGGATCCATTATCCTCAAGTGATATGCAAAGAGGGGGCATCAACTCATAATCGGTGCCATTGGCAACTTCAATCTTTCTCCTATGTGACTTGACACAGGTTATGGTTTGGAATGTCGAATTGCAAGACACCTTAAGATGAAGTAGCCGTAAGGATTTTTTTAGATTTGCGCGACAAAATATGCAGCCGTTCATGGCTAGTTCGACAGTGACGTCATCTATATATATCATTGTTATATGAGATATATATATTTATAGAGATAATTTATTTCATGAAATGCTTCGACCTCATAAGAAATTGGAATTACGTCAAAAGTTTGTGACTTAATTTAGCAAATATGAAATACATATCTAAGTGATCAAGCGCCTATGATGGAACGTAAAAATTTCTAAGAAGGTGGAGAAGAAGTGGAGAACAATCACGTGGAGAAAGTGAAAGCAATGTGGAGAGAGCGGAGAAGGAAAGATCAAATGCATAAGAAGATCCTTTGAATAGGTTCCCCTAATAATGAAACTTTCGACTTGATCAAGTTCTTAAAAGGCTTAAGGAGGGAGATCCACTCTAGGATGGGAGACCTTGTAATGTCACCCTCATATTCCCTCCTTGTGAGGAAGACAAAAAAACACAAGGGAATTAGGGGGTTTCATGGTGGTAAAAGTAGACATCACATTAGGACTTCAATTTTGGCTATTACCATGAAAGTAGGTATAATATCCTTCCATGCATAGGGTGAGGGAGAGAAGGTGAAAGGCCCTCTACTTGGTGGCACGCCTTATGGCGAGGTCCCTCCACCGACCACTATTCAAGTACCCCTAATAATGTAACTTTAGTTTGGGCCCACCTCTTTAATTGCTTGACTTCGTACATTTGTTTTGTTTTTTTTTTTTTGGTCAGTCCTACTCTAATCCTACTCTAATCTTACTCTAATACTCACTCTCAGACTTTTGCCTTGTCTTCTTGCAGGGCGTGGGAGTTGAAACCTACTCCTAAAATAAAATCGTCCTCACCCTAAGCCCCCTCTGAGAAGGTGGGGATTTGAACCCCCCACCTCCCTCTTCCAAGTTGGAAGGGTGGCCACTGGGGCGAACCCCCATTGGTTGTACATTTGTTCTGTTGACTGACTTGGGTTTCTTATATAAAGACCAGGCGACTCCCACGTCTCCAAATCAAACAAAGATCATCCTCCACACACCAAGCAATTCTTTACCAATTTCTCTTTGCCCAAATACAACAGAGGCATGATTAATGCTCACGGCTCTATGAATATCTGTCAAGTGTTGCTACTCACTCTTGTCTTATTTCTAGCGATGACTAGCAATGTTGAGTCAAGCATTCAACAGTGCTTTCCTTCATCTTGTGGTGACGTTCGTAATATAAGCTTCCCATTTCGACTAAAGAGTCATCCAAAGGGATGTGGTATATCGAAATTCGAGCTGGCTTGTGAAGATAATCGCACTATTCTATACTTCCTTGATGGTCAATACTATGTGCAGTTTATCAATTATACCAGTCAACAAATCAGATCGGTTGACAATGGGCTGCAAAGAGATAACTACTCATCTCTCCCCCATCATTCATTGTCACGGTATGACTTTTATAGACGTTCCTATCCAAACACCCCATACCGCTTGTCCTACAACAATATATCGGTCGTTGTGAACTGCTCAAAACCGGTTAGTTCTCCATTTTACATCGCTACCGATCCATGCATTGAGGGGTCATACTCTACCAACACATCATCGAATTGGAACTTGTATGCTTTGGTCGATCCAAATGTATCAAAGGTTAGGGATTTTTGTACCATTAGTAGTTGGACATGGGCGTCACAAGATTTTGGGGGTGGGCAGGCTCATAATAGCTCTCTCAACTACAAGCAAATCCATAACATCATGGCCGATGGATTCGTTCTCCGCTATGTTATAATTTCATGGAAGAGAACTTTCTTTTGCTACTTTGATATCTATAACTACTTTCATCTCTATCGCTACTTTTTTTCTGAGCGCTTATATGATAGCGACAACGGAGGTCGGTTTTGTGCATCCATGGACTATTATGGTGGTAAGTATTGATCGACATTGAAATTTCACTGTAATTTTGCATGATTCTGTATATTCTTTCACTAGCTACTTTCCCTTTGAAATTGGAAAATGAAAGGAATATCTAATATCCAAGAAAATTATGACAAAATATACACGATAGTGTACATCAATGTATACGTGTGCCTAGATTATAATTTCATTCCGCAGAAGGGCTAAATTTGTATTGTAAAAAAACGAAAAGAAAAGTAAAAGGATTATTGTGCGACCAACCACAAGACTAGTTTTTTGTTGGCATAGAATTTAGATTTTTATTTTATTTTCTTAATTAGTTCTTTAATTATTTATTTCACCAATAATCCAAGAGACACTTGTTAACAATCCTTAAAAAATTGTAGTCATGTATCGATAGGAGAAACAAAATTATTCGTTAAAAATGAAAAGCTCTGTTTTTCTTGATTTGTAGACAATAAATTCAACTTATACGAAGTAGCTTGCTACTACTATGTTTCCTTATGATTTTTGCTTTCCAAACTTTTTTTTTCTTTCAATTATTTTTCACATCATTCATTCCTTCCACAGGTGTCCTAGATGATATTGCATTTTGGACAACTTGGGATTTACCAATACTATTAAGTAAGCCACAATGATTTATTCTTACAATAATTATGGAAATAAAAAAACCTATTCTAACCTATCAAAATTTTCTTCAGTTCTTTTCTGTGTAGTGAAATTCATAATTGGAATGCCATTTATCGCGATATTTCTAATCTACAAGTACAGAAGAAGGCACTTAGCAAAGGACAAGAACATTGAAGAATTCTTGCAGACTCATAATAACTTTTTGCCCATAAGATACGCTTACTCGAATATCAAGAAGATCACCAAAAATTTTAAGCACAAACTAGGTGAAGGAGGTTATGGTTCTGTATACAAAGGAACACTCATAAGCGGCAATGAGGTAGCCATCAAGATTTTAAAGCAGTCTAAGGCCCATGGCCAAGATTTTATGAGTGAAGTAGCTACTATTGGAAGAATTCACCATGTTAATATAGTGCAACTCATTGGTTTTTTCTTTGAAGGCTCGAAACAAGCTCTCGTGTACGACTTCATGTCAAATGGATTTTTAGATAAGCATATTTTCACAAAGGAAGGTGATAAGTTTCTTGATTATAAGAAAATATATGAGATTGCTCTTGGGGTGGCGAGGGGGATTGAATATTTACATCGGGGGTGTGACAGGCAAATACTCCACTTTGATATCAAGCCTCACAACATTCTTTTAGATAAGAATTTCATGCCGAAAGTTTCTGATTTTGGACTCGCAAAACTTTATCCCATTGATCATAGCATAGTTTCAATGACTGCTGCAAGAGGAACTTTGGGATATATGGCACCTGAGTTATTCTACAAAAACCTCGGTGGTGTATCTTATAAAGCAAATGTTTATAGCTTTGGGATGTTGCTCATGGAAATGGCAGGTAGAAGGAAAAATTTAAATGCAAATGCGGAACACTCAAGCCAAATTTATTTTCCGCTATGGGTATATGACCACGTCAATGAAGGAGAAAGTGTTGAAATGGATGAAATTGTAGGAGAGGAAAGGGAGGTGATAAAAAAGATGATAATAGTTGCACTTTGGTGTATACAATTAATTCCTGACCATCGGCCTCCAATGAACAAAGTCTTAGAAATGCTTGAAAGAGATATTGGTAATATTCAAATGCCTCCAAAACCACTTATTTACCCACCAAATGAGCCAATTGGCGACGCCAGAGTCGAAACGGAATTAGAAACATTTTCAACTTCATCAAGCACTCCCATAATTTCTGCTAGTTTTCCATTTGGAGATAGTAGTGGTGTCTAGAACCACGCACAGTTTAATTAGAAAAGCTTTGTTCCCCACAACGTAGTATTATGTTGGGAGGGAGGTGAGCTAGTTTAGTTTCCCAGTGATTACATTTCATCTTCTTCTAGTTCTTAGCTTACTGTTGTGATATTGTACTTTTTTTTTTTTTTTTTTTTTTTTCCGGTCGGAGTGTTATTGTACTTCATGTTTAGGAAGTGTATTCTAAATGTTCATCCAATGTGAATTCTAGCTAATTCAGTTAATCATCTATAAACCAAATCACCCATTTTCTGTAGAATATTCATCAAAGAGGGCTGCAAAACGTGCCATCTTACATATACTTGCTAGTGGCTGTGTCCTCTTTGAATCGGTGTAAATCATTCTTTTTTCCTCGATTGCTCAGGTCGCAGAGTAGTTTTTATTTGTGGTTATTGCATTTAGAAGTCGCGCAGCAATTGGCTTGCTGAAATTCAAATTCTTTATTCACCAATTGCAATAAAAATTTATTTTCTTCACAATTCATTTACTTGGATCGAAAATTGATCAAATTCTTGAGAAAATAGCGATGGGGCGATCATATGGTCTTGAAGGTCACATTAGCTCTAAATTTTAAATGATCTAGAGAAAATGGGACAATTACTTAGAAAAGTCTCGCAACTTGTCAACATAATACATTTGAGTTTTAAAACTTTCATTTTATTCGTCTAAGTCTTAAAATTTGCAACTTGGTGCGCATGATCCTTCCGTTAAGCTGCGAATGCCTTCCAAGCCACTTCAATACCCAAGCCATCATGTGCTGCGTATGACAAAGGTGAAACCTTGATTGAATTGGAAAATTGGTCAACTTTATCCGGTGTTCTACTAATTTCTTCTACATCCTAATGTGACGATGAGATTGAGTTTAATTAAGGATGATCCTTCCCATTTAATCAATGTGACATCGATGACACGTTGGTTTTGAAAAAAATAAATAAATATGCAACAGGTGAATCACACATAATGTATCTTGGGGTGGTGTTCTCGTAATACATGGATCTTGGAGAAGGGAAACCTATCTTCTTCTGTTTGGGTTGCAGCAGAGGGAGTCAGGGAATTGGAATGCAAGCCCGTGAGCGCCACTGGTGGCATGGCACCCAAACCGACCGACTTGTGGAACCCGCTGATGGCATACGTTTAGTTGGATAGGCTTGAAAATGGTTTGGTACATTGGAGAAGCTCCATGCGCCAGACTAAGAAAAGTATAAAGACCTCATCTCTCGTTACCATTGTGTGAGGGTTGATTGGCCCTTGCGACCACCCTTCTAGGGTTGGCCGACCCTCATGGACCTGAGTGACTGCTCGTGGTGATGACCAACAACTCAGACCTTTGGTTGAGTAGGAGTCTTTTCCGAGGCTCGGCGCCTCTTCAAGACTTCTCCAACCATCTCTATGTTCCATTTTTCTTTTTCATTTTAATTTTTCACTTTTTTTCTTCTTCAATTTTTTTTTGGATTATCTTTTTTGTTTCTTTTTAGTTTTGGTTTGTCATATTATGTAGTCCCCACATGTACATACGAATTCAATAATTTTAAGGATTGATTTGTTCCGTTTAAATATATTAGGAGTTGATTGCATTTTAATTGAAAACACCCAGTAGTCATATTTTTGACAGGAAAAAGCAATTCCTCTTGATTTTTTTGAGAACTAAATTTGTGGAATCAATAAAACAAAAGAATGACAAAACATTACCATCACCTAACAATGACGAAATCATGCATTGATTGATTTTCTTTTTCTCCACGTACGAATGAAAAGCAAAATAAGCAAATTGACTTTAGCGTAGTTTGTTAATTCCTGTATTTTGCAGAAGAATGGCCTTCGTGGCTATCTATTTACATTTCTCGTTTCCTGAGTGTGCTCTCCTGATATGGAGCAAGGCGTCTCTTTCTCTCTTCCCTCCACCGTCCAATATCAAAGCTCCCTCCTTCCCGCCAAAACCTCTCCCCCTCTAGCCCCTCGACCGCCGCCTCATCACCCCCACCACCGTGGCGGCGACCTCCCTGGAGCAATCTCCCACCCCGACCTCACGTCCCGTGATGGGTCCCCTCCCGACCTCCGCGCCTTCTTTCTCCTCCTCAAGTCTGTTCGCTCTCGGAGGCGGGCCCATCGCGCGCTGGCTCGGTACGATCTCGAGGCCCACTCGGGGATTCTCAACTCGCTCATCAGTCTCTACTCAAAATGCAATGACTGGGCCGAGGCCGAGAGGATATTTATGGACACGGGTCAGAAAAGGAACTTGGTTTCTTGGAGTTTTTTTTTTTTGACAAATGGTTTCTTGGAGTTTGAAGCGGTTGAAACTTTCCTTCATATGCTTGAAGATGGTTTTTTTTACCTAACGATTATTGTTTCGCGGCGGTTATTCGGCCTTGTTCAGTTCCGGAGAATGCATCAATTGGTGATGCAATTTTCTGGTTTATAATCAAAAGCGGCTACGTAAATTATGATGTGTGCGTTGGGTGTGCATTTTAATTGACATGTTTGCGAAGGCTAGTGCTGATTTTGTTTCAGCTCGGAAGGTGTTCGAGAAAAGGCCCGAGAGGAGTGTGGTTGCTTGGTTTTGATGATGACAAGATGTACTCCGGTGGGTTGTCCAAGAAAGCTGTTGATTTGTTTCTCGATAAGCTTGTGAGTGGGACTGTGGCAGATAGATCCACACTCGAAGCTGTTTTGTCAGCAAGTTAGGAGTTTAAGTTGCAGTCGCTGGGGTTGCAGTTGCAATGCTGGGTTATACAGTCTGGATTGGCTTCGGATGTCTTGTTAGATGCGGCTCAGTGGACATGTACGTGAGGTGTGTAGCTAGTGGAATGCTTAATGATTGGAGAAAGGTGTTTGATCGGGTGCGAGATCATAACGTGATGTCTTAGACAGTGATAATCACAGGAAGTATCAAACTCTTTTCGGAAATGATAAAAGGTCCCATGAGGCCAAACCATTTCACATTTGCTAGTGTTCTCAAGGCATGTGGAAGTACTTGTGATGTAGATATGTGGATACAAATATACACGCTAGCTACAAGATTGGGCTTTGCTGGTGATACTTTCATGGGTTATTCTCTTATTAGCACATATTCTCAGTCGCACCACATGGAAGACACTCAGAGAGCTTTTGATACACTATTTGAAAAGAATTTAATTTCTCGTAATGCCCTTGTGGATGCCTATGCCAAGTGATTGGAGTCCAATGAAGCCTTTGAACTGCTACATGAAATTGAAGAGAGGATCAGAACGGGTGCTTCTACATTTGCCAGCCTTTTTAGGAGTCCAATGAAGCCTTTGAACTGCTACATGAAATTGAAGAGAGAGGATCAGAATGGGTGCTTCTACATTTGCCAGCCTTTTTAGGTGGAGCTGCCTGTATCGGTGCTATTGGTGAAGGGGAGCAAATCCATGGGAGATGGTAAAATCAGGGCTGGACTCAAATCAGTGCATTTCCAATGCTTTGATCACTGCACATTCAAGGTGGGGAAACCTAGAAGCTGCTTTTCGAGTTTTCTGTGAGATGAGAGAATTGACCACCATGCATGCATGGTGGACTTATTGGGTGGATGGGAATCCTTCCCATGAGATTATAAATTCAATGCCTTTCAGGGCAGATACACTAGTCAGGTCTGATGTACTTTTTTTGGAGCTTGCCGAGTTCTCGGCAATGTTGAACTTGCAAAACAAGCTGCAGCAATGATATTTTAATAGGAACGGGACTACCCTGCTGCTTATGTTTTGCTATCAAATATTTATGCCTTGGCTGGTCTTGGGAAGATGCAGCAGCAATCAGAAAGAAGATGAAACTGAAATATCTTACAAAAGAAGCCAGTTGTAGTTGGATTCAAGTGAAAAATAATGTTCACAAGTAACATACGCAGGTGCCGCTTCATGCCCAAAGGCACAGGAGATTTATGACAAGACTGATTGGCTAGTCGAATCAAGAAACTGGGTTATGTTCTGACTACTGAATTTGTTCTTCATGATGTGGAGAAGGGACAAAAGGAACAATATTTGCTCCAGAACAGTGAAAAAATTGCTGTTGTTTTTAGCCTTATAAGCACTCCAGTCCAAAATCTATCAGGGTGTTTAAGAATCTCCGCATTTGCGGAGATTGTCATTGGCAACCAGAAGATGTATGGTCATAAGGGATGCAAACCAGTTCCACCATTTTAGGGACTAAACATGCTCATGCAATGACTACTGACAACGATGCTTCTTAAATTGTCTCATTCGTTGTGTAAATTGAATCTCCATTTTAGACTTTCTCCTTTGTTCCTATGTTACTTGAACTGGGATTCTATTATTTCCCTAGCAAGCCCAACAATGTAAATATCATGTCCTGAATTGTAGATAGATTTGGTACTCCCTGTTGGAATACCAAGCGAAGACCTCAAATGAAGCTCGCAATATCTCAGCAATATGATTCATGGAATTGAAAACAGTCATGCTTCACCTTTGGATTTTCCTGGAATGTGCAGTTTTCAAATGCTAGATATGTATGCTCTGTTCTATCTTGAGCATTCCCGATATGCAGTCCTGATGCCCCATAATTCATTCATTAGCTGAATATTCTGTATGGTTTTCGTTTTGGAAATTTTGCTTGTAATGCCTCCGACTTATGGTCAGTCTACATTTTTGGATGTGGCAATTTCTTGTGCTTTTACATCGTCAAGTTCAACTATGCGAGTTCATGCCAGATGTTACTTCAATGTTTCCCAGACTGTTGCAGAGTGGATAAATTTAGGAAGTTGGTGATTGAGAAGAAACAAGAGCAGCTTTCGTGAGCAAACAGCGGTTTGAAACCAAGAGGCATGATCCTTGAGGGGTTCATGCAATGATCAAGCATTCGCAAGAATTGCATCGACTTTTTGGTGAGGAAAATGTTTTCTTGTCGAATGGGGCATCATTCCTGCTGTACGTCTTAGCTCCATATTTTTCCTCTACAAGGCTTCTCCTCATATGGCATTGTACTTGTCAGAGCAGGGAAAGCAATAGGTCTTTGTCACTAGTTTTCACTCAGCAAACGGCTGCATATAATCCGAAGGTAGTGGACTATAATGCGCACTGTCATATTTTTTACAAGCAATGTATTTCAACAGCGGTAGCAATAATGACTACTTTCTTAACAGATAGCATAATTTAGCCAAGTGACTGTTAAGGTTTTGCAATAATTAGATAGCTTTTGCAATATGCAGCCATCTGTATCTTTTAAGGTTTCAGGTTCCGAGGTTGTTGAATTGGGTGAGGTAATGTGTTGGGATTTTAGCCTCGGTGTTCACCATTGTTTATACTTTCTTACATTGCTTGTGCAAATGGTCATCATGTGCTGAGTCTGAGTAAGTAGTATTTGTAAGCATTCATATGCGTTGTTTGCTTTGTGGAGTCAATAACTAGTGTGCCATGAATCTTTGTTGCTTGGTGGATGAAGATGCTTTCCCAGCAGAACCCATCCGTCGACATTCTCTTAAGCCATGACAAGCCTGCAAATGATATTGTTTTCAAAACAACCCCACTATTCCCACACTATGGTAGTGTTCCAAAGTTTCTTGGCAGTGCTTGTTGGGTTGGTAGACTGGAAACATGTGTGTTGACTTAATGTTGAATCTGGACTTTGTGTATTGGAAATTTACATGTTTTTTATTTTATGAATTCACTGCATGATCGTATGCTGGTCTTTGCTTTTGCAGGGATTTGTGGAAGGTCTTAGTCTAGTTAATTTAGCCTGTGGTATCATATACCAGCTACATAATATTCCCGGTTGGATGCCATATCCGGCATCAGCAAGATAGTATTTACCTACCAATTTTATGTAAAGTTTCAATAACATTTTTCAAGAAAATAGGGTATAAATTTTATAGAAAATATGGAATAGTCTATACCTTCAGGAATTTTCATTCCTCGAGGCCTTGAAAGTGCATTTGTAAGAATACGAGAGTCATGGGCCGTGCCTTCCCAACCAGCCAACACATAAACGAATTTTAAATCATAAGTAACAGCTGCAAGAACATTTTGTGTTGTTTTCTCTTTTCGACCACGAAATTTTCCTTGAATTTCTGGGGGAACCGATGCACGGACATGGGTACCATCAAGAGCTCCAATACAATCCTAATGTACTCAATAAGTAAGTAAATCTAACAACATACTATAAAAATAAAGTTCGTGACACTTGTCATATTACATACCTTAAAGTACGGATAAAATCTTCGACTCTTGGATATTGTCGAGGGTGTAGTGCCATCTGGTGGTCTTATAACATGCTTGTATAATTTTAGAATTGCTTGTAAGGCAATTCTAAAGTATCGATGAATGGTCTCAGTGGACCTATTGAACCTTGACCCTATTACTCTCAACCTCACATTATGTCCTAAAATATGGCAAAAGACCAGCAATTGCTCTTTAATTGATACATTTACTGTTTCATGTAAAATATTATTTGACCTAAGGACTCTACACAATTCAAAGAAAACTTGTGGTCTCATACGTATTTGATTGACACAATTAGTATCTCCCGAATGTAAAATGCGATTAATGAATAACTCTCTCTCAAAATCTCTTTCCCCCCGTGGCGCTCTAGGTATTTGACTACTAAAAGCTTCATCCTCCATTACTAATATACCAGCTGCCATTATTGACGTAGCTGCACCCATTATTGCTCCATTAACATCATTATTTTCCATCTACAAGCAATAACAAGAATTTTCTGAGCCTGTTATGACAGATGTTTTATCTTAAGGGTAAACTTACTAGCAAACATTGAATAAATAAATAAATTGTTAAAAGGATTAAGAAGGCTAGTGCAGCAACATCAGCAATAACAAAATCAACTCTGGAAGGAACATATAAATTGAGTAAGGAAAGGCATATGAAGTGGCCAGTAGCATAAAAGACTAGGCAAAGTAAATTGGGTGCAGTGCTCAGAAAGTACCTTCACTATGAAAACAATGTCCCACTCTAAGCCTTTTGACTGCAAGTGCGAGAAAGCATAAGTTCCATACCAGAAAGATTAGAATTCACAATAAATAAAACCAAATATATATATATATATATATATCCCACAGTCTAGTGAATACTTGTTATGTTTGAGAAAAGTACCTGATGAATAGTGGTCAATGTTATGGAATTTTCATTGTCATGTCTCCGTGCATGAGTTGATAAGAAGCTTGACACATCATCCAATAGGTACTGAAGAACCTGCAGAGAAGAGAAACCCCATCCAAATAGGACTCTAAATACATTGACCACACTCGAGCCAACATTCATATGTAAGTTTTCTTCTTTAACATGGCTGACATAACAATAACAAGAAAATGAAAATTTCATAGTGAATATTCCATATAGTCTACACACCAGTACTTTTGACAAAAAGCATGAAGAACTACTGTAGTAATTATGCCGTTTCAGTTTCTAAAAGATAAATAAACAACACTATGGACGAATGTGACTAACTAGGTGATTAAGATGCTGCATCATGGTTCTCAGGGACAAAAAGCTTACAGATCTAAGGTTGCTGTCTTCATTCAGCAGCTTCCCTCCATCCACATTTAGAACTGCCCGTTGCTCAAGGAGATACTTCTACAGGAGAAAATCATACAGCAATTACCAAAACATAATTTGAGAAACAATATCTTTATTTACCAGGAAAAGCAATATACCACCTTTATTGGAGACCTCTGTAGCTATTGAAAGAAAGACATTTTTAATAGCAAACACTAAAACTAATGAGCGAC
Source organism: Eucalyptus cladocalyx (assembly GCA_017140615.1). Lineage (NCBI taxonomy): Eukaryota > Viridiplantae > Streptophyta > Magnoliopsida > Myrtales > Myrtaceae > Eucalyptus > Eucalyptus cladocalyx. The sequence continues at coordinate 4,455,694 of CM029526.1, forward strand.
ACATGCTGTTATACCTTGCAAAACTTGCTTTGTCAATGGTCCAAGTGTCACGTAAGCATTTGTAGCATAAGCTATATGCTGATATTCTTCTTTCTACACAATCAAAACAAGACTTAGAACTCACAAAAATAATTAAAAAAGGTTAGAGAATCTAAGATCTTACCAACACTCGATCCAATATCAACTGTATCACCAGTTGCTCTAATTGCTCATTCTTAAGATCAAAACCTGAAGAAGATACATAGCAGAAAAGATAACATGAAAGAAAAATTAAAGTTGGAAGAAGGGACAATCACAAAAAGGAAGCTATAGACTCCTAGAGTGGCATTATCAAGCATGAAAAACGGATCATTCAAAATAAATGGATAGCATCTCATAAGAGGAGATTTATCAATATTAGAACAAAAGGAAAACCCATTTTGTAATCCTTCTATCTAAGAAACTTGGAGCCTACGAGTTATTATTATAATCAGATATAATGTGTCCCCTGAAATCAAATAAAAAGACACAATGTAATATGTAAGTTGTAGTCCTCTACACCCTCTTAACAAATAACTAGAAAAGCTAGCCTAAGCGACAGGATTTTTTGGCATGGAGTGCTGCCAAAGACTGTCATAAATAACTAGAAAAGCACTATGTAACATGTAAGCCGTAGTCCTGCAATTTGCAGGAAAACAAAACCACAATAACGAGTGAGATCATAAACTTATGACAAGCACATCTATACATGCTAAACTATTAACTCTGCACAACTTCTTGAAAACAAGGTCTCTCTTCTATGACTCTGCAGAACATCTTGAAAACACCGGATACAATTGACATCACAAAGGATTCTGTTCTCCAAATTGCTGTTCTACGATAGATAGTAGTATTCAACTAATTAAAGGGCACAGAGGCTCCAAACCACTCTACATGCACGAGCAAATAAACACATAAACGTGCACTCAAGAAGAGTCCAACCTCGAAATAAAATAACACCAGTCAGCTCACCTCGAAACAATTAAAGAACTAGTAAATGCCAAATACAGACACATTTCCCTGAAAAGAACTCAAGCATCTGCACGACATGATTCCACCCTATGCAAGTACCCCGAACTTGTGCAAAAATCCAAACCACGCAAATCATCAACACCTTAGAAATGACTCAAACGAGCTCTGGAGGAGAACGATGAGTGCATACACTGACGGAATACTTTTCTCGACTCTAGCTTCCCTGTAAGATGCAGATAACCTAACACAGCTAACGGAGTCATTAAGCCACCTGAAATTTGTCAGTCAATAAACTTGAGTCCATTGATGGAGCACATGGATTCGAAGCTCAAGCGCGCGAGAACATCACGATCCGAAGAGCACTGGATGTGGCAAGGTGAGCGGCGGATTCCGGCGCCGATCAGCGGAGCAGAAGCTTCTGGAATACGCAGAGGATCGAGAGAGAGAGGCTTTGAGGGGCGTCTCACTTCAATTGCTTGAAGAAGAAGAACAGAAACGTGAATCAAACAACTGAAACGCAGAGAATCAACATCAACTCAACGATGTAAAGCATCGATCCAAAAAATTCTGAGATTATTCTCAAATCGGAGAGGAGAGAGAACCTGGAACCGTGTTGAGCGTCGTTGAAGAAGAGCCAGACCTTCGATGATGAAGAAGAAGATCTGGACCTTCAATGGCGAAGAAGATGCGCGTCGTTGAAGAAGAGCGAAAGAGCGAAGGGAGAGAGCGGCAAGAGCGGCGTACAGAGAGGAAAAATGAAAGGCCAGAGAGAAAAATGAAAAGGGAAAGTGTTTTCCCCTTTTAAGCCAGAGGAATTCGTTTTCCTAAAATAATACGGAATATTTACGTTGACCAGAAAGTCTTTTCCGTTGACCAAATCCTTTTTAGCGAACCAAACGGCTGAAAATCCGGAAAACATTTTCCGGTAAAACACTTTCAGTGAAACAAACACACCCTAAGAGTTGATTGCATTTTAATTGAGAACACCTAGTAGTCATATTTTTGACAGGAAAAAGCAATTCCTCTTGATTTTTCTGAGAACTAAATTTGTGGAATCAATAAAACAAAAGAATGACAAAACATTACCATCACCTAACATTGACGAAATCATGTATTGATTGATTTCTTTTTCGCCATGTACGAATGAAAAGCAAAATAAGCGGATTGATTTTAGCGTTGTTTGTTAATTCCTGTATTTTGCAGAAGAATTGCCTTCGTGGCTATCTATTTACATTTCTCGTTTCCTGAGTGTGCTCTCTTGACATGGAGCAATGCGTCTCTTTCTCTCTTCCCTCGACCGTCCGATATCAAAGCTCCTCCTTCCCGCCAAAACCTCTCCCTCTCTCGCTCCTCGACCGCCGCCTCATCACCCCCACCACCGCGGCGGCGACCTCCTGGAGCAATCTCCCACCCCGACCTCATGTCTCGTGATGGGTCCCATCCCGACCTCCGCACCTTCTCTCTCCTCCTCAAGTCTGTTCGCTCTTGGAGGCGGGTCCATCGCGCGCTGGCTCAGTACCAGCTCGAGGCCCACTTCGGGGATTCTCAACTCGCTCATCAGTCTCTACTGGAAATGCAATGACTGGGCCTGGGCCGAGGCCGAGAGGATATTTATGGACATGGGTCAGAAAAGGGACTTGGTTTCTTGGAGTTCCGTGATCTCCTGCTGTGCCAATAATCAAATGGGAGTTTGAAGCGGTTGAAACTTTCCTTTATATGCTTGAAGATGGTTTTTTTTACCTGACGATTATTGTTTCGCGGCGGTTATTCGGGCTTGTTCAGTTCCGGAGAATGCATCAATTGGTGATGCAATTTTCGGGTTTATAATCAAAAGCGGCTACGTAAATTATGATGTGTGCGTTGGGTGTGCATTTCAATTGACATTTTTGCGAAGGGTAGTGCTGATTTTGTTTCAGCTCGTAAGGTGTTCGAGAAAAGGCCTGAGAGGAGTGTGGTTGCTTGGACTTTGATGATGACAAGATGTACTCTGGTTGGTTGGCCAAGAAAGCTGTTGATTTGTTTCTCGATAAGCTTGTGAGTGAAACTGTGGCAGATGGATCCACACTCGAAGCTGTTTCGTCAGCAAGTTAGGAGTTGGAGTTGCAATCGCTGGGGTTGCAGTTGCAACGCTGGGTTATACAGTCCGGATTGGCTTCTGATGTCTGTGTTAGATGCAGCTCGGTGGACATGTACTTGAGGTGTGTAGCTAGTGGATTGCTTAATGATTGGAGAAAGGTGTTTGATCAGGTGCAAGATCATAACGTGGTGTCTTAGACAGCGATAATCACGGGAAGTATCAAACTCTTTTTGGAAATGAGAAAAGGTTCCATGAGGCCAAACCATTTCACATTTGCTAGTGTTCTCAAGGCATGTGGAAGTACTTGTGATGTAGATATGAGGATACAAATATACACGCTAGCTACAAGATTGGCTTTGCTGGCGATACTTTCGTGGGTTATTCTCTTATTAGCACATATTCTCAGTTGCACCACATGGAAGACACTCAGAGAGCTTTTGATACACTATTTGAAAAGAATTTAATTTCTCATAATGCCCTTGTGGATGCCTATGCCAAGAGCTTGGAGTCCAATAAGCCTTTGAACTGCTACATGAATTGAGGAGAGAGGAATCAGAAGGGGTGCTTCTACATTTGCCAGCCTTTTAGGTGGAGCTGCCTGTATCGGCACTATAGGTGAAAGGGAGCAAATCCATGGGAGATGGTAAAATCAGCGCTGGACTCAAATCAGTGCATTTCCAATGCTTTGATCACTGTGTATTCAAGGTGGGGAAACCTAGAAGCTGCTTTTCGAGTTTTCCGTGAGATGAGAGAATTGACCACTATGCATGCGTTGTTGACTTATTGGGTGGATCGGAATCCTTCCCATGAGATTATAAATTCAATGCCTTTCAGGGCGGATACACTAGTCAGGTTTGACGTACATTTTTGGAGCTTGCCGAGTTCACGGCAATGTTGAACTTGCAAAACAAGCTGCAGCACTGATATTTTAGTAGGAACCAGACTACACTGCTGCTTATGTTTTGCTATCAAATATTTATGCCTCGGCTGGTCTTGGGAAGATGCAGCAGCAATCAGAAAGAAGATGAAACTGAAATATCTTACAAAAGAAGCCAGTTGTAGTTGGATTCAAGTGAAAAATAACGTTCACAAGTAACATACATGGATGATGCTTCATGCCCAAAGGCACAGGAGATTTATGACAAGACCGATTGGCTAGTCGAATAAAGAAACTGGGTAATGTTCTGACTACTGAATTTGTTCTTCATGATATGGAGGAAGGACAAAAAGAACAATATTTGCTCCAGAACAGTGAAAACAATTGCTGTTGTTTTTAGCTTTATAAGCACTCCAGTCCAAAATCTATCAGGGTGTTTAAGAATCTCCGCATCGTCATTCTGCGATCAAGTATGTCTCCATGGCAACCAGAAGATGTATGGTCGTAAGGGATGCAAACCAGTTCCACCATTTTAGGGACTAAACACGCTCATGCAATGACTACTGACGACGATGCTTCTTAAATTGTCTCATTCATTGAGCAGATTGAATCTCCATTTTAGATTTTCTCCTTTGTTCCTATGTTGCTTGAACTGGGATTCTATTATTTCCCTAGCAAGCCCAACAATGTAAATGTCATGTCCTGAAATGTATATAGATTTGGTACTCCTACTGTTGGAATACCAAGCAGAAGACCTCAAATGAAGCTTGCAATATCTCGGCAGTATGATTCATGGAATTGAAAACAGTCATGCTTCGCCTTTGGATTTTCCTGGAATGTGCAGTTTTCAGACACTAGATATGTATGTTCTGTTCTATCCTTGAGCATTCCCGATATGCAGTCCTGATGCCCCATAATTCATTCATTAGCTGAATATTCTGTGTGGTTTTTGTTTTGAAAATTTTGCTTGTAATGCCTCTGACTTATAGTTAGTCTACATTTTTGGATGTGGCAATTTCTTGTGCTTTTACATTGTCAAGTTCAACCATGCGAGTTCATGCCATATGTTGCTTCAACATTTCCCAGGCTGTTGCAGAGTGGATAAATTTAGGAAATTGGTGATTGAGAAGAAACAAGAGCAGCTTTCGTGAGCAAACAACGGTTTGAAACCAAGAGGCATGATCCTTGAGGGGTTCATGCTATGATCAAGCATTCACAAGTATTGCATCGACTTTTTGGGGAGGAAAATGTTTTCTGTCAAATGGGGCATCGTTCCTGCTGTACATCTTAGCTCCATATTGTTGCTCTGCAAGGCTTCTCCTCATACGGCATTGCACTTGTCAGAGCAGGGAAAGCAATAGGTCTTCGGGTGCGTTTGGGAACCACTTTTGGGGAAAGTCTTTAGGAAAATCGCAAATACCTTTGAGTTAAAGGTGTTTTCTAAAATGCAAACCGTATTTGGTAAATTGTACTTTGAGAGCTCTTTGTAAAGTACTTTGAGCAAAATGGTGTTTGGGGAATTACATTTACAAAGGAGTTTTGTGGTAAAAAAAAGTTATCAAAAGAAAAATAAAAAAAAAAAGACCGGCAAGGGCAGTGGTCGTCGGCGACCTCCGGCGACCCCGGTTCTTGGGCAGCGAGGTCGCGCGACGCCGTCGCGACCTCCGGCGACCCCGGATCTGGGGCGGCGAGGTCGAGCGCGTCGCGCGACGCGGCCTCGACCTCCGGCGACCCCGGATCTGGGGCGGCGAGGTCGCGTGACACCGCGCGACGCCGCCTCGACCTTCGGCGACCTAGATCCGGGCGTCGAGGTTGCGGGAGGACCTCGCCGCCCGGATCTGGTCGCGGTGGGGTCGCGCAACCTCGCCGCCCCGGATCCGGGGCGGCGAGGTCGCGCGACCCCGCCGATCCGGTCGCCGCTCGAGCCTTCGGCACAAGATCCGGTCGCAACCACCGGACCGGCGACCCGGATGGGTCGCGCGGCCCGCGAGCTCCGTGCGAAGGTCGCGGTGCAACAGGGCGACGGTCGTCGGCAAACACCGCGACTTGCGGAGGTTGCTCGACTCTCCGACGAAGATCGCCTAGGTCGCGGCGTCCACGTAGCGGTCGTTCACCCAAAGAAGATGAACAGTCTTCATCCAAGGGCACGATCGGAAAAATGAATTTTCATGAGGACAATTTTGGGAAAAAAAAGTAAACAGTGTCTCCTCAGATGCCGAAAATGCTGAAAAGCCCAAAAAGCCCCTCCACTGCCTTGGCACTTCGCCTTAAAAATGCTAAGCATTTTGCCTAAGTCCCTTCCAAAGTTTTTTGCCAAACACCATTTTTTTTGTCCAAAGGACTTTGGACTCCCAAGGGGCTTTGGGAAGTGGTTCCCAAACGCACCCTTCGTCACTACTTTTCACTCAGCAAACGGCTGCATATAATCCGATGGTAGTGGACTAGAATGCGCACTGTAACTGTCATGTTGTTTCCGGGCAATGTATTTCATCAGCGGCAGCAATCATGACTACTTTCATGTTGGCAGAGTTTAGATTTTCTTTTTGTCTTAATATGTTCCTTAGCTAGTCGTTTAACGAATAATTCACGAGACACTCTTTTGACAATTTCCTTGAAAAATAGTGTTTATGTAATACGAACTAATCGAATATACATTTTTAAGGGAAGATTCATTTATGGAGTCCGGCCACATTCATTCCATTTGGGCTTTAACGCAGATGGTGAGATCCAATTCCGTGAAGCCCATCAAGCACAGTAGCCCTAGCCCAGACAACGCCGACCATCCACCATCTCCAACTCAAGCTCTCTCTCCATCGCCGGAATTCAGTTACAGGACTGAAAGTTTCCTTTTTTAATGAAGTCATCTTCTCCTCAGCAAGCTCAGCCTCCATAGACGAAGCTCTCGATCTCAATGTTAGGAATTTGACGATCCACGGCTCACGCTCATCGCACGCCCAGGCGTTCTCGCGTTCCAGCCGCCGATATCCTTATTCTCCTTCGCCTCTTACGCGCCTGATATTGCGCGACGTGGCATCGCGACTCTGTGCCAGCGGGTTCGGCCTTCTGGCATTGGCGAAAAATGATTAAGTAACCTGAACGGTTGGATCTTCACAACTCCATGATCCTTACCATCGCAAGATTTATCCATTCTTATCAAACCTTCAGGCGGAAGTTATTATAGTGGCAAATGAAGCGGCTGTGGACATTCGAAACGAGTACAGCTCTATTGATTGAACCGGGGCACGTCTATCTACCGCGACTAATAGGAATCTATATGCCTCCTTCAGGGGAAGACATTGTTCTTGTTCTCTCTGTCATGAGGTACGAGGAAGCTTTAAAATGCTATTGATAGAACCGGGGCACGTCTATCTACCGCGACTAATAGGAATCTATATGCCTCCTTCAGGGAAGACATTGTTCTTGTTCTCTCTGTCATGAGGTACGAGGAAGCTTTCTTAGCTATTGATCCAATGAGTCCAAATGGGTCCTGCACGGTGACAGTTTGATGATATGCCTCGAAGGAATAGCTTCACTCGGAACTGACACGGACTGAAGGACCTGAGTATGAGGAATAACTTTTTTAGTGGAGCCCATTTCTGTTGAGATGCGAAACTGCAGTGCTTTGCAAATGCTTTATCTCGAAGTGAATGGAATTACCAGGAAGGTTTCTTAATTCTCAGGTGAATTCAGAGGTTTGAGAATTTTTTTGTCTCTTGGAGGTAATCTTTTCTCCAGTTTAGTTCCTGCAAGTATCAGTAATCTCTCCTGGGGACTTGAAGCTTTGAAATTTTAAGAAGCAATAACTTCATCGGTAGTTTGCTGGAGCAAACGATGGAGATGAGCATCTTTGATCATTCTGGACTTCAGTGGAAAAAGATTCTTGGAGCCAATTCCAGTTGGTTGGAGTGATCATTTTTCAAGCTAACTGCCCTTGGTTTGAACAAGTAGAATTTGTCTGGCGAGTGGCCACTTGAGCTCATAGGTTTGCCGAGTTTGTAAGTCGTTGCTTTACAAGAGAGCAAGCATGTTATGTGGTGATGTCCCCGAAGGGTTTAAGTAGTTTGTTTCTCTGATTGTACAGTTCAGCAGAAGATGGATTCAGTTTGTCTATTCCACATTAGATAAGAGCTACGGTGGCATTCATGCTTCTGCTGGTGTTTGCTTGCCCCTTTGAAGATGTAGTCATCCCCTTCTCACCGCCTTCATTCTATCCTCATCATGCATGATCGCTGCTATTGCTGAACCATCTTATTGCTAGAGAGGTGTTAAAATGGGTCACAAACCCATTTATGACCCATTTAACCCATTTATGACCCATTTAAATCTTAAATGGGTCACTTGTTTATAACAAAAGATAGTTAAATGGGTTTTACAATTAAAGGTTTAAGATAGGTGGGTCTTAAATGAGTTTTTCAATGGGTTGAGTTGAAACTTGAAACTCATCTTTAAAAAAAATATTATAATTCCTCAATTCTTTCTTTAACTTTATAAAAATCGAAATTATAATTTTTTTATTTTTATTTTCTCTTTTCTTTTTCTTTCTTCTTTTTTTTTTCTTTTTTTTTTTCTCCTTCCTCCTTCCGGCCGCCGGCACGGTGACGGCCGGCGACCGGCCGGGCGAGCCTCGAGCTTGCCGGCGTCGGTGAGCTCGGGCTCGCCGCATCCGGTGAGGTGGAGGCCTCGCCGACACCCGGCGAGGCTCGAGCCTTGTCGATCTGGCGAGACTCGAGCTCACCGACGTCGGCGAGGCGCTCGAGCCTCACCAATCTGGCGAGCCTCGAGCTCGCCGACGTCGGCGAGGATCGAGCCTCGCCGGTCCGGCGAGGGCGAGCTCGAGCTCGCCCAACACCGGCGAGCCTCGAGATCGCCGGATCCGGCGAGGCGGAGGCCTCGTCGGCGTCGGTGAGCTCAAGGCTCGCCAAATCGGGCGAGACTCAAGCTCGCCGGATTGGTGATGCTCGAGCTCACCGGCGTCGGGCGAGCCTTGAGGTCGCCGGTCTTGCGAGCCTCGAGCTCGCCGACGCGGTGTGAGCTCGAGGCTCGCTCGTGGCCGGTTACCCGGCCGTCGTCGTGGCCGACGCGATCGGCCAAAGAAGAAGAAGGAGGAAAAGAAAAAAAGAAAAAAAAAAAAAGAAAAGAGAAAAAAGAAAAAGAAAAAGAAAATTATTTTTAAAAAATAAAATAAAAATAATTAAAATTTTAATTTTTAAAAAAATAATTAAATTTCGATTTTTTAAAATAATTATTTTAAATTTTATAAAAATTGTCCATTAAATTTATATGGTATAAAACTATTTTAGCAATACAATTTTTTAAAAAATAATATATATAAAAGCTTGGAAGTATTTTAATAATATAATCTTAAAAAAATATATAGGAATAAGTTTTTCTAAATTTGTTAAATATGAAAATATTTTATTAATATGAGTTGGGTCGGGTCGGGTATGGGTTGGGTATGGGTCGGGTCGGGTTTGGTTCGAAAATTTTATATTAAATATAAATGGGTCATAAATGGGTTAATGGGTCAATTTGGGTGGGACCATTAATGACCCGACCCACCCGTTTAACGGCTCTAGTTACTGCCGAGGTGTAACATACTGGTTGCCCCACAGACGCTGCCACTGAGTCGTCACGCCAAATTACTGAGACTTTGCTGGAGGGTCACGACAGTAGGAACGAAATTATTAATTCATAATGAAAATTACTGTTTCTCAATATTTGTTGACTGCTGTCAAAGCAAAGGGAGTTTCTTATATCGTCTATCATCTATGTAAGTGAGTTTATTATTTCCATTTATTTGCAAATGCACGCATGCACTCATATTCTTCTGGACAAAACTTGTGCAAAGTAGTTTTTTACTACTCCGTTTCCTCGTGAGTTTTGTTTTCCATATTTCTTTTTGTCATTTTTTTTTCACAGCTTTCATCCCTTCCGCAGGGGTCCTACCTATATGATATTGCATTTTGGACAATTTCAGATTTTATATTTATAGTAGGTATGCAGAAATTATTTGTTCTAAGAATAACTTTAAAAAAAAAAAAGAAAAGAAGAAGAAGCTACTCCAAGCTATCAAAGTTTTCCTCAATGTTTTTTTTATGTAGCAAAGTTTGTAATCGAGACACTATTTGTTGTGATATTTCTAATCTTCAACAACAAAAGAAGGCACTTAGCAATGACCAAAAACATTGAAGAATTTCTGCACATTTATAACAACTTTTTGCCCATAAGGTACTCTTACTCAAATTCATGAAGATCACTAGAAATTTTGAGGACAAACTAGGTGAAGGGAGGTATGGTTCTATGTACAAAGGAATGCTTGGAAGTGGCAACATAATCGCCATCAAGACTTCAAAATAGTCCAACACCAGGTCAAAATTTTATCAGTGAAATGGCTACCGTTGGAAGAATGCACCATGTTAATGTAGTGAATGAAGGCTCAAAATAGGTTATTGTGTATGATCTCATGTCAAATGGATCTTCACTAAGGAAGGTGATTAGTTTCTTGATAACATGAAATTATATGAGATTTCTTGGTTTCATGAAAATATATGAGATTGCTCTTGGGGGTGGCAAGGGGGATCAAATACCCACGTCAGGGGTATGACATACAAATACTACACTTTTATATCAAGCCTCACAATATTCTTTTAGACAAGAATTCTGCTCTAAAAGTCTTTGACTTTGGATTCACAAAACTTTACTCCACTTCTAATAGCATAGTAGCATTGATTGCTGCAAGAGGAATCTTGGATAGATGGTGCTCATGTTGTTCAACAAAAACATTGGTCGTGTATTTTATAAATCAAATGTCTATAGCTTTGGGATGCTGCTCATGGAAATGGAAGGTACAAGGAAAAATGTAAATGCCATTGTGGAACACTCAAGTCAAATTCGTTGTGGGGGTTCGACTAGTCAATGAAGGAAAAAGTGTTGAAATGGAAGAAGTTGCAAAACGAGAAAGGAAGGTGATAAAAAAAGATGACAATAGTTGCACTTTGGTATATTCAATTAACCTTGACTAGTGGCCCTCAATGAGCAAAGTCCTAGAAATGCTTGAAGGAGATATTAGTAAACTTCAAATACCTCCAAAAATGCTTATTTACCTAGCGGATGAGCCAGTGAACAATGACAAAGCCGAGATGGTTCTATAAACATTCTCAACTCTATTAAGTGCTTCGACAATTTTCACTAATTTTCTATTTGGAGGTAGCAATGATGTTTAGAGAACCATCCTCAGTTTGATCGGAAAAGATTTTTACATACTCACTATTTGTGCCTGCAACCTGGTATCATGTTGGGAGGGACTTATTTTCGAGGTTGTCTTCTTCTAGCTCTTAGGTTGATGTTGTGTCCTTGTATATCTTGTGGTTTTTCTCTCTTGCATCCTCCAACAGGATAAATAAATTGGTAAGAGAGCAAGGACAAAAACGGTGATGGAAGGTGATAGACATCGAGAATTTTCCTCTCATTATGTGATTAGGGAAATTTCAATTGAAAAGCTAATAATAACATGCGATCTTGCTGCTTAACGGGTTACTATCGACTTATGATTTGTCAATATCAAGAGCCACTGATTTCAACTCATGAATTGTCCTCAGCCATTGTGAATTGTCCTCCCTTATTACGTGATTTGGATAATGCCAACATAAAAAATAACAATAACCGGTGATCTTGCTCCTATATGTGCCTCTACTACCTTATGATTTCTCGACATGAAAAACAACTAATTTTGGCTTATATATGCATACGTTTTACAAAGTGGACACGATCTATCTATGCTAGAAACAATTTTTATCAAAATGGGAAAACAAAAGATCTTAAATGAAATAATTCAATGAAGTTTATATTTAAAAGAACTCATAATTCGTTTTAAAGTTGACATGAAATTATTTGCAAGTAATAATATTGAAAGATTACAATTTTCTCTTATATCACTCGGTTACGGTGATTTCAATTAACGGATTTTTAGAATTTCAAAGCATTTTAATGAAAAATCATCAACCTGGCTTATATACTCGATATTGGCCATGGAGAAAAGGGGGAGAAGGAGGTGCAACCCCCTGCCCACCAAAAAAAGTTAAGAAAAATCTCAATTACGAACCTAAAGTAGACGCATTAAAAAAAAAAAAAAATGGAATGAAGTTTGTTTTAAATAGGAATTCGGAGTAACCGACACAGTTTCAAATGAGTGAACTGTTGTCCGGACAAATTTTCAATCGGCGGATAATTTCATCCAAAATTTATAATTTTACCTCCGGATTTATGCTGAACAACTGTATGAACTAGAGGATCGTTACCTTGAAGAACAATCGCTGAACAATTTTCGTCCAAAATTTCCGCGTTACCTCAAGCCTGTCCGTCCCCAACAAATCGCTCCTTACTCCTTTCAAGTTCTTCCTCGCGAGCTCCATCCCCAGCTGGAGGAGCAGGAGCGTCGATTACATCTAAGGAGTCTGAGGCGGCTAGGATTCTTCGATTCTACTTCTGCTTCTTCTGGTCCGTTCGATTCACTCGATTGGAATGGAGGGTCGACAGCGTAGGTGTGGAGCGAGGGTGATGGTGCGGGATCGTGAATGAGTTTAGTTTCCGGTGTTTGTTCTGGTCATGATGAAGGTGATGCTATGGGGACGTTTTTCTTTGGGGGAAGAAGGCACAGGTGATGGTGTTCTCGGTGGTGGGCTTCATGGACTGCGAACTAACGTTGGAGTAGGAATGGGTTCCTCGCTTTCTAAGGACTTGGAGTCTGCAGTTGGAATTGATGTCCAGAATATTACTTGTGGTGGATGACATGCCTGCTTTAATGACCAAGCAAGGAGAGATCTTTTCCTAGGGGAGGAATGGGGTGAGCCCTCGACCTCCCGCTTTCTTTCTCCACTCGCAGCGTTCGCCATCTTCAGCTTCAGTCCCTCGCTCCGTCCAGAGTCGGATTGAGAGTACCAATACTTCACGTACAGTGCCGCCGCGTCAACTCATCATCTAATCGTCAACTCATCATCTAATGTCTAGTTCGAATCGGGTGAGTGACTCTCAGAGACAAATTGTTAAACAGTTCGTGTCCTTGAATGCGATTTGAATATTTGATTGAAATCCTTGTTAAAGTCTTTCCTTTTCGGGGGCATTCTATGTGTTATCTCGAGAACTCGTCTTCACGAGAGAGACCGAATCTCTCGTGACCTGGGACTTGGATTTGAGGCTGAAGTCAATCGGTTCGTTGAGGGCTCGTGTTGCCTCTTTGAAATCTGTCGGACTCAGTGGCCTTGAGCTCTGCCATTTGGTTGCGAAATGCCCTTCTGTGTTGGCAGCAGATGAAATCGATCCCTTTATACTCTTCATGCGTGACAATTTAGATGGAAAGGTCGACCCGATGCAGCTCAAGCGTCTCTTTATGTCAACTGAGCCGCGTTTCTCAGTTGGATTCGAGGAAAAGGATAATTTGTTAATTTGGTTGGGTTGATTCCTGTAAATCGACGTTGGAATACATTTTTATATTTGCTGGTGGAGCCGTACCCTAGAAAAGTGCGAAATAGATCTTGATTGTTACTTCCACTATGAAAGCAGAGTTCGTTTTCTATTTTGAGGTCACCTCACATGGTGTGTGATTGAAAATTTTCATATCGGGTGTAGACTTGTGGATTTCATTGTTAGGTTATTAAGAATATTTTGTGACAATTTAGCCGTAGTTTTCATGACTAAGAACTAAAAAAATAATAGTCCAAGCAAACATATTGACATTAAGTATTTAGCCATTAACGAATGTATTAAAGAAAATAAAATGGTCATAGAACACGTAAGTACTTGGATTGATGATAACTGATTCTTTAACTAAAGGCATGCCACTACTAAGTTATAAGAATAATGTATTCAGAATGGGCATTGGTCCAATTATGTAAAATTTTCTTTATATAGAAGAATTTGTGAGACTTCTATCCATTTGTAATGTTTTTCTCAATACAATTGTATACATTCAATTATTCTGAGAGAAACAATTATGTTTGACCTGTAGTAAACATAATGTTTATTCATTAAGTTATGTTATCACATATGAGCTGGTGAAATGCATTGTGATACACGGAAGATAATACTTGCTTTAAGAGGACTCATCATTGTGATTCATGTGTTTTATTTTAGCATTAATTTTAAGTGAGTTTAGGTTAATATTTCATTTGATGGAATATTGGGATTAAGTAGGAGAATGTTATAATATATTTTATTATTCTCAATGTGATCCAAATTTTGTATTTTCCAATTGATTTCGATTTATTACCCAATTTATTATCCTCGTTTATTACGTGATAGTTGCTTGTTAATATGATATCATAATGGTCTTGATGGAAGACGTTGGTTGTATAAGAAACGAAATAAAACGTCAGGTCATTTAGTCCAAATCTTATAATTACAGAAAAAACACACTATCACGTTTGAAGAGTATTTACTAATGAAACAGGACGTACAGATTTGGTGTTTCCATTTTTGGATCGCTTCATGCATCTGTTTTAGGTTTTAGGATTTTTCTGCATTTGGAGATTTTCATTAATGGTTGGAGGTATGCCAATCTTTATTTTTCCAAAAATCAACCCAAAATTTTGTACGAATTTATAAATCGGGATCATCATTTTTTATTTAGATTTAGTCTTACAAAAAAACATAAGAAATTACTGCAGACCATAACAGATTGTTGGACTTGTCTAACAAGCAACAAAATTATTGTTGCATTCAAAAGAACAGATGACTGGAGGCATATAACATGGTTTCATGGTTATTGCGTCAAAACTGATATACTATCTCATGACATGGAGAATAAGAAGTTTTGAGGCAAGCTGGTTTTTTATTTTTGATCTCGTTCCTCCAAACTGTACATCAATCATGCTATGATCGTGACTCGTGCAGTGAAGAAAGCAGATGTAGAAGATGGGAGGAGGAAAAAAAATGAAGAACAAAATAAGAAAAAAGGATAATGTATGAGAAGGAAGTGATGGGGGGAGTGGAAGCGAGACTGATTTATTTGGGGATGGGATGTGGAACCAACAATCGTGGGGAGAGAGCGGAAGGACCCGGTGAAAGAGGAGAAAGATTTCATACGAAACAATTATTTTTTTGAATTTTCAAGATGCGTTGTATAAGTAGGTGGAGTTTGGGTCCATCCTTTGAAAATTCAAATCTAAGGGTGGACTCAAACCTCGCCTACTAAATTTGAGTTTTTTAACCTCAATCTTTTGAATTTTCAATGGGTGTAAATTTTCAAATTTTCAAGATGCACTGTATAAGTAGGTGAAGTTTGGGTCCACCCATTGAAAATTCAAATTTACGTAAGTAGGTGAAGTTTGAATCCACCCATTAAAAACTCAAATTTAGCAGGTGGAATTTGAATTTTCAATGGGTGGACCCAAACTTCACCTATTTATATAGCACATCTTGAAAATTTATACCCATTGAAAATTCAAAAGATTTTCATGATCAAACCATCGCGAAGCTGAACATTCCTAATGTTGACGGTATCAAATCTAAATTAGACATTATTTAAACCTCGTTTAATTGATGGCACAGCTATGCCTCCACTAACTGAAAAGTCTAGCATGCATTCCTCATATCAATTTTATCATTGTAGATCACTACATACCGTCGGACTGCAAATGTCTTCAATAATGGACATCTATCCCATGCACATTGTCAGTTGTCACCTCTTAGGATATATTCATTGTCAACAAAACCGAGGATCAATTATCCTCTAGACATTGATATTGTTGAGGGTATGTAGTAAAAATTCAATACCTTTCACTTAGGGAGATAGATAAGAGGGAGCTCAAATTCGAGCAAGTTAGCATATCCAATTGGATCAATCTTCCTTTAAGAGTTTAAGCTAATGAATTATGAGCCAACTAAAATATATTAAGTACTTTACACTATACAAATGTTCCTATGAGATTTTCTCTAATACAACTTATACACGTATCCTAATAGATATTCTTAGTGTACGACCTCTTGTTTAAGTATTATCATAAGTTTGGGAATCCCGCATTGCATTACTACATCCTATAAATAAATGTCATTGGAGAAGAGATAAAGAATAAAATATTTCGATGTATGCTTAGATGGGTTCATCGTACTACGCCATATCAATGTGCTATAAAAAAAATAGAAATAATTAAAAATGAAAATTATTGTCGTGACATAAAAAACTAATTTTGAATATTCCATGAGAGTGAATAGGAGGAAAAAAGAAAAAATTTCTTCACCTACCTCCTTTTTCCTCTCTTCTGCCTCTCCCAAACAAAGCATTGAGGTAGTATGCCCTGCACATGCGTAAAAGTGTCAAATTAACCGTATAACTTTCTTGATATTTCCCAATAACAGATGGGGCGGGAATCCTCTGATGCCCATTTAGTGAGTCCTTATTATACCCTATTTTCCAATCTAATTGTATATGAATTATCATTGCATTTCAGTCTGTGATGGTTATGTTTCTGCATATTATCACATTGTCATTCTAATCTATATAAGTGTTGAAAAAACATAATAAATCATTGTAGACAAGAACAGATCATTGGACTTATCTAACAAGCAACGGCCTTATCATTGTCCTCAAGAGAATAGATGAGCGGACTTATATAACATGGTTTCAAGTTATTGTGTCAAAATTGATGTACTATACCGTGGCATGGGGACAAGTTGTTATGAGGCAAGCTAGTTTTGTTTTGATCTTGTTCCTCAAAACAACGCATCAATTTTCCCATGATCGTGACTCGCGTGGTGAAGAAGGGAGTCGGGGAAGAATAAGGGGAGATAACAAACAAAGAAGCGGGGGAGGAGAAACAACACAAGTGTTAGAAATTTTGTATGGCGCACATTTAAGGGTGGTAATTTTTTTTTTTTTTTTTTGGATCACTTAAGTATTATAATTTAAAAAAAATATTATTTGAGTGCCATAACTTTTAATAGATCATTAATGACCATTTTTTTAAAAAAAAAAATAGTCACCAAAGTGCTAAAAATCCAAAGCACTTGTGGTTAACGTTTTTTTAAAAGTTATGAGACTCAAGTAAATGATTAAAAAGTTTTATGACACTTAAGCGATCAAAAAAAGTTATAATTCTCAAATGAACGTCGTATGAAATTTATGATACTTGTGCTGCCTTTTTCTAGTTGAATTGTTTGTTGAAGGGGTGTGAACCCAAC
This sequence comes from Eucalyptus cladocalyx, assembly GCA_017140615.1. Taxonomy (NCBI): domain Eukaryota; kingdom Viridiplantae; phylum Streptophyta; class Magnoliopsida; order Myrtales; family Myrtaceae; genus Eucalyptus; species Eucalyptus cladocalyx. The sequence goes on from CM029526.1 coordinate 4,472,811, forward strand.
AATTATGTAGAGGAAGAAAGGTCAAATGGGACTTCGTCTTGGATGGTTAGGGGGGTCTCAATCAAGGTTAGCCGCCGCGCCATGCCCAAGACTGACTTTGGGTTGGGTCAACCTCTTTGATTTCTTGACCTGATAGCAATTATTCCGTTGGCTGACTTGAGCTTTTCTATAGGACAAGGTGACTCCAAGTCTTCAATCAAACAAGGTTCATCCAAACTCTTTTCATTCTTCTCAAAGGGTGCCTCTCCACATACACCAAGCAATTCTTTACCAATTCCTCTTTGCCCAAAGAAAAACAGAGACATGAATAATGCTCTCAGCTCCATGAATATCTATCAAGTCTTGCTACTTATTCTTCTTCTACTGCAAGTGATGACTAGCAATGCTAGGCCAAGCAATCGACAATGCACTTCATCTTGTGGTGATATTCACAATATAAACTATCCGTTTCGACTGAAGAGCGATCCAAAGGGATGTGGCATTTCAAATTACGAGCTGACTTGTGAAGATAATCGCACTTTTCTATACATCCATGATGGCCGATACTATGTGCAGTCTATCGATTATTCCGTTAGTGAAATCAGATTGGTCGATGACGGGCTACAAAAGGATAACAGCTCATCTCTCCCCCGTCATTCATTTGTGTGGGAGATCATAAACTCCGGTCAGATCTCGTCCCGCACGATTAAAGGCGGGTCATACTACATCATTGATGGTGCTGCATTGGTCATGGTGAATTGCTCAAAGCCGGTTAGTTCTCCATTTTATATTGGTACCGGTTCGTGCATTAAGGGTTCATACTCATCCAACACGTCATCGAATTGGAAGTTGTATGTTTTGGTCAATCCAAAAGCTTTGGATGTTAGGGATTTTTGCATAATTAGCGGTTGGACGTGGGTATCGCATGACTTTGAGCCTTACAAGCAGATTAATGTGAGCTCCTACAACTACGAGCTAATCCATAACATCATGGCCGATGGATTCACTCTCTCCTTTAGTCGTATACCAAAGAAAACTTCCTATTGCTACTTTGATTTCTATGGCTACTTTCACCTCCGTAACTACTTTCATTCCGATAGATTTCATCTTTACAGCTTATACGGAGGTCAGGTTTGCGGATCCAAGCTTTACTTCAACGGTAAGCACCAATTGCCAGATAATTTTACCATAATTTTGCATGATTCTGCACATTTTTGCTTGCTACTTTCTCTTCAAAACGGAAAATGAAAGGAATATTTATTATCCAAGAAAATTATGACAAAACATACAAGATAGTGTACATCAACGTTGTGTATTTGAAAGGTTTTGGGAAGTTGGTACTACTTATTAATATCGAATTAAAGGAGTTGCAGGATTTGTGGAAAGAGACAAGGAAAAAGAAGAAGTGATAGTAGAAAGCCACCCCCAAACAGACACACATTGACTGCACATGTACATCCGTCTAGATTATAATTCCTTTCACAAAAGGTGGTCGGAACTCCAATTATATTTTAAAAAAAAGACTATTGTGCCAGCAATTCAATGACTAGTTTTTTGCTGTCCTAGAGTTTACGTTTTTTTTCTTCTTAATTAGTCACTTTAACTAATAATACGAGAGACACTCGTTAACATTCATTAATAAATTGTATTCATGCATCCATAGGAGGAACAAAATTATTAGCTAAATCATTGTTTCTTTATATTTGTTGACCACTAACAAAGCGAAAGGAGTTTCTTCTATCGTCTATCATTTATGTGAAACGAAACTTATTAGTTTCATCGATTAGCATATACACACATCCCACTTCTTATATTCTCCTGGACAAAGTAGGTTACTACTATTCTGTTTCCTCATGAGTTTTATGTTACAAACTTCTTTTCCTTCAATTCCTTTTCACACAATTCATTCCTTCCACAGATGTCCACGATGATATTGCAATATGGACAACTGCAGATTTTATAGTACTACTCGGTAAGTCACAATGATTTATTCTTACAATAATTGAAAAAAATATATGTTAATCTATCAAAATTTTCTTTAGTGTTTTTCTGTGCAGCGAAAATCGTAATCGGGATGCCATTTGTCGCAATATTTCTAATCTACACGTACAAAAGGAGACATTTAGCAATGGACAAGAACGTTGAAGAATTTTTGCAAGCTCATAATAACTTTTTGCCCATAAGGTACTCTTACTTGAATATTAAGAAGATCTCTGGAAACTTCAAATACAAACTAGGTGAAGGGGGGTATGGTTCTGTGTACAAAGGAATGCTCAGAAGTGGCAACGAAGTGGCCATCAAGATTTTGAAGAAGTCTAAGTCCCATGGCGAAGATTTTATTAGTGAAGTGGCTACAATTGGAAGAATTCACCATGTTAATGTAGTGCAACTCATCGGTTTTTGCTTTGAAGGCTCAAAACAAGCTCTTGTGTATGATCTCATGATAAATGGATCTTTGGATAAACACATTTTTCCTGAGGAAGGTAATAAGTTTCTTGATTACATGAAATTGTATGAGATCGCTCTTGGGGTGGCGAGAGGGATTGAATATTTACATCGGGGGTGTGATATGCAAATACTACACTTTGATATCAAGCCCCATAATATTCTTTTAGACAAGAATTTCACTCCGAAAATTTCTGATTTTGGACTCGCGAGACTTTATCCTTCGGATCATAGCATAGTTTCATTGACTGTTGCAAGAGGAACACTAGGATATATGGCGCCTGAGTTGTTCTACAAAAACATTGGTGGGGTGTCTTATAAAGTGGATGTTTACGGCTTCGGGATTTTGCTCATGGAAATGGCAAGCAGAAGGAAGAATATAAAGGCAAAAGCGGAACACTCAAGCCAAATTTATTTTCCCTTATGGGTGTACGACCAAGTCACTAAAGGTACCAATGTTGAAATGGAAGAATTTGTAGAAGAGGAAAGGAAGGTCATAAAAAAGATGATAATAGTAGCACTTTGGTGCATACAATTAAATCCTGACCATCGGCCACCAATGAGTAAAGTCTTAGAAATGCTCGAAGGAGATATTAATGAATTTCAAATGCCTCCAAAACCGCTTATTTACCCACCCGATGTGCCAATTAATAATGACGAAACCGAGATGGAACTAGAAACATTCTCAATGTCATTGAGCTCTCCGGTAATTTCAGCTGGTTTCCTTTTTAGAGATAGTAATGATGTTTAGAGAAACCATGCATAGTTTGATTGTAAAAGTTTTGTGTATTTGTCCACATTCTAATATTATGTTGGGAGGGACTTGAGCTAGTTTAGCTCAACACTAATTACTTTTGATATGGTCTTCTTGTGGTCCTTAGCTTAATGTTTCATTACTGTATTTCGTACAGTTTTACTCTCTTTCATCCTCCTTAATAATAAAAAGAATTGGTTAGATAGCAAGAATCGAATAAAGGAGGAAGGTGATGGACATTGTGAATTTTAATTCCTCATTTGTGTGGTTTTGGATATTCCCAACAATAACTCGTGATCTTGCTCCTTAACGTGCTACTACCTGCATATGACTTCTTGATATAATAAACAACTGATTTTGACTTATAAATTCATTTCCTTATAAAAATAACTTATTCTAAGTCAATAACAATTTCTTTAATGCTTTTTTGGATAGCGAAATTTGAATCAGGATGCTATCTATCATGATATTTCTAATATGCAAGTATACAAGAAGGCACCTAGCAATGGATAAGAACATTGAAGAATTTTTGCAAGCTCACAACAACTTTTTGCATATAAGCTACGCTTACTCTAATATTAAGAAGATCACCAAAAACTTTAAACACGGGAGAAGTACACTATCAGTGCCATAAGTTATGTACGGCGCTCACTTTGGTGCTAAAAGTTTCCGTCGGATCACTTAAGTACCAAATCGGAGGAAAAACGATCACTTTGGTGCCACCGGCGAAAGATTCCGGCCAAAATGATTATATGGCTTTTTTTTTAATAAAAAAAAATTGACAAGGCCTTAAACGACGTCATTTTCGGTCCTCCTTAAGAAAACGACGCCGTTTAACTCATTTGGGGATTTTTTTTTTTGGGATTGAAATTAGGGTTTTTTTGTTCGCCATTGCTCGGCCACCGTCGCTCAACCACGGTCCCTCAGCCACCGTCGCTTGGCTGCCGTCCCTCGACCTCCATCATAGTTGCTTGCCACAGTAAGACAAAAGAAAAAAAAATGAACAGAAAATCCCAAGGTAGAGGGAGGTGTTGACGGCGAGGGTGGAGGAGGGGATGGCGGGGCCACGGTTGCCGCCATCGTCGCAGCTAGCTTCACTGACAACCTCCATGGTGTTCCAAATCTTCGTGGCTACCATTGGCCAAATCGCTCGTGCTTCTAGAGATTCTTCAAGTTCGCGTTTCCTCTGCACCCGATGAAATTATTTGGGAAAAGGCGGTGGTGGGGCTGAGATTTGGGGATTTGAAAGGTCGACAAGGTGATTGAAAATGGGGGAAAACTATTGGGGTAGGGCGGAGGCGAGTGCGTGATTTCTTTTCTGGAAAACTACAGGTGTTGTGTTGGTGTGTTGCTGGTGTTGCCGGTGCCGTTCTTTGGCGCTGCTAGTGCTGTTCTTCGGGGAAGAACCAGTCTTTGGGGAAGATGACACAAAACGACGTCATTTGGGGATTTAGGGTTTTGAATTTGGGGGAAAGACACAAAATGGCGTCGTTTTGTTGTTTAAATGCTGACTATACTCTCCGGCGAGCCACATCAGCTTAAAAAATAAAAAAGTGTCATGTCGGATTTCTGGCCAACCGGATAGGAGTTGGCACCAAAGTGAGCGTTTTTCAAATTTTTTGGCACTTAAGTGATCCGACACAAACTTTTGGCACCAAAGTGAGCGCCGTACACAAGTTATGGCACGATAGTGTACTTCTCCTCTTTAAACACAAACTAGGTGAAGGGGGTATGGTTTTGTGTACAAAGGAGTACTTAGAAGCAACAATGAAGTGGCCATCAAGATTTTAAAGTAGTCCAAGGCCAATAGCTAAGATTTTATTGGTGAAGTGGCTACTATTGGAAGGATTCACCGTGATAATGTAGTGCAACTCATTAGTTTTTACTTTGAAGGCTCGAAACATGCTCTTGTGTATGATCTTATAACACATGGATCTTTGGATAAGCACTTTTTTGCTCAAGAAGGTGATAAGTTTCTTGATTACATAAAAATATATGAGATCGTTGTTGGGGGTGGTGAGGGGGATTGAATACTTACATTGGGGGTGTGACATGCAACTACCACACTTTGATATCAAGTCTCATAACATTCTTTTAGACAAGAATTTCACTCCAGAAATTTCTGACTTTGGACTCATGAAACTTTATCCCACGGATCATAGCATAGTTTCATTAACTATTGCAAGAGGAACCTTGGGATACATGGCGCCTAAGTTCTACAAAAAACATAGGTGGTGTATCTTATAAAGTGGATGTCTATAGCTTTAGGATGTTGCTCATGGAAATGGCAAGTAGAATGAAAAATATAAATGTAAAGGCAAGACACTCGAGCCAAATTTATTTTCCATTATGGATGTATGACCAAGTCGGTGAAGGTACAAGTGTTGAAATGGAAGAAGTTGTAGAAGAGGAAAGGAAGGTGATAAAAAAATGATAATAGTTGCACTTTCGTACATACAATTAAACCCTGACCTTCGCCCTCTAATGAACAAGGTCCTAGAAATGCTGGAAGGAGATATTGGTAAACAATATATGCTTCCAAAAGTGCTTATTTACCCACTGGATGTGTTAGTTAACAAGGACAAATCTGAGATGGAACTAGAAACACTCTCAACTTAATCGAATGCTTCGGTAGTTTCATCTAATTTTCCTTTTAGTGATAGCAATGTTGTTTAGAGAACCATGCACTATTTGATTGGAAAAGCTTTGTATATTTGCCTACAATCTAATACTATGTTGGGAGGGATCGTGAGCTAGTTTATCTCAACCCTAATTACTTTGAGATTGTCTTCTTGTGGCTCTTATATTAATGTTGTGTTATCGTACTTCATATAGTTTTACTCTCTTGCACCTTTAAAAGGACAAAGAATTGGTCCAAAAGCAAGTACAAAAATAGAGGAGGAAGGTGACCGCTATTGTGAATTGTCCTACCTTGTTACGTGATTTTGGATAATGCTAATGAAAGCTAATGATAACCTGTGATCTCACTCCTATGTGCACCATTGCCACCATATGATTTCTCGATATAAAAAACAATTGATTTTGACTTATGAATTCATCATCAAAGAAAACATATATGTATACGTTTTACAAAGTGGACACCATCTATCTATGTTAGAAACAATTTTTATCAAAATGGAAAAAATAATTCGGTGGTCGATTAAATTGCGACGTCTCAGGATGCGTCGCCGACCATTTCATTTTAATGCGCATGCAGAAGCGAATAAATGAATTTCTAGACAACACAAAGATGTGATAGAAAAGCAGGGCTACAATTTTGAAAACCACAATACACCTTTATACACAGCAGACTAGGTCATTTACAATACTAGTCTATATTCACAAGTTTACAAAAGTAGAAGGGCTACAAGTCCTCTAAGCGTTCGAACCCTCAGCCGAAGGCTCCAGGGTTTCTTGGGGACTCGGGTCCACTACTGCACCATCGGGAGGGTCAACTGTACCGTCGCCAAAAGCGATCTAACACCGACATAGGGATCTTAGACTCCGGTAGGGGACCTTCTCTGGGTCCATCTCACCCGCGACAATACCACGATCTGAATTGATGGGATACCCTCCGGGGTAGACCCATTTCAACCTAGACGATAGATCTCACAAGTTCATAAACTCAAGCTCCTTGGCCTCCAAGAAGAGAAATTAGAGAGACTTGTTCAGTGACCTTCTTGGGCTAGCCAAAATGCTCAAGAGGAATCACCATCTAGAGACCTGAAAATATTAGTCCACGATGGGGTAAGACAATATCTCGGCAAGTTCACCCCTAAACTTTAACTAGGAAGGAAATACGCTTAAATGCCGTCTATGCACACACAAGACAGAGGATTTACTTTGCCTCAATTCCTTCCTGTAAGTCAGTACAATTCATATACTCAACCAATCAATTTAATTCAAATCAACCAACCCATCAATCAACTTAGTCAATCAGCTCAATTTGACATAATTGATACCATCTATCAACCAATACCATTTATCCATCAGTACCTAAGTAGCACCGACACGCGACACGGACACGCGACACAACACGCCACGACACGTCAACACGTTATTTCTAAAAAAATAAATAAAGAATTCTGACACGTTGCAACACATTGTATATTAAATTAATATTTTTTTAATTAATTTGATTCAAATTCATAAATAAATAAATAATTAAAAAAAGAGCCTATAATAAATTTACACTAATAATATTAATAAATCAATTCATTTTAAATTCGAAAGATATATTCATAGTTAATGTGAAACATATTTTTAATTTTAACAAAAGTTATTGATGAAACTAGAATCAATTTATTTAAATAAATCCATGATTTTCTACAATGAACAAAATTTATCATTATTCAAAATTCAATACTTTTATTTTTCGAAATTAAACTTTAATTTCATTTATTTAATTTTCCGGTTAAATAAAAATCCCCAAAATCCACCCCCTCTTTCCTTCGTCCATTTCCCTCCCCAAATTTATTTTACTTTTTTCCCTTCCCCCACCACTTGATAGTGACTGGTAAGATTTCACTTCCCCTCCTCTTCACGCCATCAGATCTCATTTCTTATTTTTTTTGGGTTTCTTTATCAAAAACCCTAGCGAGCCCTCCTTTTCCTATTCCTCCTTGCCGCTCGCCGCACGACCCCCTTCCCTCCTCTCCTCTTCCTCTTGACCCTTCACCTCCTCCTCCTCTATGCATGACCCCCTTCCTCTCCTCTTCCTCTTGATCCTTCTCCTCCTCCTCCTTGTCGCCGATCCATCGCAACAGTGGCGGCCCTCGCTGCTCTCTCTAGCAGTCTCTCGCCATCGTAGTAGTTCATTCGTGGCTTCGTCTCGCCAACGGGAGTTTGCGTTCTCTCTCTTATTTCTCTCTGTTTGGCTCTTTCTCTAGCCGTCTCTCGCCGTCGTGGTGGTCCGTTCGTGGCTTCGTCTTGCCGGCGCTCGTGGCCTCTGCTCCCTCGCCCTCCCTCGCCTCCACCCTCCATCAATCTTCCGGACCGCGTTGACACACGTGTCAAGAAAAGTTGACTGCGTGTTCGACCGTGTTCGAGCGTGTCGACGTGTCCAACACGCTTCGACACGTGTCGGACACGACATGGAAGCACGGGTAACATGTCCGTGCTTCATAGATCAGTACCATATATAATTCAATTCCATCTATTGAGTCAATTGATACAACCACGGCTCACACAAGCTGAAATAGACGGTCTTTGCTTTCACAAACTGCAATATATGGTCATAGCTCTCACAAGCTAATATAGATAGATAGTAGCTCGCTCAAGCTGATAAAAATATATATCATGCTCCCACAAGCTGATAAAATGATCTTAGCTCACACAAGCTGATAAGGTATCTTTGCTCTCACAAGGCGACGTATTGAAGCACATATGCTGATACAGTATACTACTCTCACAAGCTGACATGTAAATGGGCTCTCACAAGCTGACGATAAATATGCTCTCACAAGCTGACAATTCACTGAGTTAATAGTACCCGATAAAAATAATCGTGTGTAGGTATGTCGGCCTTAGCCAAAAACACAATATCTTTCTTTTAAAAATCACACTCTTTAATATAGTCCATAAACACATTTTTGGCGTTATAAACCGATGCCCGGTATTTTCTAATTAAATACCGAATTACTCAATTTTGGGATAAATACCCAAAATTACCAATTCCACTCAATTTGAACAAATTAGCACTCAATTGAATAAACCAAGCACACCATTACAATCAACACAAAATTCCTGTCACCAGCTATCCCAGTATAATTTCCGGAAAATAATAAATAATTAAATAAATACTATAAATAAATAAATAAATACAATTAAATACCATAAATAAAAAATTAGGCCGGAAAAACCTAATTAAATACCAAAACAGACACGGAAAATTTTCGAACCTATCTAGATAAATAATACAGCTTATCTAGTCTCTAATTAAGTTAATTTAACCACCTAACATGCATAAACGAGTAATTAAATTGCTAATTTGTTCCAACTAACCACCTAAACCTTAATTAACCTAAACTAATCAACCATTAAGCATAATTAACTCCATAAGCAGAGTTTAGTGAGTAAATTCACTGGTTTTGCAATTCGATGAGTCCACTACGACGGCAACATGGAGACGGGCGACAAACTTCGAAGCGATGACACTCGACGAGGCATGAAAATGTCCTAAAATGGGCCTAATAGTCACGGCTGGGCTGAGAGAGTGGAACAGGAGATGGGTTGGGCTGGAAACAGCGAGACGGGCTGGTGGAGGTTGCTGTAGGTGGTGGCGACGCTCGACGGCGACAGGGACGGCTCAAGCGGTTGGACGGGGGTTCGATGGTCGTTAGGGATCCCAAGGGATGATGAGACGGCATGGCAGGGGCGTGGCTGGTGGAGTGACACATGCGGGCGAGCAGGTGCGAGTCGCAACGTGCGGTGGCTCCGACGAGTCGGGTGGACATGCAACGGCTAGGGGAGGTGGCTGCTTGGTTTCTCTGCAACTTCCAAGTTTCAAGGGGACTAATAATGGAGAAAGTAGCTCTGTTAAAGAAGAAAGGGGACAACAGCAACTCGGAGAGTCCCTCTAGGCTTCCAAAGCCTTCCTTCTATCCTATTTGTCCTTTGAAGAGGCCCCACCAGCCTTGGCTGTCATCCATGGCTCTTTGGTAGCCCACAAAATTCCCAAGCAAGCCGATGAAGTGGTCTAAAAGTGGTGGAGGCCATGACATACGAATTTTGGGACAAATTCTCCCAAATTGAATTCAATTCTCCTTCAATTGAATTCAATTCGATCCCCATAAATTCCACCAAGGTGCCCTTGACCAAATTGATATTTTTCCTCGCTAATAGAACCAACTTGCATCCCAAAAACACGATAAAAAACGGTCTCCTGAATTTTCCGGACAAAAATGGCCCTATTTTGAATTTTCGCCAAAAATCTTAGTTAGCAGAAAAATCTTTGGAGGATGAGTCGACATTCCTAAAATGAATCGTGACATGATAAAACTTTCAATTTCTAAAATCAGATTCAAATTCACGATTAATTTCAATCTGGCGTGATTTTAGTGTGATCTAGCCTACCAGGTAGCTTTTAGGAATTTTTTGTGTAATTGATCCGTGGTCGATTTATTTTGAGCCACAATGTACATTTTTGACACATTGGCGACTCTCGATTGTTGTGAAAATCTTGAGATTTCAAATATGGGCATAGGGTACCAAAACGACAGAAAAATCGGTTTAGTGCCGATCAACGAGAATTTTGTAATTTGGTGGAATCACCCACACTTTAATCACATATTTCAGTCGAATCGACCTATCTTTGATCTCTAATTGATTTTTAATTGTGCCGTAATGACCCTTGCAGACTAGTACAGTCAAGCAGTCGATTCCTGGTCGAATTCTCAAATCTATTGCATTAAAATCTCTTAATGGTTTCACCTGATAATCTAGTTATCTCATGAGTGATCAGCTCAGAGAATGGAACTATAGGCATGTCGATGAAAAGTCTAATTCATGCAATTGAAAACATAACCTGAAATTCAGGATGTCACATAAGCAACTATAGTTATTCTAGCCACGTGCATATCAAGAGTACAAAGTACAATTATAGGGTGGATATATATGATTTTGCTTTTAGGCGGAGGATAGGAGAGGGTATTTTATGTAACAATACACACAAACTATTGCAAATCTATACATTTAAACTGTATATAACTATTTTTCTAGATTTGCTTGACAAAATATGTAGTTGTTTATGGTTGGGTCGATGATGACGTTTTGTAATATCTAATTATCATATAAGATAACTTTTTTAATTGTGGTTATTTATTTCATGAATGATGGACTGTCTAACAAATTGAATGGTGTCTAAGGTTTGTGACTTAATTTAGCAAATATGGAATAAACATGAAGTCAATAAGCGCGGACGGTGGAACAGAAAAAATTCAAAGGTGGAGAAGAAGGAAGGAGGAAAAATAACAAAGTGGAAAAATAGAAGAAAGATAGTGAGTGTATCGGTAGGAAGTAACATGGGGAGCGAGAGAGAGAGATGTGAAAAAGTTGGACACGACTCCCCTAATAATAGAGCTTCAACTTGGGTCCACCTCCTTTAATTTCTTGACTTGCCAGGATTTATTCCGTGTAAAAGAACTGAGGAATTTTGGAATGAGAATTCTGTCCTCCATTACCACAGAAACGTAACATATATACAAGAATATACAGCTATCAAACAATCTCCTAATTAGGCTAAACTACCAAAAATACAAGGACAACGCAATAAATGAATAAAAAAAAGATATGCACACAAAACTTCCTAAGTAAACGTGGCCTAAATAAAAGCATATTACAGCTGCCTTTCTTCCAATATATTTTCCTTTCCAATACCCCCTTCAAGTTGGAGCATGGAGATCTCGAATGCCCAACTTGCGAAGAAGAAAGTTAAATTGATCCTTTCCTAACGCCTTCGTGAAGATATCAGCTAGCTGCATCGAACTACGTACATAATCTGTTTGAATGTTACCATTAAGTATCTCATTACGAATAAAATGACAATCCACTTCAATATGCTTAGTACGCTCATGATAAACAGGATTAGCAGCTATATGTAAAGCTGCCCAACTATCGCAATATAGGTGCATAGGTTGAGAATGTGCCACACCAAGTGAATCCAATAATCCTTTCAACCACTTAAGTTCACAAACTGTAGTACTCATAGACCTGTATTCAGCTTCAGCGGATGAGCGAGACACTGTCTGTTGCTTCTTAGTCTTCCATGAGATAGGCGATTCTCCCAGAAGAACAAAGTAACCAGTCAAAGATCGTCTCGTCAAAGGACAACTAGCCCAATCAGAATCGCAGTAAGCAGACAATTTGAGGTCACAATTGGCACGCAACATAATACCCTGACCTGGATTTCCTTTCAAATAACGTAGAACTCTCACAGCTGCCTCCCAATGAGCTTTCTTTGGCCGTTGCATGAATTGTGCAAGAATATGCACACAGTAAGACAATTCAGGTCGAGTTATTGTTAGATAAATAAGCCGACCCACTAGACGCCTATATTGAGCAGGGTTGTCTACATCATCACTCTCAGTAAGGGCCAGCTTGTGATTTTGTTCAAGAGGAGTTTTAGCCGGCTTGGAACCTAGCAATCCGACCTCAGAAATCATATCCAACGCATACTTACGTTGACATAAGAAAATACCATCCGAATTTCTCGCCACTTCAATCCCCAAGAAAAATTTCAGCTTCCCCAAGTCTTTCATATGAAAACAACGACTTAAATAGTTCTTGAACTTTTGCACAGCGGAAATATCATTACCGGAGATAATGAGATCATCAACATAAATAAGCACATTCGATTGAGCAGTCCCAACTCGAAAAGTGAACAAGGAGTAATCTAAATATGACTGTTGAAATCCATAAGCTTTCAAAGATGCAGCCAATTTCGCAAACCAACATGTAGGTGCTTGTCGCAAACCGTATAGAGATTTCCGAAGTCTACATACCTTCCTTGGCGATTGTGAGGCAAATCCAGGCGGCATTTTCATGTAAACCTCTTCCTCTAAATCGCCATGTAAGAAAGCATTTTGAACGTCCATCTGATGAAGTTCCCAATTCTTTGCAGCCGCAACAGCAAGAAAGGTGCGTACAGTGCACATTTTTGCCGTAGGAGCAAAAGTCTCTTGATAATCTATGCCTTCAACTTGTTTATTTCCTAGTATCACCAACCGCGCTTTGTATCGTTCAACACTTCCATCAGAATTGTACTTAATTTTATACACCCACCTGCTCCCAATTGCTTTCTTCCCAGGCGGCAAATTTTCGACTGTCCATGTGCCATTATCTTCTAAAGCTCGTATTTCTTTACTCATGGCCTCTCTCCACCGTTCATCTTTAATTGCTTCCGCATAAGAGTTTGGTTCATGTCCTGCAATAATTGCTGCCAAGAAACACCGGTGTTATGCAGAAAATTTTTCATAACTCACATAATGTGCTATAGAATAAGGCGTACCTGAGGAATCGGATTGGGCAGATGAGCATGTCGAGGGGCTTATTTTGATGGCATTGTCACATAATCTTTCAAACGAACAGACGGTTGCTTGACCCTTTGTCCCCTGCCTAATTGCTCTTCAACAACTTCACTTCTTTCCACGTCCTCATTGTTTGTGTGGATCAATTCCTCAATTTCATGATTCACCTCATTTTCTCTATCTACACTTTTGGCGTGCTCCTCTCTCAAGTCACTTTCTAAATCATCAACTTCATCACCCAACTCCATAACTTTATTTTTAATGAGTCCATCACTTAAAGTTTTCTCATCAGCATATGGAAATTCTGTTTCAGCAAACACTACATCTCTTGATACAAAGTATTCACCAGCTTCTAAATCATACAATCTCCACCCCTTCTTTCCCAACGGATAACCAACAAAAATACACCGACGACTTCTACTAGCAAATTTATCGTTATCCCGATTCTGATTATGCGCATAGCACAAACAACCAAAAATCCGAATATGTTTGTAAGAAGGAGGTTGGCCAAAAATAATCTCATATGGGGTTCTACCATTCAATAATATAGATGGAGTCCTGTTTATCAAATACCTAGCTGCAAGTACACATTCTCCCCAAAATTCTATGGGTAAATTTGCTTGGAAATGCAAAACTCTTGCAACATTAAGGATATGTCGATGCTTTCTTTCTACTCAGCCATTTTGTTGAGGTGTTCCAACACAAGAAGTCTGATGCAAAATCCCATGTTCATCAAAATATTCTTTCAAACACAAAAATTCACTTCCGTTATCACTTCTAACGATTTTCACATTTTTCTCAAATTGGCATCTAACCATCGCAATAAACTTCCTAAGAACACAAGCCACTTCCTTTTTTCCATTCAGCAAATATATCCACACAGCACGAGAGTAATCATCAACAATTGTCAAGAAATAAATTGCTCCATGAAGCTGGAACTCTATAAAGTCTCCACAAATCACAATGTATCAATTCAAAACAATCTTTAGCTTGATTGTCACTAGAAAAGAAGATCTCTCTTGTTTGTTTTGCTCTAAAACAAACCTCACAAGTTTTATTGGTTTTCCTAACCATTTTGCCAGCTTCTGGAATTAACTCCACCACCTTAGAAGAAGGATGACCCATTCTTTTATGCCAAAGCTCAAAGGATTCAATATTAGCCACCGTGCAAGCATGTACTGAAGTCACTCCCTTGAGAAAGTAAAGCCCCTCACGTTGCTCACCCGCTCCAATCAGGTTCCTCGAATTTAGGTCCTGTATAGCACATATTTTGTTAGTGAGTTGAATAACCAAATTCGAATCATTAAGAAGTTGTGATACAGAAATCAAATTGCATTTCAAATTTGGCACAAAGAGAACTCGTCGCAATTTCAAGTCTCCTCCAAGCAACACAGTTCCTTCTTTCATTGCCATGGTCTTTTCTCCATCAGGTAACTCGACTGAGCATGGCACAATATCACACAATTCTCTCAAAAACGCCAACGTTCCTGTCATATGGTGGGAAGCTCCTGTGTCAATAATCCAAGGAAAAATACTCTGTTTACATGTCAGCCTCTCATGGCCACCATTCTGATGAGAACTTAACATTCCCAATAAAGTTGCCCATTGCTCATCATTCAATCCACTAAGACCCTTTCAATCTGAATCCGTCACAACTCCTCGCCCACCATCAACTCTAGTTGCTTGTGAGACGTTGGCACGAGCACCTCCTCCGTTGTTACGTCCACCTCTATTATTACGCTTTTGACCACTACCTTGTCCAGCAAAGGTTCCACGTGGTCTATTACCCCACCATTCTGGATATCTTATTAGCTGGAAACAACTTTCAGCATCATGTCCCTCTTGGTTGCAATTAAAACAAAACGGGATTTTATCTTTTCCCCCCCTTGAATTTTGACCACCTGCTCGAATTGCAAAACTCATGGGATTGCCTCTTTCATCCTTGGTTTGTGTCATAGTTCGCACTCGCTCTTGCTGGACAACCATAGCATAAACATGATTCAAATTAGGCAAAGGTTCAGTGCTCAAAATATTAGCGCGCAATGTTCCATATTCTTCTTCATCTAAGCCCATCAAAAACTGATGAACTCTCTCTTCTTCACGCTTTCTTTCCAATTCAATGGTAAAATTGCATCTGCAACCTGTACAAACACACACTGGTATCTGATCATAGTTATTTATTTCATCCCACAAGATTTTGAGTTTACCGAAATAGGACACAATGGGTTGACCATTCTGCCTACAATTGGCCAAATCCGATCTCAGTTGCTGCATCCGTGGACCATTCCCAATTGAGAATCTCTGTTTGATATCCTCCCATAGATCCTTTGCATTCTCCATGTGAGAGATAGTTGAGCGAAGTGTTGGTTCAATGGTATTAAACACCCAAGAAACCAACATGGAATTAACCGTCCACCAATCTTCAAGTTCCAATGAATCATCTGCTGGTTGCTGGATAGATCCATCAATAAAACCATATTTCTTCTTGGCTCGTAATGCAGTCCGCATAGCTCGTGCCCATTCTTCATAATTCTCGCCCTTCAACTGAACTTGGGTAATCAAGTTACCCGGGTTGTCATTTGAATTCAGTGTGTAAGGGCTAGAGGTTTTCTTGTCCGTTCCGAACTCTCCTCACTTTTTTTCCATCAGCCATGGCTCTGATACCATGTAAAAGAACTGAGGAATTTTGGAATGAGAATTCTGTCCTCCATTACCACAGAAACGTAACATATATACAAGAAGATACAGCTATCAAACAATCTCCTAATTAGGCTAAACTACCAAAAATACAAGGACAACGCAATAAATGAATAAAAAAAAGACATGCACACAAAACTTCCTAAGTAAACGTGGCCTAAATAAAAGCATATTACAGCTGCCTTTCTTCCAATATATTTTCCTTTCCAATATTCCGTGAATTGACTGGGGCTTCTCTGTAGACCAGACAACTCCAAGCCTCCAATCAGATCAGGATGACCCAATCTCTTCTGAATCTTTTCAAATTGCGCCTCTCCTCCACGCAGACCAAGCCATTCCTTACCAATTTCTCTTTGCCCAAAGACAAACAGAGACATGTTTCATGCTCTCAGCTACATGAATATCTCTCTAGTGTTGCTGCTCATTCTTGTTCTATCGCAAGCCATGACTAGCAAAGCCAGGTTGAGTAATCCACGATGCACTGCTTCATCCTGCGGTGATATTCGCAATATAAGTCACCCGTTTCGATTGAAGAGTGACCCAAAGGGATGTGGTGACCCAAAAAAGGAGCTGGTCTATGAAGATAATCGTACTGTTCTATACTTCCATGATGATCGATTTTATGTACAGTCTATCAATTATTCCAGCCTCGAAATCAGATTGGTTGATGATGGGTTGAAAAAGGATAAGTGCTAATCTCTCCCTCATCATTCATGGGCATTCTATAACTTCAATAACCAGTTCGATCCAAATATGTCATACTTCATGTTCCGCAGAGGTATATTGGTCATTGTGAATTGCTCAAAGGCAATTAATTCTCCTATCTACATCGCTATGAGTCCATGCATTAAGGGTTTGTACTCTTCCAACACATCATCGAATTGGAATTTGTATGCTTTGCTCAATCCAGTTGCATAAGATGTTAGAAACTTTTGCACCATTAGTAGCTGGACGCAGTTAGAGGATTTTACGGGTTCTCAGCAGATTGATAGTGGCTCCTACAACTTCGAGCAAATCCATAACATCATGGCTGCTGGATTTTTTCTCTTCTTTGGTCCACTCGAGTGGGGGAAGAAAACTTTCTTTTGCTACTTTGATCCGTTTATCTACTTTCATTTCTATAACTTATTTTATTCTCGTAAATTGGATTTGTATAGCGCCTACATCAGTCAAGTTTGCGGATCCAAGCACTACGAGGGCGGTAAGTATTGGTCAGCAATGAATTGTACCATAATTTTGCATGATTCTGTACAATGTTTCACTTCCCACTTTCTCTTCAAAACTGGAAAATGAAAGAAACATCCAATATCCAATAAACTTATGACAAATATACAAGATAGTGTACGTCAACTATGTGTATTTGAAAGTTTTTGGGAGGATCGCATTACTTATGAATTATAAGTTGAAGGAGTTGCAAGACTTGCGGAAAAAAAATGAAAAAGTGACGGTAGAAGCCACCCCCAAAAAGACTCAGATCAGCTCCACATATACAAGTGTCTAGATTATAATTCCTTTCCACAAAAGGGCTAGAACTCCCGCTGTTAAGAAAAAGGATGCTTGTGCGAGCAACCACATGACTAGCTTTTGTTGGCATAGATATACATTTTCTTAATTTCTTAATTCGTTCTGTAATTAGTCACTTAACTAATAATCCGGGAGACGCTCCTTAACATTCCTTTAAAAAAATTGTAGACATGTATCGCTAGGAGAAACAAAATTATTAATTAAATATGAAAATCACTATTTCTCTATATTTGTTAACATCTAACAAAGCGAAATGAGTTTCTTGTATCGCCTACCATCTATGCACGAAGCTCCATTATTTTCATATATTTGTAAATTCACGCATGCCACTATTCATATTCTTTTGCACAAAATTTAACTTATGCAAAGTGAGTGACTACTACTCTGTTTCCTTGTGAGTTCTATTTTCCAAACTTCTTTTCCTTCAATTCCTTTTCTTACCATTCATTTCTTCGACAGGTTTGCTAGATGATATTGCAATGTGGACTATTGGAGATTTTATAGCACTACTAGGTAAGCTGCAATGATTTGTTCTTGCAATAACTATAAAAATAACTTATTCTAACCCAAAAAAAAATTTCTTCAGTGCCTTTTTGTGTAGCGAAATTCATAATCGGGATGCCATTTTTCACGATATTTATGATCTACAAGTATAGAAGAAGGCACCTAGCAATGGACAAGAATATTGAAGAATTTTTGCAAGCTTAGAACAACTTTTTACCCATAAGGTACTCTTACTCTGATATTAAGAAGATCACCAAAAAATTTAAGCACAAACTAGGTGAAGGGGGGTATGGTTGTGTGTACAAAGGAATGCTTAGAAGCGGCAATGAAGTGGCCGTCAAGATTTTAAAGCAGTCCAAGGCCCATGGCCAAGATTTTATCAGTGAAGTGGCTACTATTGGAAGAATTCACCATGTTAATGTAGTGCAACTTGTCGGTTTTTGCTTTGAAGGCTCGAAACAAGCTCTTGTGTATGATCTCATGACAAATGGATCTTTGGATAAGCACATTTTTGCTCAGGAAGGTGATAAGTTTCTTGATTACATGAAAATATATGAGATCGCTCTTGGGGTGGCAAAGGGTATTGAATACTTACATCGGGGGTGTGACATGCAAATATTACACTTTGATATCAAGCCTCATAATATTCTTTTAGATAAGAATTTCACTCCGAAAGTTTCTGACTTTGGACTCGCGAAACTTTATCCCACGGATCATAGTATAGTTTCATTAATTGCTGCAAGAGGAACCTTGGGATGTATGGCGCCTGAGTTGTTCTACAAAAGCATTGGCGGCGTATCTTATAAAGCGGATGTTTACAGCTTCGGGATGTTGCTCATGGAGATGGCAAGTAGAAGGAAGAATACAAATGCAAATGCAGAACACTCAAGCCAAATTTATTTTTCGTTGTGGGTGTATGACCAAGTCAGTGAAGGCACAAGTGTTGAAATGGAAGAAGTTGTGGAAGAGGAAAGGAAGTTGATAAAAAAGATGATAATAGTTGCACTTTGGTGCATACAATTAAACCCTGACCATCGACCTCCAATGAGAAAAGTCCTAGAAATGCTGGAAGGAGATACTTGTAAACTTCATATACCTCCAAAACCACTTATTTACCCACCGTATGTGTCAGTTAACAATGACAAATCCGAGATGGAACTAGAAACACTCTCAACTTCATTGAGTGCCTCCGTAATTTCAGCTAGTTGTCCTTTTAGAGATAGCAATGTTGTTTAGAGAACCATGCATTGTTTGATTGGAAAAGCTTTGTATATTTGCCCACAATCTAGTATTATGTTGGGAGGGACTTGAGATTGTTTTCTTGTGGCTCTTAGATTAATGTTGTGTTATTGTGCGTGATATAGTTTTACTCTCTTGCATCCTCCTTCAAAAGGGCAAAAAAAATTGGTTAGAAAACAAGGACAAAAACAAAGGAGGAAGGTGACGGGCATTATGAATTGTCCTCCCTCATTACGTGATTTTGGATAATACCAATGAAAAAACTAACAATAACCCACGATCTTGCTCCTTTATATGCCAGCACCACCATATGATTTCTTGATATTAAAAAAAAAAAAACAACTAATTTCGACTTATGAATTTATTTCAAAGAAAACATATATGTATACATTTTACAAAGTAGACACCATATGTTTACATTAGACATAAAATTTATCAAAATGGAAAAATAAAATCTTAGATGAAACAATTCAATGAAATTCATAATTGAAAGAACTCATATTCCATTTTAAAGCTGACATGAAGAAGGTCGAAAGATTACAATTTCCCTTAAATTACTTGATTATGGTGATTTTAATTGGCGGGTTTTCAGAATTTCCAGGCACTTTAATGAAAATTCATCAACCTGGCTTATATATCCGATATGGGCCACAGAGGGAAGGGGGAGAAGGGGAGGCAAGCCCCTACCCGCAAAAATGTTAGAGAATATTTTAATTACAGATGTGAAGTAGGGATTTTTTTTAAAATGAGGCGTCATCTCGTTGTTCGGCCGTATTTTCAGTGGGCGGATAATTTCGTCCAAAATTTTCTGATTTTACCTTTAGATTAATGCTGAACGACTGAAGAACTAGAGGATCGTTATCTTAAAGAAGAATTGCTGAACAATTTTTGTCCAAAATTTTCCCCTTACCTCAAATCTGGCCCGCCCGCGACAAATCGCTCCTTACACCTTTCAAGTTCTTCCTCGCGAGCTCCATCCCCAGCCGGAGGAGCAGGAGCGTCGACTACATCTAAGGAGTTTAGAGATGCTAGGATTCTTTGGTTCTTCTGGTTTGTTTGATTAACTCGATTGGAATTGAGGGTCGACAGTGTAGGTGTGGAGGGCGGGCGATGGTGCGGTATCGTGAATGAGTTGAGTTTCTGGTGTTTGTTCTGGTCATGATGAAGGTGATGATGCTATGGGGACGTTTTTATTTGGGGGCAAGAAGGCTCAGGCGAGGGTGTTCTTGGTGGTGGGCTTCATGGACTGCGAACAAATGTCGGAGTAGGAATGGGTTCCTCGCTTTCTAAGGCCCGAGAGTCTGCAGTTGTACTTGATGTCCAGAAAATTGCTTGTGGCGGATGACATGCTGCTTTAATGACCAAAGCAAGGAGAGATCTTTTCCTTAGGGGAGGAATGGGGTGAGCCCTCGACCTCCCGCTTTCTTTCTCCACTCGCAGTGCTCGCCATCTTCAGCTTCAGTCCCTCGCTCCGCAACATCCTCTTCCGCCAAGTCTTTCCTTTTCAGGGGCATTCTATGTGTCATTTCAAGAACTCGGACTCAACAAGAGAGACCGAATCTCTCGTTACTAGGGACCTGGATTTGAGGCTGAAGTTTATTGGTTCGTTGCAGGCTCTTTGAAATCTGTTGGAATCAGTGGCCTTGAGCTCAACCATTTGGTTGTGAAATGCCCTTCAGTGTTGACAACAGATGAAATCGATCCCTTTATAGTCTTCGTGTGCGACAATTTATATGGAAAGGTCGAACCAACGCAGCTCAAGCGTTTCTTTATGTCAACTGAGCCGTGATTCTTAGTTGAATTCGGGGAAAAGGTTAATTTGCCGATTTGACAGTGGGATTCCTAGAGAAAAGATTGTTCATGTTATCAACAATGTGAATTTAACGAAGGCTTTGTCTCTTAAGCCGTTTGAAGAAATTGAAAGGGTCCTTAATTTCTTGAGCCGCTATGGTGGGATTGATTTGATTGTGAGGCATCCCCCCATTCTTAACTTTGATATGGAGAGCCAATTGATTCCAGGAGTGGAATCTCTCCTAGAACTAAGAGGAGGAGATGAGGATGCCACCGGGTAGTGTTGCGCAAGCTGCCTACCTTTCTGAAATAACGTGTGGAACACTTGGAAAGCCATGTAGAGTTCTTGAGGTCATTTGCGGGATTAGATCAAGAAATATTCAGGATCATTCTTGTGTTTGCTAGCATTGTTAGTGCGAGCAAGGAGAGGAAATTGCGTCCAAGAATTAATTTTCTCGAAGAACGTGGACTCAACTCCAATGAGATTTTCAAGTTCTTGACAAAAGCCCCTTTGTTTTTGGGTCTATCTTTTGAGGGGAACATTGCTTATAAGCTAGGTTTTTTGGTTAAGATTGGTTACAAGTACAGAACGGAAGAATTTGCTGTTGCAATAGGCGCTATGACTAGGACAAGTTGTGAGAATATGTAGAAAGTAATCGAGCTCTTCTTGAGTTACGGGTTTTCTTGTGCAGCCGTGCTTCTCATGAGTAAGAAGCATCGTCAAATACTTCAATACGTTCCTGTTTCTCTGGAGGAGAAAAAGTGGAATACTTGGTGGGGGAGATGTGACGTGACCTTGATGAGCTATTGGATTTCCCTGCATTTCTTGGTTACAAATTCGATGGTAGAATTAAGCATAGGTACGAGGTGAAGAAGAAGATTATAGGTGAAGGAATGTTGATCAACAAGCTGCTTAGTGTTTCGTCTGAGAGATTTGCAAAGAAGAAGGTAGAACAGCTGGTGCACAAAGTCTCACAAAGCCTAAAAATTAAGGGTTGCTAAATTTCATTAGCAGAAGTTCATGGCAAAATTGATGGAAATTGTTTAGTTATCGAGTTTTCTCAAAGGTTCATGAGTTGAAGGCTTTTGCTTATTTGGAGGTGAAATTCTGGCTTGACTTTCTTAGGTGAAGATAGAAAGTCATCTTTTCCATCCACCTGCAAAGCCATTATGAAGTTTGAAGAAAAAGGCCAACACCCAGTTCAACGAAATAACTGAGTATGTTCCATTTTAAGGTTAAAGCAACAAGAAAAGTGGCTGATCTTTGTATTTGTGTAACTGTGAATTACTAAGGAATCCACCTTGAGTTGACAGCAATGTTTCTTTGGTTGCTCTCACATTTTCCTGTTAGACCTGAAATTTTGAAAAGAGTGATCTGACCTTGAAATTAATCTAGCCAATGTGTATGAGGCATCAAGACATGGTTGCCCTTGTTATGCAAATCACATAGATTTCCTAACTGGGATGGTCAGAATCGAAGAGTTAACATGATTGGAAGGCATCTATGATAAAGAGAGTCATGTCACCAAGTGTCAATTCAGTTCTCTACGGTTCGTTTTTTGATTAAATTACATTCCATAAAATATTGCCACTGTTAGTCCAGGATTACCTCACAGGACATTTTCATTATCGACAAAACTGAGGATCAATTATCCTCAAGAGATCTGCAAAGGTGTGGCATTTATGCATAATAGGTTCCATTGGCAACTTCATTCTTTCTCCTATGCGACTTAAGGTGAGGCTTTGGAATGGCGACTTACAAGACACCTTAAGATGATAGCCATGCTGCTTCCGTGGTGGAATATGAACATGGCAAGGTAAGATTCCTATATCTGCGATATTGTAGTAATCATTGAGTTACGCAAACTCTTCATATTTAGGTCTGAACATTGGTATTCTTAGTGTGTGGCCTCATTGTATGGCATTTCTTAAGTTTTATCCTATTGGTAATCCTGTATTGAATTTCCACATTCTAGAAATAAATGTCAATGGAGAAGAAATAAGAACAAACTATTTCAATACATGCTGACATGGTTTAATGGTATCGCGTCAAAACTGATATATTATGTCTTGACATGAAGAAAAACTAATTTTGAAAAGTTTGAATTTGCTGCGAGAGTGAACTGGAGGAAACAGGAAAAAATTTTCTTCACTCACCTCCTTTTTCCTCTTTCCTCCCTCTCCCAAACAAAGCATTAGAATAGTATTAAAAGATCATGACCCGCTAATGTGTAAAAGTGCCAAATTGACGGTATAACTTTCTTGAAATTTACAGATAACAGATGGGGAGTGAATCCTTTTATGCCCATTTAGTGAGTCCTTATGCTATCCTATTTTCTGCTCTAACTGTACATGAATTCTTATTGTATTTCACTTTTTGTGATGGTTACATTTCTGCAGATTATTGTACTGCAAGTGCTGAAAAAGCATAAGAAATCATTGCAGACAAGAATAAATCATTGGACTTATCAAACAAGCAACGGAGTTATTGATAGGATGGCTAATTGATTCCAAGAGTAGAGTTTCTCCTAGAACTTAGGAGAGGAGATGAGGATGCCACCAGGGCATTGTTGCACGAACTTCTTGCCATTTTTAAATACCATGTGGAACACTTGGAAAGCCAGGTAGAGATATTGAGGTTAGTTGTAGGATTAGATGATCAAGAAATATTTAGGAACATACTTGTGTTTCCTTACATTGTTAGTGCGAGCAAGGAGAGGGAATTGCATCCAAGAATAAGTTTTCTTAAAGAATGTGGACTGAACTCCAATGAGATTTTTAAGTTCTTGACAAAAGCCCTTTTGATTTTGGGTCTATCTTTTGAGGGTAACATTGCTTATAAGCTTGGTTTTCTAGTGAAAATTGTTTACAAGTACAGAACAAAGGAATTCACAGTTGCAATAGGCACTGTGACTAGGACAAGTTGTGAGAATTTGCAGAAGGTGATTGAGCTCTTCTAGAGTTATGAGTTTTCTTGTGAAGACAAGCTTCTCATGAATAAGAAAGCATTCTCAGATACTTTAATACAATCCTGATTTTCTGGAGGAGAAAGTGGAGTATTTGTTAGCGGAGATGGGACGCAACCTTGATGAGCAAGTAGATTTCCCTGCATTCCTTGATTATAAACTCGATAGTAGAATTAAGCACGGGTATGAGGGGAAGAAGAAGATTATAGGTGGAGGAATGTCACTCAACAAGCTACTGAGTGTTTCTTCTGAGAGATTTGCAGACAAGAAGCTAGAAGAGCTAACGCACAAAGCCTAAAAAGTAAAGGGTTGCTAAGTTGCATCTGCAGAAGTTCATGGCCAAATTGATGGAAATTGTACTGAGCTTTCTCAAAGCTTTACAAGTTCGAGGTTTTGCTTTTTTTCCCCCAAGGTAAAATTATGGTTGGGACTTCCTTAAGTGAAGGTGGAAAGTCGGTTTTTGATCCCTAAACTTGGAAAGGCGTCATGAAGTTTGGAGAAAATGGTTGATACCCAGTTGAATGGAATGATTGAATATTTTCAATTTTAATGTTAAAGCAACAAGAAAAGTGGCTGATGTCTATATTTGTATAACTGTCAATTACAATGGAATTCAACTTTAATTGATGGTCATATTTCTTTGGTTGTTCTCACATTTTTCGGTTCTTAGTCCTAAAATCTTGAAAAACGTGATTTGACACTAAAGATAATCTTGTCAATGTGCATGAGGTGTCAATACATGGTTGCCTTTGTTATGCAATTCGGGGTAGAGTTCCTACTTATCGAACAGGGATGGCCAGGAACAGTGAGTTAACTTGATTGAAAGGAATCGATGATGAAGATAGTCATTTCACCAATAGAAACTACAACATATAAGTAAGTGTTAATTCAGTTCTCTTCGATCTATTATTTGATTCAATTACATCGTTTTCATAAATGGTACGACTGTGAGTTTAGGAGTACCCCCAGACATATTATCATCAACGAAACTGAGAATCAATTATCCTCAATAGATCTTCAAAGGCGTGGCATTTATGGATAATTGATACCATTGGCAACTCCATTCTTTCTCCCATGTAACTTTTAACACAGGTTAGGCTTTGGGTTAGCGAATGTAAAGACGCCTTAAGATGAAGTAGCCATACTGCTTGGTGGTGGAATATAACCATGCAAGGTAAGAAATCCAGTATCAGCGAGATTGCAGTGATAACTGAGTTATGCAAACTCATATGTAGTTCTGCACATTGATTTTCTTAGTGCGTGACCTCATTCTACTGCATTTGTTAGGTCATTCTACTGTTAGGTATTATCCTATATTTGGTAATCCTGAACTGGATTTCTACATTCTATAAATAAATAAATGTCCTGGAAGAAGAAATAAGGAAAAAAAAATAATACTCCGATACATGTTGACATGTTGACATGTTGACATGGTCTCATGGTATTGCGTCAAAATTGATATACTATGTACTGACATGAAGAAAAACTAATTTTGAATATTTTGAATATTTTGCGAGAGTGAATTGGAGGAAAAAAGAAAAAAAATATCTTTACCCACCTCCTTTTTCCTCTTTCCTGCCTCTCCCAAACAAAGCATTAAGATAGTATCAAAAGATCATGCCCCGCTAAAGTGTAGAAGTGCTAAATTAACCGGATAACTTTCTTGAAATTTCCAGATAACATCTGGGGTGTAAATCCTTTTATGCCCATTCGGTGAGTCCTTATGCTAACCTGTTTTCTACTCTTACTGTATATGAATTCTCATTGTATTTTACTCTGTCATAGTTATATTTATCAGATTATTGTATTGCAATTGTCGAAAAAACATAAGACATAACTGTAGACAAGAACATATCGGTGGACTTATCTAACAAGCAACAGAGTTATTGTCGCACTCGAAAGAACAAACAAATGGACTTATGTAACCCAATTTCGTGGCACTGTACGAAAATTGATGTGCTATGTCATGACACGGTTTTGAGGCAAGCTAGTTTTTGTTTTTGATATTGTTCCTTGAAACTATACGTCAATTTTCTAATGATCGTGACTCGGGCGGTGAAGGAGGGAGTTGGAGAAGAGGGAGAAGGAAACAAACGAAGAAGAGAGAGAGAGAGAGAGATGGATTTGTTTGTTGATAGGATGTGGACCCAAGAATAACGTGGGGAAGAAAAATCAATCAAATGCAATAAACGATGTTCAGAAATTTTTATGTAAGTGATTATGGGGGGTCATAATCAAGGTTGGCCGTTGGCCGTGCCCCTTACTCCACTAATAATGTTAACTTTGGCTTTAATTTCTTGACCTAATCCGTTGACTGATTTGGTCTTTTCTATCGGACAAGGCGACTCCAAAGTCTCCAATCGAACAAGGTTCATCCAATCTCTTTTCAATCTTTCCATATGGTGCCATATGTACATATCCCAAGCAGTTCTTTAACAATTTTGCTTTTCCCAAAGACATTGAGGCATGATTAACGCTTTTAGCTCTGTGAATGTCTATGCAGTGTTGCAGCTCCTTGTTCAATTGCATGCAATAGCCAGCAATGCCTCTTTGAGTAATTCACAGTGCGTCGCTTCATCTTGGTGGTGACATTCACAATATGAGCTACCCATTTCGATTGAAAAATGAACCAAAGGGATGCGGTGAGCAGAAGAATGAGCTGGCTTGTGAAGATAATGACATAGTTCTATATTTGCGTGACGGCCAATACTATGTATAGTCTATCAATTATTCCACCCATCAAATCAAATTAGTCGACGATGGGTTGTAAAAAGATAATTGCTCGTATCTCCCTTGTCATTCATGGGCAATATGTTGCTTCAAGCACTGCATTGACCCAAACAACCCATACTGTGACATCCTGATTTTCGAGTCTGATTTCGATGAGATGAGTTGGGCTTTTCATCGACGTGTCTATAGCCTTTTTCTTTGAGTTGGCCACTCACGAGTTAACTAGCCTATTAGGTAAAGCTGTTAAGGAATCTAAATACAATAAACATGAGAATTCGATAAGGAATCGATTGCTCGACCGTGCTAATCTGCAAGGGTCATTACGGCACCGTCAAAATGGATAAGAGACCGGAGATAGGTCGATTTGATAGAGATATGTGATTAGTGCTTGGGTGATTCCACATAATTACAAAATTTCTGTCAAACTGCACTAGACCGATTTTTCTGTCATTTTTGTACCTTGTGTCCGTATTTGAAATCTCGAGATTTTCACGACAATCGAAAGTTGCCAATGTGTCGAACATGTATATTGTGGCTCGAAAATAATTGACCACGAGTCAATTGTATTAAAAATTCCTAAAGGCTACCTAGTAGATTGGAACATGCTAAAATCACGTCGAATTGAAATTAACCTCGAAATTGAGCTCGATTTCAGAAATTGAAAGTTCTGCCGTATCACGATTCATCTTAGGAACGTCGACTCACTTTCCGAAAAATTTTCGGAGATTTTGAGATTTTTACGGAAAATCGATTCGGAAATTGAACAGAAATTCAGACGGGCTCCTTTGAAGGGAATTTCGACTTCTATGCAAAGCTACTGGGTGATGGGAATTTGTGGAAATGTGTGGGATTTTTCTTCGACGAAATTGGACTTCAAAATTGAGAATTTGAGGATGAAATTGAATTCTAAAATCAGTGAAATTCGGAGCTATGGTTTGAAGACTTATTTTTGGCATCAATTTAGTTAATTCTTGGATTATATTTGCTAGAAAGAAATAGGGGAGACAAGGCTTTAATGCCTAAATATTTATCTTTGACCAATTCCCTTGTTCCAATCTCATTAGCCGACTCAAGCCAGCTGCTCTCCACGGATGCAGCTTCTCTTTCATTTTCCACGGAGCCGCTCCTTCCACGTCGCGAAGACCGCTGACTCGGTCTCCTTCGTGCGCCTCCATCGACTCTCTCTTTCATCCAGCTTGTTTAGCACACTTCTGCCGAAGCACCGCCTCACCGATCCATCTTGCCCCTGTAGCTGCTCCACCACCTACGTTTGTCTCCCATCATTCCCTTTAGTTTGTCGCAGCATCATCCCCACCATCCCATTATCATCCCCCATCTTCATCTCTCCATCACCCTCCACCGAAATCATTTCCCTCCACTCACGCTCGCCCACTTTCAGTCAACAAACACCGTTCGGTTGAATCCCCCTATAGCAGCACGCGTCCAAGCCGTTTATGTCCACCATCGGCTTTGATGGATTTATAAGATGGGCTTAAGGCCCATCCGCTCAAGTTGGGCCCAAAAAGGCCTGGCCCACGGGAATAGGGCCCATGGATGGGGGAAGGTATAAAAGGGAGGAGAGAAAGAGAGAGAGAGAAGACACCATTTGGCGCATAACGTACGTACGTCCTCTCCAACGCTCTCTCTCCCTCCAAAAAGAACAATAAGCACAAGGCCACTGTTTTCTCCCCTTCAAGGCGTCATCGGATCGAACAGGATCAAACAAGGCCAAATTCTCTTCCTCTTATCGGCGTCAGTGTCTAATCTGTGGCTAACAAGGTACGCTCGAATCCATGGTGTGCTTTACGATCGGTGATACGTGTTATTCCTGGGCTTCATCTTCTGCATTGATTTAGGGGTTCGATTCAGTGTCGAATCCGGTTTTTGGGGATCTGTTATTCCCTACATTGGTATCAGAGCCCTAGTTCACGTTTTCCCGATCAATTTGATGTTTTTTGAATGATTTTTCGCGAAAAAATTTTGGCCGTACGGATTGGGGCGAGAAATCCCGACACCCGAGCGTTGTTCGGCCATTTCTCTGAGTTTTCGTAAGTCGAAATCGCTTTTTGAATACATAGGGAGAAAGGCAACGTCGAGATGAGTCTGGCGACTAGTTGCACGTCGCCGTACGACGCCGCTGCGCGTGGGCGCGACGCGCCCGAAGCGCTGGCTATGGCCAGTGCGTGCGCCACACGCGCCGGCGACCGGCGAAACGGCACGCGCTGGTCCACGGACCGACGCGTGCTGACGTCACTCGATGACGTCATCGTGACGTCATCCAACGGTCGGTAACCGCTCGGATGACGTCACCGATGACGTCATCGCCGACGACGTTTCGCCGGGCGGTCACCGGCCGGCGACCCGACCCGACTGGCGACCCGACCTGACTCGCGGACGCAAGCACGCGCCGGGCACGTGCCGGATGACGTCTGCGTGACGTCATCCCCCGCACGCGCGAGGCTCGTGCAGTCGGTCTGCGCGAGCGGTCTGATCGGCCCGACCGGCCCGTCCGGTCCGACTAGTTCGATCGTCGCGACCGGTCCGACCCGCGCGCCTGTTGACCTGACCTGTTGACCGTTGACTGTTGACTTTGACCTTTGACCCGAAAAAAAAAAAAAAAAAAAAAAAAAAAAAAGGAATTTGTTTCTTTTTCAGTCATGCTTATATGGGTTATAAGTAATCCATTTTTAATTCTTCATTTGTTGCATGAATTTTGAAAAATTATGTATTTTCCCTTGTATTTATTATGGATTATAAGTGATCCATTTTTTAGTTCTGCATTTGTTGCAGGAACTATGATGCGTTATGCAAGAATACCTGCAATCCCGAGAACGGACGAGGGAAATGGAAGACTTAAGAGGCTGATGACAGAGTTAGCTAATTATCGGTGGTATGATGGTGATTTAGTATCACATGTGGTTAAGGTTAATCAGATGATACAGGAAATCATCTGGAATGGTTATCTTATGCCGGATTTTGAGAAGGTGCCGGCTTTGATGAACACTCTTCCACTTGAATGGCAAGCAGTGTTGGATCGGCTATGGGAGGTCAACGTGGTCCCGGGTTATAGGAGGCTGGTGGAAGCTTTTGTAAGAGAGCACTATATGATTGAGTTGGCCAAAACTTCAACCCTTAGATTGAGCGCCACATGGTGTAGAGTAAATGTGCCTTGGTGGCGACATGAATGCTCTCCAAAAGTTTTTCCATGGTTGGCAAATGTGCCTTCAAATTTCTCAGATATTATGGCTGATAGATTAGAAGGGACATTCCCTATTTATTTCTTTGATTAATTATGTAATGTTTACTACCTGATTGTTGTTGATGTAGCAACCGATATGTTAGTTGTATCATGTGAAAGCATTGTTATTTTATTGGATATTAAGATTTTATTTGCTTTCTGCTATTGCTGGTTACTATGGGTAATTAGCTGTGGGTAGTTTTAAAAGTTTTAGTAACTTCATAGAATTGATTTTGCATATGACAATCATATTAATGATAGTTTTAAGTTAGGATTTTTGGAGGATGATTGGAAACGTAGTGACCTTTTGATTCTGAAGCCTTACTTGAAATTATTCATTAATATGATGTGTCTGTGCAAATAGGGATGCATAAATGATAGGCATTAATTATTCGTGAATGTATGTCTGGTGTGTTCAGATCGATGGTTTCAGCAACTAAGAACGTGATTGCTGATATGAACGGTAACAATTGTGAAATATTGAATAAGAAGATTCAATATGTGCTGGAAAAGCAAGAAGCACTAGAAGCTCTTGACCATGTTATGGAAGATCTTAAGGATGCCATGCGCCACCTTGAGCTGGTAGAGGACCGCTTGACGGTATGTGAGCCGAAAATAGATATCGGCAATGCTGGTTCTAGCTCATAAAGGGTTTTGAGCTCTAAGCGCAAACATATTGATTTGTTCAATATGTGGAATGCAAAGGATCAAGTCCTTATTGCAAGAAATCAAGAGTTAACCGACACAAGAGAGGAAAACGTCATCAAGTGAAGAAAATGTCAAGGGTGAGATGTTACAATTGTGACAAGAGAGGTCACTATGCTCACGACTGTCGTGAGCCAAATAAACTATACACCTCTTGTATATTTGAGAACTTTGCTTATGTGTCAAGTTCTGCATTATAGGCTGAATCCAATCCTTTGTGGAATGTAGATTCAGGAGCGACAGACCATGTAGGGAAGGATAGAGAATCATTCGTGGAATTCCGACGAGTACCAATTGGAACTGAGTGGATCCATATGGGAAATAACTCTAGAGCTGATATAAATGAATTGACACCGACCAATTGAACATGAGTGGTGGACGCACCTTGATGTTCTATATGCTCCATAGATTCGTCGAAATTTTGTGTCTGTTTTTTATGTCGGTTAAGCTTGGTTTTGGTATGAACTTCCATGATAAAGGTGTAGATTTGTGTTTAGATACAAACTACTATGGTTGTGATTATTTTCTAGATGGTTTTATTGTACTAAATGTTGACTATGATGATGTCAATATGTTATTCCCTTATTTCACGTCTTCTACCTTATATGATAATGATGTGAATATGGTGGCATGCTAGACTTGGTCATATGGGCCAACAACATATGAATAGACTAGCCAAAGAGGGCTTGTTGGGCAATATTGAAAAAGTCGATTTGTCCATAAGTGAGCATTGCCTAGTAGGGAAAATGACAAGGAAACCATTTGGAGAAGGTAAAAGAGCTTAATTTCCTCTGCATTTAATCCATTTTGATGTATGTGGTTCAATGAATGTGAGAGGAAGGCAATGGGCTGTTTATTTCATCACTTTTATAGATGATGATACTCGATTCGGATATGTCTATTTGATTTCTCATAAATCTGAAGCATAAGTTGTTTAAGAAGGTTTATGAACCTAGCAGAAAATCAATTAGATAAGAAAATAAAGGTATTTAGATCCGATCGATGTTGAGAATATTTATCTAATAAGTTCAGAAAATTATGTAATTAAAAATGAATAGAAAGATAGTTGTATATTCTATATACTCCTCAACAAAATGGTATTGCAAAGAGAATAAACAGAACCCTACTGGAATGGTTAGGTCCAAGATGGCGCATGCTAACTTACCTATCACTCTTTGGAGTGATGCGTTGTTAACTGCTGTCAATATACTTAACCGGATGCCTTTCAAATCAATTATTTCCACTTCATATGAGTTATGGACAGTTAGAAAACCAGACTTAAGTTTTTTTAAGCCATGGGGTTGTGCTGCCTATATTCATGAGTCCTCTAACAAGTTTGGGAAATTGAGTCCCAAAGAAAATAAGAGTATTTTCATGAGATACTGCGAACACTCAAAATGGTATGTGTTCATAAGTGAGCAGGAAAGTGGGAGTATAACTGAATTTGAATCATGGGATGTTACATTTTTAGTAGATGAATTTCCTAAGAAGGGCGAAATAAGGGAGAAATAACTCTATATTTGAAACCTTTGATCAAGATAATGATGTCAGTGGAGTTTGTCCAAGTGGGAGTAATATGAGATGTGATGAATTGAATTCAACTCATTCTCAATTGCAACCACCTGATGTGACAACATCATCATTACCTAATCCAAGTGGGAGCATGATGGAGAATGATGTGCTAAGTGTACAATCTCCCATACGGTAAACAAGTCGCCAAAGTATTCCCTGTCGATGTTTTGACATTGAAAGGGAAACTTTTATGGTTGCTTCACAAGATGAGGATGAGCCAAGAAATATTAATGAGGCTCTGAATTGCCCTAATAAGGAAAAATGGATTCATGCAATGAAAGAGTAAATGGAGTCAATGAAATCAAACCAAAGTCTGGGAACTGGTTGATCTTCCAAAAGGACACAAAGCTATTGGGAACAAGTGGGTTCTCAAAATAAAGCGAAAGGCTGATGGCTCGATAGAAAGGCATAAGGCTCGCTTTGTGGCGAAAGGGTATAATCAACAGGAATGAATTGATTATGAAGATACATTTTCTCTTGTAGTGAGATTTACCTCGATTCACATAATTCTGGTAATAGTGGTTAGTATGGATCTTGAGTTACATCAAATGGATGTAAAGACTGTTTTCCTCAATGGAGAATTAGAGAAATGAACATATATGGAACAACATGCTGGTTTCATAGTGAAAGGCCAAGAATGAAAGGTATGTCGACTTTGGGGGTCGATATATGGCCTTAAGCAGTCGTCAAGAAAATGGTATATGCGTTTTCATAATGCCATAATGGCATATGATTTTACAATGATAATGAGGATCATTGTGCATATATCAAAAGATCCAATGATCAATTTGTGATCATATCATTATATGTTGATGATATACTAATTGCCGGAAGTAATATGGAGTTTGT
Source organism: Eucalyptus cladocalyx (assembly GCA_017140615.1). Classification (NCBI taxonomy): domain Eukaryota; kingdom Viridiplantae; phylum Streptophyta; class Magnoliopsida; order Myrtales; family Myrtaceae; genus Eucalyptus; species Eucalyptus cladocalyx. Next base: position 4,505,829 of record CM029526.1, read on the forward strand.
TAATAATATCAAGAGTTGGTTGTCTTCCAACTTTGAGATGAAAGACATGGGTGATGTTGCATACATTCTTGGAATTAAGATTTCAAGATTGTAAACCCATAGACACTCCTATTACAAAAGGTGAAGGATTGAGCCTTAGACTATATCCAATGACTCCACAAGAGAAGGAACAAATGAAACATGTTCATTATGCTAGTGCTGTTAGAAGCTTGATGTACGCTATGATGTGTACAAGACCTGACATATGTTTTGCAGTTGGAATGGTGAGTAGATACCAATCCAATCTAGGTCAAGCACGTTGGAAAGCCGTTAAGAGAATACTGAGGTATCTAAAAGAGGACTGCTGATTATACGATGAGTTATTAAGGAAAAGGATCTACGACTCTAAGGCTATTCTAATACTGATTGGGGATGAGATTTAGATGAAAGAAGATCTATCGCTGGATTTGTTTTCTTATCGAATAATGGCACCATATGTTGGAGCAGTAAGAAACAAAAGTGTATAGCCTTGTCCACGATGTAAGTTGAGTTCGTGGCATTATCAGCATCAGTATAAGAAAGTGTTTGGCTTAAGAGATTTTTTGGATCATTTATGTGTTATTGGAAGTGCTGCAGATTAATTGTTGGTTAACTGTGATAGCCAAGCAACAAAAGCGTACACCAAAGATCCAAAATATCATGGCAAGACCAAACATATAGATACTAAGTATAATCTTGTCAAGGATATGGTTGCACGAAAAGATGTGAACTTAGAGTACATACTACGCATAGAATGGTAGCAGATCCTATGACAAAACCAATACCTAGAGATGTGTTTTGTGGCCATATGAAATCTCTAGGATTGCGTAGAGAATGATGTACTGAATATTGTATTTTCCCTAAGTGTTCACATTTGATGAATTTGTGTTTTCATCATTAATGTCTATGAATCTTTGTTTGATCTTTATGCATCTTAATGCTTAGTGCATTGCTTTAAGTTGAGAAGTATGTCGGACAGATATAAGATTAGCCCACTCACACGGGTAATCGCCTCTATTTATTGTGTGATAAATAGAGATGAGACTGTTTTTAAGCTTATTATCTAGGTGATAATCAAGAGCTCAAGCTTAAAATACGTATGTCGCCTTAACTAAGTGTTAAGATGAGGATATAATACTTACTATGTTCGAAAGTAAAATACCCCACATATTTTACTTTATCTGTCTAAGATGCCAGATGTGAGTTCTGATGAATTTTATGAATGAGTAGATACGTGAACTCAAGTTAGACATTGGGTATGTCTGAACTATCATCTGTACGGTATTGAAAGGTGTAGACATACGCTCCATGGGAAAGGAGTTAATACCGTAATACGTATTTCATACTACGTATGCATGAGACGATCAATAAGAGTGGCAAAAGTTTGATCTCAACTTTTATGTCGTGTGAGACTCTTAAGGAAGAGAGTTCCTCAATTTCTTAGTCCCCTCATGACTCTTACTTATTCTCAAGATTTCTATTTAGTGTTTGCTATCTTAGGATGTTGCCAATGGTCATGAGTGATTCGATCTAATGGGACATTTCTAGAAAAGCAAGCTGAATTGAAATTGAGAGTTTGAAGGAAAGAAGAAGATCGATTTTGGAGAATCACATTGTAGTTTTGTATTCACCGGTTAACCAATTATGACTGTTTTTGTGATAATCATAATTGTGAATATAATAAATATATCATTGTTTAAAAGAGATCAAGATAGATATAAATGTGATCGATCGATCTAGGGTACGCATACTAAATCTACTCGGATGTGATGCCCATTATGAGCTGCTATATATTCCTAACAGATGTATGGCAACGAGCTCTCAAAGTATGCTGGTCGCATGGATTATTCACCGGTATGAATGTTGAAGAGAGGAAAAGAGGATTCTGTTCGGCCCACCATGTTAAGTGAGAGTTTATGATGGATTATTCTCTGATGGGGCTGAGTAGGGCCTGTCCGCCCATGTTGGTTTTGGACCCCATGTGCGAGTGGGAGATGATGGATTTATGAGATGGGCTTAAGGCCCATCCGCTCAAGTTGGACCCAAAAAGGCCCAGCCCACGGGAATAGGGCCCGTGGATGGGGGAAGGTATAAAAGGGAGGAGAGAGAGAGAGAAGACACCCTTTGGCGCATAAGGTACGTACGTCCTCTCCAACGCTCTCTCTCCCTCCAAAAAAACAGAGTAAGCACAAGGCCACTGTTTTCTCCCCTTCAAGGCATCGTCGGATCGAACAGGATCAAACAGGGCCAAATTCTCTTCCTCTTATCGGCGTCGGTGTCTAATCTGTGGCTAACAAGGTACGCTCAAATCAGTGGTGTGCTTTACGATTGGTGATACGTGTTATTCCCGGGCTTCGTCTTCCGCATTGATTTAGGGGTTCGATTTAGTGTTGAATCCGGTTTTTGGGGATCCGTTATTCCCTACAGGCTTCTTATTTTGGCCACGATTTCTTTGCTTGGCCAGCCCTCTCGAAGCCCGCTTCAGCCTTCGAAGCTCAAGATCGAAACCACGTCTTCTGTGCCGGTTTTCTCAGCCCGAACAGCAAGTTCGTTGGCCGTTTTTAGCCGATCCAAGAATCCTTTGGTCTCGCGTGAGTTCAAGTCTCAGCCGCCATTGCCGTGAGCGATTTTCAGGCTTAACTGGTGAGTTGCATTCTAATCCTTTATTAGTGGGCTAATGACACTTAGAGGTGTGTTAATTAACTAATTTGTGGATTAATTATGTTGATTAGGCTTAGGATGGCTTAGTTAGATTAAGTATATACTTAGTATTTAGTTAGTGTAATTAGTTTAGTTAGGTGGATTAGTTAGGAATTAGTTAGTTTATTTAATTAGTGTGTCTAGATTAAATTAAATAGGATGGTTAGATTTAATTGTTAGTTAGATTATTTAGTTTAGTTAATTTAGGTAAATTTAATTAAATGCTATAAATTTATTTATTTTGTAATGTTTTTAATTTATGGTAATTTATTTAATTATTAAATTATTTTCTAAAAATTAGGCCGGATAGCCGGTGACCAAAATTTCGTGCTAATTGCAATGATATGTTCAATTTATGCAATTGGATGTTAATTTGTGCAAATTGAGTGATGATTGAAATTTTGAGTATTTAATTCCAAAATTTGTGAAATTCATTATTTATTCAGAAAATCCCGGGTGTCGGGTTTTAACATCGAAAATTGTTTTATGTACTATATAAACCAGTGGGATTTTAAATTGGAGGATATCAATTTTTCTAGTGTGAATTGACCATATACCCACACACGACTATTTTATCGTGTATTTCTAATACGAAGAAAATAGGTCAGGTTCACTATTTTAATTAAGACATTTGAGTGCAATGCATAGTGTCATGGGCTGAGATTGATTGGTTGTGTGTTGGTTAAAAGAAACCATCTTGGGCTGTTAAGCCGGATGTTACCCATTCATTGGGACTTGGGTCACAGTAGATTCTAGACCTATGCCCCTTCGGGGAAGCCGTTTAATTGAGAAACGTTGACATGCTCAAAGGAGGTGAGACAATGCTTGGCAATGCCAAAAGACCACCAAATTTAGAGTTGGCCGTACCCTTAAGCGGTGTAATTAACAATTGGAACGTATGATTGTTGAGTTTGATGCACCCGATTATGAGACCAAAACTGTGTGATATGGAATGGAACGTGTTATAACGGTTTGGCCTTATAATTAGGACCTCGGTGATTAATTGAATTGATGAGGTGTTCCATTTATTATGTGCATTGATTATATGCATTGCGATATGAACTATACTGACGTACAGGAAAGGAAACTGAGGTGAGGTAAGTCTTCTGTGCCAATTGAGTGATTATGTGGTTAGGATACTTCTGGGTGTATTTCCCTCATAATCGGGGCTTAGACTGTGAACTTAGTGAGATTTATATCTCACCCCGTCGTGGGCTTAAAATTTTCAGGGCCGTAGAGGGAGGACCTGGAGCTAAGTTAAGGTGACTTGAAGAGTAGGTTAGATAAACAACCTCTTTTTGAGAACTATTCTTTTGGTTATAGACTTGTGTAAAAGACTCAATATGTTTATAAAAGTGCGGTTTGTTTGTGAATGTGATGTCCTACTTTTCTATCCCGAGATAGTTACTGTTAGGGGATTTGTTATTTGCTTCCGCATGTGCAATAAAATACAAGGGTCGACCACTCGTCTTGGGAAGTCGCATAGTTTTTATCGACCAGAGAGGGATGGACATGTGCTCGAGGATCAGGGCGTGACACATACAAAATGAACCGCAATGGTCCATTGGCCATTGTGAACTACTTGAAGCCGATTAGTTCTCCATTCTACATCGCCACTAGTCCATGTATTGAGGGGTCATAATATTCCAACACATCAAGGAACTTATATTTTCTTGAACTTATTAATGACTAATGTACACTCTATATAGCATCAATTTATTCACAACTCTTGAGTAAAAAATAAATTAAAATTGTATTTTTTCGATGAACCCCGGTACCTTTTCTTATTGGTAACTTTGAAGTTTTCTAATTATGCAAGTATTGAACACACTAGAAGAGTATCTTCATAGATGGTTTCTTAACATTTTTTTCCCTTTGAACTGAATTTATGCAGTCCTTAATTATTAGGATGCATTTAACTCACACGGATTCATTTTGATTCAAAGTCTACAATCGGATCTTAGGATGACTTTCTCGTCATATTAGAAAATAGAAACTCACTAATAGCATAAATATCTCTGGGAATTTTAAATGACTTATCTAAGAAAAATCTTCAAAACTATGAAATGGTATCATTGGATAGCTAAAGCGAATGTATGCTTGTGTGATCACCTAAATACCCTGATGCGTATGATTATGTGGGGTAATGAACCTGTCCTAATACATATGATTATGCGGGATGATGCCCGATTAAGTTCGGATGCCCCCAAGTCAACAGAATGGCGTTCATGGATGGATTTCATAATGAAGCTCCTTATTGGAATGCTATCCTGAGGCGTATAGATATGAGGTATGATGTTGTGCCTGATGGGGCGGGACGATGCCCGGTTATGTCGGAAGGGCGCCAACTCTTGTGTTGGCCGTGGCTCGAGGGGTCGTAATAATTGAAATACGCCTGAATGGTTGTGATGCTTTGCGCTTGATTATGGGGCAAAATTACTAGGCATGGTATGGGATGTGCTGAAATTGTTTTACCTTATAATCGGGACTCGTGTGAATGCTTGGATAATGAGAATTGTGTGTTCCAATTATTGGTTATGCTTGTTTTATTTATAATGGCATATGTGATGCGCTAATATGTAAAGACGTGCTGAGGCGAGGTGAGTTTGTTTGTCATGCCTGTTTAGGCTGCCTCCAAGACGAATTTGTACATAGTCGAGGTTTAGCGTTTAATTCGCTAAGATTTTATCTCACACCGTCATGGGTTAACCTTTTTCAAGGCCGTAGCATGAAGATCTCCTGAGTGTGGATGTGGTGGGTGTGAGACGCGACACCTTTTGGCTGGCCCTACCGTTAGCAAAGTTTAGCTTACCCTGATCCCTGAAGGTTTTGTTGAGAGGGTCGATAGGAAGTGGCCATAAAAAGACTTGTAATTGTTAAACTTCCTAGGATTAACCAGTTGACAAATAAAATGTGGTATTTGGGAAAACCACAGCTGTGTGTTTTTACTATCCCTATGTTTGTTTATTGACCAGTGGTTTATTTATGTCGCTTCCACATGCGTTTAATTGAAAGATAAAATGAATGGGTCAGCGACACGTCCTAGGACGTCTTAATTTTAATCGACCGCTGAGGGATGTGCGCACACCCGAGTTCGGGGCGTGACACTTTATTCATAGCAATTAATTATTTCATGAAATGATTCATCTATGTAAGAATTTGAAATTACGTCCAAAGTTCATGAGTCAATTTAGCAAATATGAAATACATATCAAGTGATCAAGCGCGGACAATGGAACAGAAAAATCTCAAAGTCTGGGGAGTAGAAGAAGGGATGAGGGAAAAAGGAAGAAATGAATAAGAAGAATGATAGTGCATGTTTGCTAATGGTATGCACACCCAACAATCAGGTGGAGAAAGTGGAAGCAAAGTGGAGATAGTGGAGAAGGAAAGATCAAATGTGGAAGAAGATCCTTTGAATTCTTTATGGGTGTTAATTTCCTATTTGCTAAATTGATTATGGGGGGTCTTAATTAGGGTTGGCCACTAGCCGTGCCCCTTACTTCCACTAATAATGTTAACTTTGGCTTTAATTTCTTGACCTAATCCCTTGACTGATTTGGTCTTTTCTATAGGATGAGGCAACTCCAAAGTCTCCAATCAGGATCAGTCGCTAGCTGTAATGTTAACATAATGGGTGGTCTTAATCAGGGTTGGCCGCTGGCCATGCCCCTTACTCCACTAATAATGTTAACTTTCGGGGGGGGGGGGGGGTCTAAATTGTAAGTGATTATGGGGGTCTTAATCAAGGTTGGCCGCTGGCCGTGCCCCTTACTCCACTAATAATGTTAACTTTGGCTTTAATTTCTTGATCTAATCCCTTGACTGATTTGGTCTTTTCTATAGGACGAGGCGACTCCAAAGTCTCCAATCGAACAAGGTTCATCCAATCTCTTTTTAATCTTTCCATATGGTGCCATATGTACATATCCCAAACAGCTCTTTAACAATTTCACTTTTCCCAAAGACATTGAGGCATGATTAATGCTTTTAGCTCTGTGAATGTCTATGCAGTGTTGCAGTTCCTTGTTCAGTTGCATGCAATAGCCAGCAATGTCGCTCTGAGTAATTCACAGTGTGTCGCTTCATCTTGGTGGTGACATTCGCAATATGAGCTACCCATTTTGATTGAAAGATGAACCAAAGGGATGCGGTGAGCGGAAGAATGAGCTGGCTTGTGCAAATAATGACATAGTTCTATATTTGCGTGATGGCCGATACCATGTACAATCTATCAATTATTCCACCCATCAAATCAAATTAGTCGATGATGGGTTGTAAAAAGATAATTTCTCGTATCTCCCTTGTCATTCATGGGTGATGTGTTGTTTTAAGCACTACATTGACCCAAACAACCCATACAAAATGAACCGCAGTGGTCCATTGGTCATTGTGAACTGCTTGAAGCCGATTAGTTCTCCATTCTACATCACCACTAGTCCATGTATTGAGGGTTCGTAATATTCCAACACATAATGGAACTTGTATTTTCTTGAACTTATTAATGACTAATGTACACTCTATATAGCGTCACTTTATTCACAACTCTCGAGTAAAAAATAAATTAAAATTGTATTTTTTCGATGAACCCCGGTACCTTTTCTTATTGGTAACTTTGAAGTTTTCTAATTATGCAAGTATTGAACACACTAGAAGAGTATCTTCATAGATGGTTTCTTAACATTTTTTTCCTTTGAACTGAATTTTTGCAGTCCTTAATTATCAGGATGCATTTAACTCACACAGATTCATTTTGATTCAAAGTCTATAATCGAATCTTAGGATGACTTTCTTGTCATATTAGAAAATAGAAACTCATTAATAGCATAAATATCTCAGGGAATTTTAAATAACTTATCTAAGAAAAATCTCCAAAACTATGAAATGGTATCATTGGACAGCTAAAGCGAATGTATGTTTGTGTGATCACCTAAATACCATGATGTGTATGATTATGTGGGGTAATGAACCCGTCCTGATGGGGCAGGACGATGCCCGGCTATGCCGAAAGACCGCCGACTCTTGTGTTGGCCGTGGCCCAAGGGGTCGTAATAATCAGAACATGCCTAAATGGTTGTGATGCTTTGTGCTTTATTATGGGGCAAAATTGTTAGGCATGGTATGCGATGTGCCGAAATGGTTTTACCTTATAATCGAGACTCGTGTGAATGCTTGGAGAATGAGAATTGTGTGTTCCGGTTATTGGTTATGCTTGTTATATTTATAATGGCATATGTGATGCGCTAATATGCAGAGACGTGCCGAGGCGAGGTGAGTTTGTTTGTAGTGCTTGTTTAGGCTGCCTCCGAGACAAATTTGCATCTTAGTCGAGGTTTAGGGTTTAACTCGTCGAGATTTTATCTCACCTCGTCGTGGGTTAACCTTTTTAGGGCCGTAGCATGGAGATCTGCTGAGTGTGGATGTGGTGGGCGCGAGACGCGACACCCTTTGGTTGGCCCTGTTGTTAGCCAAGTTTAGGTTAACCTTGATCCCTGAAGGTTTTGTTGAGAGGGTCGATAGGAAGTGGCCATAGAAAGACTTGTAATTGTTAAACTTCCTAGGGTTAACCAGTTGACAAATAAATTGTGGTATTTGGGAAAACTGATGCTATGTGTTTTTACTATCCCTATGTTTGTTTATTGACCGGGGGTTTATTTATGTCGATTCAACATGCGTTTAATTGAAAGATAAAAAGAATTGATCGGCGACGCGTCTTGGGACATCTTAATTTTAATCGACCGCTGAGGGATGTGCACATACCCAGGTTTCAAGGCGTGACACTTTATTCATAGCAATTAATTATTTCATGAAATGATTCATCTATGTAAGAATTTGAAATTACGTCCAAAGTTCGTGAGTCAATTTAGCAAATATGAAATACATATCAAGTGATCAAGCACGGACAATGGAACAGAAAAATCTCAAAGTTTAGGGAGTAGAAGAAGGGATGAGGAAAAAAAGGAAGAAAGGAATAAGAAGAATGATAGCGCGTGTTTGCTAATGGTATGCACACCCAACAATCAGGTGGAGAAAGTGGAAGCAAAGTGGAGATAGTGGAGAAGGAAAGATCAAATGTGGAAGAAGATCCTTTGAATTCTTTATGGGTGTTAATTTCCTATTTGCTAAATTGATTATGGGGGGTCTTAATCAGGTTGGCCACTGGCCGTGCCCCTTGTTAGGGAAATCCCTTATGATGTTTTGAATATGACAAAATAAATCAAAGTCTACTAACATGTTTGATGGTTGAGTAATAGACTATGCAGATGATAGAATGTGTAAAATATATTATCAAAGTCTATTATTGGAAGAACCAGAAGACAGACTCTGAAGTTGAACCAGAAGACAAACTCTATGCTGAAGCAGAATATGTTCAGAGTTAGATTGCAAAGTCTATCGCACTCAGACTTAGATTGTCAAGTCTATTGCTCTCAGACTTTACATCCAGAACGAGACAGATCGTAACTCAAGCCCCGAAGATACAACGGCTAGTGATCTGGTTTGGATTCCATATCAAGATTGATTTGATTGACTCAATCTATTTAATTGACGATTGGATCTTGAAGACAAGAACTTTCTATACGAATAAGCTTTACTTATGGAAACCAAGATTTCGTTTGTATGGGCGATTAGAATCAATTTGGGATTTTACCTTTGTGAAGACGATCCTTAGGATATTGTCCAACGGCTAGTTTGGAAGTGGAGGAGTATTTAAAGAGATGAAGGACCGATGAGCAAGTAAGAGATAGAGCGCAGAATTTATAATTCCAAAGTCTAAGCGACCTTCGATCATACACTTATCTTTGGAGAGCTTAAACGTTTGTGATCGTGAGAGAAATACCAAAAGAGTAACTTAATGAGATAGTGTGATCTACTAAGTGTTTGCACTCAAAGTTGTAATATCTTGTTGATTGCATAGTGGAATCCAGCCAAGAAGGCTATTAGTGTGGGAGAGTGGACGTAGGCTTGGATTAAGCCGAACCACTATAAATCTTGTGTTCTTATTCTCTTCCTTAACTCCTTTATTTTGTTTAAAGTTTATTTTATTCCGCATATATTTGCCAAGATCTAGTTTAAACACCTATTCACCCCCCTCTAGGTGTTCATACTAGCACTCTCACCTAGGGGTGAGCGTGGTTCCCGGGTAGAACCGGGAACCGGAGGGTAGAACCGGAGGTTCCGGTTCGGTTCTAGGTTCCAAGGTGGGAGGTTCCGGTTCCCGGTTCTATTTTTTTGGGAACCGGCGGTTCCCGGTTCGGTTCCGGTTCCTAGAATCGGAACCGGAACCGGAACCGGAGAACCCTAGTTTTCAATTTTTTTCTTCCCTCTTTTGTTCTTCCTTCTCCCTCCTCTCGCGACTCCCTCTGTTTTAGTTTAGGGTTCCTTCATTCTCTTCCGAGTCTTCTCCCCGTCCACTCCAAATCGCCACTCTCAACGCTACTCCCCCCCCCTCGATCGCGCTCGACGTCGCTTGGTCCCCGACGCTCGCTCAACGCTGCTCAGCCCGCTCGGCTCCTCGACGCCGCTCTATGCCGCTCAGCCCGCTCGAAGCCTCTCGGCTGCTCGGCCCGCTCGGGCCCTTGACGCCGCTCGCCGTCGACGCCGCCCGGTGCACGCCGCTCATCCCTTTGGTGGAGGCCGCTCGCCGCTTGCGTAGCCGCCCCAACGATGCTCGTTCGGTCGCCCTCGACGCTTCTCCCCCTCCCCGGACGCTGCTCGCCACCACCCCCAACACCGCTGGCCCGGGCCGCCCTTGACGCCGCTCGCCGGCCGATGGAGAACCGATGGTTCCGATTGTATGGCTGTTTTGGATTTGTAGGATTCTCATTAAATTTCTTTACTCCATTTTGAAGTTCAACACCTTGGTTTTGCTTTATGATAAGTGCTATGGTCGCAGTGGATGATGACAATCGGTCCCCGTCTTCAATTCGTGGTCGAGACGGTATTTAAAAGGAAAATCCAGGAACAATGATGGTTCAATTCCGTAAAGAAGTAAAAGGTGAAGATTTGCCAAGGTTGGTTCGTTGTATTTCTGCTGCAAAATATGTTCTTGATGATGCGTACGTGTTTGGTGGTCTCGATCCCCTTTTTCCCTAAATTCCTGTTCCATTGTTGACGTTTCTTGCAAACAGACCATATATTATTAAAGAAGACTACATGAATGAACTCTGCATTCTACACGACGATGTTCCTTCCTTACCAAATCAGGTGAATGGCATAATTTAACAGAGAAAGAAGCGTTCTAATTTAAGAGTTTAATAAGCTTTTTCACACTATCTTGGATGTTATAGGATATGAATCTTATCAATATGACAATTAGGTTGCTTTCAACATCATAGAGGAGGAGTTGGGGCGGCCTCTTGAAGCTGTGTTCAGCAAAATTTCATCTCGGACGATAACAGTTGCCAGCTTGGGTCAAGTTTATAGAGCTACGTTACGTGATATGGAGAGGATGTTGCAATTAAAGTTATCTTCCATGCTGTGAACTGCTTTTTCATCACTGACATCTACAGCTCTACATTATTGAGAAAAATTGAGACTTGCAGGCCCATCTTGTTTTCACATTTCTGCTATAGCAGATATTGATGAAGTTCTTGGATTTTATTATCATTGCTTTAGGAGCAAAGTAGTCATGCAAGATAAATATATTTATCTGCCCGTGCCATCTTTGCCATGAAGTTCTTTATATTCATTTTCCTGAGAAGCATACATGATGTAGCATTTCTTTTTGGGAGATGATATAACTTCAAATTCAACATCTACCTTTATGGTTACTGAACATTCTACTTTGTCCTTCTGTTCTCTTTTATGCAATAATGCTGCCTATTACTTGTTTTGTTACTTCTAACTGTTTGACTGTGTATATTTTACTATGCCATTATCACTGAAATTCATTTCTTTCTGTCTTTTAAGAAGTTTCATATCACGTTTCCCGCAGATGATTGTCGGATTCCATGTGTTGTGCTGTCTCTTGTGATTCACCCCTCAACACACCATCATATCATTAACTGGATTTGTTGGGTCTTTTATGTTTATCTTGAAGTTGTTTCAATGCTACCCCAACTCCGTGTCATGCAGAACACAAAGGTACTGCAATGTCCAAATCTTGTAATGGTGATATGCGTGGAAAATATCTATGTCAATTGAAACATAGTGTAAAAGGACCTCTACTTCTTATCTGCTGGTCACTTACACTTCTAGAGATAGTTTGATGTCTGAAGCCCCTTCATTCAGTTGATATCTTCATTTTGCATGTTTAAGTAGCAATTTTGCAACCCTTTTTTATTTCTTTTGCCACTCGCTCCTTTACTCTGAATCTTTGGCTATTTCTTTTGTATATTCGTGTCAGCTAGGTCTGAGATTGCTCATTTGTGAACTATGATTTCTATCCATTTGCTATCTGTCCTACAAAGTTGGTGTTCTGCAATCACTCCAATGCATACACATCACATCTAGTGTGTTGGCTTATACTATGCTGATAGGAAATTCCCATGGGTTTTTTGCTGCATAGCTTTCTCAAACATTGGTCTTATGCAATGTTGACAGCACATCTATTGGCTTTTTTTCTTCTCTGTTATTGAGTTTGTACCACTCTTTATAGTTTTGTGGTACTCAACTGATAAAAGAAAGGAGGAAGACATAAAAAAAAAAAAAAAAGAACCTGTTGGAACCTGGAACCGACCCCGGAACCTGTGACAGGGTAGGTTCCAGGTTCTTGGTTCTGACGGGTAGGTTCCAGGTTCCAAAAAATGAGGAACCTGTACCCGAGGGTAGGTTCCAGGTTCCAGGCGGAACCTGTAAGGAACCGGGAACCGCTCACCCCTACTCTCACCCCTTACTCCACTAATAATGTTAACTTTGGCTTTAATTTCTTGACCTAATACCTTGACTGATTTGGTCTTTTCTATAAGACGAGACGACTTCAAAGTCTCCAATCAAGGTTAGCCGCTGGCCATGCCCCTTACTCCACTAATTATGTTAATTTTTGCTTTAATTTCTTAACTTAATCCGTTGACTGATTTGGTCTTTTCTATAGGAGGAGGCGACTCCAAAGTCTCCAATCGTACAAAGTTCATCCAATCTCTTTTTAATCTTTCCATATGGTGCCATCTGTACATATCCTAAGCAGTTCTTTAACAATTTCGCCTTTCCCAAAGACGTTGAGGCATGATTAACGCTTTTAGCTCTGTGAATGTCTATGCAGTGTTGCAGCTCCTAGTTCAGTTGCATATAATAGCCAGCAATGCCGCTCTGAGTAATTCACAATGCGTCACTTCATCTTGGTGGTGACATTCGCAATATGAGATACCCATTTCGATTGAAAAATGAATCTAAGGGATGCGGTGAGCGGAAGAATGAGCTGGCTTGTGAAGATAATGACATAGTTTTATATTTGCATGACGGCCGATACTATGTACAGTCTATCAATTATTCCACCCATCAAATCAAATTAGTTGACGATGGGTTGTAAAAAGATAATTGCTCGTATCTCCCTTGTCATTCATGGGCGATGTGTTGCTTCAAGCACTGCATTGACCCAAACAACCCATCAAAATGAACCGCAATGGTCCATTGGTCATTGTGAACTGCTTGAAGTCGATTAGTTCTCCATTCTACATCGCCACTAGTCCATGCATTGAGGGTTCGTAATATTCCAACTGTCGCAACCAAATTTTTCGGGTTCACCACCTAAAACTAGGTTAATGGATTACTAAGTCTTTAAACTTAGCTCGGGCTCTCCCAAGCCCATACCAATTCGCGACTTAGGTTTGAATTCTTAATATGCAAATGATTTTCAATTAGGAGTCGCCACTAATCTATTTTTGGTGGGTCGATTAGAAACCCAAGGAAAGTAATGGGAGGTTTACTTTACTTCTACGAACCAGAGATTTATGAGTTCGGGGACTTGATTACACCAGACTATCCTAGTGCCATTTCGGTACCTTTTTATCTCATTTTCAAAAAAATGTTTGGCAATTGAATTGATTTTAATTTAACTTCCTAACATGTGAGGTGATCATACATGTGCGCATACCACCAATTTAACACTCAAGAAAGCAATTAAATATTGCAAAACATATCTAGAAACAACGAAAGCATCTGCATTGTTAAATCAAAATTCATATCAGCAACCCTAGATATGATTTCTAATTAACACGCAATTTCAATTTTTGTTTTCACTTTATTTAATGAAAATCATGACTTATGCAATGCATGTAATCTAATATAACATGACAGCATGACCTAAACTATATGACATGAAGAAATGCAATAATTAAATGCAATCTAAATTAATCAAATAATGACAGGTAATGCAATGCAATGACATACTAAAATGACATGCAACATACAATTTAGTATGCGGGTTATATGTCATGCGATATTTATTGAATGACTTAGTCTAATGAGAATGAAGTTCTAATTAAATGAACTTAACAAAAACTAAATGATATGCATTTGATATTTCTATTTAAAAATGCAAAAATGATCTAGTTAGATTAAAATTTTATCTAGTTTAAACTAGGGATTAAGTCACATTAAATCCTAATTTAAACTAAGACATGCAATCTATCTAATATGCAATGACGCATGGGGCATGCCCTAATTCTACATAACATATGCATAATTTTTTAAATTTTTTTAATTTTTAATTTTTTATTAAAAATTCGAAATTTAAAATTGCCATGTAATTAAGCATGCAACTTAAATTAAACAGAAACTAAAATCCTAAATGAATGCATTTTTTTTTTAGTTTTTTTAATTTTCTAAATTCGAATAAAATCCCTATCCTAGATATGCAAGATAACAAGAAATATTCCAAAATAAACTGAATCCTAATTCAAATATTTTTTAGATTTTTTAGTGGCTTTTAAAAAAACAATGCAATTACCAACTAAAAATCAAATCTAAACTAATCAAGGCATCCAATCAAATAAATAATTACAATGATTGAAAAAATAACATGTTATCTCATAGTCAAATTAACGATTACTATAATCCCGAATGTCACGACAGAAGATCAAAATAACTAAAAATCTAATCCGAATTCTTACGGATCAAATTAATAGTTATATTGATTCAACAATTAATATGCTATTGACCAAAGTCCCAAGAATTAATATAATTAAAAAAAATGACCCGATATCTTACGGGTCAAGTTAATAATTACAATAATCTTAGGGAATACCCTTATGGATAATGCTTGAAATAAGCATCGACATCCGATATCACAATGTAAATGAATTAAAGAAAGCTATCAAATAAAACACAATAAATAAATGAGAATAATAATAATACTAATAATAATAAACTAATCTACTAATTGGATTTCCTTTTTTCTTTTTGTTTTTTCTTTCCCTGCTTTCTTCACCCACGGCCAAGCGGCTTTGGTGGATCACCGGGGGTTGGGTCGCCGGCGTTCGGAGCTCCAGCGAGGACCGGCAACGGGTGGATCGGTAGCGAGCGGTCCGGCGGCAGCAGCAGGTTGCAGGTGGCTTCTCGGTGCCGGCGACGGGAGGTGCAGCAGCAAGCAGCCTCGCTCGGGCTCGGGCTCAAACAGAGAATCGGCGTCGGGCTGTGAGTGGGGACGATCCGGCGTCTGCAGGCGAAGCGGTGCGCGGCAACCGGCGGGTAGAGGCGTCGGCAGCAAGGGTGAGCGATGCGAACAACAGGTGGGTCCTGGATCGGCTCGGGCTGCAACGGCGTCGTCGTTCGGTCGGAGCTGCAGGAGACGGTGGCTGGCGGGGTCGCGGGCTTCAGCGAGGGGTGCGGTCGTCGCTCGGGCGGCGCAGATCGGCGGCTACGTCGGTGCGGGGAAGGCGGCTCGGCTGTAGCACGACTCGGGCCTTCTCGCGAAGGGTGGAGCGTCGGGGGGTCTGGTACTCGGGTGGTCAGAGGCGCAGCGACAGCGGAGGTGCGGCGGGCCGGTTCGGAATCGGCAGTGTCGCGGGTTGCAGAAGCGCGGCGTTTTCGAGCTCTGGCGGTGCTGCTGGGCGTCGGCGCTTGGGTCGTCGTGGGTCAGCGCGACGATGGCTGGTGGAGACCGGCGGTGCGAGCGCAGAGCGGGTGAAGAGAAACTCACGATTGGGGCAGCGAATGTGGGGAAGAAGATGAACAGTAAATGTCCAATCACTTCTTCCCCTCTACTTTGGCTTTTTCGTTTCCTTTTCAATGTTTTCCTCTGCAGCCGCACACTCTCCTCTGCTTTCGTACTCTCTCTTTCTCTTCTGTTTTTTTTTTCTCTTTCTCTCCCAAAGAACCGAAACCCCTCTTCCTTCTCTCTCTCTTTTAACTTTTGTGTAGATTTTTACTTCTTTCTCAAAGATCCGACGGACGACCCCCTTTCAAAACCCTACGTACACACCCTTTTATAGGCCAAGATAAAATGCAATCCTTTTGTGAATATTTCATCCGACGAAAAGATTGTCTATAACCTCCTAATCATCAAAATATTTTATTCTCCTTATCTCCAAAATATTTTCTACTGATTTTTAAATATAAGATCATAACCCCGATTTTCTTAAATTCTGAAAATCCTCATTTCAAATCTCAATTTTAGAAAATGGGCTTAGGCCAATTTGTACTCTACGCTTTAGTTAGTCGACCCGCTAATTTAAAACTCAAAAACACCAATTCGACCCATCCGCCACACTGGTCCAAAAATAAAATACAAAATATACAAACTAAATGTAGCTATGCAATTAATATTTTTTTCAGGGATAAAATTAACCCCTAATTTTTATGCAATAAATGATTAAATGGATCTTCAAAATTTAGGTGTCAACACCAACACATCATGGAACTTGTATTTTCTTGAACTTATTAATAACTAATGTACACTCTATATACTTTACCAAAAAAAAAAAAAATGTACACTCTATATAGCGTCACTTTATTCACAACTCTCGAGTAAAAAATAAATTGAAATTGTATTTTTTTTTCGATGAACCCCGGTACCTTTTCTTATTGGTAACTTTGAAGTTTTCTAATTATGCAAGTATTGAACACACTAGAAGAGTATCTTCATAGATGGTTTCTTAACTTTTTTTTTTTTCCTTTGAACTGAATTTATGCAGTCCTTAATTATCAGGATGCATTTAACTCACATGGATTCATTTTGATTCAAAGTCTACAATCGAATCTTAGGATGACTTTCTCGTCATATTAGAAAATAGAAACTCACTAATAGCATAAATATCTCCGGGAATTTTAAATAACTTATCTAAGAAAAATCTTCAAAACTATGAAATGGTATCATTGGACAGCTAAAGCGAATGTATGCTCGTGTGATCACCTAAATACCCTGATGCGTATGATTATGTGGGGTGATGAACCCGTCTTGATACGTATGATTATGCGGGACGATGCTCGATTAAGTTCGGATGCCCCCAAGTCAACAGAATGCCGTTCGCGGATGGATTTTGAAATGAAGCTCCTTATTGGAATGCTATCCTAAGGTGTATAAATACGTGGGATGATGCCATGCCTAATGAGGCGGGACGATGCCTGGTTATGCCAGAAGCCGCCAACTCTTGTGTTGGCCGTGGCCCAAGGGGTCGTAATAATCGAAACACGCCTAAATGGTTGTGATGCTTTGCGCTTGTGGGGCAAAATTGTCAAGCATGATACGGGATGTGCCAAAATGGTTTTACCTTATAATTAGGACCCGTGTGAATGCTTGGAGAATGAGAATTGTGTGTTCCAGTTATTAGTTATGCTTATTGTATTTATAATGGCATTTGCGATATGCTAATATGCAAAGACGTGCAGAGGCGTGGTGAGTTTGTTTATTGTGCCTGTTTACGCTGCCTCCGAGACAAATTTGCATCATAGTTGAGGCTTAGGGTTTAACTCGCTGAGATTTTATCTCACCCCGTCATGGGTTAACCTTTTTTTAGGGCCATAGCGTGGAGATCTGCTGAGTGCGGATGTGGTGGGCATAAGACGCGACACCTTTTGGCTGGCCCTGTCGTTAGCGAAGTTTAGGTTAACCCTGATCCTTGAAGGTTTTGTTGAGAGGGTCGATGGGAAGTGGCCGTAGAAAGGCTTGTAATTGTTAAACTTCCTAGGGTTAACCAGTTGACAAATAAATTGTGGTATTTGGGAAATCCGCTTCTGTGTGTTTTTACTATCCCTATGTTTGTTTATTGACCGGGGGTTTATTTATGTCGCTTCCGCATGCATTTAATTGAAAGATAAAAAGAATGGGTCGGTGACGCGTCCTGGGACGTCACAATTTTAATCGACCATTGAGGGATATGCGCGTAACCAGGGTTCAAGGTGTGACACTTTTTTCATAGCAATTAATTATTTCATGAAATGATTCATCCATGTAAGAATTTGAAATTACATCTAAAGTTTGTGAGTCAATTTAGCAAATATGAAATACATATCAAGTGATCAAGCGCAAACAATGGAATATAATATTTCAAAGTCGGTGGAGTAGAAGAAGGGATGAGGGAAAAAAAGGAAGAAAGGAATAAGAAGGATATCGCATGTTTGCTAATGGCATGCAGACCCAACAATCAGGTGGAGAAAGTGGAAGCAAAATGGAGATAGTGGAGAATGAAAGATCAA
Organism: Eucalyptus cladocalyx; assembly: GCA_017140615.1. Classification (NCBI taxonomy): domain Eukaryota; kingdom Viridiplantae; phylum Streptophyta; class Magnoliopsida; order Myrtales; family Myrtaceae; genus Eucalyptus; species Eucalyptus cladocalyx. The sequence continues at coordinate 4,524,120 of CM029526.1, forward strand.
ATGTGGAAGAAGATCCTTTAGGTAGCCAAACAAAAGTTTTCTTCCATATAAATGTATTTTAAGAAATTGGTTAACTGCATTAACGACCGGAGTGAATTAGAAGTGGAGATAAAAAGAGAGATGCTACGGGTTTGAAGTGATTGCACCAATGTCATACAATTCTCTATTTTACGACGTGACTCTTTTAAGAGACCTTTGCTTTTGCCTTCAATAATTATTAAATTACCTGTCCCTTTTAATTCTAGCTAAGAAAGAGATATCATAAGTTTGAACTGATTGAACCAATTGCACACACTAATCTCCACTCCACATCAAAGGCTATTAGGGTTGCTTTTTATCTTCAATAATTCTTGAAGCATGTCTCCCTTACGATTTTGGCTAAGAACGATATCCCCCTCATTTGTCCCGTCCATCATTAGGGTGAGAAAATTTCCAATAAAGAAGAGGTAAAGTCTATATGATGTACAAAGTCATTAGGACCCACCATCGCTTCAAATTGTCCCTACGTGGATCCCATCCATATATAGCTGCATTAGCAACTACAGTCATTCTTGCCACTGTGCATTGCTAGAATACTATTTATAAATAGGAGAGGGTATTTTATGTAACTATCTTGCACATGAACTATTGCAAATAATATATTTTAGCTTCATATAAGGATTTATTTTTTCAGTTATGCGTTATGACTAGGTCAACAATGATACTGTGTAATATATCATTGTCATATGAGATACTTTTCTTATAGCAATTATTTATGTAAAGAAATGATTCTATCGTATAAGAAATTGAAATTTTATCTAAAGTTTGTAACGTAGTTTAGAAAATATTGAATATATATCAAGTGATTAAGTGGCGATGATGGAACAGAAAATTTTAAAAGAAAAAGAGAAGAAGAAGGGAGGAGAGGGTGTTTTATGTAACTATCATGCACTAAACTATTGCAAATAATACATTTTAGCTTCATATAGGGATTTTTTTTTTTTTTTAAGACATGTCTGATGACTAGGTCGACAATGACACCGTGCGATATATCATTATCATATGAGATACTTTTCTTATAGCGATTATTTATGTAAAGAAATGATTCGGTCGTATAAAAAATTGAAATTGCATCTAAAGCTTGTGATGTAGTTTAGAAAATATTGAATACATATAAGGTGACTAAGCGCCAATGATGGAACATAAAATTTTCAAAGAAGAGAACTACCATGCACATAAACTATTGCAAATAATACATTTTAGCTTTATATAAGGATTTTTTCTTTTCTTTTTTCATATATGAGTGATGACTAGATCAACATGGCGCCATGCAATATACCATTGTCATATGAGATTCCTTTCTTATAGCGATTATTTATGTAAAGAAATGATTCAATTGTATAAGAAATTGAAATTGCATCTAAAGTTTGTGACGTAATTTAGAAAATATTGAATACATATCAAGTGATTAAGCGCCGATGTTGGAACAGAAAATTTTCAAAGAAGAAGAGAAGAAGAAGGGAGGAGGGAAAAAACGAAGAAGGAAATAAGAGGAAAGATGGTGAGTACATTTGTTTGTTAATGGACCCAAGAATCACGTGGAGTAGAGTGGAAGCAAAGTGGAGACAGTGGAGAAGGAATGATCAAATGGGGATGGAAACCGGCCGTTCCACAACTTCCACTAATAATGGAAATTCAGTTTGGGTTCACCTCTTTAATTTCTTGACTTTCCATCCATTTGTTCTGTTGACTAACTTAGGGGCTTCTCTATAAGACCAGGCAACTCCAAGTCCCCGATCAAACAAGGATCGTTCCATCTTCTTTCAATATTTTTATATTGCGCCTCCTCCACACACTCCCAGCAATTTTACCAATTTCTCTTTGTCCAAAGATATACAGAGGCATGGTTAATGCTCTACGCTCCATGAATATTTGTCAAGTGTTGCTACTCACTCTTATTCTAGTTCTAGTGATGACTTGCAGTGTTGAGAGTAAGCAGCAGTGCTTCATTTCATCATGTGGTAACATTCACAATATAAGCTACCCGTTTCGACTAAAGACAGATCCAAAAGGATGCGGTAACATGGATTTCAAGCTGATTTGTGAAGATAATCGGGTTGTTGTATATGATGATGATGACCGATACTATGTGCTATCTATCAATTATTCCACTAGACAAATCAAATTTGTCAAGGATGGACTACAAAAGGATAACTGCTCGTCTCTTCCTCGTGATTCATCGAGGCTCAGCTTAGGCTCCAACCAAAGTATAGTGGTCATTGTGAACTGCTCAAAGACGGTTAGTTCTCCATTCTACATCGCTACTAGTCCATGCACCGAGGGGTTGTACTCTTCCAACACATCATTGAATTGGAAATTGTATGCTTTGGTCAATCCAAAAGTTTCGGATGTTGGGGATTTTTGCAACATTTACAATTGGACATGGATAGATTATTTTGGAGTTGGAGAACACATTAACAGTAGCTCCTACAACTACAAGCTAATTCATAGCATCATGGCCGATGGATTTGTTATTCCCTTCTGTATTCCACCGAAGGAAACTTTCTTTTGCTACTCTGATTGGTATGGCTACTTTCATCTCTATCGCCACTTTGATTCCAAACGCTTGGCAATTAGCGACATCGGAGGTCAGGTTTGCGGATCCATCTACTATTATGGCAGTAAGTATATATCGGCAATGAAATTTCACCTATACCCTCTTTCACTTGCTACTTTCTCTTTAAAACTAGAAAATGAAAGGAATATATAATATCCAAGAAAATTATGACAAAATATGCATGATGATGTACGTCAATGCGTGTATATATATATGTGTGTGTGTGTAGATTATAATTTCTTTCACAAAAGGGCTAAATCTCCTACTGTGAAAAAAACAAAAAAAAGGATTCTTGTGCCTCCAACCACATGACTAGATTTTTGTTGTTGGCAAAGAATTTATATTTTTTTAATTTTCTTATTAATTCTTTAATTAGTCACTCTAATAATCCAAGAGACACTCGTTAACAATCCTTAAAAAATTGTAGTCATGTATTGATAGGAGGAACAAAATTATTCATTAAAACTGAAAAGAACGTTTTTTTCTAAATTTGTCGATGGCTAATTACGCGAAAGGAGTTTCTTGAATCCTCTCATCTACATGAAAAATGAAGCTCATTATTTCCTTTTATTTGCAAATGCACGTATCCCACTTCTCATATTCTTTTGCACGAGATTCAACTTGTACAATTTTCTGCCACTCTGTTTCTTCGTGTCTTTTGCTTTCCGAACTTCTTTTCCTTCAATTTTTTTTTTCACATCAATCATTACTTCCACAGGTGTCCTCGATGATATTGCATTTTGGACTACTGTGGATTTTATGCCATTAGGTAAGCCGCAATTAGTTATTCTTACAATAATTATGAAAAAAAAATTTATTCTAACCAATCAAAATTTTCTTCAGTACTTTTCTGTGTAATGAAGTTCATATTGGGATGCCATTAGTCGCGATATTTCTAATCTACAAGTACAAAAGAAGGCACTTGGCAATGGACAAGAACATCGAAGAATTTTTGCAAGTTCATAACAACTTTTTGCCCATAAGGTATTCTTACTCGAATATTAAGAAGATCACTAGAAATTTTAAGCACAAACTAGGTGAAGGAGGGTATGGTTCTGTTTACAAAGGAATGCTCAGAAGTGGCAACGAAGTGGCCATCAAGATTTTGAAGCAGTCCAAGGCCCATGGCCAAGATTTTATTAATGAAGTGGCTACTATTGGAAGAATTCACCATGTTAATGTAGTGCAACTCATAGGTTTTTGCTTTGAAGGTACGAAACAAGCTATCGTGTATGATTTCATGTCAAATGGATCTTTGGATAAGCACATTTTCACCGAGGAAGGTGATAAGTTCCTTGATTACAAGAAAATATATGAGATTGCTTTTGGGGTGGCGAAGGGGATTGAATATTTACATCAGGGGTGTGACATGCAAATATTACACTTTGATATCAAACCTCACAACATTCTTTTAGACAAGAATTTCACTTCGAAAGTTTTTGATTCTGGACTCGTGAAACTGTATCCAGTTGATCATAGCATAGTCTCGATGACTGCCGCAAGAGAAACCTTGGGATATATGGCTCCTGAGTTGTTCTACAAAAATATCAGTGGTATATCTTATAAAGTGGATGTTTATAGCTTCGGGATGTTGCTCATGGAAATGGCAAGTAGAAGGAAAAATATAAATGCAAATGCAAAGCACTCAAGCCAAATTTATTTTCCACTGTGGGTGTATGACCGAGTCAATGAAAAAGAAAGTGTTGAAAGGGAAGAAGTTGTAGAAGAGGAAAGGGAGGTGATAAAAAAGATGATAATAGTTGCACTTTGGTGTATACAATTATACCCTGAGCATCAGCCTCCGATGAACAAGGTCTTAGAAATGTTCGAAAGAGATATTGGTAATATTCAAATGCCTCCAAAAACCACTTTTTTACCCATCAGATGAGCCAATTGACAATGACAAAGCCGAGATGGAATTAGAAACATTTTCAACTTCATCAGGCGCTTCCATAATTTCTACTAGTTTTCCATTTGGAGGTAGCAATGATGTTTAGAACTATGCACAATTTAATTGGAAAAACTTTGTTTCCCACAATATGGTATTATGTTGGGAGGGAGATGAGCTAGTTTAGTTGTACCTTTTTCGGTCGGAGTGTTATTTTACTTCATATATAGTTTTGCCATGTGTAGTCCATACAATCTCCTAAATGGGATGTATGTTTGGGTTCATAACCATGCTTGGGAAGCATATTCTATATGTTCATCCAATGTGAATTTTAGCTAATCCTGTTAATTATCTATAAACCAAATCGCTTGTTTTATGTAGAATATTCACCTCAGAGCACTGCGAAACATGCCATCTTACATAGACTTTGCCAGTGGTCCATGTCCTCGTTGACTTGGTGTTAATCATTTAGAGGTGCTAAGCATTTGTCTCACCAAAATTCAAACTCTCTATTCGCCAGTTGCAACAAAAATTTATTTTCTTTGCAATTCATTTTCTTTGATCGAAAATTGATCAAATTCCTGAGAAAATACCGATGGGGCCATCATATGGTATTGAAAGTTACATTAGTGCTACTTAAACTATTGACACTTTCATTTGGTCAACATAATGTATTTGAGATTTAAAACTTCCATTTTGTTCATCTAAGTCTTAAAACTTGCAACTATATTGTGCGTGAGTCCTTCTGTTAAGCTAAGAACGTCTCCCAAGCCATTTCTATACCCAAGCAATCATGTGCCGGCTTGTGACTATAGTGAAACCGAGATGGAACCGAAAACTCTATTAACTTTGTCCAGCGTTCCGCTAATTTCTTCCACATCCCAATTTGAAGATTCAATTGGGGAATCGTTCTTCAGATTTAACACACATGACCCAACCGTAAGGATTTTGACTCCATTTTTTGGGGTACGACATCTGAGTTGACTCATCTCTATGATAGTAACTCATGGAAGACAACTTTCTTTCGCTACTTTGATTCATATACTTTAGACGCTATGCCTCCAATGATTTCAGTAGGATCTTTGGAGGTCAGGTTTGCGGATCCCAGTACCATGGGGGCGGTAAGCATCGGTTGGCAGTGATAGCAATATTGCATGATTCTGCACACACTTTCACTAACTGCTTTCTCTTCAAAACTAAAAAATGACAGAAATATTTTAAATCCATGAAATAATGACAAATTGTATGCGTTAATACACGTCAATATATGTGTGTTTGAAAGGTTTTAGAGCTTTGTATGAAAACCAAATTATAGGAGTTGCAAGATTTCCAGAAAAAGGGACAGTTGAAATCACCCCCAAATGGATTCATCATCAGCGGTAGATATACATGCACCTAGATTGTGGGCCCATTTGGTTCGGCTTTTGGGGATGCATTTGCAAAAATGCAAATACCTTTAGAAGAATGGGGTTTTCTAAAATGCAAATAACGTTTGGTAAAATTTGCATTGAGAAACAATTTTAGTCAAAATACTGTTTGGCAAAATTTGCATTTGTAAATGACTTTTATTAAATTAAAAAAAAAAAAAAAAATATGTTTTTTTTCTTTTTAAGTTTAACGCTTGGGTTCGACAACGGTCACCAAGGTCGGGCAACCCTCAAGCGGCAGTTGCCGGCGCCTTCCCAATGCGCATGACCCCTTGGCCAACGGTCATCGGCCTCCAATCGGCTTTTTCGTGCGGTGGTGTGCGGTGGTTTTAGAGAAGGTGAACAGTACCGGGGACTTGCATTCCGAAAATGCAACTTCCCAAAGTATCTCCGGAGCTACATTAGGCTAAAGGCTCTTAAAACCACTTGAAGATGTAATTGCATCTTGCTAAAGTCGCCTAAAAAAACAAACCAAACGCGTTTGCATTTGGCCATGGGACTTTAGAGTCCCAAAGTGCCTTTCAAATACCCAACCAAACAGGGCAAGTATCTCCTTTCCATGGAAGGGCTAGAACTCCCATTGTTAAAAGTAAAGAAATTAAAGTGAGTGTTGTGTGAGTAACTACATGACTACTTTTTTGTTTGCATAGAGTTTAAATTTTCTAATTTTCGTTAGATCTTCTAATTTTCTGTGAATTAGTTCCTTAATTAGTCACTTGACTAATAATTCAAGAGACACTCTTTTGACAACTTCCTTGAAGTATGGTATTCCATTTCATGTATCGATAGTAGTCGTTGAGACCTGAAATTTAACATACTAATCGAATTTGCACTTTTTCTTTAAAAAAAACTTAATAAAATAAAAATAGAACAGAGAATTTTAAAAAAGAAAAAAAGATCAATGGAAGATCCATAAATGGAGTCCGGCCACATTCATTCCATTTGGGCTTAAGGCAATCCAGCCCATCACCTCTAATTGGTGAAATCCAATTCCTTTAAGCCCATCAAGCACAGTAGCCCAGACACGACGACAATTCCAGTGCCACCACCATCTCCAACTCAAGCTCTCTCTCCATCGCTGGATTTCAGTTACAGGACTGAAAATTTCCATAGACGAAGCTCTCGAGCTCAATACTAGGAATTGATGATCCACGGCTCACGCTCATCACACACAACCAAAACCAAAAGGATCTTTCATCAACGAAGTCGAAACTACCCGTCCTGACATGTTTGACTGCGGAATCGTCATCATGCGCGGTTTCAAAGGCTTCATCGCACTACGGATCGAATCAGGATACGTCTACGTACCACGTGTAATAGGAATCTATATCCCTTCTTCAGCGGAATACATTGTTTTTATTCTCTCTGTTATGAGGTATGTCCAAATGGTTAATGCACGGACGCTGTTTGATGATATGCCTCAGAGGAATAGATTCGCTCGGAACACGCGCAGACTGAAGGACCTGAGTATGAGTATGAGGCATAACTCCTTTGGTGGAGCCCATTTCCGCTGAGGTCCGAAACTGCAGCGCTTTGCAAATGCTTTATCTCGAAGGGACTGGACTTACCGGGAAGGTTTCTTAATTCTTAGTTGAATTCAGAGGTTCGAGAGTTTTGTCGTCTCTTGGAGGCGATCTGCTCTCAAGTTCAGTTCCTGCAAGTATCAGTAATCTCTCATGGGGACTTGAAGCTTTCAAAAAGGAAGCAATAGCTTCATTGGTAGTTTGCTGGAGCAAATAACGGAAAGGAGCATCTTGATTATACTGGACTTCAGTGGAAATAGATTCTTAGAGCCAATTCCAGTTGGTTTGAGTGATCTTTTATTGAGCTAACTGCCCTTGATTTGAGCAAGCAGAATTTGTCTGGCGAGTTGCCACTGAGCTCAGAGGTTTGCCGAGTTCGTTCGTAAGTCGTTGCTTTACAAGAGAGCAAGCATGTTATGCAGTGATGTCCCTGAAGGGTTTAAGTAGTTTGGTTCTCTAATTGTGCAGTTCAAGAGAAGATGGATTCAGTTTGTCTATTCCACATTAGACAAGAGCTACGGTGGCATTCATGCTTCTGCTGGTGTTTGCTTACCCACTGGAAGGATGTAATCATCCCCTTCTCACCGCCTTCATTCAATCCTCATCATGCACGATCGCTGCTATTGCTGAACCATCGTTACTGCTGAGGTGTAACATGCCGGTTGCCTCACGGGCACTGCCACTGAATCGTCTCACCAAATTACTGAGACTTTGCTGGAGGCTCACGACATAAGGAACGAAATTATTTATGCATAATGAAAATCACTGTTTCTCTTTATATGTTGATTACTAACAAAGCAAATGGTGTTTCTTATATCGTTTATCATCTATGTAAACGAAGGTTATTATTTTCATTTATTTGTAAATGCATGCATACCACTACTCATATTCTTCTGGACAAAACTTGTACAAAGTAGCTTCCTACTTTTCTATTTCCTCGTGAGTTTTGTTTTTCCATACTTCTTTTCCTTCAATTCTTTTTCACATTCTTCATCCCTTCCGCGGGTGTCCTAGATGATGTTGCCTTTTGAACAACTTCAAATTTTTCTCCTCCATAGTCGACACTTAGGGCGTGCATGGTTGCGTTTTTAATTTTTGTTCATGAACAGATTTTCTATTTTTTTGTTCCCAAGAACAAAAAAAAAAACATAAATGCATTTGTTCGCATTTTTGTTCCAAATATATTTTTTTGTTCTCGGGAACAAAATTGGAACAAAAACAAGAAACAAAAAAACTTACTTTTTATTTCTGAAATAATTTTTAAGAACAAATTTTCTCTCATTTCTTTTCTTTTTTTTTTTTTTTTCTTCATTTCTTCTTCTTTATTCTTTGGCCGGTCGCCGGCCTCGGCCATGGCCGGCGACCAACCGTCGAGGGCGGGCGACGTTGTCAAGTCGAGCTTGCCCAAGTCCGGCCTCGTAAGGCCGAGAGCTCGAGCTGCCCACCTCGGCCGGATCACCGCGCGTTGCCCTAGCCGGCCCCTCGCCGGAGCATTGCCGCGGCGAGGCGAGCTTGAGCTTGCCCAAATCCGGTAAGGCCGAGCTTGCCCAGCCATCGGCAAGGCTTGGCATTGCCGGATCACCGCTAGGTTAGCGTTGCCTAGTGGTGGCCCGGCGAGGCTAGGCGAGCTTGACCTCACCGAATCTGCCTCACCCAACCACGGTGATGCTCGGCCTCGTTGGGGGCTAGCAAGCCTTGCCGTGGCTAGGCGAGGCCTTCGGCCCTCGTCGGCCTCGTGTCGCCGGCCATGGTCGAGACCTTCGCCCTCGCGGCCGGCCAAAAGAAGAAAAAAAGAAAAAAAAAAAAAAGAAAAGGAAAAATAAAGAAAAAGGAAAAAAAAGAAATTAATAAATTAAAAAAAATTAAAAGAAACAAAAAAAATACAAATTTACCAAACATGTTTCTATTCTTTTTTTATTTATTCTCGGAACAAGTTTACCAAACGCGTTTTTACTGGTCAAAAATTGTTCCCCGAACGAAAAATTTTTTTTTTTTTATTCTATTGAACACTTTTTGAACAAAAACACAAACAAACGTGTGCCCTAAGCGACCTTGAAGTGGCAAGATGAATAGAATAATCATATCGAGGATGTAATGTGCAAATTCAGTACCTTGATTTTGATTCTCATATTATTCTTCTCAACTAGAATTTCACTCGAAATATCTCTAATATTTTTCTCGACAATCTTTATGCAATGGATCATGGCATTGTGCCTTTGATTGTCCCATGAGGAAACTGGACAAATGATGCCAAGTTATACTACCAGAAAATTTGTAGTGTCTCTCATAAAGTTGATGTTTCCAGCTTCAGTGTACTCTAATGGAAATAGCAGGTCGAAGGAAGGATCTGTTGATGAAAATCAGGAGGTCGAAAATAGATGATAACAAAAGGCAACAGCGACCAGCCTTCGACGAACTAGAAATGCTTGAAGGGAGAAACCAGTAAGCTACAAATGCCTCCCGAAGCCGCTTCTATGCTGAGGGATCATGTACTGGCTTGAGAATGTATGAATCTCGTTCTATATCAGAGGGGAGCCCATTGGAATTGGAACGCGAACCTAAGAGCGCCACCAATGATGCCAAAACCCAACCCTCCTTGCAAAAGCTGCCAATGGCATACGACCAATTGGATAGGCTTGAAAATGATTTGGTAGATCGGAGAAGCAACATGCGCAAAAACGTAAGACCTCATCACTCGGCCATCATCACCACCGCTGCGAAGGTTGATTGGGCCCTCGCGATCGCTCTGCTAGGATTGACCGACCCTTACCTGCTCGTGGCAATGACTAGCAGCCTGAACCTATGGTTGAGCAAGTCTTTCCGTCCCGGGGCGCGCCTTCAATGCCTCCCCAGCCATCTCTCCCGGTTTCCCTTTTTCCTTCTTTCCCCTTAGTAGGTTGATGGCCCTTTGAGCAAATCAAGAATATTCGGTACCAATGCTTTTGACGGGATCAAAGCCATTCCTCCTAACTATTGACAAACTAAATTTGTAGGATCAACAAAATAAAAGAAGAACGACGAAACATCCCCATCACGTAACGATGAAGAAATCGCGCATTGATTGATCTTCTTTTACTTTATGGACGAATGAAACGCAAAATAAGCGGATTGACCATGTAATTCGTGAACCTTAAGATGGTGTTAGCGTTCGTTAATTCCTGTTTTTTTGCAGAAGAATTGTCTCATGGTCATGGCTATCTATTTACGTTTCTTGTTTCCTGAGCGTCGTGCTCTTGATCTGGGGCAATGAGTCTCCGTGTCTTCTCTCCACCGTCCGATTTCAAAGTTCTCTCCTTCCCGCCGAAACCTCTCCCCGCTCGCCCCTCGACAGCCGCCTGATCACCCCACCACCACGGCGGCGACCTCCCTGGAGCGTTCTCCCACCTCGACCCCATGTCCCGTGATGGGCCCCATCCCGGCCTCCTCACCTTCTCTTGCATTCGCTTCCGAGCGTTCGCGCTCGAGAGGCGTCTCCATCGCGCGCTGTGGCTCGGTCCCAGCTCGAGTCCGACCCGTCGATTCTCAACTCGCTCATCAGTCTCAACCCAAAGCCCAATGGCTGGGCTCAGGCGGAGAGGATATTTGTTATTTATGGACATGGGTAGTAAAAGGGACTTGGTTTCTTGCCAATAATCACATGGGAAGTTTGAAGCGGTCGAAACTTTCCTTCATATGCTTGAAGATGGTCTTTCCCCTATCGATTATTTATTCTGGGCGGTTATTCAGGCTTGTTCGGTTCCCGAAAATGCATCAATAGGTGATACATTTTTCGGGTTTATAATTAAAAGTGGCTGCGTTGATTCTGACGCGTGTGTTGGGTGTGCATTTTAATGGACACATTTGCCAAGGGTAGTGTTGATTTTGTTTCAGCTCGTAAGGTGTTCAAGAAAATGCCTGAGAGGAGTGCGGTTGCTTGAACTTTGATAATCACTGGATACTCACAAACTGAGGAGAATGAGGAGTATCAAACTCTTTTCAGAAATGATCAAGGGTCCAGTGAGGCCAACACATTTGCTAGTGTTCTCAATGTATGTGGAAGTGCTTGTGATGTCGATATGGGGATACAAATATACTCATTAGCTATAGAACTGGGCTTTGCTGGTGATACTTGCATGGTTAATTCTCTTATTAGCATGTATTCTTGGTCAGGCAACATTGAAGCAGCTCAGAGAGCTTTCGATGCACCATCTGAAAGGAATTTGATTTCTTATAATGACCTTGTGGATGCCCATGCCAAAAGTTTGGAGTCTGATGAAGCCTTTGAACTTCTACATGAGATTGAGAGAGGAATAGGAACAAGTGCTTTTACATTTGCCAACCTTTTAAGTGGAACTGCTTGTATCGGCACTATTGGTGAGGGAGAGCAAATCCATGTGAGGATGGTAAAATCAGGGCTGGACTCAAATCAATTCATTTCCAATGCTTTGACACTAAGTATTCAAGGTGTGGAAACATAGAAGCTGCTTTTCGAGTTTTCTGTGACAGTAGAGAGAAAAATATTATAGCTTGGCCTTCAATGATCGCTGGTTTCGCAAAACATGGATTTCCAGCGAGAGCTCTAGACACATTTTGTAAAAGGCTTGAGGCCAGTCTGAGGCTAGATGAGATCACCTATGTTGCCATTTTATCCTCTTGTAGCCTCTTGTAGCCTCTTGTAGCCATGTGAGTTTGATTTCTGATGGATGGAAACACTTTCGGTCAGTGTACAGGGAACATGGAATCTTGCCTAGAATTAAACGTATGCATGCATGGGGGACATGTTGGGCGGTCAGGATCCCTTGTCGATGCTCTTCAGTTTATAAATTCTATGCTTTACAGGCTGATACACTTGTCTGGTGTACAATACTTGGAGCTTTCTGAGTTCACAGCAATGTTAAACTTGCAAAACAAGCTGCAGCAATGATTTTTTGGCAGGAACCGGATGACCCTGCTTCTTATGTTTTGCTATCACTTATGTAATGCCTCAGCTAGTCTATGGGAAGATGCAGCAGCAATCAGAAATAAGAAGAAACTGAAATATCTTACACGTCGGTTGTAGCTGGATTCAAATGAAAATTTTAGTTCACAAGTTCTATGTGGGAGACAATTTACACCCAAAGGCACGGGAGATCTATGACAAACTGGACTGATTGGCTAGCTGAATGAAGACACTGGTTTTGTTCTGAATACCGAGTTTGTTCTTTATGATGTGGGGGAGGGACAAAAGGAACAAAATTTGCTCCAGCACAGTGAAAAATTGCTGTTGTTTTTGGCCTTATAGGCACCCCCAGTCCAAAATCTGTCGGGGTGTTTGAGAATCTCCACATTTGCAGAGATGGTCATTTTGTGATCAAGTATATCTCCATGGCAACCAGAGATCTATAGTCATAAGGGATGCAAAATTGTTCCATCACTTTAGGGACAGAACATGCTCATGCAATGATTACTAGTGACGATGCTTCTTAACTTGTCCCATCCATTGTGTAAATCGAATCTCTGTTTTAGATTTTTTCCCCCCTTGTTCCTATGTTACTTGAACCGGGATTTTAATTTTATAAAAAAAGGGAGGGAGGCAGCTGAGGGCTAAGCCCTCGCTGCCGCCACCTCCTCCCTATCGCCATTGGGAAGGGCCATGGATGGAAGGGGGAGGGTCGACTGGGGTCATCGAGCCTTGGCCAAGGGTCGGCAACCTCAGTTGATTAATGGCAAGGGCCTACGAGTCCTTGTCCCGATTTGGGGCGAGGGTCGCTGAATTTAGGTGAGGGCTATAACCCTCGCCGGATTGGGCGAGGGCCACGACCCTCGCTGGATCTAGGCGATGGCCGCGATCCTCTCTCCTCCTTCACCGGCCCTTCCCAACGGCGACAGTGAAAACTCAACCCTTAGCCACCTCCCTCCACCTTTTAAAATATATATAAATTATTATTATTATTATGTTTTAAATTTAATTTAATTAATTTTTATATTAAAATTTAAATTATACCAAAATGTTGTCGTTTTTGTCTGTTTTGTTGAGTCAATCTTCCAACGAGTCATGTAAGTGAGAAAATTAATAGAAAGAAAAATGCAATGTAGGATTATCGGTGGGTTCACTGGATGTGGTATTCAAGTGTCTTATTTTTCCATAAAAAATAGCACTTAAGTGTCACTTTTGTAAGTTCTGGCATTTAGGTGTCCATTTGTGCTAACTTTTGGCACATGAAATGTTCTTTTGCCAGATTAATTCATTTGTGCTACTCTTGTAGTATTCTCAACTTGATTGACTTTGTTTTATTGGTTGACATGGGCTTTTTAATAGAAGATCCCTAGTCTTCATATTTACGGTCTCTCTCATTCGCCATTATTACATGGACATCTTTTTATCTTTGTTGATCCTCCACCACATATTAAGCCCCGAATTTCCATCGCTCAGAAGCTGAGAACGACACGACTTTTCCTCACAATTTCAGACCCATGTGCCTCGTGTCATTGGTCTTTCTTGCCGGGCTACTGGGGACACTAATGCCCCGAATGAATGAATGACCCTGTTCAGCCTCTCCTGCAATGAAGTTTCCAAGATGACCTATCCCTTTCAAACGAAGAGTGATATGAAAGGTTGTGGCAACTCAAGATTTTTCCTCACAATTTCAGACCCATGTGCCTCATGTCATTGGTCTTCCTTGCCGTGCTACTGGGGACACTAATGCCCAGAATGAACAACCCTGTTCAACCTCTCCTGCAGTGAAGTTTCCAAGATGACCTGTACCTTTCAAACGAAGAGTGATGTGAAAGGTTGTGGTGACTCAAGACTTAAGTGAGCGTGTGAAAATAATAATACGAACTACTTTTTCAAATCCATCTATAAAAATAATTGACACAGTCAATTTTGGTGATACCCTCGTGTTCAACGCGGGATTGCAAAGGGCCAATTGCTTTTCCCTCCCTAGTCATTCATTAACGAACTCGAACTTTGGTTACGAGAGTTTATCATGTTTCTGGTCAATTCAATGGTCTTTGTGAAGTGCTGAAGACCCGTTGCTTTCAAAGGAGCATACTCATCGGACGTATCGTCTAAGATATCTAAAATGAATGGGAAAATGTTACAAATGGTCCATGGACTTCTACTTAATGTGCAATCTCGTCCCTAAACTTTCGATTTGCTCAATTTAGTTCATGAACTATCGATAATTATCCAATTTAGTCCTTCCATTAAAAATTAACAGTTTTTCTCCTCCTTTTTTTTTTTTTTTTTTTTCTTCTTCTTCTTCTCTTCCCTCCACCGATCATGACAGAGCCAGCGGAGGGAAGTTGGTGTCCAGCAAGGGTCGCCCTCACCTGGGCTGGCTAGGGCCGCCCATGCCAGACGCAAGTGAAGGCAGCCCTTGCTAGCGTCGGGCGAGGACGGCCCTTGCCAAATTTAGCAAGGGCACCCCTTGCCCAATGTTGGTAGGGGCAGCCCTCGCCCAGCGCAGGCAAGGACAACCCTTACCAGATCTAGCGAGGACGGCCCTCGCCCGATGCCGCAAGGGCCATCCTCACCTACGTCGGGCGAGGGCCGCCCCTACCGACGTCGAGCGAGGGCCGCCCCCCGACGTCGAACGAGGGGTGCCCTTGCCAGATCTAATGAAGGCCATCCTCACTTGAAGTAGGCGAGGACCGTCCTCGCCTGCGTTGGGTGAGGGCTGCCCCTACAGGCATCAGGCGAGGGGTGCCCTCGCCGGATCTAACGAGGGCTGTCCTTACCCGATGCAGGCGAGGGCCATCCTCACCTGCGTCGAGTGAGGGTAGCCCTCGCCAAACGCTGGCTTCCCTCTGCCGGCTCCACCATGGCCGGTGGAGGGAAGAGAGAAGAAGAAGAAGAAGAAAAAAAGCAAAACAAAAAGAAAAAGACCAAAATGCCCAATTCTGCTAACTTTAACTAACAGAAGAACGAAATTGGTTAATTTTCAAATAGTCAGAGACTAGATCGGACATTTATCGATAGTCCAAGGACCAAATTGAGCAAATCGAAAGTTCAGGGACGAGATTGCACATTACGTAAAAGTCTAGGGACCATTCCATGACGACATAGGCATGTCATGATCGTATGCTTGCACCAAACAAGCAACTCCATAATGCGATGGCCAACGGTTTTTTCCTTAACTACTCACAAGCCGTATCGCATAAGAAAATATCTAGCTTGTTCTTCTTTGGTTTGGCCATCAGATAATTGCAGTAGGGAGATTAACTTTACACCTTTTACATTTTACAAGGTATCTAAATATCTATAACATTACTTAATCGAATTCTACGGGGCGCATAGTTTCAATTTTTTAAACTATAAATACCTTAAATTTTCACCGCCTACAAACATTGACATGTAATTTTACATATAATCATTTCATAATTTTTCCTAAATTATTCGAGTAGTACTTTTAGCTTTGACGGGAAGGTTAAAGCGACCGCACTGACTTCTCAAGTTTTTTTGAGGTTTTTCTTTTAGGCGTTCCCTTAAGAGTCATAAGTTGAGGGAAGAAAAGCACCCAAAAATAAAGTTGGATGGGAATCCTCTACGGAGTTGTGCTTCCAAGGGGGCTAATATATGTCCTGCAACTGATGAAAGAGCACGGAATCTACAATTACATCACTCAATCTTTATGGTCTAGTCTTTAAAATAAGTGTTGTGTATTCAGGTTGCTTCCTTATCCCATCACTTGGATGGTCGTTATTTCTTTGGGTAAACTCATCAAGGGGATTTTGAATGACTTATCAAAAGATCCCACGTGTTAAAGCAACTAGACCAACTTGATGATCAAGCCATTGGGAAGTTGAACATACCTATCGATACTAAATCTTAGATTAGACATCACTTAAATATCGTCTAATTGACAGCTAAAGAGGTGCCTTCATTAACTAATGATCCAGTGTGCATTGCTACTCAGATTGGCTTTACCACTGTAGATTGGAAGATCATTGTAGATCACTACATAGAGTGTCTAGTGTTTTCAGTTTTGGACATTTGTCCATGCACATTGACCGTTGTCACCTCCGGACATATTCATAGTCAATAAAACTGAGGATCCATTATCCTCAAGTAATATGCAAAGAGGGGGCATCAAATCATAATAGGTGCCATTGGCAACTTCATTCTTTCTCCTATGTGACTTGACACAGGTTATGCTTTGGAATGTCGAATTGCAAGACATCTTAAGATGAAGTAGTCATACTGCTTTGACTGTGGAATATAGCCATAGCAAGGTATGAATTCCTGATATCCGAGATTGCAGCAATCATTGAGTTATGCAAACTCATCATATTCAAGTTTGAACATTGATATTCTTAGGGCGCGTTTGGTAACGATTCTGTTCCCGGGAGTAGATTTTGATCAGAATTGATTCTTTTTGATTATGTTCCCGGAAACTGATTCTGAGAAAAAACGCGTTTTAGTAACGTACAAAATTTCTGATTCTAGAATAGAAAAAGAACAGAAATGTGTTTGGTAATCGCATAAAATTTCTATTCCAATTCTTTTTTAATTACCTTTTTAGATAAATATAAATTTGATATTGAATTCTCATAAACCCCTCATTGATTAATTATATTTATACTAAGTAATAAAAATATTAACTAATCAATTTTTATTAAATAGTTAATAATAAACCATAGTATAAATTATACTAATATACCTAAAATATGTAATAAATATAAATACTAAATTATAAAGAAAAATTAAATATGTATTCTATATATAGCAAATATATATTTCAGAATAGGACGAAATTAAAATAAAATATAGAAATAAATAAAAATAAAAACGAAAATTGTTGTTATTTTAACTTTTTTCTTATTAGAATTTCAATATCATTTATATTTAAATATGAGTTTTTTTTTTATCATGGTGATTTCTCATTTTCAATAAATATTTACATTTCTATGATTAAATATCTAATCCATTTTGAATTCAATATGGATGGATGTTAATTTTAATTTAACGTGGAGCATGAGAGGGTACGTTGATGAGCAGCCACTTTTTTGATTCTTTTTTCTGATTCAGAATCAAGAATCACATTTTTTATGATTCTAAATTATTGTCCAAAACTGATTCTGGGAACAAATTTGTTCCCGAGAATAAAAAATTTACCAAACGCGATTCTGGGCCGAAACTGATTCTGGAAACAAAGAATCAGAATTTGGCCCTGTTTGGATGGTTACCAAACAGGGCCTTAGCGTGTGGCCTCATTCTATTGTGTTTCTTAAGTATTATCCTATATTTGGTAATTCTACATGGAATTTCCACGTTCTATAAGTAAATGTCTTTGGAGAAGAAATTAGAACAAATTATTCGGATGCATGCTGACATAGTTTTATGGTATCGTGTCAAATCTAATGTGTTATGTAGTGACATGAAGAATAACTAATTTTGAAAAGTATAAATTTTCTTCGAGAGTGAATTGGAGGAAAAAGGAAAAATTTTCCTTATGATTCTCGAAGCGTGTCTCCCTTATGATTCTGGCTAAGAGCGGTAGCCCCTCATCTGTCCCGTCCATCATTAGGGTGAGAAAATTTCCAATAAAGAAGATGTAAAGTCTACATGACGTACAAAGTCTTTAGGACCCACTATTGCTTCAAATTGGCCCTACGTGGATCCCATCCATATATGGCTGTATTTGCAACTACCGTCATTCTTGCCACTGTGCATTGCAAAAATACTATTTGTAAATAGGAGAGGGTATTTTATGTAACTACCATGCACATAAACTATTGCAAATTATACATTTTATCTTCATATAAGGATTTTTTTTTTCAAGATATACATGATGACTAGGTCAACAATGACGCAGTGCAATATATCATAGCCATATGAGACAATTTTCTTATAGCAATAATTTATTTAAAGAAATGATTCGAACCATGTAAGAAATTGGAATTGCATCTAAAGTTTGTGACGTAATTTAGCAAATATTGAATACATATCAAGTGATTAAGGGCCGATGATGGGACGGAGAATTTTCAAAGAAGAAGAGAAGAAGAAAGGAGGAGGGAAAAAATGAAGAAGAAAATAAGAGGGAAGATGGTGAGTATATTTGTTTGTTAATGGGATGTGGACCCAAGAATCACGTGGAGTAGAGCGGAAGCGAAGTCAAGATAGTGGAGATGAAAAGATCAAACAGGGATGGAAACCGGCCGTTCCACAACTTCCTCTATTAATGGAACGTAGGTATGGGTTCACCTCTTTAATTTCTTGACTTCCATCCATTTATTCCGTTGACTGAGTCGGGGGCTTCTCTATAAGACCAGGCAACTCCAAGTCCCCAAGCAAATAAGGATCCTTCCATCTTCTTTCAATCTTTTTATATTGCGCCTCTACACATTCCCAGCAATTCTTTACCAATTTCTCTTTGCCCAAAGACATACGGAGGCATGGTTAATGCTCTCCGCTCCATGAATATCTATCGAGTGTTACTGCTCACTCTTATTCTAGTTCTAGCGATGACTTGCAGTATTGAGAGTAAACAGCGGTGCTTCACTTCGTCATGTGGTAACATTCACAATATAAGCTACCCGTTTCGACTAAAGACTGATCCGAAAGGATGTGGTGAAATGGGTTTCGAGCTGATTTGTGAAGATAATCAGGCTGTTTCATATGCTGATGATGGTCGATCCTATGTGCAGTCTATCAATTATTCCACTAGACAAGTCAGATTGGTCAACGATGGACTGCAAAAGGATAACTGCTCGTCTTTTCCTCGTAGTTCATTGTTGCTAAAAGGATAACTGCTCGTCTTTTCCTCGTAGTTCATTGTTGCTAAGCTCATACTTTAACCAAAGTGCATTGGTCATTGTGAATTGCTCAAAGACAATTAGTTCTCCATTCTACATTGCTACCGGTCCATGCACCGAGGGGTTGTACTCTTCCAACACATCATCGAATTGGAACTTGTATGCTTTGGTCAATCCAAAAGTTTCGGATGTTGGGGATTTTTGCAACATTTACAATTGGACATGGACAGATTATTTTAGTGTTGGAGAACACATTAACAATAGCTCCTACAACTACAAGCTAATTCACAGCATCATGGCCGATGGATTTGTTATTCACTTCCGTATGCCACCGAAGAAAACTTTCTTTTGCTACTCTGATTGGTATGGCTACTTTCATCTCTATCGCCACTTTTATTCCAACCGCTTAGCAAATAGCGACACTGGAGGTCTAGTTTGCAGATCCATCTACTATTATGGCAGTAAGTATTGATCGGCGATGAAATTTCACCGATATTTTGCATGATTTTGTACCCTCTTTCACTTGCTACTTTCTCTTCAAAACTAGAAAAATGAAAGGAATACCTAATATCCAAGAAAATTATGACAAAATGTACATGATGGTGTACGTCAATGCATATATGTTTGTAGATTATAATTTCTTTCATAAAAGGGCTAAATCTCCCACTGTGAAAAAAACGAAAAAAGGATTCTTGTGCCACCAACCACATGACTAGGTTTTTGTTGGCAAAGAATTTACATTTTTTTTAATTAATTTTCTTATTAATTCTTTAATTAGTCACTCAACTAATAATCCAAGAGACAATTGTTAACAATCCTTAAAAAAATTGTAGTCATGTATTAATAGGAGGAACAAAATTATTAATTAAAAATGAAAAGCACAGTTTTTCTAGATTTGTTGACTGCTAATTACGCGAAAGGAGTTTCTTGAATCCTATTGTCTACATGAAAAATGAAGCTCATTATTTCCTTTTATTTGCGAATGCACGTATCCCAGTTCTCATATTCTTTTGGACAAGATTCAACTTGTACAAAGTAGCTTGCTACTACTCTGTTTCCTCGTGTCTTTTGCTTTTCGAACTTCTTTTCCTTCAATTTTTTTTTTCACATCAATTCCTCCACAGGTGTCCTCGATGATATTGCATTTTGGACTACTATGGATTTAATGCCATTAGGTAAGCCACAATTACTTATTCTTACAATAATTATTAAAAAAAAAAAGTTATTCTAACCAATCAAAATTTTCTTCAGTACTTTTCTGTGTAATGAAGTTCATAATTGGGACGCCATTTGTCGCGATATTTCTAATCTACAAGTACAAAAGAAGGCACTTAGCAATGGACAAGAATATTGAAGAATTTTTGCAAGCTCATAACAACTTTTTGCCCATAAGGTATTCTTACTCGAATATTAAGAAGATCACCAGAAATTTTAAGCACAAATTAGGTGAAGGAGGGTATGGTTCTGTATACAAAGGAACACTCAAAAGCAGCAACGAAGTGGCCATCAAGATTTTGAAGCAGTCCAAGGCCCATGGCCAAGATTTTATCAGTGAAGTGGCTACTATTGGAAGAATTCACCATGTTAATGCAGTGCAACTCATTGGTTTTTGCTTTGAAGGTAGGAAACAAGCTCTTGTGTATGATTTCATGTCAAATGGATCTTTGGATAAGCACATTTTCATTGAGGAAGGTAATAAGTTCCTTGATTACAAGAAAATATATGAGATCGCTTTTGGGGTGGCGAAGGGGATTGAATATTTACATCGGGGGTGTGACATGCAAATACTACACTTTGATATCAAACCTCACAACATTCTTTTAGACAAGAATTTCACTCCGAAAGTTTCTGATTTTGGACTCTCGAAACTTTATCCAATTGATCATAGCATTGTCTCAATGACTGCTGTAAGAGGAACCTTGGGATATATGGCACCTAAGTTACTCTACAAAAATATTGGTGGTGTATCTTATAAAGCAGATGTCTATAGCTTTGGGATGTTGCTCATGGAAATGGCAAGTAGAAGGAAAAATATAAATGCAAATACAGAACACTCAAGCCAAATTTATTTTCCACTTTGGGTGTATGACCAAGTCAATGAAAATGAAATTGTTGAAATGGAAGAAGTTGTAGAAGAGGGAAGGGAGGTGATAAAAAAGATGATAATAGTTGCACTTTGGTGTATACAATTAAACCCTGACCATCGGCCTCCAATGAACAAAGTCTTAGAAATGCTCGAAGGAGATATTGGTAATATTCAAATGCCTCCAAAACCACTTTTTTACCCATCAGATGAGCCAATTGACAATAACAAAGCCAAGATGGAATTAAAAACATTTTCAACTTCATCAGGCGCTTCCATAATTTCTACTAGTTTTCCATTTGGAGGTAGCAATGATGTTTAGGACCATGCACAATTTAATCGGAAAAGCTTTGTTCCCCACAATATTATATTATGTTGGAAGGGAGGTGAGCTAGTTTAGTGGTACTTCTTTTTTGGTTAGAGTGTTATTTTACTTCATATATAGTTTTGCCATGTGTAGTCCATACAATCTTCTAAGTGGGATGTATGTTTGGGTTCATAACCGTGCTTGGGAAGCATATCCAATGTCAATTTCAGCTAATCCAGTTAATCATCTATAAACTGAATCATTTCTTTTATGTAGAATATTCACCGCAGAGCACTGTGAAACATGCCATCTTACATAGACTTGCCAGTGGTCCGATGTCCTTGTTGACTTGGTATTAATCATTTAGAGGTCGCTCAGCATTTGGCTTGCCAAAATTCAAACTCTTTATTCACTAGTTGCAACAAATATTTATTTTCTTTGCGATTTATTTGCTTTGATCGAAAATTGATCAATTTTTTGAGAAAATACCGATGGGACCATCATATGGTCTTGAAAGTTACATTAGCGCTAATTTAAACGATTGAAACTTTCATTTGGTCAACATAATGTAATTGAGTCTTAAAACTTCCATTTTGCTCATCTAAGTCTTCAAACTTGCAACTTTATTGTGCGTGAGTCCTTCCGTTAAGCTAAGAACGTCTCCCAAGCCATTTCTATACCTGAGCAATCATGTGCTGGCTTGTGCCTATGGTGAAACCGAGATGGAACTGAAAACTCTTATCAACTTCATCCAGCGTTCTGCTAATTTCTTTCACACCCCAATGTGAAGATTCAATTAGGGAATCGTTCTTCAGATTTAACACACATGACCCAACCGTAAGGATTTTGACTCCATTATTTGGGGTACGACATCTGAGTTGACTCATCTCTATGATAGTAACTCATGGAAGACAACTTTCTTTTGCTACTTTGATTCATATACTTTAGATGCTATGCCTCCAATGATTTCAGTAGGATCTTTGGAGGTCAGGTTTGCGGATCCCAATACCATGGGGGCGGTAAGCATCGGTTGGCAATGATATGTAACAGCAATATTGCATGATTATGCACACACTTTCACTAAGAACTTTATCTTCAAAACTAATAAATGACAGAAATATTTTAAATCCATGAAATAAGGACAAATTGTACGCGTTAATACACATCAATATATGTGTGTTTGAAAGGTTTTAGAGCTTCGCATTACCTATGACAACCAAATTGTAGGAGTTGCAAGATTTCTAGGTACAGTTGAAATCACCCCCAAAACGGATTCATCATCAGCTGTAGATATACGTGCCCCTAGATTGTATCTCCTTTCCATGGAAAGGCTAGAACTCCCAATGTAAAAAGAAAAGAAACTAAAGCAAGTGTTGCGTGAATAACTACGACTACTTTTTTGTTTGCATAGAGTTTAAAATTTCTAATCTTCGTTAGATCTTCTAATTTTCGTGAATTAGTTCCTTAATTAGTCACTTGACTAATAATTCAAGAGGCACTCTTTTGACAACTTCCTTGAAATCTATCCCATTTCATGTATGGATAGTTGGTGCCGACACATGAATTTTTACAGACTAATCGATTATGTAATTTTAAAAAAAATTAATATATAAATATTAAGTAGAGAATAAAAACAAAAAACAAAAAATGATCAATGGAAGATCCATCAATGGAGTCCGGCCACATTCATTCCATTTGGGCTTAAGGCAATCCAGCCCATCACATCAAATTGGTGAATCCAACTCCTTTAAGCCCATCAAGCACAGCAGCCCAGACACGACGACAATCCATTGCCACCGCCATCTCCAACTCAAGCTCTCTCTCCATCGCTGGATTTCAGTTACAGGACTGAAAGTTTCCCGTTTGACGGATTCACCTTCTTCTCAGCAAGCTCAACCTCCATAGACGAAGCTCTCTAGCTCAATACTAGGAATTGATGATCCACGGCTCACTCTCATCGCACACAACCAAAACCAAAAGGATCTTTCATCAACGAAGTCGAAACTACTCGTCCTGACATGTTTGACTGCGGAATGGTCATCGTGCGCGGCTTCAAAGGCTTCATCGCACAGCGTTTGATGATATGCCTCAGAGGAATAGCTTCGCTCGGAACACACACAGACTGAAGGACCTGAGTATGAGTATGAGGCATAACCCCTTTGGTGGAGCCCATTTCTGCTGAAATCCGAAACTGCAGTGCTTTGCAAATGCTTTATCTCGAAGGGAATGGACTTACCGGGAAGGTTTCTTAATTCTTTGCTGAATTCAGAGGTTTGAGAGTTTTTTCGTCTCTTGGTGACGATCTGCTCTCAAGTTCAGTTCCTGTAAGTATCAGTAATCTCTCATGGGGACTTGAAGCTTTGAAAAAGGAAGCAATAGCTTATTTAGTAGAGTGCCGAAGCAAATAACGGAAATGAGCATCTTGATTATACTGGAATTCAGTGGAAATAGATTCTTAGAGCCAATTCCATTTGGTTTGAGTGATCTTTTATTGAGCTAGCTGCCCTTGTTTTGAGCTAGCAGAATTTGTCTGGCGAGTTGCCATTGAGCTCAGAGGTTTGCTGAGTTCGTAAGTCATTGCTTTACAAGAGAGCAAGCAAGTTATGCAGTGATGTCCCTGAAGGGTTCAAGTAGTTTGGTTCTCTAATTGTACAGTTCAAGAGAAGATGGATTCAGTTTGTCTATTCCGCATTAGACAAGAGCTACGGTGGCATTCATGCTTCTGCTGGTGTTTGCTTACCCCCTGGAAGGATGTAATCATCCCCTTCTCACCGCCTTCATTCAATCCTCATCATGCACGATCGCTGCTATTGCTGAACCATCGTTACTTCTGAGGTGTAACATGCCAGTTGCCTTACGGATGCTGCCACTGGATTGTCGCGCCAAATTACTGAGACTTTGCTGGAGGGTCATGACATAAGGAACAAAATTATTTATTCATAATAAAATTCACTGTTTCTCTTTATATGTTGATTACTAACAAAGCAAATGGTGTTTCTTATATCATCTATCATCTATGTAAACCAAGGTTATTATTTTCATTTATTTGTAAATGCATGCATGCCACTACTCATATTCTTCTGGACAAAACTTGTACAAAGTAGCTTCCTACTTTTCTGTTTCCTCGTGAGTTTTGTTTTCCATACTTCTTTCCTTCAATTCTTTTTCACATTCTTCATCCCTTCCGCGGCTGTCCTAGATGATGTTGCATTCTGAATGACTTCAGATTTTATATTTCTAGTAAGTATGCAGAAATGATTTGGTCTTAAAATAATTAAAAAAGAAGAAGAAGATATTCTAACCTATCAAAGTTTTCCTCAATGTTTTCTGCATAGCGACGTTCATAATTGGGACACCATTTGTCACAATATTTCTAATCTACAAGTACAAAAGAAGGCACTTAGCAATGGACAAGAACATCAAAGAATTTTTGCAAGCTCATAACTCTATACCCATAAGGCACTCTTACTCAATTTATGAAGATCACAGCAAATTTTAACCACAAACTAGGTGAAGGGAGTTATGGTTTCGTGTAGAAAGGAATGCTTGGAAGTAGCAACATGATGGCCATCAAGAATTTAAAGTATAAAATTTTATCAGTGAAGTGACTATTATAATAAGAATTCACCATGATAATGTAGTGCAACTCTTTGATATTTGCTTTGAAGGCTTGAAACAAGTTCTCATGCATGATCTCATGCCAAATGGATCCTTGGATAAGCACATCTTCATTGAAGAAGGTGATAAGTTTCTTGATTACATGAAAATATATGAGATCGCTCTTGGGGTGGTGAGAGGAATTAAATACTTTCATTGGGGATATAATAGATGACAATAGTTGCACTTTAGTGGATAAAATTAACCTTGACCTTTGGCCTTCGATGAGCAAATTCTCATAAATGCTTGAAGGAGATATTAGTAAACTTCAAATGCCTCCCAAACCACTTATCTACCCACGAGATGAGCTGGTTAACAATGACAAAGCCGAGATGGAACTAGAAACCTTTTCAACTTCATTAAATGATCATACTATTTCCACTAGTTTTCTATTTGGAGATAGCAATGATGTTTAGAGAGCCATCCATAATTTGATTGGAAAAGCTTGTATACTTGTTATATTCCCCGCAACTTAGGATTATGTTAGGAGGGACTTATTTTCGAGATTGTGTTCTTCTAGCTCTTATGTTAATGTTGTGTCCTTGGAATTCATATGGTTTAACTCTCTTGCATCCTCCTTCAACAGGATAAACAAATTGGCAAGAAAGCAAAGACAAAAACGGTGAGGGAAGGTGATAGACATCGAGAATTTTCCTTCCTCATAATGTGATTAGGGGCTATTCAATTTGAAAGCTAACTATAACATGCGACCTCACTACTTAACAGGCCACTGCCGGCGTATGATTTGTCAATATCAAGAACTGCTGGTTTCAACTTATAGAAAATATACATGTATCCGTTTTACAAAGTAAACACTACTCATCTACGACCATATATCTCTGTAGGGAGCAACCATTTGGAACTATTGCATCTGCTTGTCAGGGAGAAAACTGTTTTTCGTCAAATGGGGCATCCTCCCTGATGTACATATTAGCTCCATATTGTTCCTCCCAAGGCTTCTATTAAATAGCGTCGTACTTGTCAGAGCGGAGAACCAACGGCTACTCGTTACTGGTTTCCCCTCAGCAAATGACGGCATATAATCCAAAGGTGTTCGAATAAAATGCGCACTGTAACTGTCATGTTGTTTCTGGCAATGTGGCAATTATGATCATCTAAACATGCAGCATATTCATGTCCTCTGAAGCAAGAATTGACAAGGCAAACAAAGTTATGCCATGCCTAATGCCATAAGCTGACAAAGCCGCTTGCCTTCTCGAGCAATGCATGTGTTTAAACTAGTGTACATAACAGAATTCGCAAAGGTAAATATTGTGCACAAGCAGATAATTTGAATTAAGAATATTATAAAGTAGGTCAATAGCTCTTAGATAAATTGAGTTTCTTACTGATTCTCAGGGTTCTTCACGCTCACTGGAGAATCAACCTGATGAGAAAGACCCGTCGTTGTGATGGGAGGTTGAGGAGCTGTCTCTTCCAATTCCATTCAGTTCCATTGACATTTTTTGCTCCGCTGCACTATGAAAGGACGGCGAGAACAATTGAAACGTCATATGACAAAGTGTTCAAAGTAGGACAACCAAACCCGTCTAATGGACGGCAGAATTCATAAGCTGAACTTCAAGGTCTACATAAACTGACTTCCAGAAGCAAACAATAACAAACAGATTACCTCACTTAGGAGGGGACTTGACGAGAGGTTCATGGAGCTGGAAGAGATTCATGGAAAAATGTCTCCAAGTCAAAGGTGGGTAAACGACAATTTGGGCATAAATTGCGTATCTTTTCCTCTTGCGGAGGAACTAATCATTGACACAACGATGTACTTAATTTAAGGTCATATGGCACGGATTGCTTAGTGTAATCGTGAATTTTCTCCATCACAATGTAGTAAATACAGGTACAAATTCTATGCAAGATCTCTTTGCTTTGCTCCATATCGAGCAAGCTACAGTGCTAGATACAAAGTATCTCTGCTTATTCTTTAAATCTGCAACATTTTCGCCTCTGCTCCTTGGAAAAAAAAACGGGCTGTCACAGGATTTTTGTTGGATTATAATGTCTCTATTTTCTGCTGTTTTCAGTTTTCTTTTTACTCTGTTTTACTCTGTTTTTTTTTATTAAAAAACAGCCAAGTTCATTTAGTTACGTATTTAGTGTTTTTGCTATTTTATAGGAAGTTAATAGCACATTTGTGTGCAGTTATGTATTGCACGTACGTGAGCAGTTTTTGTTTTGTATTTAGTGGTTGTACTCGACAGATTTTTTCTTAAGCACAAGACGTATGAAGTGCTCTGTTTTTTTTTATCTTTTCTCTCTCTCAAAAACAGAAATTTTTCTGTTTTGATTGTTGTTTTTATGAGTTTTAACAGTGGTATCAGAGCATTTATGGGATCTTAAGGGACTGTGAAGTGAGGGTAATTGAGTGAAGATTGCTTCCGATTTGCAAAGAAAAAGCTGATGGAGGCAGGATCGAGTGGATTCTCTACAATGGCAACTCCATTCTTTACTGGGGAAAATTATCAGGCTTGGGCTATCAAGATGACGGCATTCTTGGAAGGTCATGATTTGTGGGAAGCTGTGGAGGATGATTATGAGGTTGCTCCACTTCCAGACAATCCGACCTTGAATTAGATAAAGTACCATAAAGAGAGAATCACAAGGAAGGCCAAAGCAAAGTCATGCATGTACGCTGCTGTTTCACCCACTATCTTCACAAGGATCATGAGATGTGATTCTGCAAAGGCAATATGGGATTTCTTGAAGGATGAATACGAGGGAGATGAGAAGATAAGAGGCATGAAGGTGCTGAATCTCTTGAGAGAGTTTGAGAGATAGCAGATGAAGGATTCAGAGTCAGTGAAGGAGTACTCTGATAGGTTAGTTGGGATAGCTGAAAAAATCAGAGTTTTAGGGATTGACTTGAAGGATGAAAGGCTTGTTCAAAAGATTCTGGTGTCTCTTCCAGAGAAGTTCGAAGCCACCATAGCGTCTCTGGAACATACAAGAGACTTACCTGATATAAAGCTTGCAGAATTGTTAAATGCTCTGCAGGCGCAGGAGCACAGAAGACTGATGAGAAGAGAAGAGTTTGTAGAGGGTGCGCTGCAAGCTAGAGTGAAGTCAAATGATGGAGGCAAAGGGAAGAAATGGATTCAGTCTAGAGAAAATGCCGGTGACTCCAAGTTTGTAGCAAAAGAAGGAAATTCTGGTGGGTCTAGCAAATGGAAGATGAACAAAAGCCTTGTCAATACTTGTGGTGGAACTAATCATCGCTTTTTAGATGTTGGAGAAAGCCCGATGCTAGATGCGAGAAGATGTCACAAGTTGGGTCGATGGAAGTCATCTCGCAAAGAAAAAATTACCAGCAAGCGGGAAAAGCATAGGTAGCGGTGAATGAAACGAGGAAGAGCACTTGTTTGTAGCTTCTTTTTCTGAATCTTTTGTTGGGAATGATGCATGGCTGGTGGTAGGGGTGTGCATTGGACCCGGAACCGCTGGACCGCCCGGAACCGGTGGTTCTTGAGGGAACCGGTCCGGTTCCCGGTCCAATTGTTGAGAACCGGTGGGAACCGGTTCGGTTCCCGGTTCCGTGGGCGGATCCGCCCGCCCGCCCACCCGGACCGGACCGGTACTATTTATATTTAAAAAACAAAAAACAAAAGTCGCGAAGCCCCCCGCCCCTAATTCGCGAAGCCCTAATTCACGTTTCTTCTTCTTCCCTTCGATTCTCTCTGTTCATTTCCTTCTCTTCGTCTTCGATTCCACGGTTCCACCCCGAGTATCCACGCCACCGCAGCTGCTCCTCCTCCGCCACCGTCCGCCCCTCACGCCGTCACCACTCGCCACATCCGCTGCTCCTCCGCCTCTGCAAGAACTCTCAACCGAGCCGGCGAGCCCCTTTTCTGTCACTCAACAAGGTACGAAGCCCTAATTTGCGTCTCATCTCTTGATTCTCTTTTGATTTCTTCCTCGCCTTTGATTATCTCTCTATTTCTTCCTCAATCTCTTCTCCTCGTCTTCGATTCCTCACCAAGCATCCACGCCGCCGCCGCTGCTCCTCCTCCGCCACTGTCCGCCCCCTCGCGCCGGTCGCCACTCGCCACAACCGCTGCTCCTCCGCCTTTGCTGTCCGCCCCCCTCGCCGACGCTCAGTCCCGACTCCCTTCGTCTTTGATTCCTCCCTGAGCCTGGACGCCGATGCTGCCGTTGTTGCTCCTCTGCCACTGCTGTCTGCCCCTTCGCATTTGTGCAGGTGATTTAATTGTCTACGGCCTTGTATAGTAATGAAAGACTTGCAATTGTAATACCTGTTGATTTGCTTCTCCCTCCGGCTCTCGCGTCGAAAGGAGCTTTGCTTCAACGAAAACACCGCTTGGTTGGAGTTCCACGGCAACATCGGGAGGAAGTTAGGCGGAGGCACGCTTCACATCAAGATCCGTTCTTTAGTTTTATCGCATCGCTTTGGCTTGGTCTGTTTGGTTTTGAGTTGCAACTCGGAAGATTTTGGGGGTTTTGAGGGCCGTGGCCACCGATCACGAGAGGCTTTTTGGTCGACTATTATGTTCGGTTTGGCACGGTGGAATGGAATGGAATCGGGAAATGACGGGGAAATGAATGGGGCTCGGAGTGATGATTCCAAGTCTTGGAAACCAAAATTGTTTCGCTGTTGAAAACCAGAATTTTTGGCGTCAAAATCGGTTCCATGGATCCACCCAGGAACCGGACCGGACCAGCGGTCCAGTTCCCGGGTGGATCCACGCAACAAACGGGTGGATCCCGGTTCCGATTTTTCGGAACCAGTCCTTAACGGGCGGTTCCCGGTTCTAGGTCGGGAACCGCCCACCCGGACCATGCACACCCCTAGCTGGTGGATAGTCGCTGTACCAATCATATGACTGGCAATTCGAAGCTATTTAGGAGTCTAGACAGGTCAGTCAGGTCCAGAGTCAAAATTGGCAACGGACAGTATATCGAAGTGCAAGGGAAGGGTACAGTGGCTATTGAAGGAAGTCAGGAGGTGAAGCTGATCAGTGATGTTCTCTTTGTGCCAAATATTGACCATAATCTGTTAAATGTTGGTCAATTAGTTGAGAAGGGCTATAAAGTGAAGTTCGAAGGGAATAAATGTCTTATTAATAATGCAGATAGCAAAGAAGTGCTAAGAATTCCAATGGAGGACAAGAGTTTCATGTTCAAGCCACAAGAGATGCAACAAATGGCTGTAAAGTGTAAAGAAGAAAATGCAGAGATATGGCATAAAAGACTTGGGCATGTTCACAGGAAGAGCATGTCGTTTATGTAGAGAAATAGCTTAGCAGATGACTTGCCAAGTTTGGAGGAGGAATTTCCATAGTGCAAAACTTGTCTTCTTGGCAAGCAAGCTAGATTTCCTTTCAAAGGAGGAGGTTGGAGAGCATGTCGAAACGCAATTAGTCCACACAGATTTATGTAGACCTATGTCTCGAGTCTTCTCTCAATAGTAGCAGGTATTTCATTACCTTCACTGATGATATGACTAGGATGAGTTGGATTTATTTTCTGTGAGCCAAGTTTGAAGTTGCTGATGTGTTTGTGAAGTTTAAAGCCTTAGTTGAGAATCAGAGTGGGAAGAAAGTTAAAATGCTCAAGTCTGATAATGGTTCTGAGTATACTGCTCACAAGTTTAAGTTGAATTGTGAGCAAACAGGAATTGTGCAGCAGTTCACTACTCCCTATTCACCTCAACAGAATGGGGTCAGTGAGAGGAAAAACAGAAGTATTATGGAGATGGCTAGATGTATGATGCAGGAGAAGATGTTGCCTAAGAAGTTCTAGACTGAGGCAGCTAATACTGCAGTATTCTTGTTGAACAGATTGCCCACAAAGGCCTTAGAGAGATCAACACCTTTTGAAGTCTAGTATGGTGTTAAACCTTCTGTGAAAAATTTGAAGGTTTTTGGGTGTTTGTGTTACACTCATGTTCCTAAGGTCAAGAGGGACAAACTGGATAAGAAATCAGAGCTTGGAATCTTCATTGGGTACAGTCTCCAATCAAAGGCTTACAGAATTTTTCACCCTATGACAGGGAAGGTGACTGTAAGTAGAGATGTTGTTTTTTTAGAGGAAGATGAGTGGAATTGGATGGAAGAAAAGAGTGCAGAACAACAATAGTTTGAAAAACAACCTGCAACAGATGTAGAGGTTGATGAATTTATAGATGGATTGGAAGACAGTGTGGATGATTTACCAGTGAGAGGCACAAGGTCACTTGCTGAAATCTATGAAAGAAGCAATGTGGCAATGCTCGAACCATCTAACTTTGTGGAAGCTAAGGAGGATCAGAGGTGGATTGCAGCAATGTAGGAGGAGATTGCAATGATCTAGAAAAATCACACATGGGAGCTTGTTGACAAACCATCTGATAATAATGTAATTGGGGTTAAGCGGGTGTTTAGAACAAAACTTAATCCTGATGGTTCTGTTAATAAACACAAAGCTAGACTGGTGGTGAAAGGCTATGCACAAATATGGGGAGTAGACTATTTTGAAACATTTGCTTCTGTTGCACGACTTGATACAATAAGGTTACTGTTATCTATTGCAGCAGAAAAGGGGTGGCCTATATTTTAGTTAGATGTTAAGTCTGCATTTCTGAATGGAGGGCTTGAGGAGGAGATTTTGTTGAACAACCTGAAGGCTTTAGTATCAAAGGGCAAGAAGAGAGTGTATACAGGTTGAAGAAAGCTCTATATGGACTGAAGCAGGCTCCAAGAGCTTGGTATGGAAAGATAGATCAATATTTGCAAGATTTTGGCTTTGTAAAAAGCTTAAGTGAGTTCACTCTTTATGTCAAAAAGGTGAATCACAGTGTTGTAATTCTGTCACTTTATGTAGATGATTTATTAGTGACAGGGAATGATATGGAATTGATAGAGAAGGTGAAGCAAGATTTATTTGCAGTTTTTGAGATGTCAGACTTGGGAAAGATGTCTTATTTTTTGGGTCTAGAAGTCAAACATGCTTCATATGAGATCTTCATCTGTCATAAAAAATACATGAAGGAAATTCTAAAGAAGTTTCAGATGGAAGATTGTCAAAGTGTAAGCACTCATATGGCTGCTAAAGAGAAGCTGCAGAAAAATGATGGAACAGATGCAGTAAATGCTTCTATGTATAGAAGTTTGATTGGGTGTCTCATATATCTTACAGCAACCAGACCAGATATTCTATTTGCTGTGAGTATTTTATCCAGGTTTATGAGTAGTTCTAGTTAGTTACATTTGATTGCAGCAAAAAGGGTATTGAGATATCTCAAAGGAACATTGTTATTTGATGTGAAGTTTAAAAAATGTCAAAAGTTTAATTTGTAAGGATTTTCTGATAGTGATTGGGCTGGTTCAGTAGATAACATGAAGAGTACGTCTGGATATTGTTTCAGTTTTGGTTCTGCTTGTTTCTCCTGGTGTTCCAAAAAGCAAGAGATTGTAGCTCAGTCCACAGCAGAGGCTGAGTTTATAGCAGCTACTGCAGCTGCAAATCAAGCTTTGTGGCTGAAGAAGATAATGAATGATTTGTGGTTGAATTCCAGTAATTGCATTGAAGTTAATGTGGATAATCAGGCTGCTTTAGCAATATCTCAAAATCCAGTTTTCCATGGCAAAATCAAGCATTTCAAAGTCAAATTTTTCTTTCTGCGTGAGGTGCAACAAAGTGGCGAAGTTAAGTTGATCTATTGCAAATCTGAAGATCAACTTGCAGATATGTTCACAAAACCACTTCAAGCTGGAAGATTTGAAGTATTAAGAAAGAAAATTGGAGTATGCAGCAGCAACTGATCCAAGGAGGAGTTTGTTGGATTATAATGTCTCTGTTTTCTGCTGTTTTCAGTTTTCTTTTTACTCTGTTTTACTCTATTTTTTTATTAAAAAACAGCCAAGTTCATTTAGTTACGTATTTAGTGTTTTTGCTATTTTCTAGGAAGTTAATAGCACGTTTGTGTGCAGTTATGTGTTGCACGTACGTGAGCAGTTTTTGTTTTGTATTTAGTGGTTGTACTCGACAGTTTTTTTCTTAAGCACAAGACGTATGAAGTGCTCTGTTTTTTTTTTTTATCTTTTCTCTCTCTCAAAAACAGAAATTTTTCTGTTTTGATTGTTGTTTTTATGAGTTTTAACAATTTTCCCGTTCATATAATGTCTAGAGCATTGGCATTCTCTTCTCAGTTTTTATGGTTTCTTTACATATTTCTGTAGTTGTTCGAATAAAGATAGTGTTAATTGACGTTAAGTCAAAATTTTACATGGTTAGCATAGTAACAGGCAAAGCACTTCCGCAAGAACTGATATATCATTGGAATATTATGGAGTGTTAATACTTTTCATTTCTCAGCTTTACTATTGTACTCATATCAATTAAAATTTTCAGTTTGTCAGGAAGCCTCGAGGAAAAATTTCTTTACAATGGCCAACTCGAGAATTTATCTAAAGATGATAAAACAAAATGCTCAGTGAAAGGATATATAAAGGTTCCAAGCTAACCTTCTCAACGGTTCGTTTATGATATCAGGTTTAGCATAAACTTGAATAGAATTGGCTAAAACATCTCTACAAACTATCTGCGGTAACAATACTCAAGTTGATACTAGATATGAGTTTCATCTTTTCTGGAGATAGAGATCTTCCAATAAGTTTAGGACTTTGCCTATTCAAGTTGTCATCAGAATTGGGAAGAAAAAGACAACGGTGCTACATATTAACGATACCTATATGCAGTATCTCTGTTTTACTACAATTCTAATGATTAGGAGATTAATCCATTTTTAAGTATCCACTTAAGAAGGTGCGAGTGGTGATGGTAACTCCTGATCACGCAGTTCTTAACGTCGAATTCATCTTGTCAGTCACGCATTGGCTCTGAAAAGAATAGTTAACCATTCGAAGGCAATAGGACATGAGATGCTAAGCACAACAAAAGTCCAGAGGCTACAAAACAATTCATGTAAAAGATGATGTCGACTCTTCTCTGTGTTGGGGTCTTGTCGAATCAAAGGATGCCTACCATTATTTTCGTCATCAAGTGCTTTCAAGGAATTTCACGTTCTTTGCTTACTTGCAAGTTCTTGAACGTGAAATATTGAATAGAGCAATAATTTCGTGGCTCGTTGGATAAATCTACCGATTTGCTAATTTGGGTAGAAATAAATATTGACAATGGCAAAAATTCTCCTTCTCTGCAATGATTTCTTTTTTGTTTTCGACACTCAAATGAGTTAAAATTACGATGCAATTATGATACAATAATCTTTAGAAATATGACTGTCGTAGACTGAAATACAATGAGAATTCTTATGCAATCAGAGCAGAAAATAGGCTAGCATAAGGAGTCAATAAATGGGTAGAAGAGCCTAACCATTGGAACAATCCAATCGAGCTAAACAGCTTATTGTCTTTCTTCCCCTGTTGCAATCAAACATAATAGACCTTTACTTGGCCCCAAAGCAAAATCTAATGGACGAAAGAGAGGGCAAAAATAGATTTTAAAAAAAAAAAAATAGAAAAGTTGAGAGAACATTAATAAAGTAAATGAGGCCTACCAGTTTTAATTGATTAAGGGGCTCAATAAACGCCGAAAGTCTCAACATCCTGAACTTAAAGATTTGTTACGTCCAGCGTGGCTTTGCCAAGCCGAGCATTGTAAGCATTGACATGGTTGACTTGGGATTGACTTGTGTTGCCCCTCAAACTGCATTTGTTAATCGAATGTCCGAGCTTCAGCGGATTGTCTATCGTGTCCTGGGCACGATGCTCCTAGTGATAAACACTCACGATTTGTGATGGACTTCAGCAAATCAATATAAAGCCGACAAAAAGAATAGACTTCATCACATTTGAAACGGTTCACCACTAGGGCCACCACGCCTCAAAGCATAAAAAAGATGCTCAAAACTTGAAGGCGCTTGGGAGTCGAGTTCGAGTTGACTCAACTTGCTAATACCAGTTAATCATCTATTAATTGTACGTCCATGAACGAGTATTCGCACTTGGGAGGCGCGTCCATCGCGCTTTGGCTCGGTCCCAGCTCGAGTCCGACTAGGTGATTTTTAACTCGTTCATCGGTCTGTACTCAAAATCCAATGACCAGGCTGAGGCGGAGAGGATATTCATGGACATGGGTAGTAAAAGGGACTTGGTCTGGAATTCCATGATCTCTTGTTATGCCAGTAATCACATGGGAGTTCGAAGGGGTCGATAATTTTCGTTCACATGCTTGAAGATGGTTTTTTCCCTAATAATTATTGTGTTGCGGAGGTTATTTAGGATTGTCCGGTTCCCGAGAATGCATCAATTCGGGATATAGTTTTCGGGTTTATAATTAAAAGCTGCTATGCTGATTCTGATGGGTTTGTTGAGTGTGCGTTAATTAGCATGTTTGCAACGGGTAGTAGTGATTTGGTTTCAGCTCGTAAGGTGTTCAAGAAATCGCCTCGGAGGAGTGTGGTTCCTTGGACTTTGATGATGACAAGATATACTCTGTTGGGCTGTCCAAAGAAAGCTGTTGATTTGTTTCTGGATGTGCTTGACAGTGGACCTGGCCAGATAGATCTACACTTTTGTTGGCATGTCTGGAGTTGGAGTTACAATCGCTGGGGGGGTGCAGTTGCATTGCTGGGTTATATGGTCTAAAATGGCTTAGGATGTCTAAGTTGGATGCAGCTTGGTGGACATGTGCACGAAGTGTGTAGCTAGTGGATCGGTTCCTGATTTAAGAAAGGTGTTTAATTGGGTGCAAGATCGTAACGTGATGTCTTGAACTGCAATGATTAGAGGATATGCGGAAACTGAAGACAATGGGGAGGCTATCAAACTCTTTTCGGAAATGATCAAAGGTCCAGTGAGGCCAAACCATTTCACATTTGCTAGTGTTCTCAAGGCATGTGGAAGTACTTGCGATGTGGATATGGGGATACAAATAAACGTGCTAGCTACAAAATTGGGCTTTGCCGGCGATACTTGCATGACCAATCCTCTTATTAGCATTTATTCTTGGTCAGGTCACGGGAAAGACGCTCAGAGAACTTTTGATGCACTATTTGAAAAGAATTTAATTTCTTTTAACACCCTTGTGGATGCCTATGCCAAGAGCTTGGAGTCCGACGAAGCCTTTGAATTACTACATGAGATTGAGGAGAGAGGAATCGGAATGAGTGCTTTTACATTTGCCAACCTCCCTATTGGTGAAGGGAGCAAATCCATGCGAGATAGTAAAATCAGGGATGGACTCAAATCAGTGCATTTCCAATGCTTTGATCACTATGTATATAAGGTGTGGAAACCTAGAAGTTGCTTTTTGAGTTTCTGTGAGACGAGAGAATTGACCACTATGCATGCGTGGTGGCCTATATGGGCAGATCAGGATCCTTTGCCGACCCCCTTCAGTTTATAAATTCACTGACTTTCATGGCTGATCCACTGGTCAGGTCTGGCGTACATTTCTTGGAGCTTGCCAAGTTCACGGCAATGTTGAACTTGCAAACAAGCTGTGCCAATGTATTTTTAGCAGGATCCAGACTACCCTGCTGCTTATGTTTTGCTATCAAATAAGGAGGCTTGGCTGGTCTTGGGAAGATGCAGCAGAAATTAGAAAGAAGATGAAACTTGAATTTGTTACAAAAGAAGCTGATTGTAGCTGGATTTAAGTGAAAAATAAAGTTCACAAATTCTATGTGGGTGACACTTCACACCCGAAGGTATAGGAGATCTATGACGAATTGGACCAATTGGCTAGTCAAATAAAGAAACTGGGTAATGTTCTGAATATTGAATTTGTTCTTCATGATGTGGAAAAAGGACAAAAGGAACAATGTTTGATCCAGCAGTGAAAAAATTGCTGTTGTTTTTGGCCTTATAAGCACTTCCAGTCCGAAATCTGTCAGGGTGTTTAAGAATCTACTCATTTGCGGAGATTGTCATTCTGCAATCTAGTATATCTCCATGGCAACCAAAAGATCTGTAGTCGTAAGGGATGCAACTTACAGACTAAACTTGCTCATACAATGACTACTGACTATGATGCTTCTTAAATTGTCTCATTCATCGTGCAAAACATATCTCCGTTCTAGATTTTCCCCTTTGTTCCTGTGTCACTTGAACTGGGCTTCTATTTTTTTCCCAGCAAGCCTAACATTTTAACTATCATGTCCTGGAATGTATATAGATTTGGTACTTATACTATCAAAATACCAAGCAGAAGACCTCAAATGGAGCTTGCAATCTTTCAGCAACATGATTCATGGAATTGAAAACAGTCACGCTTTTGCCTTTGGATTTTCCTGGAGCATACAGTTTCAGATACTAGATATTCATGTTCTGTTCTATTTGTGAGCATTGCCAATATGCAGTCCTGATGCCCCGTTGAAAATTCTGCACGATTTTTGTTTTGAAAATTTTGCTTGTAATGCCTCCAAATTTAGTTAGTCTACATTTTTGGATGTAGCAATTTCTTGTGCTTTTATATCTTCAAGTTCAACCATGCGAGTTCATGCCATATGTTGCTACAACATTTCCCAGACTGTTGCAGTATCATAAATTTAGGAAATTGGTGATTGAGAAGAAACAAGAGCAACTTTCGTGAGCAAACATCAGTTTGAAACTGAGAGGCATGATCCTTGAGGGGTTCATGTAGTGATCAAGCATTTGCAAGTATTGCATCAACTTATTAGGGAGGAAAATGTTTTCCATCAAATGGGGCATCGTTCCTGATGTACATCTTAGCTCCATGTCGATCCTCTGCAAGGCTTCTACTGTACAGCATTGGACTTGTCAGAGCAGGGAAAGCAACAGGTACCGTTACTAGTTTCCCCTCAGCAAACGACTGCATAAAATCTGAAGGTATTCGACTAGAATGCACACCGTAACTGTCATGTTTCTGGCAATGTGTTTTATCAATGGTAGCAATTATGATTGTCTAAAAATATAATTCCTATCAAAAGAATACTTGACCAGGCAAATAAAGTTATGCCACACCTCATGCCATAAGCTGACAAAGGGACGTGCATTCTCAAACGATGCATGTGTTCTAACTAGTGCAGATAACAAAATTTGCAAAGTTAAATAATGTGCACAAGTAGGTAATTTGAATTAAGAATCCTATAAAGTAGGTAAGTAGCTTTCAGATAAATTGAGTTTCTTAGTGATTCACGAGGTTCTTCATGCTTACTGGAGAATTATCCTGATGAGAAAGACCAGTCGTTATGACAGGAGGCTGTGGAGCTGTCTCTTCCCATTCCATTCAGTTCCTTTGACAATTGAAACCTCACATAACAAAGTGTTAAAAGTACACCGACCGGACCCGTCTAATAGACAGCAGAATTCATAGGCTGAACTTCAAGGTCTACATAAACCGAATTCCAGAAGAAAACATAAACAGATGACCTCACTTAGGAGAGCACTAGACAAGAAGCTCGAGGAGCTGGAAGAGATTCACAGAAAAATGTCCCCAGTGAACGGCGAGTAAAGGACAATTTGGGCATAAATTGCGTATCAATTCCTCTTGTGGAGGGAATGAGTGAAGCACAAATTATATGCAACGTCTCTTTGCTTGCTCCATTTAGCAAGCTATAGTGCTGGATACATTTTTGCATTTGCTCTGTGCAAGAAAACCGGCTCTTGCTTGATTTTCCTCGTCTTATAATGTCTATAACTTTGGGATTCTCTTCTCCTTTTTTATGTTTTCTTCACATACTTCTGTAGCTCTTCAAGTAAAGATAGATTTAATTGATGTTAATTCGAAATTTTCCATGGTTAGTGTAGTAACAGGCAAAGAACTTTCGCAAGAACTGATAAGTCAATGGAAAATTACGGAGTGCTCATCCTTTTTACTGTCATTTCTCAGTTGGACTGTTTATTCATATCAATTAAAATTTTCAGTTTGTTAGGGAGCCTCAGGAAAACATGTCTTTACAAAGGCCACTTGAGAATTATATCGAGATGATGGAACAAAGAACTCGGCAAAACGATACGTAAAGGTTCCAAGCTAACCTTCTTGGTTGTTTGTTTATGATATCATGTTTAGCATAAACCTTAATAGAAAGACCAGCTAAAACATGTCTCCAAACTTTCTGCTGTAGCAATGCTGTGTCCCTGTGCAGAAATCATAAAATCGCAAGTTGATACTAGATATTGACCTTAATATTTTCTATGGATACAGATCTTTCAATAAGCATGGGATTTGCCTGTACAAAATGTCATTAGAATTAGGAAGGAAAAGAGACCGATGATATTTATGCACGATATCTATACACAATACCTCTGCTTTAATATTTTTCAAGTGATTAGGAGATTTAATTCATTTTCAGTGTCCATTTAAGAGGACGTGAGTGCTGATGGTAACCCCTCGATTTCATCTTGTCGGTCGCACGTTGATTCTGGAAAAGAGAAGTTGCCATTCTAAGGCAATAGGACATGAGATCCCTGAACATGACAAAAGTCCAGAGGCTACAAGACAATTCGTTCATAGGCGATGCCCTCACTTCTCTATCGTGTGGTCTTGTCGAAACAAAGGATGCCTACAGCTATTCGTGTCATCATGTGCCTTCACGGAATTGCATGTTCTTTGCTTATTTGACAGTTGTTGGAAGTGAAAAGCAGAATGGAGCAATAATTTTCGTGGCTTGTTGAATAAATACACTGTTTTGTTATTTTTAGGTAGAAATAAATGTTGACGATGGAAAAAAAATCCCCTTTTTTTTATTATGGCCAAGAGGAAAAAGTTCTCCTTGTCTGTAATGATTTCTTATATATTTTCGGCACTCAAATGGATTAAAATTACGATACAATAATATACAGGAATAAAACTATCATAAACTGAAATACAATCAGAATTAATATACAATCACAGTAGAAAATAGGGTAGCATGGGGACTCATTTATGGGACATAAGAGCCTAACCATTGGAATTGTTAGCTTCTCCATTTGGCCAATGATAAGGGGTCTTTTAAATGAATTTTTAATTATTTTTTTCTTTTTTCTTTTTTCTTTTTTTTTTCCTTCTTTCTTTTTCTTATCTTCTTTTCTCTTTTCTTTCTTTTCCTTTTCCTTCTTCATCTATTAGTTGGCAACCCGATAACCAGCCATTTTGCGAGTTAGCAAGCTCAAGGCTTAGTCGATCCATGTGAACCCCAGCTGGCCAAGATCATCAAGCTAGAGACTTGCTAAATCCGAGCAATCTTGCGGCTCGACCAATCTTGGCGAGCTCAAGCTCCTCCAAGGATAGTGAGCCACAAGCTCGAGCTCGAGCTTGGCTGTGGCTGTCGTCAGCTAGGCACGATGAAAGAAGGGGAAAAAGAAAATGAAAGAAAAGAAAAAAAAGAAAAAGGAAAAAGAAAATTAAAAATTCAATTTTAAAATTATTGAAAAGATCAAAATTTAAAATTTAAAAATTTAAAATGTCTTTTTTTTTTTTTTTTTGCTTGAGATAAAATAATGAGATTATTTTTTCGAAAAAAAAAAAATCCAAATATCAAAAACGTTTTCGACCATATATTACAATTAAAAAAAACTAATTATATTCTTGAAACAAACATATCCTAAGGATCATAATGAGAAGTTGTTGCTATCCTCATCACCAACTCACCACAAAGTTATCGCCTAAAAGTCCAATCGAACTAGAGAGCTTATTGTCCTTCCCCTGATGCAATTAAAGATAGGAGACCCTTTATTTGGTCCCAAAGCAAAATCTAATGGACAAAAGAGAGAGTAATATAAATATAAGTATAAGAAAAAGGAGAAGCTGAGAGATCATTAATAAAGTAAATGGGGTCAACCAGCTTTTGTTGATTAAGGGGCCCCATAAACACGAACAGTCTCAAAAGCTAGAACAAAAAGTGGGAAGCTCCCCTCATTTCAAACGTCTCTGCTTCCCAGTCTGTAATGCCCTTTTCAAGATTCTCAACCTGAAGATTTGTCGGGTCCCACATGTTTTTGTTAGGCAGAGCTTGCTTGACCGTGAGGAATGGTGGTTGACTAGGGATTGGCCCGTCGAACCGCGTTGATTTTTTGCCCTGCACTCAGATCGAATGGTCGAGCTTCGGCAGGTCGTCTACCGTGTCCCGGGCACGATGGTCCTTGTGATAATCACCCGTGAATCATGATGAGCATCCCTTTTATTGTTGGTAAATCAATATTAAGCCAATAAGAAGAATACTTTATCCCATTTAAAATGGATTTACCACTCAACTTACCACTCAAGCTGTCGTGCCTCAAGACATCAAAGAGATGCTAATAAGAACATATATAAATTTTATTTACTATTCAAGTAATATAGTCACTATTTTCGGCATTTTTAACAACTGTCACAAAGGATGAGCTAATGTGATTCCATCAATGGTACACCCTTTTCTTAGCTCAAAAGGAACGGCGACTCAAGACACGATAAAGGTCTTGTAACTAAATATATTTAAAAGTGAGGAAGGATGTTTCTCGTGGGCTCCAAAAGCAAGTCCCCAGATTCTTCGTGTTTTCTTACTTTTGCACAAAGTTCAGAGAAATAAAGGGGCCACAGGACAACAAGTCTCCTTACTTAGTAACTTAAGCAACCTCGCACCCCTAATCACGGCTTATTTTAATAGCCAAACCAAAGTTTGCTTCCATATATACATATAAAATAGTTCACTGCAAAAATCGACAAGAGTTAATTAGAAGTGGAGATGAAAAGGAAGGTGTCTCTAGTTTGAAGTGATTGCACCAATGTCACACACTACTCCATTACGTGTCGTGACTCTTTTAAAAGGCTATTGCTTTTGTCTTCAGCAATTATTAAAGTACGTGCCCCTTTTGATTCTAGCTAAGAAAGACATCCCCATGTCGTGCCCGTCAATCATTAGGGTTAGGAAATGTTCAATCGAGAAAACGTAAGGACTGTGTATTACTCAAAAAGTCATTAGGACCCACTTTTGCTTCAAATCGTCCCTCTATGTATATCATCCTTGTATGGCTGAACCACACGACTAAAATTTATACTCAAACAACCAATCATTCTTGGCATGTGCATGGCAAGGATACAATTATATAATGGATATATATTAGACCTATTAAATAAATGGATTGGATCAAAGGTAATCATACCTAAATTGACTCATTTGTATCCGATGCTAATTTAGTAATCCATACCTAACTTCACCTTACAAAACTTGTAATTGACCTAGAATCCATTTTTAACAACTTTTCTCCTTAAATTTACTTTTGAAGACTGGGCTGCTCCATAAACTAACTCATCAAGTTTGTGAGGGAACTCAGGGATTGGATTGTGGACAAAGGCATGAAGTTGGCGGTGAAAGTTTGGGTTTCTTAAGAAATTCAATTTGTCATAGTAGTAGTATGAAGATGCGAGTTAGAGGTTAAAGAAAACTTAAAGATGGCGCAAGTTGAGCAACGAAGGGCGAAGGTTGCAAGTCATGAAACCGAAGATGGAAAAAGGAGAACCAAAGTGGGCTTAGCCTAATCTATTTATTAAACAGGTTAAAAATGGGTTTCTAACGGATCTACTAAAACAATCTATTTAGGTTTTTAACTTTAAAATCCATTATAACCAAGGAAAATGCTTGTGTGACCATCCACGGCAGAATAACAGTGGAACGGTCGTAGGCCAGCCACATAATCTCTTGGAGGAAACCTGCAGACTTCCTTAACCGGTTTAATCGTTGATTTCATGTTTCTTTCTTTTTCATTTTCTTGACTTATATGTTCCTTATTGCAACCTCAAATTTTGGAGACAAAATTAAAAGGTCACACTAAATCATTTTTCTTGAAGATTATCACTTTAATTTGTTTCTTTAAATAAGACAAGAAAATAGTTTTCTTCTTATGACTTTTTTAAGGGTAAGAACATTATAAGTGTCAAAAACTTTTATACAACACTTACTTGAATACCAAAACTTTTTTTTCTCTCACCTGAGTACCACATCAAGGTAAAATTGATTAATTAAGTTCTAATTCTGACAAATCATCATATGTGGAATTTTTTACTTTTATGTTTTCTTTTTTTTTTAATTTGCCTTTATTTTTATTTTATTCTTTGGAACTAACAAGGGTCACCCTCACAAGCCGTGAAACCCTCGCCCTTGGTCACGAAGGCCCTCACGGCCTCACTTGTAGCCTGTGAGGTTGCAATGCCCTTGCCAACTTTGGGTGGCATCACCAGTGGTCAGAAAGGCCGTGATGCCCTCACCTAAGGCCTTCATGGCGAGGGCAAGGCAAACCTCATCCATATGGCTGTGAAGGCCCTTGCGGCCTCGCCATCAGCTAGTGAGGCCTTGATGGCCTTGCCTTAGGTAGTGAGGGTCGTTGATGACCCTCTTCGGCCCTAAAAAAAAAAGCATAATAAATAAAAAAAATCAAAAAAATAATAAATTAAAAATTGGCCATATCAATGCATGTGATATCATGTCGAACAAACAATGTCCACGTCAAAATTTCTAGTGAAACAAATTGGAATTAGTACTCAAGTAATCAAATTTTCAAATTTGTGACACTCAAGCGAACTAAAATTTTTTTTTTGACACTCCTACTATTCTTATCCTAACTTTTTCATATGTGAATACATTTTTTACTCTACTAATTTTTTTGGAACTCTCTACTAACTCATTATTCTTATTTTGATCTTCTCTTTGCTTCACTTGTTTA
Source organism: Eucalyptus cladocalyx (assembly GCA_017140615.1). Lineage (NCBI taxonomy): Eukaryota > Viridiplantae > Streptophyta > Magnoliopsida > Myrtales > Myrtaceae > Eucalyptus > Eucalyptus cladocalyx. The sequence continues at coordinate 4,567,939 of CM029526.1, forward strand.
ATGCATAATTGATATCAATTGCCTATTGGAGAGTCCTTTAAGAGCAATTTGGTTTGAATGAATGGAATGATCAACTATTTAATTGTACAATGATTTTGTTACTAGTTGCGAAGCTGATGTTTCAAGCGCTTTTTCATCTTTTAAATTTAATAGATTTTTGTAATGACATTAATGACTATTTTAGTAAGCTATAATATTTTTTTTACTTGTAATTATTTATATTTCGGTATTTATTTATTTTTTCTTTCTTCATATTTAAGAAAATTGATTTCGTGGGCCTTGTTTTGCTGTTATCTCTAAATTTGAGCTTGTTGCCAGTATTTATTTATTTATACTTTGGTATTTAAGGAAACATGGAAGTCAGAAAAAAAAAAAAAAAAAAGAAAGGAAACATGGGGTCACAAATTAAAACCGGTTATCGGTTTCCTCCAAAAGGATTAGTGGCTAGCCTTTGACCGTTCCACTGTTATTCTACAGTGGACGATCATGCTAGCCACCCCTATAACCAATGCTTTTAAGTTTGAGGTGACTTATTTTATGATCAACAAAATAAATGTGGATTAGAATATGGATTTGTAGCCCATTTTAACAGCCATAATATATATCATTTTGTATTTAATCCAATACAGGAGAGGGTATCTTATGTAATGACTATGCATATAATAGTTACCAACAAAATCAGATAAACATAAAACCAAGATTTGAACAGTGAATGAGCCTTTTGTTTGGAGAAAAACTGTATACTAACGAACCTTTCCTCCAAGCCAGCACTTGAAGAAGAAAATTAACAGGCGAAATCGGGGTCGATTTGGAACCGGTGCAGTCATTGTCAAAGGCGCTTTTTGAAATTTTCATCAATGTAGTTAAGCATGTCTTCTTCAGTTTGAGTGAAACTACGGAAGCAAACTAGGAAGAAGGGGGTATGGTCATCTAAAATAATTTCATGCTGGTCATGCATGAAATGATAATGGTAAATTTCCAGTAAAATATCTTCCCTCCATCTAGAGAGAGAGAGAGAGAGAGAAAGGGTGTAGCTGCCAGTCAAACCCAATTAAAGCAACGGTTGCTTTTCACCCTTTTTGGCTAAGTCTCTCCTTTTATTAAACCCCATTCTATCACCTCTCTTTCCTTAGCATGCCAAGTCTCCCCTTCCTTCCTTATCCTTCATTCTCATCTCTCTCTCTCTCTCTCTCTCACTTCAACTACAAATGACACAAATTGACATAAGATCGCCCAAACACTGCGCCGAAAAGCAAGCAAGGTTCTACGAAAACCTAGACAAACCCAAGCTCTACAAGAAGCTCTTCTTTGCCTTGTCCACTCTCTTCACCACCCTCCTCTCCTTCATCCTCCTCATCTACCTCCTCCTCCACCCCACCAAGCCCCGCTTCTCCCTCCAACAAGCCCAAATCTACCAACTCAACCTCTCCACCAATCCGCAGCTCATCAACTCCTCCCTCCAACTCACCCTCGTCGCCACAAACCCTAACACCAAGATCGGTATCTACTACGATGGCCTCCAGGTTTATGTCGCCTACAAAGGCCAGCGGATAACCCTTGACTATCCGCTTCCACCCTTTTATCAAGGGCACCAGGACACCAATCTCTTGACCGCCTCCCTGGTGGGGACTTCGATTCCCGTCGCTCCCTCTTTCGGTTATGAAGTGGGCCGTGATCAGAGCGCGGGCAAATTGGCGATCAGTGTCAAAGCGAATGGGAGGATAAGGTGGAAGGTAGGGACTTGGGTTTCGTGGAATTATCCAATCAATGTCAACTGCATCGCGGTTATGGATTTCGGGCCGACGATTCCAACCGGCCCGTTGAGCTCCCAGCAAGGAAGCCAATGTTCTACTTCTCTGTGAAAAAAGGAAAGAAGGGTTTTTATCGTCACCGCTACTTTTACGATACATATTTTTGCATTTTCGGGTTTATGCTTTCTTCTCTTCTGTTTGATAGCGTTGGCCTTTTGCTGATGTATTTTTACTTTTCTGGCGTGTACATATGATGTTAATGATGGTTGAAAGATGAGAAAGTTGAAGTTATAATGAGATGTAAAAAGGTTGTTTTGATTTGTTAATGTTATCTTGGTCATCCCTTTCTCGATTTATGCTCAGTCGCTATATTGCCATGCATGGAGTCGAAAGGAGGCGTATGTGCTGTCGCTTTTGTGGGCGATACCGATTCATGAAAGTGGAGAGTAGAGGAATGATTTTCTATTTTTATATTACACTCAAAAACTAAAAATTGTTAAGAAGCTACGCATTATGTACTCGCGATGTAAATGTTCTTGATCCTAGTGGTCTTGATTTTGAACTTCTTGAACAAGTATGATTATGAAAAGTAGTATCGAAACTCCGATCCCCAAGCCAGCTTCTTCCTTGGAGTTATTTATAGCCTTTTTATTTTCTAATCATACGTTTGTATTTAATGTAGCTGGAAAATTGTTAATCATGCGTAAAGTCTCGGGTTTATGCGATAGTGAAAGGAAAGAAAGATAATTGAATCTCAAATTGGGGCTGCAACTTTAGTGCTTACCATATGAAAATCCCAAGTATGAATTCAGATAATTGAATAGCCAAAAAGGTAACACATACACATGGTAAAGACAAAAACAGTGATTTTTCTCATAAAGGGTAAAATGAGGAAAAAGGAGGGAAAATAATTTGGGCTGAACACTGCTTTTTGTCAAAAGCTAAAGCACTTTCCAGGGATATGCAGAAAAAGTCGCCAACCCTAGCCCTACGTCAACCCCACCAAGAAAAAGAGGGGTAGAAACCTGCAAAGCCTCCGGATGATCTTATTTTTGAGAAACTATAATCTTTGCTCGTACATTTGAATAAAAGCTAATTCATCTTCCGTAAATTTAACTCACTTGAAATATTATCCGCTTTGTCCCATTATATACCGAATCTTATGATTTTGTTATTTGACTTACAATGAGACAATTTCCCAAAAGGTCATTCATCCTGATGATATTCTAGCTTGAGCACACTTAATTTTGAACTACCAATGCAAATATTGCCTTTATGCCAAAAGGCACATCCATAAAGTAATTACAGTTTTTACAAATGTATCTCAAAATTACTTTCCCCTCATCCGGTGCACAGTTCAGTTCATTCTTGCCACATTTACTATTTTAGAAGCATGCTAAGAGCCACTCCTTATCTAGACCCTCTAACCCTAATGACCACTCCCGCTCTCGTCAAATCAAGTTGTTACCAACCTGCCAACTTCAACATGGTTGGTTCCCAAACCACACTCCTACTAAAGAGGGTCTTGCTTTGATACTATAATAAATTTAACTCATTCAAGATATTGTCTACTTTGGCATGTTTCTTACTAAGCCTCATAGTTTTGTCCTTTGGTGTATATGCAAAATTCCAAAACAAAGTTTGCTATTACATAAAAAAGAACCTCTATGAGTTAATTTCAATCTTCACAAATATATCTCAAAGTTGCTCTCCCTAGTTTAGTGAAATGTGTAAGATTTTGTAGAATCATTGCCAATTATTTTAAATTTTAAATTATTAGATAAATGCGTGGTTTAATATTTAATTATTTTAACACTACTCAAAGGTGGACATTTAATTGGGAAGCCACATGGGGCATGGAAAAATTTGAGTTTAGAATTTTCAACCTTGATATTATATGAGATTTTGTAAATCATTGCTAACTAATAAAAAAAATTTAAGCTGTTAGATAAAGGTATGATTTAATATCTAATTACTCTAACAAAATATGTACAAGTCTTTCGACTTAATTGATCTTAACAAACGTTGGTAGACTCCCTTTTTATGTTCATTGGATGAGGCTCCACTTGTAGAGTTGGACACAAGCTTAGAGCTCGAGCTTGGGATCGTTCTACTGTTCATTAAAGAAATGGGGGTTCTCAAGATGCACTAAGCAAGAAAAGATTAAAGACGCGGTGATCCACGCAAAGTGGACATTCTGTTCTTGGGCCAGTCGTTTGTGGCCTTCTGAGAACATATTCATGGGTTGGACTATCGAGGGGCCTTACTCTAAATTCATGGTTGCTCGTAATGCGGGCTTGTTCGATCACGGCTAGGATTCGACGATGTTGATGGACTAGTTAAGTTCTACAAACTTGCTAAAACATGCGATGAGGCTTTGATGTCTTTAGCGTTGGCAATGATTGATTTCTTTTCCTCTTTTTTCTGTATTAAACTACGTTTGAACGTTTGGACCTAATAGAAACATTCGTCGCTTCTCAAGTGGTAGGCTTTCTTTCTCATATCTGATTTCAGTTTTGTTTCTTGGTTTAAAAGACGACGTCCCCGGGAATTTCCTACGTGAAGTGTCTAAGATATCAAGAACAGAATTTAAAGCTGGATAAACTTTAACCTACTAAAAATTAAAAATAGGAGAGGGGATGAATTCTCATCTGCACTGTTATATAAGAGAAACTCCTATTTTTATGATATCACAATTCCTTCTTCTTCTTCTTCTTTACACACATCCTTGATTAGTTATTTTATAAGCCTTCCTATCAATGGACAAACGCGTAAATCGATAGTTATATCTTCTCTCTCACATATTTCACTTTCAAAACTTGAATACTTTTAATCATAATATCAAAGTTACCAAAATAAGTCCAAATCAAGATATGTTTTCCTTTTCCACACGCATGCTTACGATTCCTTCATATTGTGTTAGATAATGTCATTCCTTTAAATGATAATTCAAGTGCTTTGTAATTATGCAATTTTGCGAAAGTTTTTTAGATACCGATTTTTCCGTACACACGTGCATCTGCACTTTTGCTAGTTATCTGAAATAAATTTTAATTGTGGACGTACCTAGCCCAGGCAAGTGAAACTGATCGATATCTTTCGCGGATCCGCTACGCCTCTTTTTCTTGTTTCCTGCATGTGACGGATTCGTGTGGAGTACTTTTCTCTACGTACGTTCGCCTGAATCGGATGCACATGGACTGGCAATTGCCACATTCGTAGTACGCACAATATTTTCCACAAAGCTTTTGTTCTTTTCCCTTTTTGTTTGGTTTTGCATTTTTTTCCACAAGATTGTCGATCTCCTCATCGTTCCCTCATTTTCTTGTGGAATGTCGATGACTATAATTGATTGATCTTATCTTTTATTAGAATGCATGCACCTCGCATTAATAATGTAGATAATCTGGAGATTTTCGAAATCTCCAGCGATTGGGCATCTCCTAAATTGATCGGGTGATTAGTAAGAGATATTCAAGATACTCTCCGCATCTCTCAAGATTGTGCATATACCCAATCGATCGCACATATCTTTGATTGATCGGACATGCATGATCAAGGGAGATATGAAGAATCTTATCATTTATCTCTGACAAATCACATGATCTTGGACAGCTTAGTCATGATGTTCCACTCGTTGCGTTCAACACGTTAGAATATTCAATCACATGGCTCAAATGATATGATGGAAGAAGACTACATGTACATAAAATTTCAATGATATCAATCGAGTGGATGGCATGTCCTTCTTAAACCTGATGTCCCAATTGATTTTTGCATCTACTGTTTAGCTTGTGAATATTGTTAAGCGAACACCGGAATATGATGCAACGTTCGGTGACCGAACTGACTAAACTATAGACCATGTGAAATTGGAGGGATTGTGTAGTAGTGACATTACATTCAAATCACCAGCTTCTCCGATCAATTATAGAGCAGAGCAGAATACGGCCTTTCTCTATGTCTGTCATTGCGGGGGAGAGATAGCTGTGAATTACGTGCACCGATCTACGCTTTGTGCGCTTTGAGCTAGAGAGTGTGATTTAGTGTCTTGTCTAGTTAAGTCATGTTTGTTTGAGTTAAAAAAAAAAATTGCGATTAATTTTCTGAACTTTCATACATTCAGTTTGTTAAAAATGATTGGTCAATGGAAAATTATTTATGGTCAAAAAATATATATACACTTCAAGTTACGAAGATAAATATTCACTAACTTGAATAGGGGGAAATTTTTTTTCTAAATAATGTTTTTTGAGAAGTTTCTTTTTTTATCATAAAGTTTGCCGGAACAAATACGCCCCAAGTTTTTAATAATTGATGTAATGCATCTCGCACGTGAAAACTCTACTATGAAGATAGCTTAGAGAAAGAGAAAAAGCAACTTTACTTAATTAAAGCGAGTTAGCAACGATTTGAAGGCCTAAATTTGTTAGGTATAAATATAAATATTAGGTAATGTGATCTTGGGGTGACATCACCTCTTCTTAGGTATGTAGGTGATGAAAGCACCGATGATTTAGTTAGGTTCTTGGTAGGGATTGATGAGCCTAAACTATCACGTCTCCCCAGAGAGTGCATTTCGCGTTGGAATTCTCGGAGACCGCAAAATCAGCCGAGATAAGGTTGATATAATGCAATGGAGGGGATTAGATAGACTTCCTTACTGATAAGCATAGAGACAGTAAAAAAATACGTCTCTAGGTCATGCGAATGCTTGAATCTGTCTCACTTGCTTACAAGATCATTCACTTAGAGTTTATCCCATCAATTTATAAGTCAATTTGGTAAGAAATAATGTTCGATGTCTTAAGACCTTTGATTAAAAGAATCTTAGTGATATCCTAATCACCATTTACTAGATAAAGCCCATCTTCTCGATAGATGCAAATAAACAGCTAATATTGAAATTTGGATATTCGTAATGAATTATTAACCCATTCGAAGTGGTTAAGATAAAATGATCTATGTATTAGCTAAAAGTCTAGATTTAATCTATTCACGGGATTTACAGAGTATTTCATGAGCTTTTGATTATTAGAATTCTATGCTGTGCCTGGGATAACTAGAAAGATTATTAAAAGACGAAAAAGAGTAGAAAGGTAAAACGATCTAGATGTCCGTGACAGGCGCCGCAGACTTTTAGCCTCCGCACATCCATGCAGACTGAAAACAAAATGAGTAAGAACCCCAGGTGAAGATATGATAAGATTTCTGACCAAGAAAAAAGGACATGATAAGATCGTCACGTAATTCAAAGGGATGAAGCCAGATGAGTCAGATTGATGCACCATTGCAATATATCTTTGAGGCCTTTTTTAGCACCGCAAGTGAATATATACTAAAATTCTTACCGCCGGTCACCTGCTACCAAAGAGAATAACAAGCATCTACGAATCAACAAACAAGAGTTGAATATTGATTCCGAAATGAAAATAATTTGAGATATGTATACATGGCAGAGAAGAAAAGGTTTAATCAGCAGTCCTCTGATTACGTTCTCTTCACTTTGTGAGTTCATTCAATTCCCACTTAAGTATCAAGATAAGGTGTTTGAGAAGTGCAATTTAAGGGACATATTAGAATTCGCTCTTAGACTATTTATTTAGATGAATTTAATTTCGTTCTCATTGTCTCTTGTTCCTCCAGTAACGATCACATCTACAAAATGATAACCATGGGCGTGGATTTCCCATTCCAAGTTGCAAGATAACGGTACGAAATGAGATGGGCCCGACAGGGTCACGTTAGATGTCTTGTTCCATTCATCGCTGATCCACATCCTACGCAGCACCATCCGTAAATTGTGAGTCAAGTCAATTTCGATGCATATCTCGAATTTCTTGTGATTGACGTGAAGTCAAAATGACCAGCTTCAATCCCTCGAGCCCATCGAGCAATCACATCCAACCACTCATGCCGATGCAGATCCATACGTCTTGAATTCTCATGCTTACAATGTCTATTGCCGTGACTTTTCTTAATGTGAATTACTAAAAGAAAGTTAATGAATTGCTAGGCAGACAGCAACGGTTGCTTATTGAAGAGATGGTGCTATCGATTAGCATGGACTCTCCCATAATTATTTCAATCGCAACTTATTATTTTTATCATTTTTTAACATGCAATTCAATTTATTTTAGAATCGCCACTAATCAATTATAGATCGATTAGAAACCTAAATAAAATTTGAGAATACATTTTATTTTTGCAAACTAGAGATTAATGGATACAAAGACTTGATTATGCTGGATTAATTTAACGTCCTTTCAGTATATTTTCTCTTTATTTTGTAATATATTTTGCAAATAGTCTTGATCAATTTTAATTCTAAACTAATAATACGTGAGAGGTGATATTGTGGGTGCACAAGCAATAATGTAACGCTCGATGATTAAAACAGTAAATAAATTGCTTGGAAAAGAATAAAGAACTTGGATTTAATACATAAGCAAGAGCACATCTTTTTAATTCACCCAATCAACATGGATTGTATAAACTAGAGAGAAAACGATGATGTGATGCATGCATGACCTAGATACGATTTCTAAACGTGATTATGCAAGGCCACTTAACTCCTTTTGAGTTCTTCTTCTTTAAAATAAACATGAGTTAATTTAAGTATTATGACTACATGAATTCTAAAGTAATAGACATTGACGAACTAACATGAAATCTAAAATGACGTGTGAGCTATATTATAATTAGATGCAACCTATATGCAATACTAATGACATGAGATAGGATCATAAATTAACCCTATCAATTAAACTATGCGAGACTATTCATTTTTGTATTTTCTTTCTTATATATAGAAGACTAGAGTCTAGGACACTAAGAATCACCTAAATGACTTTTATTAAACGATAGCACAACGGGGCTAGTCTAGATGCTGCTGGAGACCTACGTACGTCGCAGGGAGCAGCACTGGCACTTCAGTGGCCGTTGGAGACGGCGGCAGGAGCTCGGCGGCTGGAACTCGTTGGGTGGTAGCCGCCGCAGCCGCCGCGGAGAGGAAGGAGTGAGCTCTTATTTGGCATGTGTTGTTTCTTAGGTATGGGATCAGGGCATTTCAAGATAAAAATGAACCAAAGAGGTATATCAGCCCTCTCATCTTAAGAAATTAAGATATCACTTCCTTCTATTCTCATATATTCGAAATTTTCAGGTATAACATCTTTATTCCTCAAAAAATGATTAAATAATGCAATTTTCCAAATTTAGGGCATCCATTGCATAGCATATGCAATTTTCAGCCATATGTATAAGATTATGGGTTTCATCGAACTCTACGCTCACGAGGGGTCAAACCTGAAAATTCAGTTCAGAGTCTTCCTACTTAAACTCATTCAGCATCTGACTAATTAAAAATATAGTTTATATGGGCCTATTACTATTATGTTAAAATGTTCCTAATACTGTAATGAAAACGCAAATTATTTTTGTTTAGGGATCATGGTTGACTCCCAATTTCTCATGCAGTAAATGACAAAATGGAGTCATGAAAATTTAGATATCAACACCTATTCACCTAATTATTGGACTAGCCACACCTAATCCAATCGCTGCTTTTGCCACCACTGTTTCCCCGTCTTTTCCGCATACTTTGCTCATCCTCTATATTTCTAGCGGTGGTGCCTCCATGGTAGTTGAGACCTTGACGTCACCGTTGATTCTTATAGTCATGGAGCACTCAGCCCTTCCATGGAGGTCGACCCTCTATATGTGGAGTCATTGCCCTCTTGCCAGCCTTGGGAAGCTCGACGTGGCTTCGAGCCCCGCCATCAGTAAAGAACGGCGATGGAGGGCACCTCTGTAGGTGGATGATGGCAAGGGCGGCCAAGCCTGCGGCAGCTAACATGGCCGAGCAAAGGTTGAGAACAAATGGACTAGCGTGGTAACAGCAGATTCATGTCCCCCTCATGCACGCTGCTCCCCATGTTGATTCAACAACCAAAGCCATCGTGCCCACAAGGCAAATCATCGCTACAACATATCATGTGATACCGTTTGACTATTCTCACTTCAAACAAAGTCTCAATTTAGAATATAATGCAAGTCTCTTGATTTAGTACATACGCTACTCATTGTTGGGGGAACTGTTTCACTAAGGTTTTGTTCATGCAAAGGACATCTTCATACCATCTAAAATGACATTCTTGAGATCGGCCAAGACGAGAGATTAGGATAACTGAGCAAAAACATTTTGGGAATATACTACCATATGTATATCTGTGCATGGATCTTTTTACTCGACATCCTAATCTAGAATCTCTCGAGCCGATCGCAATTCAATACGAGTTTCAACATTGGCTTCATGTGCCGCCTACACAATACGAGATTGCCAGACTCATTGATCCAAAAGCACCGGCTTATCTCTTCTTTAACTTCCACTCGACGCAAAACGACCTTTTCTCTCTACCAGGTCAAGTCCTGGACCGAAAGTGACGAAAGTGACTTGGACAAGAGAAAGAAGCACGAAGAGACAGCAAAGTCCATGCAAATCTTTTTCTTTCTCTTCTTTTTCTTCTTCCTCTTTGTCTCCTGCTGGAAATACTTCTTTAATATTCCGGTCATGTTTTCATATATTGTGGACGAGCTTTCCCGACTAGACGAAATCTACCTCTTTGGATCGAACGCGCGTCAAGTGATCGTCCATGACACGGCAAGAGGTTATGACCGAAAATTTAGATGTGAACATACATGTAGCTAGGGGTCAATTTTAACTATGCCGGTGCCAGTCCTTTTGAATATATCTCGTAATGATTTTTCTTTTTGGTCGGTTATCTTGTAATGATTGACGCGAGAGAAAAGTATTAAAAAAGCTATAAATTTATTGCATTTATACAAATTCAGTCTTAAACCTTCATTTATGTCAAACATTGTCACAGTTTGTGCCAATTAAATTATAAATTTATAACGATTTGTCAATATAGTCTATCTGACCAATTTAGTTAAAAACCGTTGACATGAACAGTACTCATTCTACGTGGTATGACCAACGCGGGCATAAATAATTTATTTATATTTTTAATTGTCCACTACTTTTTTTTTTCTTCTTTTTCCTAGTTGTGGGCCATTGAGATCACTGACCAACCCTTGCAAGCCATAGGTGACTTGTCTCGTGAAAGGAATAACATGAAGCTTAGAATTATGGGTGTATAAAATATTCTGAGGGGATTGGTCTAAATTTTAATGTCTTTCTATGCTAAAATATATATGTATATATACATATTTAATATATTTAATTTTGTATTTCAATTTATTATTTAGTATTTATATTTATTGCATATTTTAGGTATATTAGTATAGTTTATACTACAGTTTATTATTTAATATTTAATAAAATTTTGATTAGTTAATATTTTTATTACTTAATATAAATATAATTCATCAATATAATTTTTATGATTAATTAGACTAAACCAGTTGCACTTTTTTTCATTATAACTAGTAAAAAGTAAAAGATGCATGATCCCGCGAATTACTTTTGTGCCCGTTTTGGTATGGACCATCCTATTTTTTCTATCAAACTAAAGTAATGTATTAACTACTCAATTTTGGTGTAATTATTTGCTCTATGCATATAAATTATCATAATATGTAATAATAATTGAATTTTTTCTTCATTTTCATAAAAATCTTGCTTAATATTCAATATTAGGTTTGGGTGAAGGCCTCCGCCCCTTGTCAACTACCAGTGTGGGCCTCCGCACCCTCATCAGTCACAAGTGAGGTTGTGGCCCTCACCTATTGTCAGCAAGGGCAACATGGCCTTTGTTGACTATTATTATTATTACTATTCTTGTTGTTGTTATTGTTGTTAAATTTGAAAAAAATTAAAAATTTGTAAAATTTGTTTGCATCAATACTAGTCATGCCACGTAGAATGACTAGTATCATGTTAGTAATTTCTAATTAAAATTAACCGAATGGATTACATTAATAAATTGTCAGAATGTTTAAAACTCATAAAAATGTTTATGACTAAATTGATATAAATGTGTAATTGATTTAGAACTTTTTTAGTACTTTTCCTAATGACTTGGGGTTAGTAAAAACATTGATTTCATGGTGTAATCAAATTTAATTTGTGCCTTGACGGCGACAGATCACCAAGGAGCTAAAAATCGAATTTGAGATCTCGTGCTTCCTTGACATGTGTAAAGTCTCAATCGTTTTCTCCAATCTTTCACTCCCTTGTATTTTTATTTTTCCTGTTCGTAAGTGGATGAGAATGGAATTTGTCAAAGTTTCCCCGGCTCTACTACCTCTCTCTCCCTCTCTCTCCCTCCCCACCATCATCAATCGCTTCCGTTCCACCCGTTGCTTGCTCCCCATCACGGTCATCCACCGCTTCTTGTCAACACAGCCACGGGGGCTGAATTCATGGGCGCAGAGAGAGAGAGAGAGAGAGAGAGAGAGAGAGATGTTGCATAGGCTCATCGCTTGTAGTGACTGTGAAGCTAGGCCGAGTGGCGACGAACGATTGGAGGGCGGCAACAATTGGTATGCCGCAACGGTAGCAACAAGCGGAAGCGAAGAAGGTGCTCGATGAGGAGACGGAGGAGGAGGAGGAGGTAGTAGAAGGAAGAAAAGTATAAAAGATTGAAGAAGATGGAAAATACAAAGGGAGAGAATATACTTTTGTTTCATTGAAATGTAATGTACCGATCCACCCTCCTTTCAAGAGGCAAACTTACGATATAAATATATAGCTTAAACTTAGAAGATCCTAATAGTTTGCCCAAGAGATGATATGAGACCATAATAAGGAAAATTATCCAAAATTTTTTAAACCTATTGCACTTTGACCAATCAAATCTTAAACCTTTCAATTTTGCCAATTGAATCATAAACATTTTTTTATGATTTGTCAATCGAGTTCACCCAGCTAAATTTAGTCAAAAATTGTTGATATGAACGTCATATGTCCTATATGGCACGGCTAGCACTGACATAAATAATTTATTTAATTTTTATTTTTTTTTCTTTCTTTCTTTTCTTTTTTTCATCCAAGCCCAATGATGGTTGCCACTAATAAAAAATTGAAAAAAAAAATATAAAAAAATTATCCACATTAGCGTTAAACATGTGCCACATCGGGATGGGCCATGTCCATATTTGTGGGAAGGCATACCTATAGGAAACTGACTTGGTCCTCCCTGGTTCAATTTCTAGGTCCATTAAATGGTATCAGAGCCATGGTTTTGTTTCTAATGATATTCGTTCCATGTGCTTAGTAGGTAATTCCAATGCCGAGAAGATTTCTGTACACCATGTCTACCAAACCAAAAATTCTCGAAGCACCTGTTTCTCTCACTACAACCCCATCATCCTCAACCCCTTCAGATTTCAGCATTTCAAATGCTTCTAAAATAGACTATCTTTATGAAGTCTCTCTTAGTGACGAAACTAAGATCTCTGAAACCCAGCTTCCTTTGATGAACCCCTATTCAGTCTTTGCTAAACCCACTTCATCATTTTCACCCATCCGCTTTATTCGCCAACTCATTCGCTAGACTCCAAAGGAAGTAAAGGAATATGTTTAGTCCTCCAAGTTCGACCAGCACCCCATTCCTACTACTGAAAAAGAGTACTTTGTTACTCTTCAGATCCCTCCAGAGTTTCCTCGACAATGGATCCAGCAGGGATATTCCCATGTTCATTATGGAGCTGTTCGTCTTGCTCTTACTTTTTATTGCCGAAAAGGTTTGCCAGTAGTGGCAAGAATTGTGTTGTTAAATACCAAGTTTTTAGAATACCGGCATGCTTGCATAGGAACTGTTCAAACCATTTTAAATGCTGGAACAGTCTTTGTAAAAATGTACCCAAATTTCAACATCGCTCTCTCAGATCCACAATTACTTTCCTTTCTGAAAGTCCAGATCCAGCTCACTGGAGCACCTCAAACTGCCGATTTTATAGCAGCAACTTTGCATTACCAAATGGTCTACAAAGTGCAAAACCATGCACTTGACTTAAATTTCCACAATGGCAATGAAGATGTCTTGCTCATTTCCATGCAAAATGATCAAGCATCATGCATTCATGTCCCTAAACAGACTCCAATGGAAAAGTTGGCCACTCTCCTTCCAGAGATGTGGATTACCAACTATGAAAAGCTTCACCAAAGCAACAAGCCTTTCCAGTCATCGGATTCTGAGTTCGTCAGAAAAAGGGATGGAACTGTTTCCATCAAATTCGGCAAGGAAAAGGAAGAAAGTCCTTCTATCTTCCAGACTCTCTTTATGATTGAACCGTGTGTTCTTGAGTCTATTTCCGAGCCAGATCCAAAAAAACTTATTCAACACTTTAACAGTGATGAACATCCTGTCAATTACTATAAAGACCAGTATGACCATTGTTTTTGGGACCCTTTCTACCAATGCTCTTATTGTACACATTCTCCTGATGAGGTAGATCCATTTGCAAAATCTCCACCTCGAAGAAAAAACCAAAAAACCCTGTGTACTAAAGGCACCTGAATGGAGACCCCTCTGTTAACACTCTTGGTGAGTGTGATAAATTTTAGTTCATGGTCTCTTATGCACCAACTCCACCACCAGAATTCATTGCTCCCCCTTCAGTATCACTAGATCCACCACAATCACCTCCTTTATCTCCTCCTCAGAAAAAACCAGCCATTTCCTCATTTTATAAGCCAATTGTAAAATGGGTCAAGAAACATTCATACCCACTTAAAGTTCCACCAGAAACACCACCGAGTTCTTCCATTGCAATGTTCCAAGAAACAGACTTCCCTCCTCTTGTTCGGGAAAGTTCTAAACTCTATTTTCCTGCCTCAAAAGAGTTTATTGATCCACAAAACAAATATAGGCATGTTCCTAAAATACCTGCCCCAACTGATGTGGATGAGCATGGAAGATAAAAAAGAACTCCTGTTGCTGAAGTTGTCTTAAATTGGCAATCGGAGACTCTCCTGACACACAACAATGCTTTCAAAGCAATTGATTCCAAGATTTGAAATGTGCAACAAGATCTACAAAGATATGATGAAACCACAAAGAAGATGCTTTCAGATTTTCAAAAAAGGCTTCATGCCTTAGAATCTAGACAATAGATTCTAGACAACATCTAGGCTATCACCATCTTGAAAGTCCTAGAGCAGAAATAGAAAAGCTTAAAAGGCAAATTCAGATCCTTGAAGAAGGAAGGCTCAATCCATTTCCAACTACTCTACGAGCAGATCCTCTCCCTCCTCCACCATCTCAGACATCTATCTTTGCTACTATTACAGATACACTTGTCAGACAGAAAAGGACAAATGTGGTTGAGATGAGGAATTGTCTCACAGAACTTGATCGCATAAGGAAAGAAAAGGGAAAAGAAAAGATGCCCGAGAAATCCTCTCTTATCATAAGGGAGCGTGATCAAATGATGTTGTCAAACCCGTTGGAATCCTTTTTAAGAGATTTGGGGAATCAGGAACCACAGCCTGATCCTAATTCTATTGTTTCACAACCTCCACCCCAAATTGATCTTGTCATTCCAACATATCAAATTATGTTTCCAACAGAACCACTTTTCCAAATATTTTTGACACTGAATCAAACTCGGTATCTCTTTCATCCTCATCATCTTTTTCAATTCCTACCATTGATTCATTTCCTATGGCACCAGTAACCTCATCAATATTCATGACCGATCCCCTAGATCATAACATGGAATCAAATCCTTAACCTTTTCCTTCAAGATGGCAAATTCCCTCTACCTTCCAAAAACTCTCCTTTTGCTGGATTATCCAAAGCCCAAATTTATTCCAAATTTGATCTCAAAGCCGGATTTTGGTAATTGGGCATTCATCCTGAAGATAGACCCAAGACATGATTCTATATTCCAAACCAGCACTTTCAGTGGAAAGTTCTTCCTTTTGGCCTAAAAGTTGCACTATCTCTTTTCCAAAAGGCAATGTGTCGAATCTTCCAATCGATTCTCTCAAGTGCTGCAATATACATTAATGATATCCTGCTCTATAGTCCTGATGAGCAGTCATACTGCCAACTTCTCGAGCAGTTTGCTGAAATTGTGAAAAAGCATGGAATTATGCTTTTCAAAGAAAGATGACCATTGCCTAGACAGAAATTGAATTTCTTGGTATGCACCTTAACAAAATGACATACTATCTAGGGCCACATATTGCTCAGGAATTATTGAAATTTCCTGAAGATAACTTCACAACAAAACAAGCTAAACAATTTCTTGGGATAATAATTATCTTAGAGATTTTGTTCCAGATCTTGCAAAGCTACTAATCCCATTGCAGACAATGCTAAAAAAGAATCTCCCACCTTGGGGAAAATCTCAGACTATTGCAGTTGCTAAACTTAACGAGATGATGCAGTTTATTCCTCCGTTACAAATCCCATCAACTGGGAAGAGAATTCTCACAACTGATGCCAGTGATGAATACTAGGCCACCATCATATTCAAAGAAATTGATGGTAAGAGATATTTATGTGCTTACAAAAGTGGAAAATTTTCTCAAGTTGAGATGCATTATCATTCCACTTTCAAAGAAACCTTGGCGGTGAAAAATGGCATAAAAAAGTTTAAGTTTCATCTCATTGGTCATCACTTCCTAGTAAATTTGAATATGGCATCTTTCCCTTAGATGACCAAATTCAAATAGAAGAAGATTCCAAATTTTCAATTGCTTCGATGGGCTAAATGGTTTTCAAAATATTCTTTTGAAACCAAGCACATTGCTAGAAAGAAAAATGTGCTTGCTAACTTTTTGTCAAGCCCAAAAGCCCTAGCAAAAATCAACATGTATATCATGAGGCATGTCTTTCATACTACTCATCACAATGGGAAGTACAAAATTGAGAAAGTAAAAGACTGGCTAAGCTGGCGATACCCCCTGAAGATCATTGAACAAATTCAGAAAGACATTCTTGCTGAAAATTTGGATAAACTCATGTGGCAATGCCATGCAGACTTGTTCAGATTCAATGAAGGTTCGATTCTTTATCATTTTGGATTAAATGCAAATTATATGTTCATACATTTTTTGATTTGGAAAGAAGATGATTTTCCTGATCAACTTCGATGGTTATTATAGTACTTAACCAATAAGTACTTAATAGATATTAAAATTCCAAACAGAAGATTCATTGCCAACCTCACCAGGATATTTGGGCTCGACAAAGGTAAGATTGAAAATGAAAGTGACAAAAATCTTTTAGATTTTCTTAATTGGTTTTATCCTCCGACTTACTGGAAATGGCTCTTGGAAAAAGAATTGAGAACCACATAGCCAAACCCCGAAATCCATACCATCTTATTTTTCCGAAGACCATGGGCTTTTTTCACTAATAATGGTAACATCATCAAAACTCCCATGAGTACAGGATCCTCATCTTATAAACCTGTTCCACATAGTGTAGAGGCTCAAGTTCACAAATCTTATTCAGGACCTGTTGGTTGTTGTGGGCACCAATATCGAGAACTTAAGAGAATCCTATACCAGGAAAATAAAACCATTCCTCCATATGCATGGAATTATGATGTACCCACTGCATGGAATCAATATGACCTAGCATCAGAAGCCAAAGAAGTGATCAAAGAATTCAGACAAGTTGCATCATTCGACAAACATGCACAAACCTCTCAAGACCCCTTTGCTAGATGAGGAGGTCCTCTTTCTTAAGACCCTTACAGCCAAGGACCCTTGTCCTTATCTTAGAACATGGATACATCTTTTTATGCACAGTCATATAATTGGCCACAACCAAGCACTCATACCCCAGATGATGACAATACAGACTGGGCTCAGGAAGAAGTATCACATTGGGCTCATGAGGAAGCATCCGCATCCACAACACATCAGCTAAACTGAATCCTCTCACCAGAAAACCTTGAAGCCCTTGAGCAAAAATATGATGAACATGTTCTGGCAACAGTCCACAGTTCAGATGACTCAGACTATGACTACAATGTTCGTGACGGAAGAGACCGCTGAATAAGATCACTGCCCCTGTACAAGTTTACTGTAGCAAGTTACTGTTCACTTTTACTGTAACAGTAGGCTAGGGAAGTTACTATTCACTATCACTGTTCATACTGTGCGAATAATTCCCTACTGAGATTTTCGGAAGCCTTTGTTTGTTCTCAGACCTATGAGCTTAGTCCTTATCTGTATGTGACCTCTTATTGCCTATAAAAGGTGAGGATGATGTAATGTGTTGGGTAGAGTCCTTTGAAGTAAAGTGAGTATTTTATGAAATTCTCTCATGGCTTTCTAAACTCCTTCTTCTTCTCCAGCCTGGTAGGATCCTCTGAGAAATGCAGCTCGGATAGTTAGGAATGCTACCATTTTGGTTATATCTAGGTATCTTTAGACTCTGAACTAAATGACATAGTGGTTTTTTGCTAAAAAGCTATCCCTAAAGGGCTTGAACTGGTTGTTCGCCCACTGTAGGAAGGCATACCTACAGGAAACAGGAAACTGACTTTGTCATCCCTAGTTCAGTTTCTAGGTCCATTCAATGGTATCATCTAAAATTAATATGGAGTTAATTGGTAAAAAATAAAAATGTTTATGACTCAATTAGCACAACTGAAAGGTATAAGACTGAATTGACAAATGACATGGACTTAAAATCTATTCGCAACCTAGAAATTTTGATGCCAAAGGGAAACATTTCAAAGATTAGACGTACATGAAGGAAAGCAGTGGAGGTCGCTTGTGTAATCGGTATTAATTTACTATGAAATCCCAATACTAAGTGCATGTATTAGACAATGCAATCCGTCTTTATTCTCGTGCAGCAATTATACATAGGCTCTTGTTTCTTGGCGGGTATGTACGAGTCTTTTTTTTTTTTTTTGGTAAAGGTAAGATGGTATGTACGAGTCTTCCAACTTCACTAATCTTAACAAACTTTGATAAACTGCCTTTGTTTATGTTCATCGGGTGAGGCTCCACGAGATTATGGCTCAAGCTCAAACTCGAGATCGATCTAATGTTCATTAAAGAAATTAGGGGTTCCAAAGACGTATGGAGCATGAAAAATCAAAAGACGCAGTGATGCGCGCAAAGTGGAGACTCTGTTCTTGGGCCAGTCTTTTGTGGCCTTCTAAGAAGCTCTTCACGGGTTGGGACTATTGAGAGGCCTTCCTCTTAAATTCATGGGTTGCTCGGGATGCCAGCTTGTTTGGTGATGGCTAGGAATAGGATTTGGCGAGAGGATGAATTCTCATCTATACTGTTGTGTAAAGTAAAGAGAAACTCTAATTTCTAAGACATCACAAGTCCTTTATTCCCCTTCCTCGAAAATTTCACATATCTTCGATTAGTTACTTTACAAGTCTTCCTATCAATGGATGTTGGGAATATCCGATTCCCTAAAACGGATTCGACACTCAATCGAACCCCTAAAACGAATGCGGAAGACGAGCCCAGGAAGAACATGTATCACCGATCAAAGACACACCACGAAATCGAGCATACCTTATTGTCCACAGATTAAACACCAATGCTGAAGATCGAGGAAGAAATTCTGATCATATTCTACCGAGGAGCGTGCTGTTGCTATTAGGGGGAGAAAAACAAAGCGTTCTTTTCTGTTTTCTTCTTCTTCTTCTTTTTAGGGAGAGAGAGAGAGATTGACGTACGTTCACTTAAAAAGGTACGTTCCTCTCTTTTCTTCTCTCTTAAATACGTCATCTCCAAAGGACGTGTCCCTTTGGTAAAAGACGTTCCCCCAAAAGTTACAACCCTTCAACATATCCCTCCATCCATGGGTCCTCGTCTTGTGAGCCAGGCTTTTAGGCCCAACATGGGCGAACGGGCCAACTTAGGCCCATCACATTAATTAATAAATAAAATTATCATCTTTCACTCGCACATGGTGGGCCAAACATGATGATCTTTACCTCTCTTTAACATTTATACTGGTGAATAATCCGTGCGACTAGCATACTTTGAGAGCTCGTTGCCATCCATCTGTTAGGAATATATAGCAACTCATAACGGGTATCACACTTTGAGTAGATTTAGTATGCAGTACCATAGATCGATCGATCACATTTATATTTCTCTCTTGATCTCTTTTTAATTATCGATATATTGTATTCACAATTATGATTATCCCAAAGACAATCATAATTGGTCGATCAGTGAACACAAAACTACAATGTGATTCTCCAAATTCGATCTTCCTCTTTCCTTCAAACTCTCAATTTCAGTTCAGCTTGCTTTTCTAAAAATGTCCCATTAGATCGAATCAATTCATGATCATTGGCAACATTCTAAGATAGCAAACACTAAATAGAAATCTTGAGAATAAATAAGAGTCATGAGGGCACTAAAATTGAGGAACTATTTTCCTCAAAAGTCTCACACGGCATAAAAGTTGATATCAAACTTTTGCCACTCTTATTGGTCGACTCATGCATACGTAGTATGAAATATGTATTACGGTATTAACTCATTTCCCATGGGGCGTATGTCTACACTTTCAATACCGTACAGATGATAGTTTAAATATACCCAATGTCTAACTTGAGTTCACGTATCTACTCATTCACAAAATTCATCAAAACTTACATATGGCATCTTAAACAGATAAAATAAAATATGTGGGGTATTTTACTTTCGAACATAGTACATATCATGTTCTCATCTTAACACTTAGTTAAAGCGACATATATATATTTTAAGCTTAAGCTCTCGATTATCACCTAGATAATAAGCTTAAAAACTATATTATCTCTATTTTCCACATAGTAAATAGAGGCGATTATCCGTGTGAGTGGGCTAATCTTATATCTATCCGACATACTTTATCAACCTAATATAATGCACTTAGCATTAAGATGCATAAACATCAAACAAAGATTCATAGGCATTAATAATGAAAAAACACAAATTCATTAAACGTGAACATTTAAGGGAAATTACAATATTCAGTACATCAGCCTCTACGCAATTCTAGAGATTTTACATGACCACAAAACACATCTCTAGGTATTGGCTTTGTCATAGGATCTGCTACCATTCTATGAGTAGATATGTACTGTAAGTTCACATCTTTTCGTGCAACCATATTCTTGACAAAATTATACTTTGTATCTATGTGTTTGGTCTTACCATAATATTTTGAATTTTTTGTGTACGCTATAGCTACTTGGCTATCACAGTTAACTAATAATGGATTTGCAGCATACCCAATAACACCTAAATGATCCAAAAATCTCTTAAGCCAAACATCTTCTTGTATTGCTGCTGATAATGTCACGAACTCAGTTTTCATCGTGGACAAGGCTATAGACGTTTATTTCTTACTACTCCAACATATGGCGCTATTATTCAGTAAGAAAATAAATCCAGAGGTAGATTTCTTTTCATCTAAATCTCCTCCTCAATTAGCATATGACTAGCCTTCGAGTTGCAGATCATTTCCTTGATAACTCAGTATATAATCAGTAGTTCCCTTTAGATACCTCAGTATCCTCTTAACGGCTTTTCAATGTGCTTGACCTGGATTGGATTAGTATTTACTCACCATTCTAACTGCAAAACATATGTCAGGTCTTGTACACATCATAGCGTACATCAAGCTCCCAACAGCACTAGCATAAGGAACATGTTGCATTTGTTCCTTCTCTTGTGGAGTCCTTGGACACAATCTATGGCTCAATCCTTCGCCTTTTGTAATAGGAGTATCTATGGTTTTACAATCTTGCATACAAAATCGTTCAAGAATCCTATTTATTTATGTTTCTTGCAAAAGAGACAATGATCTCTTCGAACGATGTCTTGAAATCTTAACTCCAAGAATGTATACAGTCTCACCCATGTCTTTCATCTCAAAGTTGGAAGATAGCCAACTTTTGACAATATTAACAAACTTCTTATTACTTCTAACAATTAGTATATCATCAACATATAATGATATGATCACAAATTGATCTTTGAATCTTTTGATATATACACAATGATCCTCATCAATCATTGTAAAATCACATCCCATTATGGCATTATGAAAACTTATATACCATTGTCTTGACGACTGCTTAAGGCCATATATCGATCTCAAAAGTCGACATACCTTTCCCTTTTGGCATTCTATAATGAAACCAGTAGGTTGTTCCATATATATTTCTTCATCTAATTCTCCATTGAGGAAAGCAGTCTTTACATCCATTTGATGTAACTTAAGATCCATACTAGCCACTATTGCCAGAATAATGCGAATTGAGGTAAATCTCATTATAGGAGAAAACGTTTCTTCATAATCAATTCATTCATGTTGATTATACCCCTTAGCCACAAGGCGAGCCTTATGCCTTTCTATCGAGCCATCAACTTTATGCTTTATTTAGAGAACTCACTTGTTCCCAATAGTTTTGTGTCTTTTTGGAAGATCAACCAATTCCCAAACTTGATTTAACTTCATTGACTCAATCTCCTCTTCCATTGCATGAATTCATTTTTCCTTACTATGGCAATTTAGAGCCTCATTAATATTTCTTTACTCATCCTCATCTTGTGGAGCAACCATAAAAGTTTCCCTTTTGATATCAAAACGTCGATAGGGAATACTTTTGCGACTTATTCGCCGTATGGGAGATTGTACACTTTGCACATCATTCCCCATCATACTCCCACTCGAATTAGATAATGACAATATCATCTCATCATGTGGTTGTAATTGAGAGTGAGTTGAATTAAATTCATTACTTCTCATTTTACTCCCACTTGGACAAACTCCATTAATTCATTATCTTGATCCAAGGTTTCAAATAGGGAGTAATCCTCACCTATTTCGCCCTTCTTAAAAAATTTATTCTCTAAGAATGTGACATCACGTGATTCGAATTCGAATTCAGTTATACTTCCACTTTCCTGCTCACCTATGAACACATACCATTTCGAGTATTCAAAGTTTCTTATGAAAATACTCTTCTTTCTTCTGGGACTCAATTTCCCAAACTTGTGAGAGGGCTCATGAGTATAGGCAGCACAACCCCATGGTTTAAGAAAACTTAAGTTTGATTTTCTACCCGTCTATAACTCATATGAAGTGGAAGTAACTGATTTGGAAGGCACACGGTTAAGTATATAGGCAACAATTAACAAAGCATCACTCTAAAAAGTGATAGGTAAGTTAGCATGCGCCATCATGGACCTAACCATTTCCAATAAGGTTCTGTTCCTTCTCTCCGCAACAACATTTTGTTGAGGAGTATATGAAATAGACAAATTTCTTTCTATTCATTTTTCATCACATAATTTTCTGAACTCATCAGACAAATATTTTCGACATCGATCGAATCGCAATATTTTTATTTTATTGTCTAATTGATTTTCTACCAAGTTCATAAACCTTTTGAAACAACTCAATACTTCATATTTATGGGAAAATCAAATAGACATATCCGAATCAAGTATAATCATCTATAAATGCGATGAAATAAACAGCCCCAAGCCTTTCTCTCACATTCATCGGACCACAGACGTCAAAATGGATTAATTGCAAAAGAAATTCAGCTCTTTTACCCTTTTCAAATGGTTTTTTTTTGTCGTTTTCCCTACTAGGCAATGCTCACATATGGGCAAATCGGCTTTTTCAATGTTACCCAACAAGCCCTCTTTGGCTAGTCTATTCATACGTTGTTGGCCAATATGACCAAGTCTAGCATGTCACACATTCACATCATTATCATATGAAGTAGAAGACGTGAAAAGGGAATAACAAATATTGACATCACCACCGTCAACATTTAGTACAATAAAACCATCCAAAAAATGACCACAACCATTGTAGTTTGTATCCAAATACAAATCTACATCGCTATTATGGAAGTTCACACTAAAACCAAGCTTAACTAATACCAAAATAGACACTAAATTTCGACGAATTTTTTGAGCATATAAAACATCATGTAGGAATAAGGTGCGTCCACCATGCATGTTCAATTGGTAGGTGTCAATTCCTTTAACTTCAGCTATTGAGTTATTTCCTACATAGATCCACTTAGTTCCAGTTGGAACTCGTCGAAATTCTACAAATGATTCTCTATCCTTCGCTACATGATTTGTCGCTCCCGAATCTACAGTCCACAAAGATTAGATTCAACTAAGAATACAAAACTTGACACATTAGCAAAGTTTTTAAGAGTACAAAGGGTAAGTACCTTCTTTGACTCGCGACAATCGCGAGCGTAGTGACCCTTCTAGTCATAATTGTAGCACTTCACCCTTGAAATATTCTTCATTCAAGGATATTTTCCTCTCTTATGTTGGTCAGCTCTTGGTTTCTTGCAAGAAAGACTCGATCCCTTGCATTTCCACATATTGAACGAATCAATGTGCTTGCGCTTAGAGCTCGAAGCTCCTTCTAGATGGAAGCAATATAGTAAATATGTGTTTTCTTCTCAAATGCCTTGAGGTAGTCCTCTACTAGCTCAAGATAGCGCATAGCATCCTCAATTTATTCCATAACATGGTCAAGAGCTTCTAGTGCTTCTTGCTTTTCAAGCACACATTGAATTTTCATATTCAATATATCACAATTCTCGCCATTTTTTTTGTCTTCTTTGTTCAAATTAGCAATTATGTTCTTAGTTGTTAAAGTCATCTATCTGAATATATCATACACATATGCATGATTTATTAATGCCTATCACTTATGCATCTATTTTGCATAAAATCATCATATTAATAAATAATTTCAAATTAGGTTTCAGAAATAAGAGGTTACTATGTTTCCAATCATCATCCAAAGTCCTAACTTGGAGTTTTTTTTTTTTTTTGACCCTAGGGAACCTCTGTGCGCCGCTTCGCGGCGGAGTAAACCCTGGGGTGAACTGGGCTCCCACCACTAACCCAGCCATAGGTGAATTGCGCAGCTTATGCATTGAAGTATCGGGTACGCGGAGTTTCAAACTCCTCCCCTTGCGGATAGGGTACTAAGCTCGAAACCAGCGCGGCCACCGTGGGCGGTGGTCTAACTTGGAGTTATTATTAATATAACATTCTATGCAAAATAAATTTTTTGAAATTACAAAAATTTCAAAGAATTACCCACAACAGTTAATAATAACATAAAGTAAATAGTATTTGATATCAAACAATGATATAATAATAATGCTTTCACATAATACAACTAACATATCAGTTGCCACACCAACAACAACTAGGTAGAAAACATTACATTATATGTCCACAAAGCACACCAAATAAAGACCAGCCAAATTATCTAACACCAAGTCAATATACAAACTGGGAAAGATCCTCTTTTGTTCAATTTCTTGATCTTTTCCCTTGTAATAATCCAGTAATAATCATCTATAAAATTCATCACAATTTTCCTATACGAAGCAGCTTTGTTGACTTCCCATACGCGATTCAACACTCATTGCCATTCTTGTGGAAGAGTGTTCATGAAAAATCGCACCATCTTAGACTGTGGCATGAGACGACCATTTCATATGACTTTTTGTATTTTTCCCGTTGACTTCAAGAACATGATCAATTAAGTCGCCACTCTCCCATCGATGATCAGTCAGCTCAGCTATCAACTTAGAAAGTCTTTCCTTTTGTTTATTGGTAATTGCATGAATAGGTGTGCGTAACCTAAGGGGAGGCATTGTTCTTGCAACAAATGCAGAACAAATAAGGGATTACATATAATACACATAGACTTAATTGGAAAAAGAAACACATTCTTTTCCTCTTTCTTTTTTTTTTTTGTCAACGGTCAACAGTCAACGGTCGTCAACAGTCAACGGTCAACGGTCAACGGTCGTCGACGGTCAACGGTCAGCCGGGTCAAGGTCATCCGGGTCAGGTCGAGCTGGGCCGGGTCGGACGGACCAACCCGGCACATGCGGCACGCGTGCAACTGACATCACGATGACGTCAGCTAGCGTATGCCTTGCACGCGCCATCGATGGCCCCCACGCACGGGCGCGCGTGCAACGCACGCACTTGCGTCTTTGGATCAGCGCATGCATGTTGGTTTGTTCCGGCCGCGCATGGGGGCGCATCCAACAGCCTATGGCGGCGATCCGCCACTTGTCTTGCTCGTCTCGAAGAGACCTTTGACCCTACGCCATCAGAAACTGATTTCGACTTACAGAAAATCGAAAAAGCAGGTGAACAATGCTCAGGTGTCGGGATTTTTCCGTCCCCGATCAGTGTCGGCCGATTTTTCGCAAAAATTCAATCAAAAATCATTCATAAACATGAAAGAAGTCGGGAAAACATGAAAAAGGATCGGGAAACATGAACTACGGCTCTGATACCAATGTTGGGAATATTTGATTCCCTAAAACGGATTCGACACTAAATCGAACCCTTAAAACGAATGCAGAAGACGAGCCCAAGAAGAACATGTATCACCGATCAAAGACACACCACAGAATCGAGCGTACCTTATTGTCCACAGATTAAACACCAATGCTGAAGATCGAGGAAGAAATTCTGATCACGTTCTACCAAGGAGCGTGCTGTTGCTATTAGGGGGAAAAAATAGCGTTCTTTTCTATTTTCTTCTTCTTTTTTTTTAGGGAGAGAGAGAGACTGACGTACGTTCACTTGAAAAGGTACGTTCCTCTCTTTTCTTTTCTCTCTTAAATACGTCCTCTCCAAAGGACGTGTCCCTTCGGTAAAAGACGTTCCCCCAAAAGTTACAACCCTTCAACATATCCCTCCATCCATAGGCCCTAATCTTGTGAGCCATGCTTTTAAGCCCAACATGAGCGGACGGGCTAACTTAGGCCCATCACATTAATTAATAAATAAAACCATCAATCGACAAACGCATAAATCGATAGATATATCCTATCTATCATGTATTTCATTTTCAAAGCTTGAGAATTTTTTATCTTAAAATCAAAGTCACTAAAATAAGTCCAAATCAACAAAATGGCATAAAAAAGTTTGAGTTTCATCTCATTGGTCATCACTTCCTAGTAAAATTGGATATGGCATATTTCCCTTAGATGACCAAATTCAAACAAAAGCATATTCCAAATTCTCAGTTGCTTCAATGGGTTGAATGGTTTTCAAAATATTCTTTTGAAACCAAACACATTGCTGGAAAGAAAAATGTGATTGCTGACTTTTTGTCAAGACCCAAAGCCCCAACAGAAATCAACATGTATATCATAAGGCATGTCTTTCATACTACTCATTACAATGGGAAGTACAAAATTGAGAAAGTAAAAGACTAGACAAGCTGGGGATACCCCCTGGAGATCATTGAACAAATCCAGAAAGATAGTCTTGCTGAAAATCTGAATAAACTCATGTGGCAATGCCATGCAAACTTGTTCAGACTCAATGGAGGTTCGATTCTTTATCCTTTTGGATTAAATGCAGATTATCCATTCATACATCCTTTGATTTGGAAAGAACATGATTTTCCTGATCAACTTCGATGGTTATTATGGTACTTCATCAATAAGTACTTAATAGTTATTGAAATTCCAACCAGAAAATTCATTGCCAACCTCACTAGGATATTTGGGTTCGGCAGAGGTAAGATTGAAAATGAAAGTGACAAAAATCTTTTAGATTTTCTTAATTGGTTTTATCCTCCGACTCACTGGAAATGGCTCTTGGAAAAAGAATTGAGAACCACACAGCCAAACCCCGAAATCCATACCATCTTGTTTTTCTGAAGACCATGGGCTTTTCTCACTAATAATGGTAACATCATCAAAGCTCCCATGAGTAGACTTGTTCCACATAGTGTAGAGGCTCGAGTTCATAAATCTTATCCAATAACTATTGGTTGCTATGAGTACCAGTATTGAGAATTTCAGAGAATCCTATGCCAGGAAAATAAAACCATTCCTTCATATGCATGGAATTATTATGTACCCACTGCATGGGATAATAGCATTAGAAGCCAAAGAAGCACTCGAAGAATTCAGACAAGCCGCATCATCCAACAAACATGCACAAACCTCTCAAGACCCCTATGCTAGATGAGGAGGTCCTCTTTCTCAAGACCCTTACAGCCAAGGACCCTTGTCCTTATCTCAGAACATGGATACATCTTTTTATGCACATCCATCCAATTGGCCACAACCAAGCACTCATACCCCAGATGATGACAATACTGACTAGCTCAAGAAGAAGCATCCCATTGGGCTCATGAGGAAGAATCCGCATCCACAACGCATCAGCTAAACCGGATCCTCTCACCAAAAGACCTTGAAGCCCTTGAGCAAAAGTATGATGAACATGTTCTGGCAACAATCACAGCTCAAATGACTCAGACTATGACTACAATGCTCGTGACGGAAGAAACCACTGAATAAGATCATTGTCCGTACAAGTTTACTGTTCACTTTTTTACTGTAGTAGTAGGCTAGGAAAGTACTGTTCATTATCACTGTTCATACCGCACAAATAATTCCCTACCGAGATTTTTGGAAGCCTTTGTTTGTTCCCGGACCCGTGAGCTTAGTCCTTGTTTGTGTGTGACATCTTATTGCCTACAAAAGGCGAGGAGGATGTAATGTGTTGGGTAGAGTCCATCGAAGTAAAGTGAGTGTTTTGTGAAATTTTCTCATGGCTTTATAAACTCCTTCTTCTTCTCCAACCTAGTAGGATCCTCTAAGAAATGCAGCTCGGATAGTTAGGAATGCTACCATCCTGGTTATATCTAGGTGTCTCTAGACTTTGAACTAAAGGACAGAGTGGTTTTCTGCTAAAAAGTTGTCCCTGAAGGACTGGAACTGGTTGTTTGCCCATTGTAGGAAGGCATACCTGCAAAAAATTGACTTGGTCCTCCCTAGTTCAATTTCTAGGTCCATTCAATGGTATCATCTAAAATTAATATGGAGTTAATTGGTAAAATGTAAAAATGTTTATGACTCAATTAGCACAACTGAAACATATAAGACTGAATTGACAAATGACATGGACTTAAAATCTGTCTGCAACCTAGAAATTTTTTTATGCTAAGGGAAACATTTCAAAGATTAGACATACAGGAAGGAAGGCAGTGGAGGTCGCTTGTGTAATCGGTATTTATTTATTATGAATTCCCAATACTAAGTGCATGTATTATACAATGCAATCCATCTTTATTCTCGTGCAGCTATTATACATAGGCTCTTGTTTCTTGACAGGGTATGTATGAGTCTTTCGACTTCACTAATCTTAACAAACTTTGATAAACTACCTTAGTTTACGTTCATTGGGGCGAGGCTCCACGAGCTCATGGCTCAAGCTTGTAGGGTCGAGATCAATCTACTGTTCATTAAAGAAATTGGGGATTCCCATGACGTATTGAGCATGAAAAAATTTAAAAGACGCGGTGATTCACGTTCTTGGGCCAGTCTTTCGTGGCCTTCTGAGAAGCTCTTCATGGGTTGCTCGGGATGCAGGCTTGTTTGATGATGGCTAGGAATAGGATTCGGCGAGGGGATGAATTCTCATCTATACTGTTGTGTAAAGTAAAGAGAAACTCTAAATTCTAAGATATCACAAGTCCTTTTTCCCCTTCCTCGGAAATTTCACATATCTTCAATTAGTTTATTTACAAGTCTTCCTATCGATGGACAAACGCATAAATCGATAGATATATCCTATCTATCATGTATTTCATTTTCAAAGCTTGAGAATTTTTTATCTTAAAATCAAAGTCACTAAAATAAGTCCAAATCAACAAATGTTTTCCTTTTCTTCATGCATGTTCACGCTTGAGATTTTCTTTTTCTCTCTCTTTTTTTTTACCTTAAAATCAAGTCACCAAAATAAGTCCAAATCAATCAATGTTATCCTTTTTCACGTGCATGTTCGTGATTCCTTCATAATGTGTCAATAATTTCATTCCAATGATTGATAATTCAAGTGCTTTATAATTATACAATTTTGCAGAAGATTTTCAAACACCGATTCCTTTCGTACACATGCGCATGTGCACTTTTGCTAATTATCTGAAATAAATTTTAGTTGTGTACGAGCCTAGGCAAGTGAAACTGATGGATATCTTTCGCGGATCCGCCGCGCCTCTTTTTCTTGTTTCCTGCATGGGACGAATTCGTGTGTAGTGCTTTTCTCTACGTACGCTTGCCTGAATTCGGTGCACATGGACTGGCAATTGCCCACATTCGTAGTACGCACAATTTTTTCCACAGCTTTTGTTCCTTTCCCTTTTTGTTTGGTTTTGCATTTTTTCCACAAGATTGTCAATCTCCTTATCGTTCCCTCATTTTCTTGTGGAATGTCGATGGTTAAAATTGATCGGTCTTATCTTTATTAGGTTGCATGCACTTGCCATTAATCATGTTAGAGATGTTTTGGAGAT
The DNA here is from genome assembly GCA_017140615.1 of Eucalyptus cladocalyx. Classification (NCBI taxonomy): domain Eukaryota; kingdom Viridiplantae; phylum Streptophyta; class Magnoliopsida; order Myrtales; family Myrtaceae; genus Eucalyptus; species Eucalyptus cladocalyx. The sequence goes on from CM029526.1 coordinate 4,597,988, forward strand.
TTTCGAAATCTCCATTGATTGGGCATATCTTGGATTGATCGTGTAATTTGTAAGAGATAATCAGGATACTCTCTGCATCTTCGGTGATTGTGCGTACACCCGTTGATTGCGCATATCTTTCATTGGTTGGATATGCACGATCAAGGGAGATATGAAGAATCTCTTTATTAATCTCTAACAAATCACATGATCTTGGACAACCTAGATGTGATACAGCACTCAAGGTGTTCAACATGTTAGAATATTCAACCACACAGTTTAAATTATATGATGGAGGAAGACCATATGTATATAAAATCCCAATGATATCAGTCGGGTGGATGGCATGTCCTTCTCAAAAGTGATATCCTAATTGATTTATGCATCTACTGGTTAGCTTGTGAATATTGTTAAGTGAACACCGGAACATGATGTAATGTTCGGTGACCGAACTGACTAAACTATAGAGCATGTGAAATTGGAGGGATTGTGTCATAGTGACATTACATTCAAGTCATCAGTTTCTCCTATCAATTAGAGAACACAAAAGAATGCGGCCTTTCTTTATGTCTGCCATTGCGGGGAACAGATAGCCGTGAATGACGTGCATCGATCATTGCTTTGTGCACTTTTAGCGAGAGAGTGCGATTTAGTGTCTTATCTAGCATTAAGCTATGTTTGTTTGAGTGAAAATAAAAATAATCATGACTTAATTTTCTAAATTTTCACACGTCCGGTTTGTTAAAAATGATTGATCAACAAAAAGTATTTAATGTCAAAGAAAAAATATATATATATATATATATATATATATTTAAAATGACGAAAATAAATATTTACTAACCTGTAAAGGGGAAAAATATTTTTCTAAAAAATGATTTTTGGAGAAGTTTCTTTTTCTTTTTTTATCATAAAGCTTGCAGAAGCAAATATGTCCTAAGGCTTTTATAATTGACGTAATGCATGGCACAGGTGAAAACTCTATCGTAACAATAGCTTAGAGAAAAAAAAAAAGAAGAAATTTTGCTTAATTAAAACGAGTTAGCAATGATTGAAGGCCTAAATTTGTTAGGTATAAATTGAAATATTACGTAATGTGATCCTGGGGTGACGTCACTTCTTCTTAGGTGTGTAGGTGATGAAAGCACCGACGATTTAGTTGGGTTCTTGATAGGAATCGATGAGCATATCAAATTGGAATTCTCCGGAGACTGCATATCAAATTGGAATTCTCTGGAGAGTGCATATCACATTGGAATTCTCCGGAGACCGCAAAATCAGCCGAGATAAGGTTGATATAATGCAATAGAGGGGGATTAGATAGATGTCCTTATCGATAAGCATAGAGACAATAAAAAAATACGTCTCTAGGTCATGCGAATGCTTGAATGTGTCTCACTTGCTTACAAGATCATTCACGTAGAGTTTATCCCATCGATTTACAAGTCAATTTGGTATAAAATAATGTTCGATGTTGTAAGACCTTCAATTAAAAGAATCTTAGTGATGTCATAATCACCATTTCTATAATAGATAAAGCTCATCTTCCTGATAGATGCAAACAAACAACTAATATTGAAATTGGGATATTCGTAACTAATTATTTTCCCGTTCGATGTGGTCGAGATAAACAATCTATGCATGGGTTAAAAAAAGTCTGGATTTAATCTGTTTGTGAAACTTGCAGAGTATTTTTTAAGCTTTTGAATAATTAGAATTTTATGTCATGTCCGAGAGTTAACTAGAAAGAGCATTAAAAGACAAAAAAGAACAGAAAGATAAAACGATTTAGATGTCCGCAGTAGGCGCCGCAAACTTTTAGCCTCTGCGCATGCATGCAGACTTCGAAAACGAAATGAGTAAGAATCCTTGAGGCAAAGATATGATAAGATTCCTGACCAAGAAAAAAAAGACAGAGATGATGAGATTGTCGCGTAATTCAAAAGGATGAAGCCACCTGAGTCAGATTGATGCACCATTGCAACATATCTTCGAGGCGTTTTTTTAGCATAGCAAGCGAATATATACTAAAACTCTTGCTGCCGGTCACCTGCTACCAAGAGAATAACAAGCATCTACGAATCAACAAAATGAAAATTCTTTAAAATATGCAATATGGCGGAGAAGAAAAGGGTTTATCAGCAGTTCTCTGTTTACATTCTCTTCACTTTCCGAGTTCATAAAGTTCCCACTTAAGCATCAAGATGAGGTGTTGGAGAAGTGCAATTAAATGGACAGACTATGAATTCGCTCTTCGACTATTTATTTAGATGAATTTAATTTCGTTCTCATTCTCTCTCGTTCCTTCAGTAACGATCACATCAACAAAATGATACACATGGGCGTCGATTCCCCTTCCAAGTTGCAAAGATATCAGTACGAAACGAGATGGGCCCGACAGGGTCACGTTAGATGTCTTGTTCCATCCATCGCTGATCCACATCCTACGCAGTACCGTCCATGAACATTGACTCAAGTCAATGCCGATGCATATCCCGAATTTCTTGTGATTGACGTGAAGTCAAAATGACCAGCTTCAGTCCCTCGAGCCAATCGATCGCAGCAAGCGCATGTGCGATCACATGCAGCCACTCATGCCGGTGTAGATCCATTGTTCCTTATTGTGAACACGTCTTGAATTCTCAGCGACTATACCTTTCTCGAAATGAACCACTAAAAGGAAGTTAATGGATTGCTAGGCGAGCAACCACGGTTACTCATTAAAGAGATAATATTGTCATTTAGCGCGGACTCTCCCAAACTTATTCCAATCGCAACTTGTTATTTCGATTTATCGTTTTTTTAACATATAATTCAATTTATTTTAAAGTCACCACTAATCTATTACGGATTGATTAGAAACACAAGTAAAATTTGAGAGTGCATTTTATTTCTGCGAAATAGAGATTCGTGGATACAAATACACGTTAGATTAATTTAATGTTTTTTCGATATCTTTTCTCTTTATTTTGAAATATATTTTGCAAATAGTCTTGGTCAACTTTAATTCTAAACTAATAATAGGTGAGAGGTGATATTATGGGTGCGCAAGCAATAATGTAACATTCATTAATTAAAACGTTAAATTAATTGCTTGGAAAAGAATAAAGAACCTGGATTTACTAAATAAGCAAGAGCGCATCTTTTTAATTTCCCAATCAACATGGATTGTATAAACTAAAGAGCAGACGACGATGTAATGCATGCATGACCTAGATACGATTTTTCAATGGGATTATGCAAGGCCAATTAACTCTGTTTTTCTTGTTTGAAATAAACATGACTTAATTTAAGTATTATGACTACATGAATTCTAATGTAATATACATTAATGAACTAACATGAAATCTAAAATGACGTGTGTGCTATATTATAATTAAATGCAACCTATTTGCAATACTAATGACATGAGATAAGATCATAAATTAACCCTATCAATTAAACTTCGCGAAACTATTCATTTTTGTATTTTCTTTCTTATAAATAGAAGACTAGAGTCTAGCACACTAAAAATCACCTAAATGACTTTTATTAAAAGATAGGACAACGGAGCTAGTCCAGATGCTGCTGGAGACCTACGTACGTCGCAGGGAGCAGCAGTGGCACATCAATGGCCGTTGGAGGCGGCGGCGGGAGCTCGGCGGCTGGAACTCGGTGGGTGGTAGCCACCGCGGAGAGGAAGGAGTGCGCTCCTCTTATGCATGTGTTGTTTCTTAGGTATGGGACCAGGGATTTTCAAGATAACAATAAAGCAAAGAAATATATCAACCCTCTCATCTTGAGAAATTCAGATATCACTTCCTCCTATTCTCATATAATCGAAATGTTTGCTAGGCCAGTCCCCTTGAGATATAGTCGGTAGTCTTTGCTGGTTGGTGTCCGGCGGAGGCCATGAGCACCCATAAGATGTGCCAGGCTGGATCCTTAGTATAAAAAATAAATTAATAAATAAAACATCTTTATTTCTCAAAAATTGAATAAATAATGCAATTTTTCCAAGTTTGGGGCATCCATGTGCAGAGCGCATGCAGTTTTCGGGCCATATGTATAAGACTATGGGTTTCATCGAACTTTATGCTCACCAGGGCTCAAATCTGAAAATTCAATCCAGTCTTTCTACTCAAACTCATTCAGCATCTAACTAATTAAAATCTAGTTTATATGGGCCTATTACTATTATATCAAAATGTTCCTAATACTACAACGCAAATGCAATTTATTTTTGTTTAGGGATCAAGGTCGACTCTCAATTTCTAAAGCAAACGATTAAATGGAGTCATGAAAATTCAGATGTCAACACCCATCCACCAATTATAGGGCCATACACGCCTAATTCAAATCTTACGAACCTTAGAACACAAACATCATTTTTCTCTCTTCCTCATCTTATACCCTTAGTTGCCTCATGCCTGACAGCCGCCCCTCCCGCATCGGTCCCCCGCCCCCTCGAAATCACCTCCGTTGCACTCGGGCTCGGCCCCCTGCCAAGCCACACTGAAGTTCGCTGCTTTTGCCACCATCATTTCTCCCGTCTTTTAGCGCCTCCATGGTAGTTGAGATTTTGACGTCACCGTTGATTCTTATAGTCATGGAGCCCTCGGCACCTCCATGGAGGTCGACCCTCTATGTATGAATTCATTGGCCTCTTGCCGGCCTCAGGAAGCTTGACATGGCTTCGAGCCCCGCCATCAATAAAGAGCTGGATGCCATCATTGAGGACGGGTGGCGGGGTGGTGTGGCCGGTGTGCTTGCTAGGGATGAAGCCGAGAAGTGGACCAACGGTGGAGGGGCAACAGCGATGGAGGGCAACCTGTGGAGGTGGACGATGGCAAGGGCGGCCCAGCCTGCGGCAGCTAACATGGCCGAGAAAAGGTTGAGTAACAAATGTACTATCGTAGTAAAAGCGGACCTACGTCCCTCTCGTGCATGCTGCTCCCCATGTGGATTCAACAACCAAAGCCATCTGGCCCACAAGACAGATCATTGCTATAACACATCATGTGATACCGTTTGACTATCCTTACTTCAAATAAAGTCTCAATTTAGAATACAATGCAGGTCCCTTGATTTAGTACATACACTACTCATTGTTGGGGGAGCCGTTTCACTAAGATTTTCTTCATGCGAAGGGCCATCCGAGAGACATTTTCATACCATCTAAAATGACATCGTTGAAATCGGCCAACACGAGAGACTGGAACAACTCAGCAAAAACATACTGGGAATTTACTCAGACCATATGTTTTGCTCAGTGTTCCACAATGATACACTACCATACGAATATCTGTGCATGGATCTTTCTGCTCGACACGCTAATCTGGATTCTCTCGAGCCGATCGCAATCCGACGCGAGTTTCAACATAGACTATTCATCTGCCGTCTACACAATTCGAGCCAATCATTACCCGATTCATTGACCCAAAAGCACCGGCTTATCTCTTCTTTAACTTCTATTCGACGCAAAACGAGCTTTTCTTTAACTTCTGTTCGACCCAGGTCAAGTCGTGGACCGAAAGTGACTTGGACAATAGAAAAAGCACGTAGAGACAGTAAAGTCCGTGCAAATCTTTTTCCTTTTTGTCTCTTTGCTGAAAATACTCCTTAGTATTCTGGTCATGTTTTCATATATTCTGGACGAGGTTTCCTGACCAGACTAAAGCTACCTCTTCGGATCTAAGGCGTGTCAAGTGATCGTCCATGACACGGCAAGAGGTTAGTAACGAACATTTGGATGGCGTAGAACATAAATGTAGCTAGGAGTCGATTTTAAGATTATGCCGGTCCTTTTGAACTTATCTCGTAATAATTGACTTGGGAGAAAAATACTTTAAAAAGCCATAACTCTATTATATTTGTATTAATTCAGCCTTAAACCTTCAATGATGTCAATTTTTTTGTCGCAAATTGTGATAGTTGAGTTCTAAATATTTTAACGATTTCTCAATATAATCCATCCAATTAATTTTTCCAAAAATCACCGATACTGGACATTCTTCATTTTGTATAACATGATTGGCACTAATGTCAATAATTTATTTATTTTTTAATTTTCCATTACTTTTTTTAAATTATTTTTTCCTTTCTTTTTTTCCCTAGCCATGGGCCAGTGAGGTTGCCAACCAATCCTTGCTAGCCACAAGCGAGGTCTAGATGAGGTCGTCCACCCCTTGTTAGCCACAAGTGTGGGCCTCCGCCCCTTATCAATCACAAGCTTGGGCCTCCGCACCCTTGTCAGCCATACGCAAGGGCATCGAGCCCTCACCTAGATCTAGGAGAGGTTGTGGTCCTCGTCTATTGCCAGCAAGAGCACCTTGGCCCTTGCCTGTGACCTGTGATGATTGAGCAAAGTTATAAAAAACAAAGAAAGAAAAAAAAATTCAAAATGTATTTTAAAAAATATACAATTTGTCTACATCAATGCTACTTAGGCCACGTAAGATAGATAGTATTCACGTCATCGATTTCTGATCAAAATTAGCCAAATCGGCTATATTAATAAATCATCAAAAAATTTATGATTTAATTAGTACAATTAATAAGTTTAATATTGAATACTAATGTAACAGGTGTAGAACCTTTTTGGTATTTTTTCTATTAACTTGGGGTTAGTAAAAACATTTATTTCATGGTTTAAACAAATTTAATTTGTGCCTTGGCCACGAGAGATCACCAAGGAGCTAAATATCGAATTTGAGATATCGCGCTTCATTGACATGGGTAAAGACTGAATCGTTTTCTCCAATCTTTCACTCCATTGTATTTTTTTTTCCTGTTCGTGAGTGGATGAGAATGGAATTTGTCAAAGTTTCCCTGGCTCTGCTACCTCAAAATGACACAATTAGACTCTCTCTCTCTCTCTCTCTCTCTCTCTCTCTCTCTCCACCATCATCAATCGCTTCCGTCCCCAACGACCCGTTGCTTGCACCCCATCACGGTCATCCACCGCTTCTTGTCAACACAGCCACAGGGGTGGAATTCATTGGCGTAGAGAGAGAGAGAGAGAGAGAGAGAGAGAGAGAGATGTTGCACAGGCTCATCGCCTGTGGTGACTGTGAAGCTAGGCCGAGTGGCGACCACGATGGTTCGGCCGCAACAATTGGTATGCCACAACGGTAGCGACGAACGCAAGCGAAGAAGGTGCTCGATGAGGAGGAGGAGGAGGAGGAGGTAGCAGGAGGAAGTAAAGGATAAAAGATTGAAAAAGAAGAAAAAGAAAAAGAGAGACAATATACTTTTGTTTCATTGAAATGTAATGCACCGATGTGCACTCCCTTCAAGAGGAAAACTTACGATATAAATATATAGCTTAAGTTTAGAAGATCCTAATATTTTGCCAAAGAGATGATATGAAATTATAATACGGAAAATTATCCAAAGAGTGTTAAACCTACTACGCTTTTACCGATCCAACTTTAAACTTTTTAGTTTTTCCAAATGAATCCCTAAATATTTTCATGTCTTGCCAATCAAGTTCATCCTGTTAATTTTTGTTGGAAATCGCTGACATGGATGTCATTCGATTTATGTCGCATGATCGACACTTGACATGAAAATTTTTTATAATTTTTTTTTCTTTATTTTTTTTTCATTTCTTTCTTTTCCTTTTTTTTCCTTCCATGCCCAGCAAGGGTCGCCACTAAAAAAAATTAAAAGAAATAAAAAAAAAATTGCCAATGTCAACATCAGTGATGTGCTACTTAGGACAATCTATGTTCACATCAATGATTTCCGTCTAAAATTGGCCAGATGAGTATAATTGACAAAGATTTAAGACTCAATTGGCACAATTGAAATGTATCAATTAAATTAACAAAAATGTAATATGTCTATGACATTTTTAAATAATTCTCCCGACAATAATAGCAATCTACTAGAAAGGGTGATGACTAGCTTGCACTAAAGAGAGCTTTAATTTGGGCAGAATCCATCTAATTAGTGGGGATGTGGGATTCCCACTCCACAACTGGTGGAGAGTGACGCCTTGTGCGACCCTCTTTTTACCACCTTGGATGGCAATTATGAATTAGTGATGTCAGAAGCCCGATGACGTTGTTCACACTCAAAACAGCCTGCATCTCTTTGGCGTTGCAATGTTCTTAATTGGCCTCGTGAACCCCACGAATAGGATAGCGGGAAGAGACCGTAGGAGACGCAATTCGCCATTTAGAAAGGATTGGTGGGGTGAGAAATTTTCTCTAAATTAATTGAAAGTAAAAAAATAAGGCTCAATTTTTTGTCCGCTCCTTTTTAGAACAGCCGAACCCCGCACCTATACCAGAAAAAAAAAAAAAAAAAAAAAAAAAAAAAAAAAAAAAAAAAAAAAAAAAAAAAAAAAAAAAAAAAAAAAAAAACTCGTTAACATTTCAGTCATTGGGACTACGACATCACTGACCGGCCACGAATGTTCCTAAAGTTTATATTGTAAGTTTTACATTCGTCACATGCAAGTATCATGGGTTGGCAATTTTATGACCACAGAACAACCCGTGTGGCACCTAGCAAGCGAAATTTACTAAGCCAGCCTTTGTTCGATAATTGTTCAAGAGAACAATACAGCGAATAGTTTCTTTATACAATATCATATCATATCCAGTTTATATTGAGCATCTAAACCATTGAGCGTGACAACATATCACTTTAAGCTTGACAATTGATTTCAACCTATTATGACCTCATCAAGAGAGCGATATTAGCTCTAAATCAGTTTATGCATGGTTAAACCCGTCTTTAGAGCTCTTAGGAGATATATTCGTTTTATCTTAGAACTCATAACACCAACCGTCCTAAGGCAACTCCCACATACCAGTTGTGTTCATCTCCTTTGCATCACTCACTTTTCATTCAATAATCCCAAGCTCCCCTCATAAGAGTCACAAGTATAAAATGTCACAGACCATGACACAAACATAGTGACATACCTTTAGCTAAATTGACAAAAAACTTGCGACATTTGTCGAATTACATCGGTCTCCACCAATTGCAAATGGAGACGGGATCGGAGCCAAAACTTATCTTGTCTTAGATGAGTCAATTTAGACATTAAAACTCACGTGTTCGAAAGACCGATGAGTGCACGTCACGGGTTCTAACATACAATTAACGTTGCTGCACGAAGTGGCACATCTCTTTCTGCCCAAGATATCGAGAATCTTCATAGTGACCGACTGATGCTACGATGATAGGTTGAGATATATTCCAATGTCCATGAACGATGAATGTCCGATGCCGACATCTCATTCACCGTTCTTTAATGGGGAAACTTTCGTCCTCTCTACCGACATTTCCTAGGATCCTGAAAACATGATGAAGCTCGCAATTGCATCACGTTTAGAACGGTTTCTATTTCATTTCATGGCCCAAGAAAAACTAATATTTTGCTGTCAGTGTTTGGCTGGTTAGCATCTTCTCATCGTTAAATTTGCCAGAACGTACCAGTGTCCCCTTTTTCGTGCTCTTTTTGCTTTGAACTTTAGGGTAAACTACTAAGCTTTCTCAACACGTGCCTCGCATTTATCATTCATTTTATGTATTTAGCTAATAGAGCAGAGGGAAGGAAGGAAATAAAGTTGCCGACACTATGTTTCAATCTTTTCATCTCCAAATTGCAAAAGAAGGAAAACGTGGTTAATTGCATGGGCTATTAGAGTAATAACATATAAGTCTCATTTTCGTGTTTACAAAAAAAATTATTAAAAATGTCATAAACTTATTACACTTGTACCAATTCAATTATACACTTTTCAATTTGACTAATTCAATCCCAAATCTTTTTCACAATTTGCTAATATAGTATGTCCAATCAATTTTAATCAGAAATTGATAACATAGACACTAGACATCACACATGACACAATTGACACAAATATGAAAAATTAATTAATTTTTTTAACTATTCTCAAATTTTATTAGTATTTTTCTTTTTCTTTTTTTATTGTTAAGGGGTTGGTCGGGGGGCGTCCACCAATGGCCTAGGCCTTGTGATTCCTGCAAGCCCCTTGGCGAGGGCTTGCGGCTCTCACTCAAAGCTCCTAGTGGCTAGTGAGGGCTCACTACCCTTGCACGTGGTCGATGAAGGCCGTGAGGTCGTTGCCAACCACGGCGACAATTACAGTCCTCACCTAGTTCTAAGTGAGGGCTATAAGTCATCACCCACCGTGCGCTACCCTTGCCTAATGGCCGGCAGGGGTCACTAGGCCTCAACTGATGGCCACCAACCACTAACTGGCCCTTAACAACAACAACAACAAAAAATGAAAAGAAAAGAAAGGAAACAATTAATAAAAAAAAATTACAAAAAAAAGAATTCACATCAACATTAGCCGTATTATGTAAGATGGCTAGTGTGCACGTTATTAATTTCCGGCCAAAATTGGCTAAATTGACTATATTAGCAAATTACCAAAATGTTTAGGACTTGATTGACCAAATTAAAATGTTTGTGACCAAATTGAAAAATATACAATCGATATAGAATTTTTTAGGAATTTTCCATCGTATTCACTTGCCTAACTTGTGGAGAATTGAAAAACATATATATAATCGAGCATTATACAAAGCAGGTCAGACCGTGTGCCTAAATTCCTACCCTATCGTTTACCAAAAAAAAAAAAAAAAATTTCCTACCCTATCACTTCATTAGGTAAAGTGATTAAAAGCTAGCACTTCAATTTGTCCACTGAATCCTACCTTCCTTCTACACTATCTCCTCTTCTTTACTATTTTCGGTTATAAAAGCGTATCAAAGCTACAGTCACTAGTTTACCAATTATAGAAGAAGTTGGATAATTATTAGAAAAGTCTTAAATTTATTGAAGTATGCAAATTCAATTCTAAACTTTTTAGCGATTTATAAATGTCATCCTTCCGATCAATTTTAACCAAAAATCACTGATGTGGATGACAGTTATTTTACATGACACGATTGGCTTAGGATGGTCGACACTAACATGGCCAATTTTTATAATTTTTTTAAAAATTATTTATGAATTTTATTTTATTTTTCTTCTCTTTTTCCTTTTTCTTTTGTTTTTCTTTTTTTTCTTTCTAAACTCGCTCAATGCCGGCAACCCTCGCCTAGACCAAGCAATGTCCATGAAGCCCTTGCCTATGGTCAGCAAGGCAGGCCTTGCATGTGACCAATAAGGGTTAGTCAATGACACTAGCTAGATTTGCTAGGGAAAAGAAAGAAAAGAAAAAGAAAAGAAAAATATATAATTTTAAAAAAGTATTAAAATTGTCCATTTAGCATCGAGAATCTATGTGGCACAACCAAAGTCCACAATAGTGATTTCTAGTAAAATTTGGCTGGAATGATTAAGTTGGCAAATAATCAAAAAATTTAACATTGGTTTCGCAAAAAGTGAGTGATTTGAAAAATATTTTTCGAAAAATGATTGCTTATATTGTTTAGAAAAATTATCGACGGAAAATGTTTCTATCATCGATAACAATCTATACCTTAGGGCGATGAAAAATAGTCTCTATTTATTTATTTTTGTAGGTGATACAATCGATTATTTTTTTATTATGTCTTTCAACTTACTCATTTTCCATAAAATGAATACATCATTGGCCAAATTGAAAGATCCAAGACTAAATTGACATAAATGCAATAAGTTTAGAACTTTTTAGGTATTCTTTAAGATGTTGTATTGAAAGGTAACCAATGGAAGAAAGCCGATATGAATGCTACATACACCGTATCAAGGTCGATCATGTTTGCTTGAAATAAAGTCAAATCTGTTTGACCTAGATCAAGAAAAGTTCAAAAGCATGGTCATTTTTTCCAGGTACATGCATTTGTCTAGATATGATTTATACAACGACCGAGAAACGGAAGCAGATGCCTCAAACCATGCTCGCATCCACTTTACAAATCATATATTCCAAGCATCAACCCTGGAATGATGAGAATATAGCCGCACATAAATTTCGCAAGGCGGGACACGAATTTCAAGTCCCTTGTATTCCGCCACCGAAGTGGCTCAGTCAATCTCATTTCGGGCTAGGTCATTTTTGTAATTTCGACAACAAGCTGCTGGCCGCTGCTGCTCTATTAATATACGCACGTCTGTGGGACCTCAAAATGCTTATCTTCTGGGAAGCTCACTAAAGCCCTCGTACCCACCAATTGCAACCTCTTCACCGCTTCCGTCTAGAAGTCCCAAATCAGAATTTTCGGGTATTTATATGTATCATTACTAGATGATAAGAATATGATATCTTTTTAAAGCTTGCTTATATCACATCATTTATACCACGTGAAATGCTTGACACTTTTTCATATTATTAATGTATGTAATATATTAAATAGCATATTCATAACAGCCTTCATTAGGGCATCAATTTCAAGTCCCTTGTATTCCGCCACCGAAGTGGCTCAGTCAATCTCATTTCGGGCCTGGTCATTTTTGTAATTTTGCAACAAGATGGTGGCCGCCGCTGCTCTATTAGTATAAGTACGTCTGTAGCACCTCAAAGTGCTCATCTTCTCGGAAGCTCACCAAAGCCCGTCATACCCACACAACTCAAAAGGGGGCAGAAAATATAAACCCTCCACTCATTTTGTCTGTTTCTGTGGCACCGTTGATCATTTAGTTTGCACATGGAAGCTAAAGTCATATCCGGTGGGACTCGGTTCACCAGCTTGCCAAGAAGCTACGTGAGGCCGGAATCCGAGCGTCCCCGCCTCTCCGAAGTGTCTACCTTCGAGCACGTCCCGATCATCGACTTGGGCTGCAACGACAGGTCCCGAGTCGTTCATCAAATCGGCGATGCTTGCAGAGTTTACGGTTTCTTCCAGGTGAAGCTCATTTGTGATCTTTTGTCCGCTTTGTTAAAGGGTTAGTTGAAGAGTTGTCTCACCAATACATAATTTGGATTTGACCACGTGTGCATGAGATCTACTTCACCTATAGACTTAAGCTTTTCAAAAAGAAAGTTCTCGAGAGAACAGCATCTCGATTAGTTGGACCATGACCCTATCATTTGATCATTTTGCACCTGGAACTTGTTCTTGACATTACTCCTCTGTGCTTGTATTACACGTGCCCTGTCTCACAATTATTCGTCCAACCCGAATTGTCCTAACGAAGGCTGCCTTGAATATGCTATTTAATATATTGCACACACTTTAATAATATAAAAAGTGTTGAGCATATCACGTGATATAAATGATGTAATATAAGTAATCCTCAAAAAGATATCGTCCTTTCATCATCTAGTAATAATATATATTTTAAATATATATTTCTGATTTGGGACTTCGGGTTGTCGTGGTTTTTATTAGGTGATTAACCATGGAGTATCGACGGAAGCGGTGGAGAGGATGCAAGAGGTGGCAGCAGAGTTCTTCCGCCTGCCGGAGGAAGAGAAGATGAAACTTTATTCGGAGGATCCTACGAAGACGATGAGATTGTCCACCAGTTTCAATGTGAAGAAAGAGAAGGTTCACAACTGGAGAGACTATCTCAGGCTCCATTGTCACCCCCTTGAAAAGTATATGGAAGAATGGCCCGCCAATCCTCCTACGTTCAAGTATCTCTCTCTCTCTCTCTCTCTCTCTCTCTCTCTCTCTCTCTCTCATTTTATTTTTCTGAAGAAAATAGCGTAACTGAAAGTTCAACTACACCAAAATTTAAAACCTACTAATCAAAAGAATTATTCAAGACTGGAATAGAAGAAAAACAATATGGCCCACGAATTTTCAACTTCTAAATGGCTTGGCTTTTTCTTGAAAGTCGATTGCGCACGAAATCAACATGTATGCGATATGCGTTGGGAAGGAAAAGGAAAAAGAAAGTGTTCGTACTCGAGCAAAGGACGAGGAACCACTCGTGTTACATGAGGTCTCTTTTTGCTCTTGTCAAGAAAGATGTAGGCAATCGTTTGAGGTTGAGTGCCCAATCTTCATTATATAAAAAAAAAAAAAATTAAAGACATCAAAACGTATTAAAGTGGAGCTCTCAAGTTAAATTTACAGCACTCTCTTTCTATCTATTTGAGCGTTTTTCCTCCTCTATACGTCACGGACTTCGACAAATTTTACACCCACGTGAATCCACTGTGACAAGCATTATCGTCTCATTGGTTTCCCCTTTTCTTCTCACTATCTCTCCACTTTTGGTCTTGGCCACAAAAATGAGTGGAGCGTTGTTGTCAAATGGAGAATTCTACCGTGGAAATGGTATGTGCTTTGGAAGAAGGGATATGGACAACCACAGAAAACGCATCAAAATAAGGAGGAATAGACGGCCAGAACATTGACTCAATTGTCGGTCCTTACATGAGAATAGTCTCCATATCGTGCTCTTCTAACAAGTCGTGATCATATAATATCAAGTGTTCTAAGTAATGAGCATGAATTAAAAGAAAGATTAAAATCTTCTATCATCGTGTTAATATGTCTTTGATTATTCTTACCATTTGCTAGGGTATTTAAATATTAATAATGTCTAAATATTCTAACACCATTGATTACCTAATACTATTATTCTGCTTTAAAGATTGGGGGGGGGGGGTTTGGGTTTTGTTGTGTTGCGGAGGAGCAGAAGTATTGCTATTGCAACTGAAATATTGTCAATCATGGAGCATAATGTGCACGGAACCACCTTTGTATTTTGTACAATGGTCAGATCCCCTCAATCACGGGTAACGCAAGTTGGAATGAAAAAGCACAAACGGGTCGCACTTTTCCAGATTAGTCGATGACGTCAGCTCCTACGTCCTGATGCTGATGTTATAATTCGTCTTCCCTACATTGAAATGACAATTTTCTATCACATGCAAGATGCCGTCCTTCAAGTATATTTTAGTTTCTTTTACACCCTTCTATTTTGTGTTGAATACTTAGTACTCGAGAACCCATTAAATCAAGCCAATATTCCGTTGCCTTTACTTTAGGTTTCAAACATAAATATAATAATAATAATAATAATAATAAAATGAAAACTAACGGAATATGCAAATTGTACTTAAACCTACTTAAATAAAAGGGGTGAGGGCATAACATTAATTTTAGAAATGTAGAAAGCAGTGTCAATTTTTCAAAATGATTCCGCAACGTAGCTTCTTGGTCTATATGATGTTGACATATAATGTCTATTTTTTTTTTTAACAGAGACATATAATGTCTATATTAAATCAGCCTATAATTGTCACGATGGGAACTCGATTTTGAATTTGCTTCTCCTCCCCAAGTTCAATGATGTTAGGTTTCAAAGAGAGAGGATTCACACGGAGATAAAAGTGCGGCGGGGAAGGTCAATTAGTCTTTTTGAAACCGACGCACTGGGCTCTGTGTATTCTCATTCACATATTGCGTTAACCGGAAAATCAATCTATGATCGAGAAGTCAAGCATTGAAAAATATAGATCACGACGACAGAGGCGATTATGATAAAATTCTTAGGTACGACATTCACCTAATCGTGACTAGTCAACTGGACGTGCTTGACTTTGGTGCTTATGCAGACTAGGAAACAGATTAAGCTGAGCTAGCAATTTTATCCCTTAGGCATCTCATCTTGCTGAACAATATACCAAAAAATAAGAAATAAATTGGCTTCAAAAATCAGTTATGTCTATCCTTGATCATAAGTTTATCTCGACAAAGATGACGGATATGGCTGAATCAGCCAAAAAGGTAAAAGGAAACGTAATGGATGAAATCTCTTTTACACTAGTCAGCATGCATTAACCTTCGAATATTGTTTTAAACCCTTTAAATAAAGAGATAATGCACTCGTTGCTGTCATCTGACGTAAGCATTCTTCCTTGCCTTGTCAACTACGGGCATGCAGTAGATTATAGGTTCATGACCATGGTATAAGCTCAAGACATGAGCTGCGGTCAAAGAAAGCCACCTAAATTGGCACACTTATATATTTATAAGCGTGACTATATACAGTTAGATGCTCTCTAACTTTCTGTCGGAAATAAGACTTTGAATTTTCTAGAAGCTGACGGTCTTGATTTTGCAGAAGCGAAAGCTGCTGATGTAGTTAGGTGAAATGCAAGCATGGAGAAAAATAGGGACGCACCTAGAAGGTAGGTGGATGTTCAATTGGTCAACGTAATAGACTTTGTCACAACCTACGGTTGAGCAAGTAAGCTGGTTTACAAGGGGACCGGTCCGGTTCCCTAACCGAAAAACTAGGAATTGGCCTTAAGAGGTTCGGTTCACTATTCTATACCCTAAACTGATTGGTTCTATTTGGAAACTAGAACCTACAAGGCTGGTTCCAAGGTATTACGTGAATTTCAAGATGGAGAAAAATGGGTACACATCTAGAAGGTAGGAGGATGTTTGATTAGTCAATATAATAGACTTTGTCACAACCTAGGGGAGAGCAATTGAGCCTTTTTACAAGGGCACCGGTTCATTCCCTAACCCAAAAACTAGGGATCGGCCTGAGAGGTTTGGTTCACTACTTTATATACCCTAAACCAGGTGGTTCTATTCGGAACCTAGAAACTACAAGGTTGATTTCAAGGTATTAGGTGAAATTCAAGATGCAGAAAAAATGGGTACACATCTGGAAAGTAGGTGGATGTTTAATTGGTCAAAATAATAGACTTTTTCACAAACTAAGGGTGAGCAATTGAGCTGGTTTACAAGGACACCGATCCAATTCCCTAACCTAAAAACTAGAAATCAACCTTAAGAGGTTTGATCCATACCCTAAACCAATTGGTTCTATTAGAAACCTGGAACCTGCAAGGTCAGTTTCAAGGTATTATGTGAAATTCAAGATGGAGAAAAATGGATACACATCTAGAAGGTAGGTGGATGTTTAATTGGTCAATGTAATGGACTTTGTCACAACCTAGGGTTGAGCAAGTGAGCTGGTTTACGAGGGGACCGGTCCAGTTCCCAAACCCAAAAACTAGGAATTGGCCTTGAGAGGTTCGGTTCACTATTTTATACCCTAAACCGGCTGGTTATATTCAGAATCTGGAACTTGTAAGGCTAGTTCCATAGTATTATGTGAAATTCAAGATGGAGAAAAATGGGTACACATCTACAAGGTAGGTAGATGTTTAATTGGTCAATGTAATACACTTTGTCACAACCTAGAGGTGAACAACTAAGCCAATTTACAAGGGCACCAGTCTAGTTCCCTAATCCAAAACTAGGAATAAGCCTTAAGAAGTTTGGTTATGTGTTTATACCCTAAACTAGTGGGTTCTATTCGAAACCTAGAACCTATAAGGCCAGTTCCAAGGTAAAACATAGAAGTCAAATCTAGGGTAGAAGCTAGAACTGAACCAGTTTATCTCTAACCCAAGTAAGTCCTTCACGCTTTTTTGGAACATAAAATATTTGTCAAAATTAAATATGTTGGATATATTATCCTCAAGAAGAAAGGATTCTATTCATATGCAACATATGCTTATTATATATATATATACAAGAAATAAAAATGAAGGGGAAAAAAAAGCCTTGGCCTGTTCTTGAATTGAACTTAGAATTGGGCAAATTTAGTTCTAGGTTAGGTCCATGATCAACATGATCGTTTCTCAATTCGAAATATTAGGAACCAACCCTAACATGACAAATTCCAAGTTTCAGGTCTAGAATCTACCCACTTTAGAACCGATCATCCCTAGTTACAACCTAGAAGAGTGATGATCAGCATAAATTATCTTTTCATTACGTTATGTTTTCTTTTTTCTTTCAAGGCTTTCATTTCATTATGTTCGGTACAAAAGTTAACCACAGCCCCCAAATAGCACAAGCCCATCTCCTCTTCAAAATTAGGCCCAGCATTAGCCTGAATGGCCAGAAGAGCTAAGTCCACTTCATCTTAAAGTGGATAAACTGAGGAGTCCAGGAATCGGTTGGGTTCCAGCCAGAATATCTTCCTTTCATTCCGATTGTCTTGCTTTTCCTATATTCGTTGCATCGAGATTGGCCCAGATACGAACAAGAGCTGATCAATGGACAAGTTTGGATGAACATGGGCCAACCCTCATGAAAACTTTAGGCCCAAATGATCGGTACCTAAAGCTGTCATGCCCAAATCTCTCTCGTTAGCAAAAAAGCTTTGAAATAACGTATAAATGATTGTACCTATCAAGGCCTACTCGAGCTACTAACCACTTGTGTCTTGATTACGTGCCATCGGCAGGGAGTTCGTGAGCAACTACTGTCGCGAAGTGCGGCTTCTCGGGTACAGGCTCGAAGAGCTGATCTCGGAGAGCCTGGGGTTGGAGAAGGATGCCGTCAGGAACATCCTAGGAGAACAAGGACAACACATGGCCGTCAATTTCTACCCGCCATGCCCAGAGCCAGAGCTCACTTACGGTCTCCCAGGCCACACTGACCCAAATGCACTCACCATTCTACTTCAGGATCAACATGTCGCAGGCCTTCAGGTCCTCAAAGATGGCAAGTGGGTCGCCATTGATCCTCACCCGAATGCCTTTGTCATCAACATCGGGGACCAATTACAGGTACTTCTAACTTGGTAAATTGAGTCACTCATATCATATAAATCATGCGAACATTAGGGATCGAGTGTAGTCTCCACCAGTAAAATTATGTCGACTTGGCCAATCAAAAATGGATTCGAAATATTTATCGATTGTGATTTATATCTAACACTTTCAATATGTTGGCCACCCGACTATAGCTTTTGTCAAGATGTTCTGTCGAAGAAGAAAACTTTAGAAATGAATGTGTACAGAGACATACCTAGGTGGGGGAGGAGGTGTGGGGGCCCCGCCTCCCCAGATTCAATGCGTTAAGGAAGTACCTTATGATTTCTGATAATACTGTTACTATTTCTTGAAAATCCTCAGATATCTTTAATCTCAGTCCCTTCGAAAGTTGGTCATAGACTCATCGATGCTGTTAATGTCGATGCTGTATCACAGGCATTGAGTAATGGGAGGTACAAGAGCGTGTGGCACCGGGCCATAGTGAATGCCGACAGGCCAAGAATGTCGATCGCATCGTTTCTTTGCCCGAGCGACGACGCGTTGATTAGCTCACCCGTGTCGCTCCTAGACAACGGGTGTGGGCCCACTTATCGGGACTTCACATATGCGGAGTACTACAAGAAGTTCTGGAGCAGAAACTTGGATCAAGAACACTGTCTTGAGCTCTTCAAGAACCAAGCGTAAATGGCTTGAATCCATTTGTAATTTTTAGCTTAAAAAAAAAAAAAATCCATTTGTAGTTGAATCTAAACCTATCTCGTTAATTCCTAAAGATATGTACCCTACTTTCCTGAGTTATGCTGTCAATTTATTTTAAGTTTGACAGCATAACTTAGGAAAGTAGGGTACATATCTTTAGGAAATTAACGAGATAGGTTTCGATATCACAAAAAAAATTTCAAGACCGCCCATGTGAGAATTAGGAAGGGTTGTTCACTTATTGCCATTTATCTTTACAGTTCTCGGTAGAAAGGACATTTGAGGTCTGAAAAGGCATTTCAGTTTATAAGACATTGAAGCCATTTTGGTCTTCTGATACTCAAGTTGATGTGTTGTATTATGCTTAATTTCATTATGGGAGTTGACTCTACCAATCTTTTTTTGCAAGAAATAAATGTAGATGTCGAATCTTAAAGTGAAGAAATAAGATACAAACAATACGACGAAAGGAGAGGGGAAGGAAAGAGTGGGCAACAAATAGACATGGTATTGCATGTGCAATGTGCGATGACTATAGTAGATATAGAATGAATATTTGGTATTTGTAATTTTTAGAAGTTGGGTATTGCATGTGTGATGTGCTTTTGTATGAATGTCAATTAAGTCGTATACATTTTAATTTGGCTAATTTAATCCTAAACATTTTAATGATTTGTCAATTATAGTCATTCCAGTCAAAATTGGCCCGAGTTCGTTAATGTGAATGCTAGTTGTTCTACGTGACCTGGCTGGCTTTGATGTGGATAACTATTTTTTTTAAATTAATATTTTTTTAATATTTTTTGCTTTTCTTTTTTAACCTTCTTCCTCCACCAATCACTGAATCTTAATGATGCTAGTGACTCACCACAAGAGAGGGCCAGTAGGGCCAAGCAATTGGTGGAGGAAGAAGGAAAGAAAAGAAAAATTAAAAAAATTGACCAAATTGAGGTGGGCCGCCTCTTCCAATCGAGCGATCCTCGTAGTGCCCAAAAGCAGTCTATTGTCGTTCCCAGTCAAGCATCCAACACTTCTAGTCAATTCACCAGCATCCCTCCAACTCTTGACGCAATTAACAAAGCCTTGTCGCGCCTCCTCAGTCACCCTCACCGATCTAGCAAGCTTGAAGTCGGTGGCTTTCTTGGACTCCTTGCCAATTTTGCAAGCTTCCCAAAGGCGAATTACGCAAGGGAAAGTTAATGGACTACTAAACCCAAAGACTTAACACAAACTCTCACAAGTCTTACCAATCGCATTTTAATACTCAATTTAACCTACAATTTTCTTACCGTTTAGAGTTGCCACTAATCAATTAGAGTCAATGAGAAACCCAAGTAAAGTATGAGAGAATATTTTTAATTCTGTAAACCAGAGATTTAATAGATTCGAGAACTTGGTTACAATAGATTAATCTAATGTTATTTCAGTACATTTTCTTTTTATTTTCAAATTTTTTTTGCATGCATTCTTAGCTGGTTTTAAGCCTAAACCACTAATATCTAAAAGTGATCATGCAGGTGCGCAATTAATAATTTAACACTCAATAATCAAAACATTAAATAAATGGCTAGATTAGGGCAATCACTTAAATACCTCAAGCTAGCAAAGCACAACCTCATCGAGGTTAATTTTGAGGTTAATTTCCAAATATCTGCAATGTGTAAATTAAGAATGCATTTCTAGCCAACCTATTTTGTAATAGTGCTAGCTTCACTGATTGCGTTTCTCCATGGTGTTCATAACAACACCAACCCCATCGGCCGTGTTTCTCTACTAATACACAGCTGAGCACCGTCTCTAGACTCGTTGGCAGGATAGCCTCCTGCTGCGTATCTTGCATAGTAGCTACGGCAACACATAAAAGAACGCATAAGTAGAGATTACAATATCTCCCTTTGGCACACTAAACCGGTTTGGCAATCCATCGGATCAAGTTTACTTCTATACACCCTAAGTTTGAATGCTAGAGACTAAAGATATTTAAGATATTGTCCATATCTCTCGTGATTGTATATGAATCCGTGGAGTCTCCATATCTCTGATTGTGCATATTTTGATTGATCATACTTGATTTAATTACCTTAACATGGGCTTATGTACTTTTCATTAGATACACATAAATTCAACACTTCTCTGTTCCACATATTTTTTATCTCTCTGTTTTTATTCATATTGATGAATGCACATGCAACAAATAATCTTGCAGTGA
Source organism: Eucalyptus cladocalyx (assembly GCA_017140615.1). Lineage (NCBI taxonomy): Eukaryota > Viridiplantae > Streptophyta > Magnoliopsida > Myrtales > Myrtaceae > Eucalyptus > Eucalyptus cladocalyx. The sequence goes on from CM029526.1 coordinate 4,619,319, forward strand.
TTTATACAACTCAATGATTTAAGTTTAGTAGTGCAAAAATTCTCGCAGAAAAGTGTGAAGTCAACGTGTACAAAGGCACGGCCCAAAAAAAAAAAAAAAAAAAAAAATCATGTACGGTGGCAAAAAATAATATGGTTAGTTATACTTCTCCTTTCAAAGGTAAGAAAGTTCAGTATTGGTTTATCAATGGCATAATAATCATGTGAGACGAATCTAGGGTCATAGAGAAAATAGAAGTTATATACTTGTCCTCTCCTCGTTAACTTACGGCCACAAGAGGAAGAACTCCAGCTCCGCCTCCTTGCTCAACGAAAGTCACCGCCCCCCTTAAACTCTTTCCTCTTTTCTTTCTTTTATTCTGTTTTCTTCAGTCCTGGAGCTTATTGTCCGTTGATCCTTTTATGTTGCAGTTGTTATTTCCCTTCACTCTTTGTCCAATCAACTCAGCCGAAGCTGCAATAGTAAAATTTGCATTTACCTCCTGGTTCCTTGAAGCTCAGCCGCCGGTCTCTTGAAGTTTCTGCCAGTTCTTTCCTTTCCGCTGGTCTTTTGAATGGTCCAAACATGGTTATGACTTCCTTGAGCTGTCATGATTAATGACTTCACAAGGGGGAGGTCTTTGTTCGAGTCAAAGAGTGCAGTTTTTTATCCGGTGGTTTTCTGGAATGGATAAGGACATAGAGATTGTTTTCATGGAAATCTAACCAATTTAGTTCAATTTCAATGTTCCATTGTTACCTCACTTAGCATCCCCAAATAGTCTCACTTGCAAGTTCAATTTTTCCCATTTAATCACCGATCCATGAGGGTAAAGTTACAAGCTTTTTTTTTTTTTTTTTGTCCTACACTAACTCTCAACTCACTCTTAGATTTTTACATTTTGTTTTTTGCAAAGCGTGAGAATGGAGCCTCACATTTGAAATTAATCGTCCATGTCCCCATCCCCAGCCTCCCTTGAGAGGGGGTAATCAAACTCCCTAACTCCCCATTCCCATGTGAGAAGAATGGCCACTCAGGCAGTCCTAGTGGTTGGTAAAGTTACAAGGTTAGCAACATAAAAATGTGAGGCAAAATGAGTGATTAGAGGATGGGCATTAATTTCTATAAATTTTAAAAATGAATTATGAGAGCACACACAAAAATAAGCGACCCAAATCCGAGCCATACGGTAAGGGTAATTTTGATTTGGAGTCAAACTTCGTCATTACCAACAAATACGATTCTAATTTTTATAAAATGCATGGATGACCTACATGATGCGGAAGCTAGTAATCTAAAAACCATAATGCTTCTAAGTCCCAAATGCACAAGGTACCTTAGGCGAAAATTTAGATGTTAACCATACTTATATTTTTGCACTCACTTTCGTTTTATGTATCTAGATATGGATACGTTCACTAATTCTAAGTTTAATACAATAACCATTATACACTTCAATTTATATATGAATTTGAAATTCTATCATAACTGATGATAAATGAAAATACATATCATGTTACAGATTACAACTTATTTCATGTGAGATTCTAGATGTGCGGACCCCTCAAGTGCCATGACTTTGACCAAAGGGACACTTAAGCGCCATAACTTACGAAATGTATACTTAAGTGCCAAAATCGGAGTAAAATGGATCACTTGAGTATCAATCCGGCCAAAGTCCGGCCAAAATGCCGACGTGGCATTTTTCCGGCGAAGCACACCCAAAACGACACTGTTTTGCACGCTAACATGGCGAAATAATGCAACCAGGTCTGGCCACCGGGTCTTAGTCAGCCGCCAAGCAACCGACCATCATTAGGTAGGAAGGAGGCGATGGTGGCGGAAGGAGGAGGAAGGAGGAAGGAAAAGAAAAAGAAAGAATAAAGATTAAAAATTTAGATTTTTTAAATATAAATAATTAAAAATTCATTTTAAAATTTTTAAAAATTAATTTTTTTGGTCAATTAAAAATATTAAAATTCATTTTTTGATAATTTTTTTCAAACAATCAAATGAGCTAACGAATGGTGGAAAATATTTTCCATTCAAATTTTAGGTTTTGGCGAACACTGGAAAATAGAGTCATTTTCCTAGAAATGACTTCCAGGAAAATATTTTCCTAAACAAGATATTTTCCGCGAAACGAACGGACCCTAAGTTTAGAAGATCCTAATATTTTGCCAAAGAGATGATATGAAATTATAACATGGAAAATTATCCAAAGAGTGTTAAACCTACTATGCTTTTACCGATCCAATTTTAAACTTTTTAGTTTTTCCAAATGAATCCCTAAATATTTTCATGTCTTGCCAATCAAGTTCATCCTGTTAATTTTTGTTGGAAATCGATGACATGGATGTGATTCGATTTATGTCGCATGGTCGACACTTGACATGAACAATTTTTATAATTTTTTATTCTTTTTGTCATTTCTTTCTTTTCCTTTTTTTTCCTTCCATGCCCAGCAAGGGTCGCCACTAAAAAAATTAAAAGAAATAAAAAAATTGCCAGTGTCAACGTCAATCATGTGCTACTGAGGACAATCTACGTTCACATCAATGATTTCCATCTAAAATTGGCCATATGAGTATAATTGACAAAGGTTTAAGACTCAATTAGCACAATTGAAATGTATCAATTAAATTAGCAAAAATGCAATATGTCTATGACATTTTTAAATAATTCTCCCAATAATAATAGCAATCTACTAGAAAGGGTGATGACTAGCTTGCACTAAAGAGAGCTTTAATTTGGGCAGAATCCATTTAATTAGTGGGGATGTGGGATTCCTCCTCCACAACTGGTGGAGAGTGACGCCTTGTGCGACCCTTTTTTTTTCCACCTTGGATCGCAATTATGAATTTGTGATGTCAGAAGCCCGATGACGTTGTTCACACTCAAAACACTCTGCATCTCTTTGGCGTTGCAATGTTCTTAATTGGCCTCGTGGACCCCTCGAATAGGATAGCGGGAAGAGACCGTAGGAGACGCAATTCGCCATTTAGAAAGGATTGGTGGGGTGAGAAATTTTCTCTAAATTAATTGAAAGTAAAAAAAAATAAGGCGCAGTTTTTTGTCCGCTCCTTTTTAGAACAGCCGAACCCCGCACCTATACCAGAAAAAAAAAAAAAAAAAACAAACTCGTTGACATTTCAGTCATTGGGACTACGACGTCACTGACCAGCCACGAATGGTCGGTAAAAGGAGACAAGATAGCACATTCAATGGAGTCACGAATGTTCCTAAAGTTTATATTGTAAGGTTTACATTCGTTACATGCAAGTATCACGGGTTGGCAATTTTATGACCACAGAACAAGCCGTGTTGCACCTAGCAAGCGAAATTTACTAAGTCAGCCTTCGTTCGATAATTGTTCAAGAGAACAATACAGAGAATAGTTTCTTTATACGATATCATATCATATCCAGTTTATATTGAGCATCTAAACCATCGAGCGCGACAAAATATTACTTTAAGCTTGACAACTGATTTCAACCTATTATGACCTCATCAAGAGAGCGATATTAGCTCTAGATCAGTTTATGCATGGTTAAACCCATCTTTAGAGCTCTTAGGAGATATATTCATTTTATCTTAGAACTCCTAATACTAACCGTTCTAAGGCAACTCCCACATACCAGTTGTGTTCATCTCCTTTGCATCACTCACTTTTCATGCGATAATCCCAAGCTCCCTTCACAAAAGTCACAAGTATAGAATGTCACAGACCATGACACAAACATAGTGACATACCTTTAGCTAAATTGACAAAAAACTTGCGAAATTTGTCGAATTACATCGGTCTCCACCAATTGCAAATGGAGACGGGATCGGAGCCAAAACTTATCTCGTCTTAGATGAGTCAATTTAGACATTAAAACTCACGTCTTCGAAAGACCGATGAGTGCACGTCACGGGTTCTAACATACAATTAACGTTGCTGCACGAAGTGGCACATCTCTTTCTGCCTAAGATATCGAGAATCTTCATAGTGGCCGACTGAACGGTGATTGTCCGATGCCGACATCTCATTCACCGTTCTTTAATGGGGAAACTTTCGTCCTCTCTACCGACATTTCCTAGGATCCTGAAAACATGATGAAGCTCGCAAGAAAAACCGTTTAGAACGGTTTCTATTTCATTTCATGGCCCAAGAAAAACCAATATTTTGCTGTCAATGTTTGGCTGGTTAGCATCTCTTGATCGTTAAATTTGCCAGAACGTACCAGTGTCCCATTTTTCGTGCTCTTTTTGCTTTGAACTTTAGGGTAAAATACTAAGCTTTCTCAACACGTGCCTCGCATTTATCGTTCATTTTATGTATTTAGCTAACGGGGCAGAGGGAAGGAAGGAAATAAGGTTGCTGACACTATGTGTCAATCCTTTCATCTCCAAATTGCAAACGAAGGAAAACGTGGCTAATTGCATGGGCTATTAGAGTAATAACATATAAGTCTCATTTTTGGAAAAAATTATTAAAAATGTCATGAACCTATTGCACTTATACCAATTCAATTCTGAACTTTTCAATTTAGTCAATTTAGTCATAAATCTTTTTTACAGTTTGCCAATATAATCTATTCAATCAATTTTAATCGAAAATTGACAACATGGACACTAGACATCATGCATGACACAATTGACACTAATGTGAAAATTTTTTGAATTTTTTTAAGTATTCTGAATTTTTGTTATTTTTTCTTCTTCTTTTTTTATTGTTAAGGGGCTGGTAGGGGGCCACCAGCCAACGGCCTAGGCCCTATGATTCCCGCAAGCCACTTGGCGAGGGCTTGCGACCCTCACTCAAAGCTCCTAGTGGCTAGTGAGGGCTCGCTACCCTTGCACATGGTCAATGAAGGCCGCGAGGTTGTTGCCAACCACAGCGATGATTGTAGCTCTCACCTAGTTCTGAGCAAAGGTTGTAAGTCATCGCTGGTCACGCAAGGGTCACCGCCCTCACCTAGTGGCTGACAAGGGTCACCAGGCCTTGACCAATAATCACCAACCACTAACTAGCCCTTAACAATTAAAAAAACAAAAAAGAAAAAAAAGAAAACAATTAATAAAAAAAATTTCAAAAAAAATTCATGTCAACATTGATCGTGCCATAAAAGACAATTGACATGCACGCTATTAACTTTCGAACAGAATTAACTGAATAGACTACATTAGCAAATTATCAAAAGATTTACGACTGAATTGACCAAATTGAAATATTTGTGAATGAATTGACAAATATAAAATATATTTTATATTTTTTTTTTTTGGAATTTTCCCTCGTATTTACTTGCCTAACTTGTGGAGAATTGAAAAACATATATATAATCGAGCATTCTACAAAGCAGGTCCCACCGTGTACCAAAATTCCAATCCCATCGTTTACCAAAAAAAAAAAAATTCCTACCCTATCACTTCATTAGGTAAAGTAATTAAAAGCTAGAACCTCAATTTGTCCGCTCAATCCTACCTGCATTGTACCCTATCTCCTCTTCTTTACTATTTCCGGTTATAAAAGCGTATCAAAGCAGCAGCCACTAGTTTACCAATGATTGAAGAAGTTAGATAATTATCGAAAAAGTCTTAAATTTATTAAATTTATGCCAATTCAATTATAAAACTTTTAACAATTTGCTAATATAGTCATTCCGATTAATTTTGGTTGAAATTCGCTGATGTGAATGTTAGCTGTCCTATGTCGACTTAGGATGGCTGGCACTAACATGGCCAATTTTTATAGTTTTTTTATAAAATGATTTCTTAATTTTATTTTATTTTTTCTTCTCTTTTACCTTTTTTCTTTCTTTTTTTCCTTTTTTTCCTTCTAAACTAGCCCAATGCCAGCAACCCTCGCCCATACGTAGCAACGACTATGAGGCCCTTGTCTATGGTTAGGTCTGCCAGGCCTTGCACGTGACCAACAAGGGTCAGCCGGTGACCTTGGTTGGATTTGGTAAGAAAATGAAAAAAAGAAAATGAAAAAATATATAATTTTAAACAAGTATTAAAATTGTCCACTTAGCATCGGGAATCTTATGTGGCACAACCGGAATCACAACACCGATTTCTAGTGAGAATTGACTGAAAAGATTAAATTGGCAAATTATGAAAGGGTTCGGCGTTCATTTCACAAAATGTGAGTGATTTGAAAAAACATTTTTCAAAAAAATAGTTACTTATATTGTTTAGAAAAATTATCAACGGAAAATGTTTCAATCATCAATAACAATCCACACTTAACTATTTTTCAGGGAGATAAAAAATGGTTTCTATTCATTTACAATCAAATTTTTTTTTTTTTGGAAATGTTATCCAAGTCACTCATTTTTTGTGAAACAAATGCATCATTAGCCAAATTGAAAGATTCAAAACTGAATTGACACAGGTGTAATAAGTTTAGGACTTTTTAAGTAATTTTCTTTAAGAAAATGGTTTCTGTTTGCTTTAAATAAAGTAAAATCTGTTTGACCTAGATCAAGAAAAGTTCAAACGCATGGTCATTTTTCCAGATACATGCATTTGTCTAGATATGATTTAGACAATGAACGAGAAACAACTACCACGGATTCCCTCAGGTGCCACCCTTCAAACATGGAAGGGGGGGATGAAGGGTTCAAATCCCCACCTTCTCAGGAGGGGATGGAGTGGAGACGCGTAAGGTTCAAGAATGAGTTTAACTCCCACACCCTGTAAGAGGCAGGACAAAAGTTTTAGAATGAATATAGAGTAAGAATAGAGTATGACTGACAATAAAAAAAAAAAAAAAAACGAGAAACGGAAGCAGATGCCTCAAACCATGCGCGCATCCACTTTACAAATCAAATATTCCAAGCATCAACCTTGGAATAATGAGAATAAGCCGTACATAAATTTCGCAAGGCGCGACACAAATTTCAAGCCCCTTGTATTCCGCCACCGAAGTGGCTCAATCAATCTCATTCCGGGCTAGGTCATTTTTGTAATTTCGACAACAAGCTGCTGGCCGCTGCTGCTCTATTAATATACGCACGTCTGTGGCACCTCAAAATGCTTATCTTCTCGGAAGCTCACTAAAGCTCTCATACCCACCTCTTGCATCCTCTTGACCGCGTCCGTCGATGCTCCATGGTTAATCACTTTATTAAAATCATGACAACCCAAAGTCCCAAATCAGAATTTTCGGGTATTTATATGTTTCATTACTAGATGATGAGAATACGATATCTTTTTAAAGCTTGCTTATATCACATCATTTATACCACGTGAGATGCTCGACACTTTTTGATATTATTAAAGTATGTAATATATTAAATAGCATATTCACAGCAGCCTTCATTAGGGCATTAATTTCAAGTCCCTTGTATTCCGCCACCGAAGTGGCTCAGTCAATCTCATTTCGGGGTAGGTCATTTTTGTAATTTCGACAACAAGCTGGTGGCCGCCGCTGCTCTATTAATATACGCACGTCTGTAGCACCTTAAAGTGCTCATCTTCTCGGAAGCTCACCAAAGCCCGTCATAACCACAAACTCAAAAGGGGGCAGAAAATATAAACCCTCCACTCATTTTGTCTGTTTCTGGGCGCCGTTGATCATTTAGTTTGCGCATGGAAGCCGAGCGTCCCCGCCTCTCCGAAGTGTCTGCCTTCGAGCACGTCCCGATCATCGACTTAGGCTGCAATGACAGGTCCCGAGTCGTTCATCAAGTCGGCGATGCTTGCAGATTTTACGGTTTCTTCCAGGTAAAGCTCATTTATGATCTTTCGTCTGCTTTGTTAAAGGGTCAGTTGAAGAGTTGTCTCACCAATACGTAATTTGAATTTGATCACATGTATACGGGATCGACTTCACCTATAGACTCGAGCTTTTCAAAAAGAAAGTTCTGCTTTTCAAAAAGAAAGTCCTCAAGAGAACGGTATCTTGATTAGTTGGACCATGGCCCTATCATTTGATCATTTTGCACCTGAAACTTATTCTCGAAGTTACTCCCCTATGCTTGTACTACACGTGCCCTGTCTCACGGTTATTCGTCCAACACGCAATGCCCTAACAAAAGCTGCTTTGAATATGCTAATTAATATATTACACACACTTTAATAATATAGTGTTGAGCATCTTACGTGAGATAAATGATGTGATGTAAGCAAGCTTTAAAAAGATATCGTACTTTCATCGTCTAGTAATATATATATATATATATATATAGATTTCCGGTTGTCATGGTTTTAATTAGGTGATTAACCATGGAGTATCAACGGAAGCGGTGGAGAGGATGCAAGAGGTGGCAGCGGAGTACTTCCGCCTGCCGGGGGAAGAGAAGATGAAACTTTATTCGGAGGATCCTACGAAGACGATGAGACTGTCCACGAGTTTCAATGAGAAGAAAGAGAAGGTTCTCAGCCTCCATTGTCACCCCCTTGAAAAGTACATGGAAGAATGGCCCGCCAATCCTCCGACGTTCAAGTATCTCTCTCTCTCTCTCTCTCTCTCTCTCGCACTTTATTTTTCTGAAGAACATAGCGTAGCTGAAAGTTCAATTACACCAAAATTTAAAACCCACTAATCAAAAAAATAATTCGAGACTGGAATAGAAAACAACAATATGGCCCACGAATTTTCAACTTTTAAATGGCTTGGATTTTTCTTGAAAGTCGAGTGCGCACAAAACCAACATGTATGCGAAATGCGTTGGGAAGAAAAAGGGAAAAGAAAGTGTTCATACTCGAGAAAAGGACGAGTAACCACTCGCGTTACATGAGATCTCTTTTTGCTCTTGTCAAGAAAGTTTTGCGCAATTGTTTGAGGCTGACTGCCCAATCTTTATTATATAAAAAATTAAAAAAAAAAAAAACATTAAAGACATCAAAGCGTATTAAAGTCGAGGTCTCAAGTTAAATGTCCAGCCACGGGTGGAGGCGGTCGGCAATGACGGTAAGAAAGAATAAGAAAAAAAGATTAAAAGAAATTCTACATTACAAAAAATTTTATGAATTATACCAAACGCATTCCTATTTTTTTTTCATTCCAAGAATATAAATTTAATGTAGTTATCAAATGAATTCTTTCATTGATAAATTGTTTCAAGGAGTACAAATAAAAAAATATTATTTTTGAAAAGAAATTGTTTCTCAGAATAAAAGTGTTACCAAATGGATCCTAAGTTGCCATGCCCAAATCTCACCTGTTAGCAAAAAAGCTTTGAAATAACGTGTAAGTGATTGTATCTATAGAGGCCTAGTCGTGCTACTAACCACTTGTGTCTTGATTACATGCTATCGGCAGAGAGTTCGTGAGCAACTACTGTCGAGAAGTGCGAGGTCTCGGGTATAGGCTCGAAGAGCTGATCTCGGAGAACCTGGGGTTGGAGAAGGACGCCATACTGAACATCCTAGGAGAACAAGGACAACACATGGCCGTCAATTTCTACCCGCCGTGCCCAGAGCCAGAGCACACTGACGGTCTCCCAGGCCACACTGACCCAAATGCACTCACCATTCTACTTCAGGATATACATGTCACAAGCCTTCAGGTCCTCAAAAATGGCAAGTGGGTCGCCATTAATCCTCACCCTAATGCCTTTGTCATCAACATCGGGGACCAATTACAGGTACTTCTAACGCGATTGATTGAGTCACTCATATCATACAAATCATGCAATCATTGCGTGTCTTTTTCAGACAGGGATTGCATGTACTGTGTGTGTCTATATATACATATATATAGTTTTTGTCAAGATGTTCTCTCGAAGAAGAAAACTTTAGAAATGAATGTGTACAGAGACATATTTTGGTGGGGGAGACAGTATGGGGGCCCCGCATACCCAGATTCAATTTGTTAAAGAAATACCTTATGATTTCTGATAATATAGTTACTATTTCTTGAATATCCTCAGATATCTTTAATCTCAACCGTTTCAAAAGTTGGTCATAGATTCATCCCTAAATGCGATGCTGTTGATGTTGATGGTGTATCACAGGCATTGAGTAATGGGAGGTACAAGAGCGTGTGGCACCGGGCCATAGGGAATGCCGACAAGCCAAGAATATCGATCGCATCGTTTCTTAGCCCGAGCAACCACGCGTTGATTAGCTCACCCGTATCGCTCCTAGACAACGGTCGTGGGCCCATTTATCGGGAATTCACATATGCGGAGTACTACAAGAAGTTTTGCAGCAGAAATTTGGATCAAGAACACTGTCTTGAGCTCTTCAAGAACCGCAAGCGTAAATGGCATGAATTTAATTGTTATTGAATGGCATGAATCCAATTGTAATTAAACCTAATGAAGATATCACCGCCTATCTCTCGTAACTCTTCGTGTTTTGATTCCAATGGAAGTCTTTTTGGCGCATATGTTAAAGTGTTTTTATTGCTATGTATCTAGACATGTCTTTTCATGTATCTAAGGTATGTTAAGAATCGTGTTTTAAGCCTATATATAGCCGAGTCTTGTAATCGTTTCATATAGTGAAGAGTGAAAGGAAATTTCAGCGAGTAAAGTAGTGTATTCATCTCCTTCCTTAAGAGCTTCTCTTGTGAGAGCATTATCAAAGCTGTGTGACTCTGATATTCTATACCTAAACCTGTCTCATTAATTTCCTAAAGGTATACCCTACTTTCCTGAGTTATGTTGTTCAAACTTAAAATGAATTGGTGGGTAAATACTACCCTATCGATGCTAGACATTGCATCCAACAGGGAACTATTACTCCAAATCGTGTAATTTGATATCACAAAAAGGAATTTTAAGACTGCCCATGCGAGAATGAGGAGTTGTTCAATTATCGCCATTCATCTTTACAGTCATTAGCAGTCATTAGCAGAAAGGGCATTTGGGATCTAAAAAGGCATTTCAGTGTATTAGATGTTGAAGCCCTTTTGGTCTTTTGATACTCAAGTTGTTGTGTTCTTAACATATTGTATTCTGCATAATTGCATTATGGGAGCTGACCTACCAATCTTTTTATGCAAGAAACAAACGTAGAGGTCAAATGTTAAAGTCAACAAATAAGATAGAAACAAACACAGACATGGAGAGGGGAGGAATTTTTCTTGTTTCCTGCATGGCACGAATTCGTGTGTAGTGCTTTTCTCTACGTACGCTTGCCTGAATTCGGTGCACATGGACTGGCAATTGCCACATTCGTAGTACGCAAAATTTTTCCACAAAGCCTGTTTGGTCCTTTTCCCTTTTTTTTTTTTTGGTTATGTAATTTTCCACAAGACTTGTCAATCTCCTTATCGTTCCCTCATATTCTTCTGGAATGTCGATGGTTAAAATTGATCGGTCTTATCTTTATTAGGTTGCATGCACTTGCCATTAATCATGTTAGAGATGTTTTGGAGATTTTCGAAATCTCCATTGATTGGGCATATCTTGGATTGATCGTGTAATTTGTAAGAGATAATCAGGATACGTTGATTGCGCATATCTTTCATTGGTCGGATATGCACGATCAAGGGAGATATGAAGAATCTCTTCATTAATCTCTAACAAATCACATGATCTTGGACAACCTAGATGTGATACGGCACTCAAGGTGTTCAACGTGTTAGAATATTCAACCACACAGTTAAATTATATGATGGAGGAAGATCATTTGTATATAAAATCCCAATGATATCAATCGGGTGGATGGCATGTCCTTCTCAAAAGTGATGTCCTAATTGTTTATGCATCTACTGGTTAGCTTGCGAATATTGTTAAGTGAACACCGGAACATGATGTAACATTCGGTGACAAAACTGACTAAACTATAGACCATGTGAAATTTGAGGGATTGTGTCATAGTGAAATTACATTAAAGTCACCAGTTTCTCCTATCAATTAGAGAACACAACAGAATGCGGCCTTTCTTTATGTCTGCCATTGCGGGGAACAGATAGACATGATTACGTGCACCGATCAATGCTTTGTGCACTTTTAGCGAGAGAGTGCGATTTAGTGCCTTGTCTAGCATTAAGCTATGTTTGTTGGAGTGAAAATAAAAATAATCATGACTTACTTTTCTAAACTTTCACACGTCCGGTTTGTTAAAAATGATCGATCAACGAAAAAGTATTTACTGTCAAAGAAAATATATATATACTTAAAATTCCGAAAATAACTATTTACTAACCTGTAAAGGGGAAAAATATTTTTCTAAAAAATGATTTTTGGAGAAGTTTCTTTTTTTCTTTTTTTGTTTATCATAAAGCTTGCCGAAGCAAATACGTCCTAAAGCTTTTATAATTGACGTAATGCATGGCACACGTGAAAACTCTATCGTAACAATAGCTTAGAGGGAAAAAAAAATAAGAAATTTTGCTTAATTAAAACGAGTTAGCAATGATTGAAGGCCTAAATTTGTTAGGTATAAATTGAAATATTAGGTAATGTGATCCTGGGGTGACGTCACTTCTTCTTAGGTGTGTAGGTGATGAAAGCACCGACGATTTAGTTGGGTTCTTGATAGGAATCGATGAGCATATCAAATTGGAATTCTCCGGAGAACGCAAAATCTGCATATCAAATTGGAATTCTCCGGAGATTGCATATCAAATTGGAATTCTCTGGAGAGTGCATATCACATTGGAATTCTCCGGAGACCGCAAAATCAGCCGAGATAAGGTTGATATAATGCAATAGAGGGGATTAGACAGATGTCCTTATCGATAAGCATAGAGACAATAAAAAATACGTCTCTAGGTCATGCGAATGCTTGAATGTGTCTCGCTTGCTTAAAAGATCATTCACTTAGAGTTTATCCCATCGATTTACAAGTCAATTTGGTATAAAATAATGTTCGATGTCGTAAGACCTTCAATTAAAAGAATCTTAGTGATGTCATAATCACCATTTCTATAATAGGTAAAGCTCATCTTCCTGATAGATGCAAACAAATAACTAATATTGAAATTGGGATATTCGTAACTAGTTATTTTCCCATTCGTTGTGATCGAGATAAACAATCTATGCATGGGCTAAAAGTCTGGATTTAATCTGTTTGTGAAACTTACAGAGTATTTTTTAAGCTTTTGAATAATTAGAAGTTTATGTCATGTCCGAGAGTTAACTAGAAAGAACATTAAAAGACGAAAAAATATAGAAAGGTAGAACGATCTAGATGCCCGCAATAGGCGCCGCAAACTTTTAGCCTCTGCGCATGCATGCAGACTTCGAAAACGAAATGAGTAAGAATCCTTGAGGCAAAGATATGATAAGATTTCTGACCAAGAAAAAAAAGACACAGATGATGAGATTGTCGCGTAATTCAAAGGGATGAAGCCACCTGAGTCAGATTGATGCACCATTGCAACAAAATGATACAAATGGGCGTCGATTCCCCTTCCAAGTTGCAAAGATAACAGTACGAAACGAGATGGGCCCGACAGGGTCACGTTAGATGTCTTCTTCCATCCATCGCTGATCCACATCCTACGCAGTACCGTCCATGAACATTGACTCAAGTCAATGCCGATGCATATCCCGAATTTCTTGTGATTGACGTGAAGTCAAAATGACCAGCTTCAGTCCCTCGAGCCAATCGATCGCAGCAAGCGCATGTGCGATCACATGCAGCCACTCATGCCGGTGTAGATCCATTGTTCCTTATTGTGAACACGTCTTGAATTCTCAGCGACTATACCTTTCTCGAAATGAACCACTAAAAGGAAGTTAATGGACTGCTAGGCGAGCAACCATGGCTACTCATTAAAGAGATAATATTGTCATTTAGTGAAGACTCTCTCAAACTTATTCCAATTGCAACTTGTTATTTCGATTTATCGTTTTTTTAACATATAATTCAATTTATTTTAAAGTCGCCACTAATCTATTACGGATTGATTAGAAACACAAGTAAAATTTAAGTTTTATTTCTGTGAAATAGAGATTTATGGATACAAAGACTTGATTACGTTAGATTAATTTAATGTCTTTTTGATATATTTTCTCTTTATTTTGAAATATATTTTGCAAATAGTCTTGGTCAACTTTAATTCTAAACTAATAATAGGTGAGAGGTGATATTATGGGTGCGCAAGCAATAATGTAACATTCATTAATTAAAACGTTAAATTAATTGCTTGGAAAAGAATAAAGAACCTGGATTTACTAAATGAGCAAGAGCACAGCTTTTTAATTCCCCCAATCAACATGGATTGTATAAACTAGAGAGCAGACGATGATGTAATGCATGCATGACCTAGATACGATTTCTAAATGGGATTATGCCAGGCCAATTAACTCTTTTTGAGTTTTTCTTGTTTGAAATAAACATGACTTAATTTATGTATTATGACTACATGAATTCTAATGTAATATACATTAATGAACTAACATGAAATCTAAAATGACGTGTGTGCTATGTTATAATTAAATGCTACCCATTTGCAATACTAATGACAAGAGATAGGATCATAAATTAACCCTATCAATTAAACTACGCGAGACTATTCATTTTTGTATTTTCTTTCTTATAAATAGAAGACTAGAGTCTAGCGCACTAAAAATCACCTAAATGACTTTTATTAAAAGATAGGACAACGGAGCTAGTCTAGATGCTGCTGGAGACCTACGTACGTCGCAGGGAGCAGCAGTGGCACGTCAATGGCCGTTGGAGGCGGCGGCGGGAGCTCGGCGGCGGGAACTCGGTGGGTGGTAGCCGCCGCGGAGAGGAAGGATTGCGCTCCTCTTAGGCATGTGTTGTTTCTTAGGTATGGGACCAAGGATTTTCAAGATAACAATAAAGCAAAGAAATATATCAACCGTCTCATCTTAAGAAATTAAGATATCAATTCCTCCTATTCTCATATAATCGAAATTTTCAAGGATAACATCTTTATTTCTCAAAAAATTGATTAAATAATGCAATTTTTCCAAGTTTGGGGCATCCATGTGCAGAGCGTATGCAAATTTCGGCCATATGTATAAGATTATGGGTTTCATCAAACTTTATGCTCACGGGGGCTCAAATCTGAAAATTTAATTCAGTTTAGAGTCTTTCTACTTAAACTCATTCTGTATCTGACTAATTAAAATGTAGTTTATATGGGCCTATTACTATTATATTAAAATGTTGTTCCTAATAAAAACGCAAATGCAATTTATTTTAGGTTAGGGATCAAGGTCGATTCTCAATTTCTTAAGCAAACGATTAAATGGAGTTTTGAAAATTCAGATGTGAACACCCATCCATCAATTATAGGGCTAGACACATCTAATCCAAATCTTACGAACCTTAGTACACAAACATCATTTTTCTCTCTTCCTCCTCTTATACCCTTAGTTGCCTCATGCCTGACAGCCGCCCCTCCCGCATCGGTCCCCCGCCACCCTCGAAATCACCTCCGTTGCACTCGGGCTCGGCCCCCTGCCAGGCCACACTGAAGTTCGCTGCTTTTGCCACCATCATTTCCCCCGTGTTTTAGCGCCTCCACGGTAGTTGAGATTTTGACGTCACCGTTGATTCTTATAGTCATGGAGCCCTCGGCACCTCCATGGAGGTCGACCCTCTATGTATGAATTCACTGGCCTCTTGCCGGCCTCAGGAAGCTTGACATGGCTTCGAGCCCCGCCATCAATAAAGAGCTGGATGCCAACATTTTCGATGGGTGGGGGGTGGTGTGGCGGGTGTGCTTGCTAGGGATGAAGCCGAGAAGTGGATCAACGGTGGAGTGGCAACAGCGATGGCGGGCACCTGTGGAGGTGGACGATGGCAAGGGCGGCCCAGCCTGCGGCAGCTAACACGGCCAAGCAAAGGTCGAGTAACAAATGTACTATCGTAGTAAAAGCGGACCTACGTCCCTCTCATGCATGGTGCTCCCCATGTGGATTCAACAATCAAAGCCATCCGGCCCACAAGGCATATCATTGCTATAACATATCATGTGATACCGTTTGACTATCCTTACTTCAAATAAAGTCTCAATTTAGAATATAATGCAGGTCCCTTGATTTAGTACATACACTACTCATTGTTGGGGAACCGTTTCACTAAGATTTTCTTCATGCGAAGGGCCATCCGAGAGAAATTTTCATACCATCTAAAATGACATCGTTGAAATCGGCCAACACGAGAGACTGGAACAACTGAGCAAAAACATTTTGGGAATTTACTCAGACCATATGTTTTGCTCAGTGTTCCACAATAATACACTACCATATGAATATCTGTGCATGGATCTTTCTGCTCGACACGCTAATCTGGATTCTCTCGAGCCGATCGCAATCCGACGCGAGTTTCATAGACTATTCATCTGCCGTCTACACAATTCGAGCCAATCATTACCCGATTCATTGACCCAAAAGCACCGGCTTATCTCTTCTTTAACTTCTATTCGACGCAAAAACGACATTTTCTCTCTACCCAGGTCAAGTCGTGGACCGAAAGTGACTTGGACAATAGAAAAAAGCACGTAGAGACAGCACAGTCCGTGCAAATCTTTTTCCTTTTTGTCTCTTTGCTGAAAATACTCCTTAATATTCTGGTCATGTTTTCGTATATTCTGGACGAGGTTTCCTGACCAGACTAAAGCTACCTCTTCGGATCTAAGGCGTGTCAAGTGATCGTCCATGACACGGCAAGAGGTTAGTAACGAACATTTGGATGGCGTAGAACATAAATGTAGCTAGGAGTCGATTTTAAGATTATGCCGGTCCTTTTGAACTTATCTCGTAATAATTGACTTGGGAGAAAAATACCTAAAAAGCCATAACTCTATTATATTTATATTAATTCAGTCTTAAACCTTCAATGATGTCAATTTTTTTGTCGCAAATTGTGATAATTGAGTTTTAAATATTTTAACGATTTCTCAATATAATCCATCCAATCAATTTTTCCAAAAATCATCGATACGTTTCTTATCAAGCCATTTTGTATAACATGATTGACACTAATATGAATACTTTATTTATTTTTTTAATTTTCCATTACTTTTTTTAATTACTTTTTCATTTCTTTTTTCCCTAGCCATGGGCTAGTGAGGTCGCAAACCAATCCTCGCTAGCCACAAGCGAGGTCTAGGTGAGGTCGTCCACCCCTTGTTAGCCACAAGTGTAGGCCTCCGCTCCTTATCAATCACAAGCTTGGGCCTCCGCACCCTTGTCGGCCATAGGCAAGGGCATGGGGCCCTCACCTAGATCTAGGAGAGGTTGTGGTCCTCACCTATTGCCAGCAAGGGCATCGTGGCCCTTGCCTATGACCAATGATGATCGAGCAGAGTTATAAAAAAATAAAGAAAGAAAAGAAAAAATTCAAAAAATATTTTAAAAATTAGCAAGTATTCACATCATCAATTTCCAATCAAAATTAGCCAAATGGGCAATATTGATAAATCATCAAAAAATTTATGATTTAATTAGTACTTATAAAAAATTTAAGATTGAATTGACACTAATATAATAGGTGCAAGACCTTTTTGGTATTTTTCCTATTAACTTGGGGTTAGTAAAAACATTTATTTCATGGTTTAAACAAATTTAATTTGTGCCTTGGCCACGAGAGATCACCAAGGAGCTAAGTATCGAATTTGAGATATCGTGCTTCATTGACATGGGTAAAGACTGAATCGTTTTCTCCAATCTTTCACTCCATTGTATTTTTATTTTTCCTGTTAGTGAGTGGATGAGAATGGAATTTGTCAAAGTTTCCCTGGTTCTGCTGCCTCAAAATGACACAATTAGACTCTCTCTCTCTCTCTCTCTCTCTCCACCATCATCAATCGCTTCCGTCCCCAACGACCCGTTGCTTGCACCCCATCACGGTCATCCACCGCTTCTTGTCAACACAGCCACAGGGGCGGAATTCATTGGCGTAGAGAGAGAGAGAGAGAGAGAGAGAGAGAGATGTTGCACAGGCTCATCGCCTGTGGTGACTGTGAAGCTAGGCCGAGTGGCGACCACGATGGTTCGGCGGCAACAATTGGTATGCCACAACGGTAGCGACGAACGCAAGCGAAGAAGGTGCTCGATGAGGAGGAGGAGGAGGAGGAGGAGGTAGCAGGAGGAAGTAAAGGATAAAAGATTGAAAAAGAAGAAAAAGAAAAAGAGAGACAATATACTTTTGTTTCATTGAAATGTAATGTACCGATGCGCACTCCCTTCAAGAGGAAAACTTACGATATAAATATATAGCTTAAGTTTAGAAGATCCTAATATTTTGCCAAAGAGATGATATGAAATTATAATACGGAAAATTATCCAAAGAGTGTTAAACCTATTACGCTTTTACCGATCCAATTTTAAACTTTTTAGTTTTTCCAAATGAATCCCTAAGTATTTTCATGTCTTGCCAATCAAGTTCATCCTGTTAATTTTTGTTGGAAATCGCTGACATGGATGTCATTCGATTTATGCCATGACATGAACAATTTTTATAATTTTTTATTCTTTGTTCTTTTTTTCATTTCT
Organism: Eucalyptus cladocalyx; assembly: GCA_017140615.1. Classification (NCBI taxonomy): domain Eukaryota; kingdom Viridiplantae; phylum Streptophyta; class Magnoliopsida; order Myrtales; family Myrtaceae; genus Eucalyptus; species Eucalyptus cladocalyx. The sequence goes on from CM029526.1 coordinate 4,637,666, forward strand.
TTTCTTTTCCTTTTTTTTTTTCCTTCCATGCCCAGCAAGGGTCGCCGCTAGAAAAAAAAAAGAAATATGAAAAATTGCCAAGGTCAACGTCGGTCATGTGCTACTTAGGACAATCTCTTCACATCAATGATTTCCGTCTAAAATTTGCCATATGAGTATAATTAACAAAGGTTTAAGACTCAATTGGCACAATTGAAATGTATCAATTAAATTAACGAAAATGCAATATGTCTATGGCATTTTTAAATAATTCTCCCAACAATAATAGCAATCTACTAGAAAGGGTGATGACTAGCTTGCACTAAAGAGAGCTTTAATTTGGGCAGAATCCATTTAATTAGTGGGGATGTGGGATTCCAACTCCACAACTGGTGGAGAGTGACTAGGGTGAGCAGCGGTCTAGGGTCAACCCTGGACCGACCCCGGACCGCCCAACCCGTCGGTCCTGGTCCGGTTCCCAAGGGGACTGGGTCGGTCCTTGGTCTCCGAATTCCAGTGACCAACACCGCGGGTTGGTCCTCGGTCTTAAGAGTTTTGGGTCGGTCCAACCCCGGACCAACCCTATATATTATATTATATTATTTATAATTCTTTTATATATTCAAATATAAGTAAAATGTATGTTATATTATATTATATTATATTATATTGAGATATTCTATCAATAGCACTAATAGTAATTTCAATTTAAAACTTTTGTTGAGTATTAATTATGTGTCGTTTGTTTTGTTTTCAGGTGTTTAGAAGTTCAAGTAAATTAACAAGATGTGAAGTTATATATATTCATGATTTGTATTAAGTATTTTGAACTGTTTATGGTTTAATTGTATTTTACTAATGAATTTCAGCTACACTTTGCTTTACAATTTATGTCAAATGGTAGAAGTTTTTGAAGAGTAGAGTAGTACTATAGTTGCTACGGTGATTTGCTAGTCAAGTGGTGTGAAGCTAATTTTTTGGTTGAGTGGATTCTATATGATCAAATACAGGAAAACGCTTTTGCATATGGTGTTATGAATATTAAAGATAGATGATTACAAAAAATTTCCACCTTGCCCCATATCTCGATGAGCGGTTAACATGTACGAAATTTCTATTATTGTGTCATCTTAAATTTGCTAAATATGTATTGGTATTTATAGTTTAGTTGCATAATGCCGCATTATCGATGGATATGTAATTTGAATTTGTAGGTTTGCTTTTTTAGGGAGTATAAAAAATAAGACGAAAAAAATTATCGATCGATCCCGGTTGACCCTAGAACCGGACCGAACCCATTGGGTCGGTCCGGTCCTTGGTCCCAAGTTCAATAGGGTCGGTTCTCGGTCCTAAAAATTGAGGACCGACACTGTACGGGTTGGTCCTAGGATTAGGGGATGGCCCGGACCAACCCGGACCATGCTCACCCCTAAGAGTGACGCCTTGCGCGACCCTTTTTTTTACCACCTTGGATGGCAATTATGAATTTGTGATGTCAGAAGCCCGATGACGTTGTTCACACTCAAAACACTCCTGCATCTCTTTGGCGTTGCAATGTTCATAATTGGCCTCGTGGACCCCACCAATAGGATTAGCGGGAAGAGACCGTAGGAGTCGCAATTCGCCATTTAGAAAGGATTGGTGGGGTGAGAAATTTTCTCTAAATTAATTGAAAGTAAAAAAATAAGGCTCAATTTTTTGTCCTCTCCTCTTTAGAACGGCCGAACCCCGCACCTATACCAGAAAAAAAAAAAAAAACTCGTTGACATTTCAGTCATTGGGACTACGATGTCACTGACCGGCCACGAATGGTCGGTAAAAGGAGACAAGATAGCACATTCAATCGAGTCACGAATGTTCCTAAAGTTTATATTGTAAGGTTTACATTCGTCACATGCAAGTATCACAAATTGGCAATTTTATGGTCACATAACAACCCGTGTGGCACCTAGCAAGCGAAATTTACTAAGCCAGCCTTCGTTCGATAATTGTTTAAGAGAACAATACTACGAATAGTTTCCTTATACGAGATCATACTATATCCAATTTATATCGGGCGTCTAAACCATCGAGCGCGACAACATATCACTTTAAGCTTGACAACTGATTTCAACATATCATGACCTCATCAAGAAAGCCAATTTAGCTCCCGATCAGTTTATGCGTGGTTAAACCCGTCTTTAGAGCTCCTAGGAGATATATTCGTTTTATCTTAGAACTTATAGTAGCAACCGTCCTAAGGTAACTCCCACATATCAATTGTGTTCATCCCCTCTGCATCACTCACTTTTCACTCAATAATCCCAAGCTTCCCTCACAAGAGTCACAAGTATAGAATGTCATGGACCATGACACAAGCATAGTTACGTACCTTTAGCTAAATTGACAAAAAAAACTTGCGACATTTGTCGAATTACATCGGTCTCCACCAATTGCAAATGGACATGGGATCGGAGCCAAAACTTGTCTCGCCTTAGATGAGTCGATTTAGGCAAATTAAAACTCACGTGTTCGGAAGACCGATGAGTGCACGTCACGGGTTCTAACATACAATTAACGTTGCTGCACGAAGTGGCACATCTCTTTCTGCCTAAGATATCGAGAATCTTCATAGTGGCCGACTGATGCTACGATGATAGGTTGAGATATATTCCAATGTCCATGAACGGTGAATGTCCGATGCCGACATCTCATTCACCGTTCTTTAATGGGGAAACTTTCGTCCTCTCTACCGACATTTCCTAGGATCCTGAAAACATGATGAAGCTCGCAATTGCATCACGTTTAGAACGGTTTCTATTTCATTTCATGGCCCAAGAAAAACCAATATTTTGCTGTCAGTGTTTGGCTGGTTAGCATCTTCTTATCGTTAAATTTGCCAGAACGTACCAGTGTCCCCTTTTTCGTGCTCTTTTTGCTTTGAACTTTAGGGTAAACTACTAAGCTTTCTCAACACGTGCCTCGCATTTATCATTCATTTTATGTATTTAGCTAATGGGGAAGAGGGAAGGAAGGAAATAAAGTTGCCGACACTATGTTTCAATCTTTTCATCTCCAAATTGCAAACGAAGGAAAACGTGGCTAATTGCATGGGCTATTAGAGTAATAACATATAAGTCTCATTTTCGTGTTTACGAAAAAATTATTTAAAATGTCATAAACTTATTGCACTTGTACCAATTCAATTATACATTTTTCAATTTGACTAATTTAATCCCAAATCTTTTTCACAATTTGCTAATATAGTTTATCCAATCAATTTTAATCGGAAATTGATAACATAGACACTAGACATCACACATGACACAATTAACACAAATATGAAAAAAAAAATTATTTTTTTTAACTATTCTCAAATTTTATTAGTATTTTTCTTTTTCTTTTTTATTGTTAAGGGGTTGGTCGGGGGCGTCCACCAATGGCCTAGGCCTTGTGATTCTTGCAAGCCACTTGGCGAGGGCTTGCGGCTCTCACTCAAAGCTCCTAGTGGTTAGTGAGGGCTCACTACCCTTGCACGTGGTCGATGAAGGCTGTGAGGTCGTTGCCAACCACGGCGACGACAGTCTCACCTAGTTCTGAGCGAGGGCTATAAGTCATCACCCACCGCATGCTACCCTTGCCTAATGACCAACAGGGGTCACTAGGCCTCAACTGATGGCACCAACCACTAACTGGCCCTTAACAACAACAACAAAAAACGAAAAGAAAAGAAAGGAAACAATTAATAAAAAAATTACAAAAAAAAAAATTCACATCAACATTAGCCATATTATGTAAGATGGCTAGTGTGCATGTTATTAATTTCCGGTCAAAATTGGCTAAATTGACTATATTAGCAAATTACAAAAATGTTTAGGACTTGATTGACCAAATTAAAATGTTTGTGACCGAATTGAAAAATATACAATTGATATATAATTTTTTAGGAATTTTCCCTCGTATTCACTTGCCTAACTTGTGGAGAATTGAAAAACATATATATAATCGAGCATTATACAAAGCAGGTCAGATCGTGTACCTAAATTCCTACCCTATCGTTTACCAAAAAAAGAAAAAAAAATCCTACCCTATCACTTCATTAGGTAAAGTGATTAAAAGCTAGCACTTCAATTTGTCCGCTCAATCCTACCTTCCTTCTACCCTATCTCCTCTTCTTTACTATTTCCGGTTATAAAAGCGTATCAAAGCTACAGTCACTAGTTTACCAATTATAGAAGAAGTTGGATAATTATTAGAAAAGTCTTAAATCTATTGAATTATGCAAATTCAATTCTAAACTTTTTAGCAATTTATCAATGTCATCCTTCCGATAAATTTTGACCAAAAATCACTGATGTGGATGACAGTTGTCTTACATGACATGATTGGCTTAGGATGGCCTACACTAACATGGCCAATTCTTATAATTTTTTTAAAAGTGATTTATGAATTTTATTTTATTTTTCTTCTCTTTTTCCTTTTTCTTTTTTTTTTTTTTTTTTTTCTTTCTAAACTCACTCAATGCCAACAACCCTCGCCTAGACCAAGCAATGGCCATGAAGCCCTTACCTATGGTCAGCAAGGGTCTGCCAAGCCTTGCATGTGACCAATAAGGGTCAATCGGTGACACTAGCTAGATTTGCTAGGGAAAAGAAAGAAAGAAAAAGAAAAGAAAAATATATAATTTTAAAAAAGTATTAAAATTGTCCATTTAGCATCGTGAATCTATGTGGCACAACTAAAGTCCACGACAGTGATTTCTAGTAAAAATTAGCTGGAATGATTAAGTTGGCAAATCATCAAAAAATTTAACATTGGTTTCGCAAAATGTGAGTTATTTGAAAAATATTTTTCGAAAAATGATTGCTTATATTGTTTAGAAAAATGATCAACAGAAAATGTTTCTATCATCGATGGCAATCTATATCTTAGGGCAATGAAAAGTAGTCTCTATTTATTTATTTTTGTAAGTGATACAATTGATTATTTTTTTATAATGTTTTTCAAATTACTCATTATCATAAAATGAATGTATCATTGGCCAAATTGAAAGATCCAAGACTAAATTGACATAAATGCAATAAGTTTAGAACTCTTTAGGTATTTTTTAAGATGTTGTATTGAAAGGTAACCAATGGAAGAAAGCCGATATGAATGCTACATACATCGTATCAAGCTCGATCATGTTTGCTTTAAATAAAGTCAAATATGTTTGACCTAGGTCAAGAAAAGTTCAAAAGCATGTTCATTTTTCCAGGTACATGCGTTTGTCTAGATATGATTTATACAACGACCGAGAAACGGAAGCAGATGCCTCAAACCATGCGCGCATCCACTTTACAAATCAAATATTCCAAGCATCAACCCTGGAATGATGAGAATATAGCCATACATAAATTTCGCAAGGCGCGTCACGAATTTCAAGCCCCTTGTATTCCGCCACCGAAGTGGCTCAATCAATCTCATTCCGGGCTAGGTCATTTTTGTAATTTCGACAACAAGCTACTGGCCGCTGCTGCTCTATTAATATACGCATGTCTGTGGCACCTCAAAATGCTTATCTTCTCGGAAGCTCACTAAAGCTCTCGTACCCACCAATTGCATCCTCTTCACCGCTTCCGTCGATACTCCATGGTTAATCACTTTATTAAAATCATGACAACCCAAAATCCCAAATCAGAATTTTCGGGTATTTATATGTATCATTACTAGATGATGAGAGTATGATATCTTTTTAAAGCTTGCTTATATCAAGTCATTTGTTTCGCGTGAGATGCTCGGCACTTTTTCATATTATTAAAGTATGTAATATATCAAATAGCATATTCACAGCAGCCTTCATTAGGGCATTAATTTCAAGTCCCTTGTATTCCGCCACCGAAGTGGCTCAGTCAATCTCATTTCGGGCCTGGTTATTTTTGTAATTTCGCAACAAGATGGTGGCCGCCGCTGCTCTATTAGTATAAGTACGTCTGTAGCACCTCAAAGTGCTCATCTTCTCGGAAGCTCACCAAAGCCCGTCATACCCACAAACACAAAAGGGGGCAGAAAATATAAACCCTCCACTCATTTTGTCTGTTTCTGTGGCGCCGTTGATCATTTAGTTTGCGCATGGAAGCTAAAGTCATATCCGGTGGGACTCGGTTCACCAGCTTGCCAAGAAGCTACGTGAGGCCGGAATCCGAGCGTCCCCGCCTCTCCGAAGTGTCTACCTTCGAGCACGTCCCGATCATCGACTTGGGCTGCAACGACAGGTCCCGAGTCGTTCATCAAGTCGGCGATGCTTGCAGATTTTACGGTTTCTTCCAGGTGAAGCTCATTTGTGATCTTTTGTCCGCTTTGTTAAAGGGTTAGTTGAAGAGTTGTCTCACCAATACATAATTTGGATTTGACCACGTGTGCATGGGATCTACTTCACCTATAGACTTAAGCTTTTCAAAAAGAAAATCCTGGAGAGAATGGTATCTCGATTAGTTGGACCACGACCCTATCATTTAATCATTTTGCATCTGGAACTTGTTCTCGACATTACTCCTCTATGCTTGTATTACACGTGCCCTGTCTCACAATTATTCGTCCAACCCAAATTGTCCTAACGAAGGCTGCCTTGAATATGCTATTTAATATATTACACGCACTTTAATAATATAAAAAGTATTGAGCATCTCACGTGATATAAATGATGTAATATAAGTAATCCTTTCATCATCTAGTAATAATATATATATATATATATATATATATATATTTCTGATTTGGGACTTCGGGTTGTCGTGGTTTTTATTAGGTGATTAACCATGGAGTATCGACGGAAGCGGTGGAGAGGATGCAAGAGGTGGCAGCAGAGTTCTTCCTCCTGCCGGAGGAAGAGAAGATGAAACTTTATTCGGAGGATCCTACGAAGACGATGAGATTGTCCACCAGTTTCAATGTGAAGAAGGAGAAGGTTCACAACTGGAGAGACTATCTCAGGCTCCATTGTCAGCCCCTTGAAAAGTATATGGAAGAATGGCCCGCCAATCCTCCTACGTTCAAGTATCTCTCTCTCTCTCTCTCTCTCTCTCTCTCTCTCTCTCATTTTATTTTTCTGAAGAAAATAGCGTAACTGAAAGTTCAACTACACCAAAATTTAAAACCTACTAATCAAAAGAATTATTCAAGACTGGAATAGAAGAAAAACAATATGGCCCACGAATTTTCAACTTTTAAATGGCTTGGCTTTTTCTTGAAAGTCGAGTGCGCACGAAATCAACATGTATGCGATATGCGTTGGGAAGGAAATGGAAAAAGAAAGTGTTCGTACTCGAGCAAAGGCCAAGGAACCACTCGTGTTAAATGAGGTCTCTTTTTGCTCTTGTCAAGAAAGATTTAGGCAATCGTTTAAGGTTGGGAAGGAGCAGAAGTATTGCTATTGCAACTGAGATATTGTCAATCTTGGAGCATAATTGTGCACGGAAACACCTTTGTATTTTGTACAATGGTCAGATTCCCTCAATCACGGGTAACGCAAGTTGGAATGAAAAAGCACAAATGGACAGCACTTTTCCAGATTAGGCGATGACGTCAGCCTCCTACCTCCTGATGCTGATGTTATAATTCGTCTTCCCTATATTGAAGTGACAATTTTCTATCACATGCAAGATGCCGTCCTTCAAGTATACTTTAGTTTCATTTTCACCCTTCTATTTTGTGTTGAATATTTAGTACTCGAGAACCCATTAAAATCAAGCCAATATTCCGTTTCCTTTACTTTAGGTTTCAAACATAAATATAATAATAACAATATGAATAGTAACGGAATATGCAAATTGTACTTAAACCTACTTAAATAAAAGGGGTGAGGGCATAACATTAATTTTAGAAATGTAGAAAGCAGTGTCAATTTTTCAAAATGATTCTGCAACGTAGCTTCTTAGTCTATATGATGTTGACATATAATGTCTATTTTTTTTTTTTTTGAACAGAGACGTATAATGTCTATATTAAATCAGCCTATAATTGTCACGATGGGAACTCGATTTTGAATTTGCTTCTCCTCCCCAAGTTCAATGATTTTAGGTTTCAAAGAGAGAGGATTCACACGGAGATAAAAGTGCGGCGGGGAAGGTCAATTAGTCTTTTTGAAACCGACGCACTGGGCTCTGTGTATTCTCATTCACATATTGCGTTAATCGGAAAAGCAATCTATGATCGAGAAGTCAAGCATTGAAAAATATAGATCACGACGACAGAGGTGATTATGATAAAATTCCTAGGTACGACATTCACCTAATCGTGACTAGTCAACTGGACGTGCTTGACTTTGGTGCTTATGCAGACTAGGAAACAGATTAAGCTGAGCTAGCAATTTTATCCCCTAGGCATCTCATCTTGCTGAACAATATACCAACAAATAAGAAATAAATTGTCTTCAAAAATCAGTTATGTCTATCCTTGATCATAAGTTTATCTCGACAAAGATGACGGATATGGACGAATCAGCCGAAAAGGTAAAAGGAAACGTAATGGATGAAGTCTCTTTTACACTAGTCAGCATGCATTAACCTTCGAATATTGTTTTTAAACCCTTTCAATAAAGAGATATTGCACTCGTTGCTGTCGTCTGACGTAAGCATTCTTCCTTGCCTTGTCAACTACGGGCATGCAGTAGATTATAGGTTCATGACCATGGTATAAGCTCAAGACATGAGCTGCGGTCAAAGAAAGCCACCTAAATTGGCACACTTATATATTTATAAGCGTGACTATATACAGTTAGATGCTCTCTAACTTTCTGTCGGAAATAAGACTTTGAATTTTCTAGAAGATGACGGTCTTGATTTTGCAGAAGCGAAAGCTGCTGATGTAGTTAGGTGAAATGCAAGCATGGAGAAAAATAGGGAAGCACCTAGAAGGTAGGTGGATGTTCAATTGGTCAACGTAATAGACTTTGTCACAACCTATGGTTGAGCAAGTAAGGTGGTTTACAAAGGGACCGGTCTGGTTCCCTAACCGAAAAACTAGGAATTGGCCTTAAGAGGTTCGGTTCACTATTCTATACCCTAAACTGATTGGTTCTATTTGGAAACTAGAACTTACAAGACTGGTTCCAAGGTATTATGTGAATTTCAAGATGGAGAAAAATGGGTACACATCTAGAAGGTAGAAGGATGTTTGATTAGTCAATATAATAGACTTTGTCACAACCTAGGGGAGAGCAATTGAGCCTTTTTACAAGGGCACCGATTGGTTCCCTAACCCAAAAACTAAGGATTGGCCTGAGAGATTTGGTTCACTACTTTATATACCCTAAACCAGTTGGTTATATTCGGAACCTTGAAACTACAAGGCTGATTTCAAGGTATTAGATGAAATTCAAGATGCAGAAAAAAATGGGTACACATCCGGAAGGTAGGTGGATGTTTAATTGGTCAAAATAATAGACTTTGTCACAAATTAAGGGTGAGCAATTGAGCTGGTTTACAAGGACACCGATCCAATTCCCTAACCCAAAAACTAGAAATCGACCTTAAGAGGTTTGATTTATACCCTAAACCAATTGGTTCTATTAGAAACCTGGAACCTGCAAGGCCAATTTCAAGGTATTATGTGAAATTCAAGATAAAGAAAAATGGATACACATCTAGAAGGTAGGTGGATGTTTAATTAGTCAATGTAATGGACTTTGTCACAACCTAGGGTTGAGCAAGTGAGCTGGTTTACGAGGGGACCGGTCTGGTTTCCAAACCCAAAAACTAGGAATTGGCCTTGAGAGGTTCGGTTCATTGTTCTATACCCTAAACTGGCTGGTTATATTCAGAACCTAGAACTTGCAAGGCTAGTTCCATAGTATTAGGTGAAATTCAAGATGGAGAAAAATGGGTACACATCTACAAGGTAGGTAGATGTTTAATTGGTTAACGTAATACACTTTGTCACAACCTAGAGGTAAGCAACTAAGCCAATTTACAAGGGCACCAGTCTAGTTCCCTAATCCAAAACTAGGAATAAGCCTTAAGAAGTTTGGTTATGTGTTTATACCCTGAACTAGTGGGTTATATTCGAAACCTGGAACCTATAAGGCCAATTCCAAGGTACAACATAGAAGTCAAATCTTGGGTAGAAGTTAGAACTAAACCAGTTTATCTCTAACCCAAGTAAGTCCTTCACTCTTTTTTGGAACATAAAATATTTGTCAAAATTAAATATGTTGGATATATTATCCTCAAGAAGAAATGATTCTATTCATATGTAACATATGCTTACTGTGTATATATATATGCACAAGAAATAAAAATGAAGGGAAAAAAAGCCTTGGCCCATTCTTGAATTGAACTTAGAATTGGGCAAATTTAGTTCTAGGTTAATTCCATGATCAACATGATCGGTTCTCAATTCGAAATATTAGGAACCAACCCTAACAAGACAAATTCCAAGTTTCGGGTCGAGAATCTACCCACTTTAGAACCGATCATCCCTAGTTACAACCTAGAAGAGTGATGATCAGCATAAATTATCTTTTCATTACGTTATATATTTTTTTTTTCTTTCAAGCCTTTCGTTTCATTATGTTCGGTACAAAAGATAACCACAGCCCACAAATAGCACAAGCCCATCTCCTCTTCAAAATTAGGCCCAGCATTAGCCTGAATGGCCAGAAGAGCTAAGTCCACTTCATCTTAAAGTGGATAAACTGAGGAGGCAGGAATCGGTTGGGTTCCAGCCAGAATATCTTCCTTTCATTGCGATTGTCTTGCTTTTCCTATATTCGTTGCATCGAGATTGGCCCAGATACGAACAAGAGCTGATCAATGGACAAGTTTGGATGAACATGGGCCACCCCTCATGAAAACTTTAGGCCCAAATGATCGGTACCTAAGCTGTCATGCCCAAATCTCTCCCGTTAGCAAAAAAAGCTTTGAAATAACTTATAAATTATTGTATCTATCAAGGCCTAGTCGAGCTACTAACCAATTGTGTCTTGATTACGTGCCATCGGCAGGGAGTTCGTGAGCAACTACTGTCGCGAAGTGCGACGTCTCGGGTACAGGCTCGAAGCGCTGATCTCGGAGAGCCTGGGGTTGGAGAAGGATGCCGTAAGGAACATCCTAGGAGAACAAGGACAACACATGGCCGTCAATTTCTACCCGCCATGCCCAGAGCCAGAGCTCACTTACGGTCTCCCAGGCCACGCTGACCCAAATGCACTCACCATTCTACTTCAGGATCTACATGTCGCAGGCCTTCAGGTCCTCAAAGATGGCAAGTGGGTCGCCGTTGATCCTCACCCAAATGCCTTTGTCATCAACATCGGGGACCAATTACAGGTACTTCTAACTTGGTAAATTGAGTCACTCATATCATATAAATCATGCGAACATTAGGGATCGAGTGTAGTCTCCACCATTAAAATTATGTCGACTTGGCCAATCAAAAATGGATTCGAAATATTTATCGATTGTGATTTATATCTACCACTTTCAATATGTTGGCCACCCAACTATAGCTTTTGTCAAGATGTTCTGTCGAAGAAGAAAACTTTAGAAATGAATGTGTACAGAGACATACCTAGGTGGGGGAGAAGGTGTGGGGGCCCCGCCTCCCCAGATTCAATGCGTTAAGGAAGTACCTTATGATTTCTGATAATACTGTTACTATTTCTTGAAAATCCTCAGATATCTTTAATCTCAGTCCCTTCGAAAGTTGGTCATAGACTCATCGATGCTGTTAATGTCGATGCTGTATCACAGGCACTGAGTAATGGGAGGTACAAGAGCGTGTGGCACCGGGCCATAGTGAATGCCGACAGGCCAAGAATGTCGATCGCATCGTTTCTTTGCCCGAGCGACGACACGTTGATTAGCTCACCCGCGTCGCTCCTAGACAACGGGTGTGGGCCCACTTATCGGGACTTCACATATGCGGAGTACTACAAGAAGTTCTGGAGCAGAAACTTGGATCAAGAACACTGTCTTGAGCTCTTCAAGAACCAAGCGTAAATGGCTTGAATCCATTTGTAATTTTTAGCTTTAAAAAAAAAAAAAATCCATTTGTAGTTGAATCTAAACCTATCTCGTTAATTTCCTAAAGATATGTACCCTACTTTCCTGAGTTATGCTATCAATTTGGCTAACAAAAATACCAACGTACATTTTCTAATTATTTTTACTCATGTATTTTTCATATTTTTTTAATTCTCCAAATTATATTTAAATTAGTTTTAAAAAAAAACTAGAAAAGAAAAAATTTTAATTTGAAAAAAAAAACTGGGGAAAAAAAAAAACAAAAAACAAAGCTACTAAGCTAGGGCCTCTTCAACAAGCATTGTCGCCACCCCATTACCAAAGGGCCAATGGAGCTCTCCAGCCCTAGGCAAGGGTGGTGAGCTCAACCCAAATTTGGGCAAATTGGCCACCCTCGCTATGGGCGACATGGGCTTTCGTCAAGGGCCAACGACCCTTGCCAACCCCGGGCAAAGACAAGCGTCACCCAAATTTGGACACCCTCAATCTAGATATAGGGGACCCTCGATTAGGGTTAATGAGGCCTCACCTTAGCCTAGTCAAGGTCATCAACCGACGCTTAGGGCCAGCGAGGCCTTAATGGGGTCAGCGACGGTGCCGACCCTAGACAATAGTTAGCATTGCCTAGGGTGAGGGAGCAGGTGAGGCTCACCAAAATCTAGGCCGAGCTAGCCACCCTCACCTTATGACTGATTAAACTCAAATTAATTTTTGAGTCATCGAAAAGTATAAATCGATACACTCATGACATATTTATCATCTATTAACTTTCGTCAAATTTTATGGTGAAATTGCTAAATTAGATGACATATGACAATAACTTAGTTGATGTGCTAAGTCCACATGAAAATGCATCTCTCTCTCTCTCTCTCTCTCTCTCTCTCTCTCTCTCTCTCTCTCTCTCTCTCTTTGTCGCATACATCTAGGAGATTCTCCATATTTGTACTTGATTTGGTGAGTCATTTAATAAAGCCTACATAAAAAAAATCCACGGTTTCCTATTCCGCATCAGCTAGATCATACTAAGATTGCACCCGTTGCACACCAACGTTCACAACCAAGTACAATTCTCCAATTTCATTTCATCTTCTTTTTCAATAATTACTAATATCAGTATCAATCTTCAACAATTCTGTCTCGTTCAATAGCCAACGTGGCATGTTTCGTTAACCTATAGTCTGCAGAACCTATTATTTGAGGAAGTGCCCACCGACTTTGTTTGTTTATAATGCCAGCCACATCGGCCATGTTTATCCACAGTGCTTGTAACAACAACCGCCTCACAGTGTTGAAATAACAGTAAAATGTAAGACAAAATAATTCATATGCGGAAGCTAGGTTCAATCGAAGACAAACCTCCAGCCATTGTTCTTGTTCGCGTTCGTCAGAAAACTTGAAATCAAACAAAATTGGGGACATTCTACTACCCAATTCACTCTCGTACTTATGGTGTATTATGAATGAGAGAGTTTGAGTTAGACCTTGTCATCACACTCCAAAATTGAACATACGTTCCTATTTATACCATCTTCCATCAAAACGGTAACCAATGGGCGGTTGTCAAGAAAGGGTACGAAGCGTGGAAAGTTGCGTTCGTTGAATAGTCGCAACTTTAAGAGAAAATATGGATCTAAAAAATGTGGGATCACAAAATAAATAACATTCTCCCACTTGATCCCATCATTTTCATCATACGAATTATCCAACTAATTCCACAAAAACTTTATGCTTAAAGAAAAGAAACAAAACACATGGATCATGGCGACATGTCCTCTAAGAGTAAGTAATATCTTCCATGTATCACAATGCATCTTATTTCTTTAATGCCAGCCTATATGTGACAACATATCTTAATGAATAAACCTCATGTTTATTCCAGAACCAAGGATAAATGTTATTCTCATAAACAACAAAATGTGTACACAAAAATTGAGAATTAACATTACAACTGAATAAGAGTTTCATGCAACAAAAAATCGTTCATATGTCGACAAATCACATGATGGGACCTATTCCCATACTAGTTACATGATCCTTATACTTCATTGGTGGCATGCTTTTAGTTAAAGGATCGGCTATCATCAATTTAGTGCTAACGTGTTCAATGACCACTTTATTCTCCTTAACACGTTCCCTTATGGCTAAATACTTAATGTCGATATGCTTACTTCGACTGCCACTTTTGGCATTTTTAGCCATAAAAACTGCAGCTAAATTGTCACAATATATTCTTAATGACCTAGAAATAGAATCAACAATTCTAAGCCCAGCAATGAAACTCTTCAACCATACACCATGCGAGGTAGCCTCAAAACAATAAACGAACTCAGCCTCCATAGTGGAAGTAGCAGTCAAAGTCTGCTTGGCACTTCTCCATAACACGGCTTCGCCAGCTAACATAAAAACGTATCCAGATGTTGATTTTCGTGAATCAACGCAACCCGCGAAGTCCGCATCCGAATAACTGATCACTTCCAGGTTGTCAGTCCGTCTATACATAAGCATAAAGTCTTTGGTACCTTGAAGGTATCTCAACACTTTCTTTGCAGCTCTCCAGTGGTCTAAACCTGGATTACTTTGATATCTTCCCAACATTCCCACAGCAAAAGCGATGTCAGGTCGAGTGCAAACCTGAGCATACATCAAGCTTCCAACAACAGAAGCATATGGAATGTTGTACATTTGTTCCTTTTCTAGATCATTCTTCGGGCATTGGTTCAAATTGAACCTGTCACCCTTCACAATGGCTGCTATACTTGGTGAACAATTTTTCATCCGAAATCTCTCTAGGACCTTATTGATATAGGTTTCTTGAGATAGTCCTAAAATGCCTCGAGGTCTATCTCTATGGATCTTAATGCCAATGACATAAGATGCCTCACCCATATCCTTCATGTCAAAACTCTTAGAGAGAAATTGTTTCACCTCATGTAGCAACCCCTTATCATTGGTTGCAAGTAGTATATCATCCACATATAGCACAAGGAAACAAATTTTGCTCCCACTAACCTTCTGGTATATATATTGATCCACGACATTCTCTATAAAACCAAATGAAGAGATGACATCATGAAACCTTAAGTACCATTGGCGGGATACTTGTTTCAAGCCATATATAGATTTCTTAAACTTGCACACCAAATGCTCACCTTTACTAAAGGAAGATCCTTCAGGTTGTTTCATGTAAACCTCATCCTCTAATTCTCCATTGAGGAACGTCGTTTTCAATCCATCTGATGTAATTCCATATCAAAATAGGCAACCAATGCCAAAACAATACGAAGAGAATCTTTCTTAGATATAGGAGAAAAAGTCTCTGTGTAATCGATTCCTTCATTTTGAGTGAATCCTTTGACAACAAGTCTAGCTTTATATCTTTCAATGTTACCCAATGAATCCTTCTTAGTTTTGAAGACCCATTTACAACCAATGACCTTCGCACCATCAGGTAACTCAACCAAATCCCAGACTTTGTTAGATGCTATTGAACTCATCTCTTCCTTCATGGCATTGTACCACAAATTGGATTTATCACTATCCATGGCTTGTAAAAATGTTTCGGGATCATTCTCAGCTCCAATATTGTAGTCAGACTCTTGTAAATACACAATATAATCACTAAGAATAGCCGATTTCCTTATTCTAGCAGATCTTCTCAATGTTGGATTAACATTCTCTTGAGGAGCATGTTGCTCAACTGGTTGTTCAACAGTTTCTGGTAATTGCTGAACAATTGGATCTACTAGATCAATATCAGTAGGTTGTGGAACTTCAACAATTGGTTGTTCAATAGCCGGCTGAACTGAAGGGGCATTATGAGCAACAACCAACCTTAAACTTGAGGTGGAAGGTTGAGTGTCTGAATGATCTTCCTTAGAAACAAGATCCCTCGGTCGATCGCTCCCACTGATCAAGTCATTTTCAAGAAATTTAGCATTTCTTGATTCCACAATCCTAGTGGTATGAGATGGACAATAAAACATGTATCCCTTAGACCTTTCGGCATATCCAATGAAATACCCATTTATGGTCCTTGGGTCCAACTTCTTTTCTTGTGGATTATAAATTCTCACTTCAGATGGGCATCCCCAAACGCGCACATGATGCAAACTCGGTTTCCAACCCTTAAATAACTCAAAATGTGTCTTTGGGACAGCATTGGTTGGAAATCGATTTAATATGTACACTGTCGTTTTAAGTGCTTCAGTCCATAAGAATTTAGGAAGTTTGGAGCTGCTAAGCATACTACGTACCATGTCTAATAAGGTCTGATTTCTTCTTTCCGCTACGCCATTTTGGTCTGGAGAACCAGGCATAGTATATTGAGCAACCATCCCATGCTCTTGAAGAAATCTTGCAAATGAATCAGGTGCTTGTCCATCTTCAGTGTATCTACCATAGAATTCTCCACATCTATCTGATCTCACGATCTTAATTTGCTTATTGCATTGTTTCTCTACTTCCGCCTTAAATACCTTAAAGGCATCTAATGCTTCATATTTATTATGAATCAAGTAGAGATACATATAATGTGAGTAATCATCTATGAAGGAGATGAAGTATTTCGACCACAAGAGTCCATATCCGGACTACAAATATCCGTGTGTATGATTTCTAATATTTGTGTACTCCTCTTGGCACCTTTCTTTGTTTTGTTAGTCTGCTTTCCCTTTATGTAGTCCACACAAGTATCACAATCAGTAAAATCTAAAGTACCGAGTACTCCATCATTTACTAATCGCTTAATTCTTTCTATAGAGATATGTCCCAATCTCCGATGCCACAACATAGAAGAATGTTCTTTCACAACACATCGTTTTATACCAGTTTTATCATGAATATGCATCGCATCATAATAGGCATTGTCTTGTAAATTAATTCGAAAAAGACCATCAAACAAAGTACCACTCCCGACAATTTCAGATTTAAATGATAAACAGAAGTTTGAATCTGAAAAGTTAAAAGAGTATCCCAAAGGTCCAAGTCTTGAAACTGAAATTAAGTTTCTAGAAAAACTAGGAACATAAAAGGTCTTTTCCAAATCTAAAACAAAACCACTATTGAGAACTAGTCTATATGTCCCAATAGCTTCCACATGCGAACGCATCTTGTTTCCTAAATAGATGCTTTGTTCACTTCCCACTGGCTTCCTGTGGTTTTGAAAACCCTGTAAGGAATTCGAAATATGGATTGTAAATCCAGAATCAATCCACCAAGTGTTGTGACTTACATCAGTCATATTAGATTCATAACAAACACAAAAGATTGGATTACCTTTCTTCTCAAGTCAGGCCTTAAATTTGACACAATCCTTTCTTATATGCCCCTTCTGTCTACAAAAGAAACGCTTGGATTCTTTCTTAATGTCAGCTTGGGGAGGTATTTTACATTTTCCCTTATGCTTGCCATAGCCCTTATTATTTCCTTCTGTTGCCAAATGAGCACTTTCTCCTAATTCCATAATCAGTCTTTCTTCCTCTTGTACACACATGGTCATGAGTTCATTAATTGACCATTTATTTTTATGTGTGTTATAAGAGATCTTGAATGATGCATACTGTTGTGGGAGAGTGTTCAGAATATAATACACAAGGAATGATTCAGATATCTCAACCTCAAGGTTCTTAAGCTGAGATGCAATGTTCCTCATTTGCATGATGTGCTCACGCACACCTCTAACACTAGTGAGCTTTAATGATGAAAACTTCATAATCATGGTCATGGCATGCGCCTTCTCAGAACTTTCAAACTGCGCATCTATAGCCTCTAATAAAGCATTAGCATTGCTATGCTAAGAAACTGAACCACGAATATTATGAGATATTTTAGCTCTTATAAACATGGCACAAACGCGGTTGGACCGCTCCCATTGGTTATAAAGAGCTATCTCAGCTAGAGTGCTCGAATTAGTAGGAGCAGGTGGTTCGTCTTTCCTTATAACATAGTCAATGTCCATCCACCCTAATTGAAGAAGAACTGACTCCTTCCAAACTTTATAGTTCTCACCATTTAGTATAGGAACATCAAACTTAAATTCGAGAAATTCACGGGTTGCGAAACGCATATCAAATAATCATACTTATGTCACAAAATTTGAGGCAAATATAAATAAATCATGTTTTACCAATGTAAACATGTCACAATATGAATCACATAACATAAAAACTACCTGTGGGCTAATTTTTTAATTTAAATAGATTCATAATTACTTCATGAAGAAACTATCATATTATATGCATTTTCTTAATTCCTGTGGGTAAATTAAGAAAAATAATATGATATTTCATCCTAATTAATCATATTAATATAATGAAAATTCCTGTGGGATAAAATTCATCATATTAATATAATTAATTACAATCAATGTCCATTTTTAAAATATGATCCGGAGGCTTTTAATATATAATTTAATTAATTAAAGATGCTATGGCCACTCCATAATTAATTAAATATATGGATCATTGGACATTTAATTTCATGCACAAAATATTCATAAAAATGCATGAAATGTCATAATAAATAAATAAAATAAATAAATTGGGCAAGGGCAGAACAGTAAATAAATAAATTGGGCAAGGGCATGATTGCAAAAATTTAAAAATTTGGGGCAAAAGTGTAAAAAAAAAAAAAAAAAGAGCCGCGGTGGAGGGAACGATAGGCGCTTGCCGAGCACATGCACGTCCAGCGCACAGGCGTGCCGAGCACACGCCAGAATTCGCGCGGGCGCGTGCCCCGCACGCACCTGGCAACTGCCGCGCGCGTGGATCCCACGCGTGTAACGGTTGCCGCGCGCGGGAGAGCGCGTGGCGCCTGGATTCCACGCGCCTGCAACCGCAGTGCGCGCGTGGGCTCCACGCGCCTTCTTCCTTGCGAATAGAAGCCTTTTTCTTCGCTATTTTTCTCCGTTCCGCCGTGGTTTCGCCGGCCGTTTCTTCTCCGGCAGCCCATTTCAAACAAAATTAAATAATGGGTTTTGAAAAACATGCCGGCACGACCACATGGGTCCAAGTTTCGGCGAAAATGAGCAAAAATTTGCCCCAATATCAGACGAAAATTTCCCAAAAACACGATTCCTTCAACCACCGCGCCTTCCGCCGCCCAATTAGCCTCCGACGAACACTGATATGCCGAAATAACTCATGGCTAATATTCCTCATGGCGGTGCGACCGTATGGGTCCGAATTCGAAGAGTGGGTCGTCGGAATTTGCTCGGAATTTGGGAGTTTCTCTCTTGGCCTCAACATTCCGAG
The DNA here is from genome assembly GCA_017140615.1 of Eucalyptus cladocalyx. Classification (NCBI taxonomy): domain Eukaryota; kingdom Viridiplantae; phylum Streptophyta; class Magnoliopsida; order Myrtales; family Myrtaceae; genus Eucalyptus; species Eucalyptus cladocalyx. Next base: position 4,656,876 of record CM029526.1, read on the forward strand.
TTACTGTTCATGTTCTCAAAGCCCGAATATACTGAAAATACACCAAAATTTAACAAAACAAGGCAGAGGCTTTTAACATGCTTTTAACATGCTATGATACCAAATGTAAGACAAAATAATTCATATGCGGAAGCCAGGTTCAATCGAAGACAAACCTCCAGCCATTGTTCTTGTTCGCGTTCGTCAGAAAACCTGAAATCAAACAAATTGGGGGCACTCTACTACCCAATTCACTCTCGTACTAATAGTGTATTATGAATGAGATAGTTTGAGTTAGACCTTGTCATCACACTCCAAAATTGAACATACATTCCTATTTATACCATCTTCCATCAAAACGGTAACCAATGAGCGGTTGTCACGAAAGGGTACGAAGCGTGGAAAGTTGCATTCATTGAATAGTCGCAACTTTAAGAGAAAATATGGGTCTAAAAAATGTGGGATCACAAAATAAATAACATAAAACTGATTTTTGTTGACAAGGCTTTAGATTCAGCAATGATAGAGGACAAAATTAAATCAAGAAAGTTATGATTTTAGGGTGGTTGCATGTTTACTATGAGATTCTAGAGTGAAAGTTACTGAAGACTTATGTTACTTTGTTGTGTGTTTAATTTGTGTTTATGATAACTATGTATGGGGCTGTTTTGTTTTCTTCATTAAATCCTTGCATTGACATTTACGGGTTGTTATGTCTTATTTATCAAAAGTTATGATTGGCGTTTGTGAGCTTGAATTTCTATACGAAGGGATGAAGTCATAAGTTGTAAATATTGTTCTTTTGGTTTCAACACACAGGCCACGTTTCTGTCCACAGACGAACGCCTCCATCTGACTCGCTTTCTCCATGGTGTTTATAAGGACGCCAGCCGTACTGGGCGCATTTCTTCGCCAATCCACAAGCGAACACCATCACCAGACCTGCCGTGATGTTAGCCTCCAGCCACATGGCTTTCATAGTAGCCACGACGACACATAACAACCACGTAAGTAGCAACGTCAGCTCAGCCGATTCTTTCTTCAGCACATTGAACTGCTTGGACAATCCATTGGGATTTTTTGGATTTTGTTATCCAAACCTTGAATTTGAAAAGATGTTAGAAATACAGGATATTCTATAAAGATATTTGCAATATTTTTCATATCTCTCGTGATTGTACATATATCTAATTGATCATACTTGATTTGATTACTTTAGATAGTCGTCTAAGATAGTCTGTCATGTACTTTTCATTAGACACATCTAATACACAGAAATTACATAATCCTCCGTGCATATCAAATGCAAATGCAAAGAAGAATCTTGCAGTGATTGTATAAAACATTGAATAACTAATTTTCGTAGTTCACTTTATACCTCAATGATTTTAGTTTAGTAATGCAAAAATTTCGTAGAAAAGTGTGAAGTCAACGCGTACAAAGGCACGGCCAAAAAATACAAACATGTACGGTGCCGATAATATAAATGTTAAGTCATACTTCTCCTTTCAATGACAAGAAAGTTTAGTGTTTGTTTATCAATGGCAATGATACTCATGTGAGACAAATCTTGGGTTATGGAGAAACAAACGGTATATGCTTTGGTACCTACCCCATGGTGACCGAGTTGGTGGCATCGCACGTTGGCCACACACAAGGCTGGGGTTCGATTTCCCAACTCATCATGATGTCCACCAAAGATTCCGGAGGTGTGGCTTTAAAAAAAAAAATTCGACAGGGCCTTTAAATGACGTCGTTTTGCCGTCCTACATGAATGACCTCACGGAAATGACACCGTTTAGCTCACATGGGGATTGAAATTAGGATTTCCGCCGCTCGGTCACCATCATTCGTCCGCCGTCAAAAAAAAAAAAAAAACATTATATGCTTTGGGTTTTTCAGAAAGCCCTCCAGCGTTTTGTGTTGTTGGTGGGGCTGCTTGCGTACTATTTGCGCCCCCTGTTTTTGATTTTTTGTTTGCTTTTGCCTCTGTTTTGGTTTTCATCTGCTCCTGTGCAGGTTCCTTTCTCTTTCGCCTTGGCACCCTTCCACTCACTCTTTTGTCTTCGTGGGTGCAAGTTTTTTGTGCCAAATTCTTACTGTGTAGCTTCTTACAGCTTTTTGGTTTAAAGTTAATATAATTTTTACATTTTACCAACAAAAAAAAAAAAAAAGTTATATGCATACATATACGCATCCACCTTTTTTTTTTTTCCAAATATGGAGACGTATACTAATTCAATGTTTAATACAATAACCATTATGTGCTCCCATTCATATCTGTCACATAAAAGTCTATCACTGATCATGATTAGCGACAAATTGTGAGGTTCTCTACCTACCACGTATTATGTGACAATATCACGTGGTGTGTAATAACCCAATACAAAACAAGTGATTTCAAAATGTAAGCGTCACATAAAATGAGATGCATGACACGTGGATTAAATGATTGGTTGGTCACATACAACAATCATAGAGACCCCTAAAACACTTTTTCATACCATTTTTCCGATTTGCTCAGTACATGCAAATGGCAACTTTTAAACACTAATGTTCATCCATTCATTTTGGGCATAGTAAATGCATGCATAATGAGCTTTCAGTCTCATTGAATAACACAAGCATGCGAAGGCATTCGGTAATATTTGACACAACTTAGGATTGGAATTTGCAATTCGGCAACTGAATTGTTCATAACATCTTTTGCATTCTCCAATCACATCATCAAGTAAAATAAGTCGACATTCGGTCCATCATTTTTGTTATGCTCTTCTTAATCACAAGCTAAAAATCATCCTCCATCGTTCAATACGTCTCCACATTCGGACCCATTGGCTCAATCTACCCTTAGTTCTTGAGGAATTCCATGACGTGATCAAAGGCAACGCACGCGATGTGGAAGCGCTTGAACCCCGCGGCCTTGGCCAGTGCCTCAAACTCCTTCTCCGTCCGCTCTTTTCCGCCGGGGTTGTGCGCCATCATGATCAGGTCGGCATGAAAGGCTACCTTGGTCGCGAAGCTCGTGTCCGGGAGTTCGGGAAGGATGCAGTCGGCCACTATGACCTTCCCGTGCTCAGGGAGGGCGTTGTAGCAATTCTTCAAGAACTTCAGGCAATGCTCATCGCTCCAATCGTGACATATCCACTACATGTCGCGAACGCATCAATTTCCATGGCGAATTAGAAACAAGAAGTTATCATCATTTACATTTCAAGTAATTGGCAGATAAGAGTGGTAATATAAGTTGAACTAACCTTCATGAAAATTGCATCTCCTGTAGGAACACTAACGAACATATCTCCTCCGACATGCTCGACGCCTAACTCGAAGATTGTAGTCATATAGTTGAGGAAGTCAATATCGATTAGCATAGGAAATAAGCTTTTCAATTATATATTACCACACACGCATTGATGATAATTTAATGTCTCTAAGGCGATTTTAGTTTTAATCATGCATACAATGTAATTAACACGAAGTGATATAGAGGGATTTGCGGAATATAATATAAGTACCGGGATAGGACGGAGCATTGGCAATGACGTGAGGCAAATCAAAGTTGATGCCCTTAATGGAGGGGTACTTGGAGACAATCATGTTCAGGACAGCGCCAGTTCCACCTCCTATGTCGACCACCGACTTGAGGCCATCAAAGCCTTTGTACGTCTCAAGGACCTCCTTCATGGTGATGGTCGAAACATCGGACATGGCTTTGTTGAATACTTTGTTGAATCTCGGATCGGTACGGGTGTATTCGAATGCATTCATTCCATAGGCCCTGTCGAACGAGACTCCTCCTTCAAGAACTGCATCTTTCAAGTGGTACCTGCATTATTTAGGTCAAAAATCTTGATCGACTCGGCATTTTTTTTTCTCTTGATGTATATATAACTTCATCCGTGAATCTATTTGGTGATGATCATCGGTCAAAGTTACAATGGACTTTTATGAGTAAGTGATCGCTTAATAATTGCATCGATGATTGATAATATGAAGCTTAAACAAAATATTCGATTCTCATATTACGGGATAAATCATGCTTTTATGGATTTTGACATCTTAGTTACTTTTCAACATCTATATCAAGGTATTATAATATCAAGTAGGGGTAATCGGTTCCCGATTCTCTTTTTTGGGACTGGGGACGAAACCCGACCAACTAGTCCAGTTCGGTTCAATGGAACTAGCCATTTAGCAAAAATAAAAATAAAAATAAAAATAAAAATACCAGAGTAATTATAATTTTAGGGTTTATTTGTATTTTTAATAAATTAAAATATATATTTAAAAAATGGTCCTGTTTGGTCTAGTTCTCTCTAGGAACCAAGAACCAAACCAAATATCACCGGTTCTATTCTTATGGGACTGAACCAGATCGACGTTCTTGGGAACCGGACCAAACTAGCCAGTCCAGTCTAGTCCGGACAATTCCCGATCCGGTTGGTCTGACATACTCACCATTAATACCGAGTCCATATACCTTCTTCCACGATCGTGCATTTCGTAGGTGACGTACTGCATTATTATCTTGAAATTTTTTTACCTACCAAATGAAGTCAACGCTTCTAACTGATTATAGAGAGTTAATTTAGCGTCGCCTAACGCAAAACGGGTGTAATGTCAGCGACTAGTCACATTTATTGATGAACAATCCTGCGAGGTTTTTCCGTTCAATTTGTTGTCTCCCCCAATCAAACAAAACGACTAACAAAACAAAAGATCATCAAAAGAATAGTTTAGCAGAAGATTATGTGTTGTGCGTGTGCTTTCAAAATCGTGATTGACTGATTCCAACGCGTCAGAGATTATAACTATTCGGTGCGGGTGCCAAATGATTAGAAGTGCAAAAATAAGGAAGAATATGATGCAGGTGTATATCTGTGTATCCAATCACTAACCAGCTTTCCATGAGGACTTTATCGTGGTTCATGAGACACAAAGAGGCGACCGAAACGCCATCCTCGTTCTTGGTCAAGAACTTGCAAACCGGAGCGATCCCGTAGAGCCTCTCGTCTCGGCCGTCGGGGAGCTTGTGCATGGTGCACGTGACAACGGAGTGGGTCGCAAGGAGGCGCAAGATCCGATCGAGCATCGTGGGCGCATCCGGGTTCTTGGTCGGGAGTTGAGACGCGATCTCACGGGGAGAGAGGCACGCGCCGGGCCCGGCCTTGGCCATGATCTCGAGGACATCGAGCTCGAGAGCCGTCTTGAGGACCATGGGCAGCTCGGCCGCGCTAGCGAGTTGCATGGCGTATAACATAGTTTCGTACTCGTCGGGGACTTGGGTCGGAGCCACCGGTGTCTCGCTCGGAATCGAACCCATCTTGATCTCTGACCTCTTTTTTTTCCTCTTTTTTGAGACGATGTCTTGATAGAATAGAGGCGTTTCGAAATTTTGGAGGGTTGAGGAAGGTTATGTAGAGATGGAGGCAGGAGGAGAATCTGAGCTTTTTTAGTAGGTGGTGGAATTAGGGGTGGTTAGGCACCAGAGATTAATAAATGCGGCCATTTATGATATTCCACGTTTTATATATATATAAATTATATTTATTTATATATGTAAAGTAATGTGCATTTGGTGTTGACACTTTCGTCCCCAAACTAGGGAAGAGACGGATGTGGTGCAGGACCTACTCTCCCGTTATGCCCAATATATTATTCGTAACCTTAAAAAAATAAAGTAATTTGGAAGGTCGAAACCATTTCATTATATATTGGCAAGTGCATAAATCATTGGTGGCCGAGTGGCTTTTTTCCTCCTATAGTCTATTCGATAAATGCACAGACTAAAAAGACAAAATGCGTAAAAAACATAACTGAACATTTTATGAAACTCAGAACAAGCTTTTTCGTCGAAGGTAATGGTCGGGTCGCCTCCAACCTGGTACCCTCCTCCTTCGAAAAAAGAAATGAAAATGGTCCGAATTCCTGGCTTCACAAAATTAACCAAATATAAGAGTTAAATTCGTAGATTTCTATACTATTTTCTAATGCAAGTCCTCTGGAAGGGAAGGAGTAGCTGCTGAGATAAGGCCTCGCCTACTTAATCTTGTAGTGTAGATGCACGTGATGGAGTGAGATGTCCTTTGATCAGACGATGAATAAGTCAACGCCCTTCATAGTTCATACCATCTCATCCTGCCAACCCCATTCCCAGTCACATCGTAAAGTCGAGGGAGAACCCTAGCACATCGGGGGCTAATAACTTGCCACGCACTAAGTCAATCATATTCGAATATTCTAGCACACTCGATATTTTGGGTTGTTCATTTGACGTGACAAGTAACAACAAACTTGATATTGCTTAGACCTAAGCCTTAGCAATTATAGCTGTTAGGTTCAATCAATCAATCCCTCTCTCTCTCTCTCTCCTAGAAATCTATTGTTTGTTTATCGAAGCTGGATAATATCCATGGTACATGGTTCTTGGGTTATATATTCAGCAACCACCGTTGATTTATGGAGCTCTCCTAGAAATCTATTGTTTGTTCATCGAAGCCGGATAATATCCATGGGACATGGTTCTTCGGTTATATATTCAGCAACCACCGTTGATTTATGGATTAGGATATGGGGTCTCTCCTAGAAATCTACTGTTTGTTTATCGAAGCCGGATAATATCCATGGGACATGGTTCTTGGGTTATATATTCAGCAACCACCGTTGATTTATGGATTAGGGTATGGGGAATTAGACTAATTCGAAGTTTAAGAAAGTAATAACCATCACTAATCATGATTACTAAAGTTAAGAATAATGCAACGGAAGAGAAATTGTAGAATTTTTTGTATATTTCTATGTCTACATAAAAAGAGCATCTGGAGCTTGTTTATAGTTTTAATAGATGACTATCTAAAAAAATCAAATTAGATATGTATAATCAAAATAGATATGAAAAATCAGAGGAAATATCTTAAATATTTATAGAAGATAGATCAATATCTCCAATATCCCCTCAAATGCTAGGTGAGTCAAAACAAATTATCAGCTTGAGTTTGAAAAATAATCGCAACAATTTCTCGAAATCTTCGATCACCATGAAATCACGTAGGAAATGGTCGAAACCACACTTGCGTAGCGTCGGGCATGGTGGATTCATGGTGTGGCTACACGTGGGGTGTGCGTGTTCACTCCAGGCTCCTGCTAATGATGAGATTTCAATATGTTGATCATATGATGACATCGAGTTTCGTGATGGTGTTGGTTTCTTGAAATGAGAAGTGCAAAGACAAGAATAGGAGGCTAACGGCATGCATCTTTTACAGTCAACTTTGCTGTTGGAATAGTAACATGACCAATATGAATAGCATGGCTATTTCTTTGTTGAGCAAGAGTTACCATGCGAAGACGCGTCTTAACAATGCATGTATATTTCTATGTTTATATAGAAAAGAGTACACGGAATCTATCTATAGGTTTTATTAGATGACAATCTAAGGAAATTAGCTAAACCTTGCTTAATGGATTGATATAGATTTGAGTAACAAAGTCTACTAAAATTTGGGTTGTTCAATGGACATGACAGTTGACAACAAACTCGATATTACTTAGACCTAAGCCCTCCTCAAAACCCTAGAACTTCCGGGGCTAATGACTTGCCACACAAGAAATGATACAAGTGGAAAACTAAGTTAATCATATTTGAATATTTTAGTACACTCGATTTTGGGCTGTTCATTGCACGTGACAAGTGACACCAATCTCGATATTAATTAGCTAAAAACTAAATAAAATAAAATAAAATAAAAACTCAATATTAATTAGACCTAAGCCTTACCAATTACAGCTGTTAGGTTCAATCAATCTCTCTCCCCTTCCCTAGAAAAGTGTGGAGTTGACATGTACGATTTAGACCTAAGCCTTAGCAATTATGGTTGTTACGTTCAATCAATCTCTCTCTCTCCCCCTCCCCCCGAGAAAAGTGTGGAGTTAACATGTGCGAGGGCAATTGATGGTCGGTCATACTGTTCCTTTCAATGACAAGAAGTCTAGTGTTTGTTTATCGGAGCTGGATAATATCCATGGGGGTTATGTATTCAGCAACCACCGTTGATTTATGGATTAGGATATGGGGAATTAGACTAATTCGAAGTTTAAGAAAGTAATAACAATCACTAATCATGATTACTGAAGTTAAGAATAATACAACGGAAGAGAAATTGGGGAGTTTTTTGTATATTTCTATGTCTGCATAAAAAAAGCATCTCGAGCTTGTTTATAGTTTTAATAGATGACTATCTTAATCAAAATAGATATGGAAAATCAGAGAAAATATCTTAAATATTTATAGAAGATAGATAAATATCTCCAATATTCCCTCGAATGCTTGGTGAGTCGAAACCAATTATCAACTTGAGTTTGAAAAATAATCCAAACAATTTCTCGAAATCTTCAATCACCATGAAATCACATAGGAAATGGTCGAAACTAGACTTGCGTAGCGTCAAGCATGGTGGATTCATGGCGTGGCTACACATGGGGCGTGTGTGTTGGCTCCAGGCTTCTGCTAATGATGAGATTTCAATATGTTGATCATCTGATGACAGCGAGTTAGGTGATGGTGTTGGCTTCTTGAAATGAGAAGTGCAAAGTCGAGAATTGGAGGCTAATAGCATGCATCTTTTACGGTCAACTTTGCCGTTGGAATAGTAACATGACCAATATGAATAGCGTGGCTATTTCTTTGTTGAGCAAGAGTTACCATGTGAAGATGCATCTTAACAATGCATGTATATTTCTATGTTTATATAGAAAAGAGTACACGGAATCTCTCTATAGGTTTTATTAGATGACAATCTAAGGAAATTAGCTAAACTTTGCTAAATGGATTGATATAGATTTGAGTAACAAAGTCTACTGAAATTTGGGTTTTTTAATGGTCTAAAGCCCAACCTTCCTGCGGTCTCTATTGAAGGTGAGTCGCTCCTCTCTTCTCCACCTATTGTAACACCGCAGAGGATCCCAACCAATCCGCGTCGCCATCGCTCCCATCGCCTACACAGACGCACAAGCCTCCGTCATCAGCGACGACCCCAGCAAGAACCTCAGTCAGAACCAGCAGCAACAAACTCCGATTGGCAAGGAATGCGACGACAATCCCAAGTGAAAGCGTGAGATGCGAGTCAACCTTAGGGAGATCTCCCTCAGGGACTACAACCGCGCCTTCCTGCGCGTCGATCCGTTCCAAGAGGGTGTGATATTCGGTGACAAGCACATCGGCGAGGTCAAGTTCATGACTTCAGCTGCTTAGCGCGAAGAATGGGAGATGGTCCAAACATGGAAAAATATGTGCTCTTGAGGTCTGAAAGGGAGGAGGGGCTTTTGCTTCGCTCTTCATTTGCCTGCAAGTCCAGGTTGGGGATTTTCTGGTGGGGCAACTTATTTCCTAGTTTTGTCTTCTATTTATGATCATCTTTCTTAAATTTGAGAAATAGTTAAAAAATTTATGATCTTTCAAGCTCTAGAAAATCGTGAAAAATAGTGTATGATTTTACATATCATTATTTATTGACTTATTGATTTTAAGAAATATCAGACATTTCATTAAGAAATTGGAAAATTTTGCAATAAAGAAAAAGTCACAAACAAGTTGAAAATCTTATTAAGAACCTTATAAAGCTATTAAAAATCTTATCATTTACATAGTACGTAGCATTATCTATGTGTTTTAATAATGTGGGTCAAGTTGATCTGGGTTGGGTACAGACTTGATTAGATTTGAGTCTCTAAATTTCTAAATACACATAGATTAGTCAAAATGGATCAAATGCATCGATTTGGGTCGGATTATTTTTAATTCACGTACGTGTCGTGTCTATATTAGTGACTTAGCACAAGGTCAAAGGGCCTCGTTGCCGACTAATCAATTTTTATGCAGCTTTTCACGGTCTAGCTTGTGGACTCTATGGACCCGCGATGGCAATTACATCTTAGGTCCGCGACATTTCTAAGCTCATTCCCACGTCTCTTTAATAAAACGAAATATAAATTTGTGTAGGCTCAAATGGGTTCATCATAGGTTTGCGACGATAGGCATCAATCGAGCAACCACTTTATTAACATGCAAATCAAATGGTTTTTGTTAGAAGATATGCAATATTCCTTTAGGAGATTTCGATTTTATTTGATTATGTACATATCAATTAAAGATTAGATACATATCTAGATTGATACATAGAATTCTTTATTTCCATTAATTGTACAAACCCAATTCTATATCTTTAGGATCTGTACAGTTTACAACATATCGAGGAAATACAAAAAATATTATTCCTCTCTCCATCGCCTTCAATTTCTTTCATGGTATCAGAGCATTTGGTTTCTGATTTGCTTATGCTTTGTTCTTTCGCCAAATAGTTCTTCGACCTACAAAAAAGGGTTCTATTAGGCATTAGAATCAATATCCGAATGAGTTTTTTTTACTTACCATGGCCTCCCCACAAACCAGCACCTCTATTTCCGGAAATTAACTGACTAGAGAAGTAACACCCCAAGATCTGCAAGTTGAACTTCAACCTACGACACTTCCAACCATAAATCAACAAACTCAATTACAACCCGCACAGTGGCAACCCACGCAGACTCAGCTCAATGTGGGGCAACCCTTGGCGGGTCAACCATACTAGTGGATTCTGTATCCACTTTATTTTGGGCCAAACCCAAATCCATCATCGTCTGCATATGTGGGCCACCATAGCTACGTCCAAGCCGATGGGGGCCCACCAACCACAAATGGGGCAAGCCCAGCCATTGAATCGGAGCAATTGAGCGGGTCGGGAGAGCTAGGTATGGGAACAAATCCCTAACCGGTTTTTTATCATGCGGGTTATCCAATTGGGGCAAGCGAATTGGGTCAAGGAAAGACCTACCCGAACCTCATGCCTGGTTTTCTACCTTTTCCGACGGCGGCGCTCGCCGGACGACCAAAACCCGGCAATCCATTGTTTGTCTCTAATGCCAACGGACCAAAATGCGACTCATCAGCCATCAATTGACCATGCCAGAAAACTATACAAGATGGTCGCAGGAATTTCGGCGCGCCCTGGCAACCAAAGACAAAGATGGTTTCCTCGACGAAACCATTCCAATTCCCGTGGACGAACGCCTAGCCCGACTCTGGAGGAAGAGCAACCGCCTAATCCAAACCTGGATCAGCAATTGCGTCTCCTCCGAGGTCGTGGCCGGACTCCCACCAATAGAAGATGTAAAAGAAATGTGGGAAAATATCCAGGAAATGTACGGGAAGCTGGACCAGGCGAAAATTTTTAATCTAATGCAAGAGCTCAGTGAATTGAAGCAAGGAAATATGACAGTCATAGCCGTTTTCAACAGGCTCTCGTCTTTGTGGAACAATCTCGAAGCGGCCGACGAGAAGCTCGTGGGACCGGAATCCACTTTAAAACAATACAGATCCATTAAAAACAAGGAGAAAGCTACACGCTTTCTCCTCATTTTGAACGAAACTTACCTCGGATTTCACTCGCAGATCCTCGCCATGGATCCCATGCCGCCGATTGGGCGGATATTTCAATTGGCTGTGCAGAGGAGAGTCAGCGACATGCGACGCCAAACCACACCAGGAGCAGCGAGAGCGTCGCACTCGTAGCCCGCGGAGATCAGCGAGATGCGGCCACCAGGACGCAAACCCTAAATCGTGAGAGAGAGAGAGAGAGAGACAAGCGGCCAAATTAGGGTTTGCAGAAGAGGAACTTAGGCTATTTAAAGCAGACCGGATGGATGGTCAGGATGTGATACGAGGATCGGACGGCTTGCAAACTTTCAATCCCTCAATCGGATCCAACGGCGGACAGCGGCTCACGACTAAAGGATTGGACGGTTAGAAGAAATTGTAAAGGCAAGAATAAATTATTTTGTGATTATTGCAAACGTACTAATCACTCAATTGATAATTGCTGGAAATTGCATGGAAAGCCCGATGAAAAAGAAAAAAAGATTTCAGCAGCTTATCAAGTTACTAGGTCGACCGGTAAAAAAATTGACCAACCTATCTTGTATAGTCAGTATCATCAGTTGATGGAGGCACTTCAAAAAATGGACAAGACAAACGGAGGAGCAAGTTTCTCGGGTATTACCCATTGCTTGATTAATTCAATATCCAGAAAGGCATGGATAATTGATTCAGGGGCAAGTGACCATATTATATGTGACAAGGGATTTTTCTCAAGTATAAATGACAGGTTGAATTTCCCTATTTCCATGCAATTGCCCAATGGGGATATTACCCATGTCCATGAAATAGGGACAGTCAATCTCAGTTCATAGATTACTCTTAGAAATGTTCTTTATGTCCCAGAATTCCAGTTTAACCTGAACTCTGTGTCAAAAGCTTGTCAAGAAAATTCATACGGGGCCATTTTCAATGCTGACACGTGTTTCTTTCAAGACATTTTCACTGGGAAACTGATGGGCTTGGATAGTCTCTCTAAAGGCCTTTTTTTTCTGGAATAGTTTCTCAAGTAATTTTCATTGCAATTCTTTAAATAAGTCATCATTGTGTAACTTGACTATCAATGATAGAAATTCCATTATGCATTTGAGATTGGGTCATAGTGCCTCCTTTCCATGTCCACAATGTCCTATATGTCCTCTTGCTAAACAATCCCATACGCCTTTTCCGTCTAGTTACACCCGAACTAGTGAGATTTTTTCTTTGATTCATGTGGATATATGGGGACCATACCACACATTAAATCATGATGGGTCTCAATATTTTCTCACTATAGTCGATGATTATTCTCATGCGACTTGGATTTTCTTAATGCAATCTAAGAATCAGACTTATTCTCATTTGAAAAGTTTTATCTCACTCTCAAAGAATCAGTTTGACAAATCCATACAGTGGATCCGAACTGATAATGGGAGAGAATTCTTCAGCCATGATTGCTCTTCACTATTTACTACACATGGCATACAACATGAGAGCTCCTGTATCTATTCACCACAACAAAATGGCATGGTAGAACGGAAACATCGTCATCCATTGGAAGTCGCATGAGCCTTGAAGTTCCAAGCGTCAGTTCCAAATAATTATTGGGGAGATTGTGTGGTCACGGCCACTTACCTAATCAACCGTATGCCAACTCAAATACTTAAAGGGAAAACTCCATTTGAGTTATTATTTCAAAAGAAACCAAAGCTCCAGCATCTCAAGGTCTTTGGATGTCTCTGTTTTGTTGCAATAGTGGGACCTAGAGACAAATTCAATCCACATGCTCAGCGATGCATTTTCATGGGATATCCCAATTTGCAGAAAGGGTATCGGGTTCTTGACATTTCCACAAAGAAATTTCTAGTAAGTCATGATGTCATCTTTCATGAAGACAACTTTCCTTTTTCTGAGCAGACAACTCCAAATGCAAATACAGGGATGACAGCCTCTCCCCATAGCATCCTATCTAATGAAGCAATGCCTCAAGGTCCTACCTATATACCAATGGCAAAATCGAGGCACATTCCTCCCACTAATTCATTTCTTCCAGTATCAACATCAACACCTGTTTAGAGGACCGACCGCTCAGAAGAAATTTTAGAACCATGACTCGAAGATTCCCATGATAATGAGGAAAGTCAGCATATTGGGTCGCCACCTACCAATGAGACAAATACGGACACCACTCATCCAAGGTGTTCTAGTCGCACCACACGACCTCCTACCTGGACTAAAGACTATATTTGTGCAACTCATCATTCTCCAGGTACTCAGTATCCAATCTCATCATATGTTTCCTTTCATAGATTATCACAGGAACATAGATGTTGTATTAGTCGCCTATCAGAAGAACAGGAGCCATCTAGTTATGATGAGGTGTCTATTGACCCAAAATGGCAACAGGCCATGAAGGCGGAACTTCAAGCATTGATTGACAATAAAACATGGGATCTTGTCCCACTACCCTCTGATCGCAAGCCAATTGGCTGAAGTGCGTCTACAAGATAAAGTATCGTGCTGATGGTTCCATTGAACGATACAATGCATGGTTGGTTGCAAAAGGATTCACACAAAAGGAATGTTTTGACTACCACGAGACCTTTTCTCTGCTTGCCACCGATGTCACAGTTCGTTCTTTTTTGTCTATTGCTACTATTAATAATTGGAGTCTACATCAAATGGATGTGCACAATGCTTTCTTGCACGGGGATCTTGATGAGGAAATTTATATGAATATTCCTCAAGGCTTACGGAGAGAGGGGGAGAATAGAGTATGTCGTCTCCGTAAATCCCTTTACAAATTAAAGCAAGCATCCAGACAATGGTACGCCAAATTTGCAAATGCTCTTACAACAACAGGCTTCAAGCAGTCTAAACATGACTATGCTTTATTCACACGGACTAAAGGTATGTCATCCATTTATTTAATGATATATGTCAATGACATACTTGTTATGGGAATGATAAGGCTGCCATAGACAATTTCAAGGATTATTTATATGCTACCTTTCACATTAAAGACTTAGGAGCACCTAAATATTTCATTTGAATTGAAATTGCTCGATCTAATCAAGAAATTTCTCTTAGTCAACGGAAGTTTGTCTTAGAAATTATATCAGAAGCAAGCTTATCAGGATGCAGACTAGCTGTAATTCCTATTGAGCAGAACATTAAATTGACTACTACATAATATGATAGGGGTATATCACAAAATGATGATCATATACTCAAAGATCCATCAGGGTATCAAAGACTTGTTGGGAAGCTCATATACCTGACCATGACTAGACCTGATATCTCTTATGCAATACAGACACTTAGTCAGTTCATGCACAGTCCAAAGCGATCTCATTTGGAAGCTGCATTGAAGGTTGTGAAGTATTTGAAAAAGTGTCCAAGACTTGGAATTCTTTTGTCCAAACAATGTGACATGAAGATGAGGGCATACTGTGATGCTAATTATGTTATGTGTCCTACTAGTCGAAGATCAATCACTGGATACTGCAACAAATTAGGAGATTCACTTCTCTCATGGAAGACCAAGAAGCAGCCTACTATATCCTTGTCTTCAGCCGAAGCTGAGTACCGAGCTATGGCAAAAACCACTTGTCAGGTAGTGTGGATACGATGGGTTGCTTAAGGACCTCGGAATACAAGTATGAGGAGCGACAAAATTATATTGCGACAACGATGCAACTCTCAAATTGGAAGCAAACCCTATAGTGCATGAGAGGACTAAACACATAGAAGTAGACTATCATTTTACACAAGACAAGATTCAAGAAGGGGTAATTGAAACAGAAGGAATTGGCATAGTAGAGCAGCCAGCAGACATCTTCACCAAACCCCTATGTCATCGACAGCATGCATATCTACTGAGCAAGCTAGGCGTCTTGAACATCCACAAGTCACCAGCTTGAGGGAGAGTGTTAGAAGATATGCGATATTCCTTTAGGAGATTTGGATTTGATTTGATTATGTACATATCAATTAAAGATTAGATACAGATCTAGATTGATACATAGAATTCTTTATTTCCATTAATTGTACAAACCTAGTTCTATATCTTTAGGATCTGTACAGTTTACAAACATATCGAGGAAATACAGAAAAATATTATTCCTCTCTCCATCGCATTCGATTTCTTTCAGTTTTAGTTGGAAAAATATAGTTTCGAATCAATAAACCAATCAAGTCGGACTTAGAATTGTGATATCGCTTTCTTTAAGGATTTATTTGTCCCACAATATTACTAATGGTCACCGACAAATATCCTCCAAGATATAACAAAATCTCAAATAATAAAATTAAATAGCAATTCCAATTTATCTCCAGATTTTCTCAAGGAAACAATTGAAAAGATGGCCGTAGTTTTGAAAAGAAGACTCGAAAAATGATTTCATTCTTGTTCATGCCAAAAACTGACATAGATGTATGTATGTATGTATGTATGTATGTATGTATGTATGTATGTCGGTCTTAAAGAACATAAGTAACTCTGCACAAAAGGTTGCAAAATGAATAAAGGTATCCCTTCAAAAGAAGTTACAAAATGAACAAATACAATCTTCCAGGAAAGATTGCAAACTAAACAAATATAACCTTCGTGAAATGTTGCAAATTGAATAAGTATAATTTTCAAAGGTTGTCTTGAAAAGATACATATAAAAAATTCAGAATAATAAAAATAATATTTTTTAATAAATAAAATTCCAATTTTTCATAATTTCAAAAAATATTTAATAAATAAAAAATAATCTTTCAACTAATAAAGGTTAATAAGATGACTATAAGAAATAAAATAAAATCAAAGTGGTTAGTGCTAATTAAATTGTGGACACACAAACATGTCAAGTGCTAAATGCGCTTAATAATCACGAATGTACACTCAGTGATGGTGCATCTACACACATGTATTGTGGGGTCTAACCCAAACCCAACCTTTAAAAAAAAAAAAAATAGAAAGAGACTTACACTTATAAATCGATCCATCTCCTCTCAACTTTCCTATGTAGGACAAGCAAAACACATTTGTTTTATTTTACAAACAAACATCCAACAGTTTTGTATTGTACATCTTTTTTTCGTTTTCCTTTATTTGAATATGTATGCCATGTGATGCAATGACGTAAAAAAAACCTAACTAACATGCATAAAATTAAATTATCATGGATACTTCAATATAAGCAAATGCCAATACCTTAGTATAAACTTAAAAATGATGAACGACATGCATACTAAGATATATGAAATGAAGATGAACATGAACCAATGCAATAATGTAATAACTAAAGATATTCAAGATATTTTGGATATCCTGGATATCTTATTGATTAATTATAATTGATATTATAATATCTCTAACATTGGCAATGGCCATTAGAACTTAGGTCCCCTGGATTTTTAAGCTCATACCCACATCTTATACATTTTGTGTAGGCTCAAATAGCTTCCTCTAGAGTTGCACCTAGACATTGATCGGGCAACCATTGAGGACTTAATCACAAGTCACTTCCAGTTATGGAAGCTGAAAAAAATTATATGTATGTTATCACCATGTAAATTCAAATTCAAATAAGATATTACTCAATGAGATAATTAAGGGTTTTTCGTCAATGTTGTGATATATGATGATGTAGGCAATAAGGTTTGTATTTGACGAAGGTCTGTACTAAATTTAATCAACTCAATCAATCAAACTGATTCTTGAGGAACTCCCCAACACTACATTATACCCTAGAATTTCATAAAATTACATATTCAAGGCCTTAAAAAACAAAATCATCATCTATGATTTAGTCAACGTTTTTAGTACAACATGCAATTTTTTCTAATTTAATTAATCATCAAACATATCTCTTTTGATATTTATAAAGCAATTCAGATTTATCCCATGTCGAGTTATAAGATCTTAGAATGTAATTGCACAGTACAGACACTGTCCAAGGGATGGGATTGTTTGAAGGCACGTTGTTAAGTAAAAGGAAAAGACCATTTGATGCTAACGCCACCAACCACTTTCCAGAAAGACGTTTTCTTAGATTGTGTGGTAATGGCAATCTCTACAACATAGGTCAATGGTGCAACTTTCGATCTGCCCGACCTAGTGGTTTGACTTGTCCACAGATCTAAAGTCAATGAGACTTCAAAATTACATGCAGGCTTCGTTCGTTTCGCGAAAAATAATTTTTTAGAAAACGTTTTCCGGATTTTTCGGCGTTCATTTCACGGAAAATGAATTCTTTAGGAAAAATGTTGAAAAAATATTCTAAAGTAGAGAAAAATGTTTTCCACTTTTAAAAAATGGAAAACATTTTTCTCACTTAATCTCTCTTATCTCACACATTTACAAATCCTCACTTCCTCCTCCCCTTTCTTCTTCTTCTTTTCTTTTTTTATTCGAATTATTTTTTAATTTTCTTTTTACTTGTTTAATTCGAATTATTTTTAATTTCCTTTTTCTTTTTTTCTTTTTTTTTCTTCTTTTCTTTGTTTCCCATCTTCTTCTTTCTTGGCTAGTCGTCGGATCAAGTGAACCTCAAGCTCGTCGATCTCAAACTCGCGCTCGTCAATCTGGCAAGCCTCGAGCTTGACGCTCGCACTCGCCAATCTGGGGAGCAGAAAGTATTTTCTTTACCACACCGGAAAATATTTTCCAAAATATTTTCAGGTTTTAGCCGAATACCAAAAATATTGTCATTTTTCTAGAAAATGATTTCTGGGAAAATATTTTCTGGAAATGATCCATTTTCTGTGAAACGAACGGACCCGTAGTGAAAGAATCTCAGGTCTTCAACAAAGCCAAAGTGTTGCTAGAATACTAACCCATTGCACTAGATGAGTTTCCCCAGGCTCAAGGATTTTAGTGTTTATGCTTCTCTTGGTGCCTTCTCAGATGGCCCATCCCATATCTAAATTGGTTGGATAAGTGCTTCCATGTGTCGCGCGCACAGCCTTCTTCTTATCCTTAGGGAGCACCTCGATTTTAAATGCGTTAGAATTCTTACCTTTAGGGAGGACCTCGATTTTAAATGTCTTCCGAACAGTGGACGTTTATCGCCATGACGTCTGCAGGACATCATTCAAGGGTATATTGCTCTTGAGTTAGGCGAAGGGGTTTCGCCAAGGGAGGGGTGTCAGCATCGCCCCATGGCAGGTGATAACCTACTATTACACTGCATTTTCTAATAATCACCTGGTTATTGCATCTCGTTGCTGTAGTCGTGAATTTATTGTTTTTTCTCTAGCGGCAAGAGCACATAGAGAGTTTCCCGCGTTTCGAGATAGTAAAAGAATCAAAGTGCCATTGCCAGCTGGAGGTATCGACTTGCCATCTGAGAAACGGATTGGATAGTAATTGAGGTCTATCGTAAGATTCAAAATGGTACGGGAATCGCGAATACATAGTGAGAGTTTGTAAGAGAAGAATGAAGATGAAAATGAGAGGGAAGAGGGAAGAGGCCTCTGATTTACAGGATTTTTTTTTTTAAAAATATCTTGGTCAGAGCCCGGAGTGTCAGTTGCCAACCAACGGTTGCGGCATCAAAGGCCCGATCAGTGGAAAGGCCGAGTCCAATTATCATAAGGCGTAGAATTAGACCAAGGTGAATCTCCACTCTCCAGGAGCTAATCCCTTAAATTTCACATGCAGGAGATCCAGACACAACCTCAGGGTTATACGGAAAGACGTCAAGCTTGGGTCGGGCAGCAGCCCGAAAGCAAAAGGATAACAGGTCTAATTCGATATAGGTCTAAACATATCATATCGTACCGTGCGGCCGGTGACCCGTCCATTCCTAATAATGTCTTCACGTCATTTCATTACGATTAATATTGCTAAAAATCTCAAACCGATACATTTATACCACATTTACCCTATACTATTTTTTATGTTAGAAGACTCCCAAATTAGTACATCCTTACCACATTTACTTCAAATTAGTGCATTCGTATCACATTTATCCCAAATAATTTTTTATATCACAAATAATTCTAAACTAGTATATTCGTGTTACATATACCCTAAATCGGTACACTTGTGTGGTGTTTACCCCAAAAATTTCAAAATTTTCACAATTTAAGATAAATCGATACTAGCCTTTTTTGAAATAGACCTTATTATCCTTAACCACTCCCCTGCTTTAATATATCATCTCGAGTAGTTCAATTTACTGCTCGTGGGGGAACCAAACGGTCACCCTATCTGCAGCTCTCGCAAGTTCGAAATCGATTCTCTCTCTCTCTCTCTCTCTCTCTCTCTCCCGATCAATCAGCGATTTTGCATATTCTTGCCTGTCTAAACCCTACTCGCGTCCCAGGAACCTCCCCCGGCCATGGCGAACTGTACGCCGTTGCCGGCGACTCCTGGCTGTGAAGAGCCGAGCCCCATCAGGCACGTCCTCTGCGTGACGCGGGACGAGGACGTCAAGCGGTTCGAAGAGACCGAGGACTGCTTCATCCTGGGTTTCGACCCGTTCGAGCGTATCTCCAGGTTCTCCCTGTCGATGACGGAGGCTGGCGCGACCGACGATCGCGGCGATGTGTCCAAGGACGTCGTCGTCATTGCTGAGAAAGGACAGGCAAGTTCGTACTTTTGTCGGGCGAACTTGTCCATTTTTAGTCGTTTTGCTTCGTTTTCGTACTAAACCGTGAATTTCTCTGTTTGGTTATGCCTTCGTCATAAAGACTGTTTATGTTTTCGTGGGTTTCACGTTTCGACGAAGGTGGTCTCCATGTTTGTTCTGTTTCGCTTGTGGAGGAGAAATGAGAAGCATAACGTATGTTGGAGAATCGTTGGAATACTGATCTAGCAATGGAAATACTTGAGTAAAGTAGAACTTGACATGAGTAATGCACTGTATGGTTTAACTGGAGGTGGTCATTAGCTTTGTTTGGTGTACTTAGGATTGTAATAGCCTGCTGAACTTGTTCAGAATTGGGAATTACAGGGTGACTAATCGAAACCGATAGCACCAAAGAAGGGAGAGGAAACTAAAAGAATATTTTGAGAAATTTATATGAGCTCTTGACTCGGATACCATTTTGATTTGAGCGCCTAATTGACAATTTCAAAAGTTCAACTCATCAGAGAGCATTGTGGTATGTGTCTTCCGTTTCTTCTTTTTATGGTTGAGAAAGGAGTGGTATCTTTATACGCAGTTGTTATCCCTATTAATGGAAGTCGAGAACAGATTTAATTGATCATGTAGACTGGACTACAAGTTTGTAGTGTCGGGGAAGCAATCACAATTTTCTAAATGCAGTTATGATGATGATGATCTTATCTCGCTTCAACTATAGCTTATTTGTAAGTTGCATGTCATATTATTTGGTCCCCAGGATTCTATGCAAGTATCTTTCGAAGCAGTTTTCGTATTACTAATTCTTTTCTCAAGTCATAATGATTAAACGCTCTTGATTGCTGGTTGCTGCTGATGATTATGGACAGGTGGCTTGTAGAGACTTCCCGCACTCGAGGCATCTTTGTCAGAAATTTCCCTTTGCAACTACGCCTCATGAAAGACACTGCGAGCTGGTACTAACCGCACATGAATCTCACCACCTGATGATTGTTCTCAATATCAAGTCTCAAAATTTGTACTTTTAATTGAACTATGGAGGCAATCCTAACTAGGTGCATTTTTCCTTCTCTTTCATGCAGTGTTACTGCTATATATGCGATTCAGCTGCTCCATGTAAGAGGTGGTTCAAGAGAAACCATTATGATGCCACTGAGCACGACAATAAGTGGAAGTCAAAGAGGAGGAGAAGATTGAGGGAAAAGAGAGAAAACAGCAAGTGAAGGGCTCTTCACATTGTCTGTTTTCTTGCTAGTTCATGGTGAAACTGGTCGAAAGCATTGATGATCAATTCGTGCTCTGCACTTGTTGATCAGCTTATCATCTCCCTATTTTTGCGCTTGGTTTTGGCAACATCCTGGAGTACAGGACAGCTTTTGGGACCAGGGAACTTGATTGTACTGTCATTTGATCCATAACAAAGCGAAAGGTCGAATTTCGTTATTTTGCGGGATCAAAATCGCTGTTAAAATTCATTGTTTGCTTACAAATTTTTGAAAGTGGACATGCATGAGTTTGACTCATGAATTTGCTGAGTCGCTTCAGGTAAGCTAAATGGAGATTGGGAAAGCTAGTCATATGCTGTTATACTTGGTCCAACGGGCCCATGCCCGTCCGTGGCCTGTCCATTTGCCATGCCTAAAAACTAGAGTGCAAATATCCATAGGGAGAGGTGAGAAACTGTATGCTTGGAGAATTTAATATCATTCCGTCAAGATGGCGTAGTTGATTTTGTGCTCTCAAACTGCAAATCCTGCTGTTTTCTCAAGGTATTCTTTGCTTCCTAGTTCCTTTCGGAGCCTGTGTTAAATTTATATGCTCTCGAGTGCAGGTGAACGCAGTATATTTGGTGCGGTTTGGTGCTTGAACCAAATGAAACCACGTACGTACCATTTGAGAAAAGAAAAATCAAAACCAGATCAAAATGTGATGAATAGTTTCTCATTTGCGATTTTCATTCGATCTGAAGCCGAACTAAACCGTCCATTCTTCTTTCATCCGTCCATTTTCTTTCATCTTTTTTTCTCTTTTTTTTTTTTTTTTTTGGGGGGGGGGCGGGGGGCGGGCAGTAGTGGTAGTAGTTTCATGAGCTTAAACTCACTGAATAGTCTAGACGATGCATTCATTCCATGAAATAAACCAGAGTATACACTCACAACAATTCACAAATTCACAATGAATATCAAACCTTCTTCTTTAAAAAAAAAAAAGAGCTATTTCATCTATAAATGACAAGAAAAATCAAAAGGCTACATACAATACAGTTTTGCGGTTTGGTTTGGTTATAACTTTCACATGAGTCTAGTTCTAGGTCAGCTTTTGAATCGTTTTTAACGAAAATGGTTTGGTTTGATTCAGCTTAACAATATGAACCAATGTTACTAATTCTCTTGAAAGTACTTATGCGGTTTCACTTTGAGCCTCCAGTGATTGGCAATAACAATTCTTGCATTTGCTATTCTAGTTTGATTATGCACCTGTTTAGCTTTTTTGGGTTTTAGAGTAATGATGTGCTCTCCGGAGAGAAAAAGAGAAAAAAGAGTCCATTACAGGCTGACTGCCTGAGGCTCAGAGTGGCATACATGTAGTTTTGTGAGAATTCAAGGGTATCATATTGTTGTTATACCTTTTTATACCCATTTATAATAGGCTAAATTGTTACGTGTGTTAGCAATTTTGTAAATTGGTCATAAATGAATTTAAAATAACAAAATCTAAAATAATATGGGTGTTAAACGACTTCACAATCTATGACAAAAAAATAAGTTCACAATCTACTTGTGACTCTCTCTCTCTCTCTCTCTCTCTCTCTCTCTCTCTCTCTCTCTCTCTCTCTCACTCTCACGCTCACTCACTTCATGTTTTCACTTCAATTTGGGTATAAAGTTTCCTACATTGGCTTAAGTATCAAAGTATTTTAGCAATATTGTGTCAAGTATGAATTGAGTTAAATATAAGTCACTAAATTTGTATTACATGAAAATTGATTAAAACATATTAAATGAATAAATTTCGATCTGATCATTTTCGACCCAACCCGCCGATTTAGTGGGTCTAATTATTATGAGTGGTCCGGAGCAAATTGGACTCTGTTTAGGAAGAATAATCACTTTCCTCCCTTTACAATAGGAAAAAACTAAAGCACGAGCACATCCTTATTGTTGAGGTCAAAAAAGACTTTACCCTACGTGAATTAAACATATTAGTTGATTTTCACTTTTCTGCTTTTTTATGACTTATTTACATTTTTTGAAGAATGGGCAACATTTGACGGAAAAATTTCGTCATCCTGAAAGTCAAATGCACGAAAGTTGCTCACGAGGGTTACTACAAAAGTGCAAACTCAATGAATAGAATATAACAAGATATGGCGAAATTCGAGATGGAGAATGAACTTAAAAAATCAATTGTAGTGTGTGTATCACGAACACATCTTGCCTTACTAAACAGACAACTAACGAACACATATTTATCATACCAAATCAAATATCGAGAAATGAATCCGTCGATAAAAAGAGGAATTGTTATACATTTGGCAGGCGACGCAAGTCTCATTCTGAACAATATTAACTAAGCAATATAATATATGGCCGTCCACCGAGCATGGGTTCATGTGACACTAAGGACTCGTTTGATAACGTTTCTGTTCTAAGAAACAATTTATGAGTATAAGAACGCGTTTGGTAACTATAAAAAATTTATACTTCAATAATATAAACACATTTACTAACTTGTATAATTTTTTATTATTAAATATTTTTAAATATTATTTTTTTTTTCTTTTTTTTCTTCTTTATTCCTTTTGGTCGATCGCGGCCTTGGCTATGGTCGCGCGACCGGCCGACGAGGGCCGACGACCTCGCCGTGGCTAAGCGAGGCTCAATCTTGCCTTGGCTGGTCGAGCTCGTCCAACGGTGGCCTAGTGAGATCAAGCCTCATCAGTGGTTAGGCGAGCTCGAGCCTCCCTGGTCACCTTGCCTCACCACCAAGGCCATCAGCGAGGCTCGGCCTCGATGGGGGCCAGCAATGCTCCAACGAGATCGCCGACCATGGCCGAGGTCAACAACCAACCAAAAGGAAAAAAAGAAGAAGTGTTTATCAGAATTGTTCTCAGGAATAAGAAATAAATTTTTTCTACTTCTTTTGTCTGTTCCAAATCTATTCTCGGAAATAAAAAAATAAATTTTTTATTCTCGAGAACAAAAATGTTACCAAACGCTTTTATGTTCTTTTTTTGTTCTCTGGAATAAAAGAACAGAAATTTGTGTTCTGGGAAACATAAATAAAAATAAACAAACACGCCCTAAATACACGAGATTGGCATGAGCTCAAGCTTAGGAAACCGTAATTTATCCTACATAGACTGAGATCCCATGTCATCACAAAAAGAGTGGGGGAAAAAGATGAAACTGAATTAAGCAATTTAATATATCGTATGTCGTTATACAACCGACCAAGCCTATGGGTTTGATTAAATGAGCACACTCATAGTACAAGACCGTCTTTTAGGTCCTGTGGCACGTTACATCAATCGAAAATCGGAACCTTGCAGAACTGAGCGGGCCGGAACGGTTGGAAAAGGGCCGACCCGACCCGGTCGGAGGAAAACCCTTATCCGGGACCGCGCTCCAGGTGAGAACAACTCTCGAGCAAGTAATCTCTCTCGCGACAGCAAAACCCTATCGCTTCGCTTGCATCGTTGTCCGGTCTCTCGGTAGCTAAGATGTCGCCCGCTCCGGTCGTGGAACCCGCCGAGCCCGAGACCGAGAAGGTCCCCGAGCCCGAGAAGAGGCCTCAGGTACTTCCGGGTTGTTCTTGAGCTCCGTCCGTCTACTGGGTGCGTGCGAAAGTTCGGGGGTTGGTGGGGTTGGGTTGGGTTCGGTTCGTTCAAAGTTCGTTCCCTTTTGTTGCAGGACGACGAACCCATTGTGGAGGA
Source organism: Eucalyptus cladocalyx (assembly GCA_017140615.1). Lineage (NCBI taxonomy): Eukaryota > Viridiplantae > Streptophyta > Magnoliopsida > Myrtales > Myrtaceae > Eucalyptus > Eucalyptus cladocalyx. The sequence goes on from CM029526.1 coordinate 4,681,822, forward strand.
CGTGAAGGACGACGACAAGGACGAGGAGGACGACGACGACGACGACGACGACGACGATAAGGAAGATGGGGCTCAAGGTGGGTCTTTTTCTTCTTCTTTTCTTCCTTTTTTATTCATTTCGCTTTATTTTTTGGAAGCGATTGTGTGATTTCGCCTGATTTTGGTTTTGTGGTTGTGTGAAAGTTTGCTGATTTGCATACGGGCATTCCCTATTTTTCGTTGGGAGGATTATTTTGAATCAGGAGGGATTGTTTATGGGCAAATGGGATGGTACGGGGGAATTATGACGTGTGACCTTCGGAGTGTGTTTAGTTTTTGTTGAGGTTGTGTTGCGGAGTTGATTTTTCAGATGAAGTTCTTAAATCCCAATGGTCTACTCTAGTTTAGGTGGAGTAATGCAAGTGCTATGTCCGCGGAAATCATTTTTGGTGTAGGATAATCCTGGTCATTCTTTCATCTCCAAAAGGGTGT